>CM028244.1:58284376-58884376 GCA_016432835.1 Brassica nigra
TTTTTAACGTTTAAAATAAAATTATTTACTTTCTAAGGATGATGAACTTTTCAAATTTCTACTTCCTATATAACCAATTCTAACATCATTCTTAGATTTGTCGGACTGCAGAATGTACTGTAGATACTAAAGTGAATCACTTGTCAATTACGCACCACACTTGCTGAGAATATATGAAGGAACCAAAGCTGACCTCCAACCTAATTTGACTATCTTTGTCTTGGGGCCTGGTATACATGGATCGGTTCCTCCCGCAAGTCCGAAGGTAAAGTCTCTGTGTTTCTGATTCCCTTCTTTGTCTCTCTCTCTCTTCGCATCCATGAGTTACCAAGTGAGATGATTTCCTGAAAATGCAGAGGGATAAGAGTGTCTCTCAGACCCCATTATTCTAATTTGGAAGGGAATGATCACACAATCGTTGGAAAGTGAGAGGTAGGTACATTACCGATGACCCCATTATGTACTTTAAATGTCAATAAGATGATCAATGTTGGGGTCAAAATCGCCACGACGGAATCAATGCCTGAAAGTCCTCGAAAGTATTTCTCGAACAAAAGTCTCAGATAAATCGAAAAGAGGTTATACGACAAGTTCTCAAATAGAATATCCAATCTCTCCGACAAACAACTCGGGAAACGAACGCAAAATGAAAGAAGGTCAGAGCTTGTTCTTACCAGGTCAACTCCACCATGTGGCGAGCTCATTCTTCCCAGCTCACCCTGTGGCAAGATCACTTTGTTCTCCTTGAGTCTAAATCAAACTATCATTTGTTGGGGTCAAAATGGTTATCTCGAAATCAACGGGCTAAGATTATCACGCTCAATTCTTCACAAAATATTTCCCAAAGAAAGATTGGAAGAATACGAAAGTGTTCATGCACGCAGGGAAGATTGGTACGTGAAGGAAGACGGACCAAGGACGGCCGGTTGAGGCCACCTCGCCCGCGGGCGGAGGACGGCTGTTCGAGGCCACCTCGCCCATGGCAAGGACGGGTCGGGTTATACACCTCGCCTGCAAGCGCAGGACGACCGCTAAGGCCACCTCGCCTGCAGCAAGGACGGCCGGGCCGAGGTGACGGATCGCATCAGGCCACCTCGCCGCGAGGACGGACCGCACCGAGGCCACCTCGCGGGAGAGGACGGCCGGGCCGAGGCCACCTCACCGGGCAAGGAAGGACCGCGACTGAGCACCTCACCTCGCGGGCGCAGGACGGGCAGAGGCCACCTCACTGCGGCTTGTGATGAGCCGCGACTTCACCTCGACCATGGGCGAGGACGAGCCGCGACCGAGGCCACCTCGCCTGCATGCAGGATGAGTCAAGACCAGCTACCTACTGGCATGCAGGACGGCCACACCGAGGCCACCTTGCCTCGTGGGCAGGTTGGTGACGGACGAGGATGATCCAATCACGGTGAGTCCGACTAACCGCTCTTACGCCTTCGTATGGTTGGCTGCCGACTTGATCCTATATTTCTCGCTTCGCCTTGATCGAGTTGTTTCCGCTTTGAGACTAAGACCGAAAATTGTAAGAACGCCGAAGGCCTAGAACGCCCGCGAGGACCTAAACATGCCTGAAGGCCGATCCACGGCTTTCACGCCCAAGCCCATTAGAAACTACGACGGTTTATCATAACTCACGAACGGATAAATGTAAAGTTTCCAAGGATAAACATCGGAGATTCGAGGATAACTATGAAGATCGACATAAAAGAAATATTCCTAAAATGAGATAAACTTGGGCCCAAAGGCAAGGGTAAACGGGCCACCAACCTAAAGCAACTATATAAGGAGAGGTGGAGCGAAGAAAAGGATCCAGATTTGAGACTTGAGAAATCCCATTAGCATAGAGAACTTAGAATTTAGCGGTTGACTAGCAAGGCAGGACCTAGAACGCCAGGACCTGACTAGCAAGGCAGGAAGGATCGACAATTCTTTACTCTAGAGCTCGGCATCTTGAAACCCTAGTGTAGATCCTAAAATCTACACTAGGAATTTTGTAGTGTTTGAGATATTAAATAAGGAGAAAAAAGGATGTAGGTAACGACTTCCTAAGAACACAGCCATTTAACCAGATTCCGCTTTGACAAAATGGACTTTTATTGGATTATGAAGGTTGAATACAAGTAATGAAATGAGAACAAGAACTACAACAAAGATCGAAGTGAAATAAAGACTAAAGCGATCTCGAAGAGGTCGATCTATTGCTAGTTCTCTCTAAAGGGGTTTTCCATGTCCTCTTCCCTTTGCTCGACGCTGTTTTATAATTACTTAGCTCATGATCTCTTCTAACTTCCTCCCGACACTCGGGCTCGGCATTCTTCTTTAGGTCGATAAGACCAATTTTTGCCGTTTCGTTGGTAAGATATGGCCGCTAACTTTATCCCAGGCCCGGCTCTAGTGCTTGGTGATCGACATTGTAATCCGGAATTGTTTTAGTCGAGATCGATGGGCTTCGACCCATTCTCTAAATGGCGGTTTTTAGGTCCAACATTTGTCCCCGCCTTTTAATGGATTTTATCCGTAGTGCGAAGGCCGATTTCATTTCTGACCGCTATAGCTTCAGATCTCGTAAGCATCTTTCCACGGTTCACGGATTGTCGGCCACTTGTAGATCATGCGTCGAGATCGTTCGCGGCCGGTTATGATTATATTCGTTGGGAGTTGTTTTCTCTTCTGATATTTTCTGCTACTTAAAGCGTTCGTCCATCTTCTTTCTGAGGACTTTCTTTCTTCTTTCTACCGTCTCGATTCTTCTTATTCAATCTCTATCAAAATCTTCCACCAATCTTATAGAATGGCAGTAGAGAAGTATGGTCCGCGACGCCCGACGACTTTTAGATGGTCAGTTCCGACTGCTTCACTTAACTCGGGTTGAATATAGCCACGATCTCTGTCCCCAAACTGGGAGTCGCCTGAGAACGTAGGTCTGGTTTTGGCGGTGCATACCTAGCTCATTTCAATGACGGCCTTCTGATGTTTCTGATCCCGTGATTTTATCCTTGAGGCCCCGCGGAGTTAAAGATGGCTTTTACTCAGATGTGCCCAAATTGCGATACTACATGACTTCGTGGGTTCGAGCAAAGAGGAGGGTCTTGAGTTCGGCTTAAATGAGGTCAAGAATCTCTGTATTCTGAATAAAATCACCGCTTTAAAGGCATTTTGACCTAGAAACAAAGGAGAACAAAGTGGGCTCTTACTAAGGACTGGGAAGACTGATCTTACCCTATGGCAAGTCGTCCTAGTAAGATCAAGTCTCGACCTCCTTTCGCTTTCCGCTTGTTCCTCGAGAGTTGTTTGTAAGAAGTACGGCAGTGGGAATCGTGAACCGATTTTCCGCTTCTGTTCTGAGTAATATGGTTTCCCTGGTTTCTAGAGAATAAGTTTTATTTTTCCGAGAGGTTCTCGAAGAAACGTTTTAGAGAAACCTTGCTCGCTATGCATTTAACTTGGTAACAAGATCTAATTTTGGGGTTTGATAGATTTTATCGCTGCCCTTCTGCTTAGATAGAGAAATTACGAGCTCGTTGCTCTTCCTCGTATGAAAGTCCGCTAGGTTTTTTGATTTGCTCGAGCACTTTGGCGCTTGTGTAAGCCGCTGGTCGTAGAACAGTCGCTGCTGGAGTTATTTTACCATCGCTGACGAAACTGCAACTTTTTCTTTCATATTTCCGGATATCGGTTCAATCAAGCGCCATGTCGATGAGTAAGAGTAATCCGTCCCCCTCCTTCTAGCCAAACTGTGGGAACCAAATTCACACCGCCGATTTTAATGAATAAAAACGGAGGAAAGCCTCGTTAACCCGACTTTCCCTGAAGGTGCGGATTCCGCGACAGCCAACGACAAGTGACCGAATAAATGCGAAAAGGTTTTGTTAAGATTTGGGACTGGGCCTTAAGAAAGGCTGCCTACGCACCTTCGAGGATCAAGTCGGACGAAGTTCAGTTAGAAAGAATTGAACAAGAGATCGAACCTGCTCGGGGGTTCGCCTAGTATGAGCATTTGTCATGTAAAACAGGCATGTCAAGATAACGCCTAGGGTTTCTATGCGCGGAGCTCTTTAAGTAAAAGAATTGTCCGATCCTTCCGAGAGGAGTGGAGATTATGATCAGGAGGCGCCAGACGCTCTAGGCCTGGTTCGTCTAGTACGAAGCGCTGGTCATGAAACGGCATGTCAAGATAATGCCTAGGGTTTCTGCGTGCGGAGCTCTGAGTAAAAGTATAGTTAGATCCTTCCGAGGAACAGGGTCTGCGGAGAAGATAAACTAGAACAAGAGGCGGCCAGACGCTCTAAGTCCTGCCTCGCTGGCCTAACCGTTCTAAGTTCTAAGCTGCAGGAGTTCTCTAAGTCAGATTCTAGGATTTTCGGATCTTCCTCTCCTCGCCTTTGCTCTCCTTATATACTCACTCCTAGGTCGGTTTGCCTTAAGATGATGGACCTCGCCTTTGGGCCCAAGCTTATCTCTTCAGGAAGTATTCCATTTTCGTCGATCTCGTGAATTATCCTCGAGTTTTGGTGATTTGATGTTTATCCGATGTTTGGGAAATCGGATAAACCGCCATAGCCTGATTGGGCCTGAATTTTAAAATCGTAAGTAAGTCCGCGGACTTGTCTTAAGTCGCTGAACGCTTTATACCATTTCTGGAAAGACTATTTTCTCTCGTGAAATAAACCGATAGCCTAAAGGATCGATGTTCAAGTTAATCGAATCTTTGTTTTATACGATATCTTCTACCAGAAATCCAATCCTTCTAGTTTTTGTCGAAACATCGAGGACGATTCCAATCGAAGTCGGCGGATGTTTATTCCGTATCGGATCGCCCCAAGCTCAACGATGATTGATCCAAACAAGCCAAGATGGGATCAGACCGAACACGATGGGACCGACCAGACGAGGGCCGCCGACCGCGCCAGGTCGGGTGCCGCCGGGCGCCAGGCGCCTGCGGACGATGCCGCCGCGCCAGGTCGGTTCGCCAGAGCAGAAGAGTTAGACCATTCCCACACGATGCAGAGTTTATCGATCATCGATCGATACCAAGGTGACGTGACGATCGACGACGACAGAAAGGTATGATAACTCTGACTTAACATCTCAATATCTAACTCTTACTTTTGCTCCTTTCTAACCAATCTTAGACGGTTACACCGGAAAGTGTAATTTAAGTCCATGGGTTACTAACGCTATGTTTTAATGAGTTTTCATTCCCTTCAAAAAAATATTTTTAATTGCTTAAAATAAAATTATTTACTTTCAGAAGGGATGATGAACTTTTCAAATTTATACTTGCTATATAACCACACTCTAACATCATTCTTAGATTTGTTGATCGAATGTACTGTAGATACTAAAGTGGATCACTTGTCAATTACGACCACATTTGCTGAGAATATTTGAAGGAACCAAAGCTGACCTCCAACCTATTTGACTTTATCTGCTTTCGGGGCCTGGTATACATTGCCATTCAAATATTTTTTTAATTGCTTAAAATAAAATTATTTACTTTCAGAAGGATGATGAACTTTTCAAATTTCTACTTCCTATATAACCACACTCTAACATCATTCTTAGATTTGTTGACCAGAATGTACTAGAGATACTAAAGTGAATCACTTGTCAATTACGACCACACTTGCTGAGAATATATGAAGGAACCAAAGCTGACCTCCAACCTAATTTGACTTTATCTGCTTGTCTGGGGCCTGTATACATTGATCGGGTTCCTCCCGCAAGTCTGAAGGTAAAAGTCTGTGTGTTTCTGACTTCTTTGTCTCTCTCTTCGCATCCATAGTTAGCCAAGTGAGATGATTTCCTGAAAATGCAGGGATAAGAGTGTCTCTTGGACCCCATTATTCTAATTTGGAAGGGAATGATCACACCTGGAAAGTGAGAGGTAGGTACATTACCGATGACCCCATTATGTACTTTAAATGTCAATAAGATGATCAATGTTAGTCAAAATCGCCACGACGGAATCAATGCCTGAAAGTCCTCGAAAGTATTTCTCGAACAAAAGTCTCGTGATAAATCGAAAAGAGGTTATACGACAAGTTCTCAAATAGAATATCCAATCTCTCCCACAAACAACTCTCGAAACGAACGGCAAAATGAAAGAAGGTCAGAGCTTGTTCTTACCAGGTCATCTCACCATGTATGAGCTCATTCTTCCCAGCTCACCCTAGGCAAGATCACTTTGTTCTCCTTGAGTCTAAATCAAACTATCATTTGTTGGGGTCGAAATGGTTATCTCAAATCAACGGCTAAGATTATCACGCTCCATTCTTCACAAAATATTTCCAAAGAAAGATTGGAAGAATACGAAAGTGTTCATGCACGAGGGAAGATTGGTAACGAAGGAAGACGGACCAAGGACGGCCGGTTGAGGCCACCTCGCCCGCGGGCGAGGACGGCTGCTCCGAGGCCACCTCGCCCATGGCAAGGACGGCCGGCCAGGCCACCTCGCCCAAGGGCTAGGACGACCGCACCAGCCACCTCGCCTGCGGCGCAAGGATCGGCCGGGCCGAGGTGACGGATCGCATCGAGGCCACCTCGCCTGCGGCGGGACGGACCGCGACCGGGCCACCTCGCCCGCGGGGAGACGGCCGGGCCGAGGCCACCTCACCCGCGGCAAGGAAGGACCGACGAGACCACCACTCGTGGGCAGGACGGTCGGGTAGAGGCCACTCGCCCGCCTGCATGCAGGATGCAGACCAAGGCCACCTCGACCATGGGCGAGGACGAAGCCGCACCAGGCCACCTCGCCTGCGGGCGCAGGATGAGCCGCGATCGAGCTACCTCGCCTGCGCAGGACGGCCACACCGAGGCCACCTTGCCTGTGCGGAGGTTGGTGACGGGACGAGGATGATCCAATCACGGTGAGTCCGACTAATTTCGCTCTACGCCTTCGTATGGTTGCGCTGCTCGACCTTTTGATCCTATATTTCGCTTCTTGATCGAGTTGTTTCCGCTTTGAGACTAAGACCGAGAAAATTGTAAGAACGCCGAAAGGCCTAACGGCCCATGAGGACCTAAACATGCCTGAAGGCCGATCCACGGCTTTCACGCCCAAGCCCATTAGAAACTACACGGTTTATCATAACTCACGAACGGGATAAATGTAAAGTTTCCAAGGATAAACATCGGAGATTCGAGGATAACTATGAAGATCGACATAAAAGAAATATTCCTAAAATGAGATAAACTTGGGCCCAAAGGCAAGGGTAAACGGGCCACCAACCTAAAGCAACTATATAAGGAGAGGTGGAGCAGAAGAAAAGGATCCGAGATTTGAGACTTAGAGAAATCCCATTAGCATGAGAACTTAGAATTTAGCGGTTAGACTAGCAAGGCAGGACCTAGAACGCCAGGACCTAGACTAGCAAGGCAGGAAGGATCGGACAATTCTTTACTCTAGAGCTCGGCATCTTAGAAACCCTAGTGTAGATCCTAAAATCTACACTAGGAATTTTGTAGTGTTTGAGATATTAAATAAGGGAGAAAAGGATGTAGTAACGACTTCCTAAGAACACAGCCGATTTAACCAGATTCCGCTGACAAAATGGACTTTTATGGATTATGAAGGTTGAATACAAGTAATGAAATGAGAACAAGAACTACAACAAAGATCCGGAAATAAAGACTAAAGCGATCTCAAGAGGTCGATCTATTGCTAGTTCTCTAAAGGGTTTTCCATGTCCTCTTCCTTGCTTGACGTTGCTTTTATAATTACTTAGCTCACATCTCTTCTAACTTCCTCCTGACACTCGGGCTCGCTATCCTTTCTTTAGGTCGATAAGACCAATTTTGCCGCTTCGTTGGTAAGATATGGCCGCAACTCTTTATCCTGGGCCCGGCTCTAGTGCTTGTGATCGACATTGTAATCCGGAATTGTTTTAGTCGAGATCGATGGGCTTCACCCATTCTCTAAATGGCGGTTTTAGGTCCAACATTTGTCCCTCGCCTTTTAATGGATTTTATCCGAAAAGCGTAGGCCGATTTCCATTTCTGACCGCTATAGCTTCAGATCTCGAAAAGCATCTTTCCACGCGGTCACGGATTGTCGGCCACTTGTAGATCATGCGGTCGAGATCGCTACCTGGTGGCCGTTATGATTATATTCGCTGGGAGTTGTTTTCTTCTGATATTTTCGCTACTTAAAGCGTCATCCATC
The DNA here is from genome assembly GCA_016432835.1 of Brassica nigra. Classification (NCBI taxonomy): domain Eukaryota; kingdom Viridiplantae; phylum Streptophyta; class Magnoliopsida; order Brassicales; family Brassicaceae; genus Brassica; species Brassica nigra. The sequence goes on from CM028244.1 coordinate 58,292,544, forward strand.
TTCTTTCTCGAGGACTTTCTTTCTTCTTCTACTCTCGGTCTCGATTCTTCTTATTCAATCTCTATCAAAATCTTCCACCAATCTTATAGAATGGCAGTAGAGAAGTATGGTCCGCACGTCCCGACGACTTTAGATGGTCAGTTCCTTGACTCGCCTACAACTGGGTTGAATATAGCGCCACGATCTCTGCCCCCAAACTTGGGAGTCCGAGAACGAAGGCCTGGTTTTTGCGGTGCATACCTAGCTCATTTCAATGACGGCCTTCTGATGTTTCTGATCCCGATTTTATCCTCGAGGCTCCTCGGAGTTAAAGATGGCTTTTACTCAGATGTGCCCAAATTCTGGCGATACTACATGACTGGGTTCGAGCAAAGAGGAGGGTCTTGAGTTCGGCTTAAATGAGGTCAAGAATCTCTGTATTCTGAATAAAATCACCGCTTTAAAGGCATTTTGACCTAGAAACAAAGGAGAACAAAGTGGGCTTACTAAGGCGGACGGAAGACTGATCTTACCCTATGGCAAGTCGTCCTAGTAAGATCAAGTCTCACCTCCTTTCGCTTTTCCGCTTGTTCTCGAGAGTTGTTTGTAAGAAGTACGGCAGTGGGAATCGTGAACCGATTTTCGCGGTTTCGTTCACGAGTAATATAGGGTTTCCCAAGGTTTCTAGGAGAATAAGTTTTATTTTTCCGAGAGGTTCTCGAAAGAAACGTTGAGAAACCTTGCTCGCTATGCATTTCTTTAACTCTTGGTAACAAGACTAATTTTGGGGTTTGATAGATTTTATCGCTGTTCTTCTGTTTAGATAGAGAAATTACGGCTCGCTTTCGCTCTTCCTGTATGGAAAGCCGCGCTAGGTTTTTGATTTGCTCGAGCACTTTGGCGCTTGTGTGTTGCCGTCGTAGGAACAGTCGCTGCTGGAGTTATTTTACCATCGCTGACGAACCGCAACTTTTTCTTTCATTTCCTGATATCGGTTCAATCAAGCGCTTTGGCGTCGATGAGTAAGAGTAATCCGCCCCTCCTTCTAGCCAAACTGTGGGAACCAAATTCACACCGCCGATTTTAATGAATAAAAACGGAGGAAAGCCTGTTAACCCGACTTTCCCTCGGCGCGGATTCTCGCACAGCCAACGCACAAGTGACCGAATAAATGCGGAAAAGGTTTTGTTAAGATTTGGGACTGGCCTTAAGAAAGGCTGCCTACGCACTCCCTTCGAGGATCAAGTCGGACGAAGTTCAGTTAGAAAGAATTGAATAAGAGATCGAACCGCCTGGGCGGGTTCGCTAAGTATGAGCATTTGTCATAGAAACAGGCATGTCAAGATAACGCCAGTGGTTTCTATGCGCGGAGCTCTTTAAGTAAAAGAATTGTCCGATCCTTCCGAGGAGTGGAGATTTATATCAGGAGGCGCCAGACGCTCTAGGCCTGGTTCGCCTAGACGAAGCTGGTCATAGAAACGGGCATGTCAAGATAATGCCTAGGGTTTCTATGTGAGCTCTGAGTAAAAGTATAGTTAGATCCTTCCGAGAGGAACAGGGTTCGCGGAGAAGATAAAACTAGAACAAGAGGCGGCCAGACGCTCTAAGTCCTGCCTCGCTGGCCTAACCGCCTAAGTTCTAAGTTCTCTAAGCCAGCAGGAGTTCTCTAAGTCTAGATTCTAGGATTTTCGATCTTCCTCCTCTGCTCTTGCTCCTTATATACTCACCCTAGGTCGGTTTGCCTTAAGATGATGGACCTCGCCTTTGGGCCCAAGCTTATCTCTTCAGGAAGTATTCCATTTTCGCCGATCTGAATTATCCTCGAAGTTTTCGTGACTTGATGTTTATCCGATGTTTGGGAAATCGATAAACCGTCATAGCCTGATTGGGCCTGAATTTTAAAATCGTAAGTAAGTCCGTGGACTTGTCTTAAGTCGCTGAACGCTTTATACGATTTCTGAAAGACTATTTTTCTCAGAAAATAAACCGTATAGCCTAAAGGATCGATGTTCAAGTTAATCGACCTTGTTTTATACGATATCTTCTAAGAAATCCAATCCTTCTAGTTTTTGTCGTGAAACATCGAGGACGCATTCCAATCGAAGTCAAGGATGTTTATTCCGTATTGATCGTCCCCAAGCTCACGATGATTGATCCAAACAAGCCAAGATGGGATCAGACCAACACGATGGGACCGAGACCAGGACGAGGGCCGCCGACCGGGCGCCAGGTCGGTGCCGCCGGCGCCAGGTCGCTCGCGGACGATGCCGCCGGCGCCAGGTCGGTTCACGCCAGAGCAGAAGAGTTAGACCATTCCCACACGATGCAGTTTTCTGTATCATCTCATCGATCGATACCAAGGTGACGGTATCGATCGACGGACGAGACAGAAAGGTATGATAACTCTGACTTAACATCTCAATATCTAACTCTTACTTTTGCTCCTTTCTAACCAATCTTAGACGGGTTACACGGGAAAGTGTAATTTAAGTCTCGGGTTACTAACGCTATGTTTTAATGAGTTTTCATTCCCTTTCAAAAAATATTTTTAATTGCTTAAAATAAAATTATTTACTTTCAGAAGGGATGATGAACTTTTCAAATTTATACTTGCTATATAACCACACTCTAACATCATTCTTAGATTTGTTGATCAGAATGTACTAGAGATACTAAAGTGGATCACTTGTCAATTACGCACCACACTTGCTGAGAATATTTGAAGGAACCAAAGCTGACCTCCAACCTATTTGACTTTATCTGCTTGTCTTGGGGCCTGGTATACATTGCCATTCAAATATTTTTTTTAATTGCTTAAAATAAAATTATTTACTTTCAGAAGGGATGATGAACTTTTCAAATTTCTACTTCCTATATAACCACACTCTAACATCATTCTAGATTTGTTGACTGCAGAATGTACTGTAGATACTAAAGTGAATCACTTGTCAATTACGCACCACACTTGCTGAGAATATATGAAGGAACCAAAGCTGACCTCCAACCTAATTTGACTTTATCTGCTTGTCTTGGGGCCTGGTATACATTGGATCGGGTTCCTCCGCAAGTCTGAAGGTAAAAGTCTGTGTGTTTCTGATTCTCTCTTTGTCTCTCTCTCTTCGCATCCATAGAGTTACCAAGTGAGATGATTTCCTGGAAAATGCAGAGGATAAGAGTGTCTCTGACCCCATTATTCTAATTTGAAGGGAATGATCACACACTGTTGGAAAGTGAGAGGTAGGTACATTACCGATGACCCCATTATGTACTTTAAATGTCAATAAGATGATCAATGTTGGGGTCAAAATCGCCACAATGAATCAATGCCTGAAAGTCCCGAAAGTATTTCTCGAACAAAAGTCTCGTGATAAATCGAAAAGAGGTTATACGACAAGTTCTCAAATAGAATATCCAATCTCTCCGACAAACAACTCTCGAAACGAACGGCAAAATGAAAGAAGGTCAGAGCTTGTTCTTACCAGGTCATCTCACCATAGGCAGCTCATTCTTCCCAGCTCACCCTAGGGCAAGATCACTTTGTTCTCCTTTGAGTCTAAATCAAACTATCATTTGTTGGGGTCGAAAATGGTTATCTCAAATCAACGGCTAAGATTATCACGCTCCTAATTCTTCACAAAATATTTCCCGAAGAAAGATTGGAAGAATACGAGTGTTCATGCACGAGGGAAGATTGGTACGAAAGGAAGACGACCAAGGACGGCCGGTTGAGGCCACCTCGCCCGCGGCGCAGGACGGCTGTTCGAGGCCACCTCGCCCATGGCAAGGACGGGTCGGGCCAGGCCACCTCGCCTGCTACGGCGGACGGACCGCGCGACCATACACTACCGCATAGCGAGGACGTGGGCCGGTGACGGATCGCGAGGCCAGGCCACTCGCGGGCGAGGACGGACCGCACCGAGGCCACCTCGCCTCGCGGAGAGGATCGGGCTGGCCGGAGAGGCCACTCTCAAGGCCGCATCAAGGCCACCTCACCATGGGCGCAGGACGAGCCGCATCGAGGCCACTCGCCGCGGGCTGCAGGATGAGCCGCATCGAAGCCACCAATAGGACGGGCCACACCGAGGCCACCTTGCCTGTGGGCTAGGTTGGTGACGGACGAGGATGATCCAATCACGGTGAGTCCGACTAATTTCTGCCTACTCTTCGTGATGGTTGCGCTGCCTGACCTTTGATCCTATATTTCGCTTCGCCTTGATCGGAGTTGTTTCAAGCTTTGAGACTAAGACGGAGAAAATTGTAAGAACGCCGAAGGCCTGAACGGCCCGAGGACCTAAACATGCCTGAAGGCCGATCCACGCTTTCACGGCCCAAGCCCATTAGAAACTACGACGGTTTATCATAACTCACGAACGGATAAATGTAAAGTTTCAAGGATAAACATCGGAGATTCGAGGATAACTATGAAGATCGACATAAAAGAAATATTCCTAAAATGAGATAAACTTGGGCCCAAAGGCAAAAGGTAAACGGGCCACCAACCTAAAGCAACTATATAAGGAGAGGGAGCAGAAGAAAAGGATCCGAGATTTGAGACTTAGAGAAATCCCATTAGCATAGAGAACTTAGAATTTAAAGCGGGGACTAGCAAGGCAGGACCTAGAACGCCGTGACCTAGACTAGCAAGGCAGGAAGGATCGGACAATTCTTTACTCTGAGCTCGGCATCTTAGAAACCCTAGTGTAGATCCTAAAATCTACACTAGGAATTTTGTAGTGTTCGAGATATTAAATAAGGGAGAAAAAGGATGTGTAATCTACTTCCTAAGAACACAGCCATTTAACCAGATTCCGCTTTGACAAAATGGACTTTTATTGATTATGAAGGTTGAATACAAGTAATGAAATGAGAACAAGAACTACAACAAAGATCAAGTGAAATAAAGACTAAAGCGATCTCAAGAGGTCGATCTATTGCTAGTTCTCTAAAGGGTTTTCCATGTCCTCTTCCCTTTGCTTGACGCTGCTTTTATAATTACTTAGCTCCTCACTCTTCTAACTTCCTCCCTGACACTCGGGCTGTCAATCTTCTCTTTAGGTCGATAAGACCAATTTTTTGCCGCTTCTGGTAAGATATGGCCGCAATCTCTTTATCCTCGGGCCCGGCTCTAGTGCTTGGTGATCTACATTGTAATCCGGAATTGTTTTAGTCGAGATCGATGGGCTTCACCCATTCTCTAAATGGCGGTTTTAGGTCCAACATTTGTCCCTCGGCTTTTAATGGATTTTATCCAAAAGGCGAGGCGCCGATTTCCATTTCTGACCGCTATAGCTTCAGATCTCGAGTAAGCATCTTTCCACGCATCACGGATTGTCGGCCACTTGTAGATCATGCGTCGAGATCGCTACCTGGTGGCCGGTTATGATTATATTCGTTGGGAGTTGTTTTCTTCCGATATTTTCTGCTACTTAAAGCGCTCGGCCCATCTTCTTTCGAGGACTTTTCTTTCTTCTTCTACTGAAGTCTCGATTCTTCTTATTCAATCTCTATCAAAATCTTCCACCAATCTTATAGAATGGCAGTAGAGAAGTATGGTCCGCGACGTCCGACGACATTTTAGATGGTCAGTTCCTTGACTCGCCTACTTAACTTCGGGTTGAATATAGCCACGATCTCTGTCCCCAAACTTGGGAGTCGCCGAGAACGAAGGCCTGGTTTTGGGTGCATACCTAGCTCATTTCAATGACGGCCTTCTGATGTTTCTGATCCCGTATTTTATCCTTGAGGCCCCGCCGAGTTAAAGATGGCTTTTACTCAGATGTGCCCGAAATTCTGGCGATACTACATGACTTCGTGGGTTCGAGCAAAAGAGGAGGGTCTTGAGTTCGCTTAAATGAGGTCAAGAATCTCTGTATTCTGAATAAAAATCGCTTTAAAGGTACCATTCTTCTCTCCTAGGAGGTCAGACGATCGCGGGAGGGTATCCCAGACAAGGACAACAAATGGAGGAAGCAGTTTTGTCTTCAAGGTGGACCGTGCGTTGGTCGGAGATTTTGATTTTAGCTCGATCCCGACCGAATGGAATGATAAAATCAGTATGTTTTCCAGGTTTTACCCCTTCCTATATGTATATATATAGATTTAAATGGTCTTTTTCCTGTATGGACATAACCTTCGACTTCTAGATATAATTCCAGTCAAAGGGATGATTGAGGTACTTCATCGAATGATCCTCAGTGGTCGATTTTGACCTAGCTCGTTACGCGGCCATGCCCTTCCACCAGGGGAGAACCATGCTCCCCTTTGGAGCTGGTAATACCGACAGTCCGCAAGGATCCAAAAGCCAAAGCACGATTCTTCTATCCATGCTTTTGCTCTTGGTCCGCTGTATAACACACGCTTTACTTCGCCTCGAGGGAACAAGGATGGTGAATCGCCGTTGAGGATGTCGAGGCATCTCCTGAGAGTGTCGCCGAGCAAAACGCCGGTGCCTCAAGGCAGGGTTCTTCGGTCGATGTTGATCGCTCAATCTCCGGGATCGATGCGCAGGTCGCTTACTATAGCCCTACCTTCCCGCGGAAAAAGCTGCCCAAACTTCTTCGGCAAACCGATAGTGGCAATCTTCGGGCCTAAGGCCAGCTCAGCAGCACATAAGAGCAAAAGGAGGCGCCTCTCAATAATTCCATCGCAAGCTCGAGCTCATCTGATTGAGAAGTTCCTCCTTCGGTAGAAAGGCCGGTGGTGATCCCTCCGGAGCTTTGAAGGTCGCGATAAAGTCTGTTAGTCAAAATCGTCAACGACGAAATCGCCACCAAAGTCCTCGAAAACTAAGGACAATCAAAACCAAGAAACGGGTCGCCACCTATGAACTCAACGGAAGGCATGAACAGACCGTGAGCCCCGATCAATCAACGTAAGCAACATCAGGCACCGGCGGATTAGGGACACGGCACGGACAGCAGGGACGCTTGGCGCCGGGCGGCAGGACGCCGCCATGCCGGGCGGCAGGCACCCATGCCCGTTGGCGCCGGGCGGCAGGCCGCCCATGCCGTGCCTGGCGCCGGCGGTAGGCTGCCCACGCCTGTTCTGGTGCCGCGCAGGTGCCTGATACGGGCGGCAGGCTCGCCCTTCCCGCCTGGCGCCGTGGTAGGCCTATCGCTTCCGCCTACGGGCGGCGGTCCTGGCTTCATCTGTGCAATCGCCTTGATCTCGGCAACGGCAGCATCTTGGTCCCTAAACCCATGTCTGATTGTCCGAGAACTACAATGATTCTTCCGAAAGCCTTCTCGCATTGTTTAAAAGTTCATATTTTACAATCTAAGTTCAAAGCCCCATTACTCAAACCCTGAAGACGGAAAGTCTACTTAATCCAAGTCCATCTCGATCCCGATACCGAGGAATCTCGAAAATCTTAAAAGGTTCGAACGATGAATGGATCTCAATTCATCGATAAAACGATCACGATTATTCTAAACACCAAAGATCTCACTATACGAGGAATTGGGGTTCCTTCGAAATGCCAAACCTTCAAAGACAATTTTTCAAAACCGTAAAAAACGCTCTAAGTAGCCCGACATGACCAAACGCCCACTTACCTGTTGGGGTCAAAACGGTCAATGACGAAATCGCCACCAATGTCCCAAAAGAAAAGCCAAGCGACGATCAAATCCAAGAAACGAAGTCGTCGCCGATAAAACTCACGGAAGGCTCGTCCCACTCCCATCGGCGCCAACGGCGAGGGTCCTGGCGCCACAATATCGCCTTATGATCTCGGCAATGACAGCATCTTGGTCCCTTGAAACCCATGTCTGATTGTCCGAGATCTACAATGAGTCTTCCAGAAAACCTTCCCGATTGTTTAAAAGATTCATCTTTTAACATATCTAAAACTCGAGCCACATTGCTCTCATCCTCGACGACGGAAAATCTGCAGATCTAAGTCCATCTCAAAATCCCGATACTCGCGAATCTTGTTGGAAACAATTATCTCGAGATCTACGCATAGAGACCCTCCCAAAACTCGAAAGATTTCCGCAAAACAACCGACGAGGGAAAGATCGAACAAACCCACGTGACGGAAAGATCGCCTGGCACCGCAGCACGCTGACGCTGGCTGGCGCCGGGCGCACTCTGGCCTGGCATGCCGGCGTACGCTGGACGCGGGGTTGCCTTGGCGCCGGGCGGCACGCTGGCTGGCCTGGCGCCGGGCGGCATTCGCCCGGCGCCGGCTGCACTCACCACGCTGGTCGGCCTTTGGCATCGCGGCATTCGCCTGGCGCCGCGGCACCTCACGCTGGTCGCCTGGCGCCGCATCTGGTCTGGCTGGCGGTGACCTGGCCTGGCGCCGGCGGCACCTGCCTGGTTCGGGCGTAATCTGCCGGGTTGGTCGGCCTGGCGCCGGTCCACGGCCCGTCTCCCGTCTCGTCCTATCGCGTCTCCGGGATCCCATCTTGACTTGTTCGATCAATCCCACGCAAGTTTGGTATGGTCACGGCATTCTAGAACGCCACTCTCGACTAAACAAGGAATTGAGGTTCCTTCGAAACACCGAAACCTTCAAAGACTGTCCTTCAAAACCAGAAAACGCCTAACGCCCTAACGGCCAAACGCCCACGCACGATTTTCCGAAAAAGGAAGGATAACTATGACGGTTTATCTTTATCCTCACATAAGAGATAAATGTCAAGTTTCCGAAGATAAATATCAAGTTTCCAGAAGATAAATGTCAAGATTCAAGATAAATGTCAAGTTTCCCGATAAACACAAAGATGGACGAAAATGGAAAAGCCCGACCAGCCCGCAGAAGATAACGGCCATAGGAGTATATAAGGAGAGCTTTGAGCAAGAAGCAAAAAAGATCACAAATTTTCGAAAGCACTTAGCACTTAGAGCGATTTAAGCATTCTTTCTCGCTTTCACTAGCGAGCTGCACTCAACTAGGATAGACTTAGCGATCGGACTAGCGGACCTTCGACAGCTCTTGTAGTTTACTTCACCCTGTTGTTCACCAAAACGCCAATTCAGAAATAAGATTTTTCTTCCGCCATCTTTTACGATTTCTATTTTCGCAACTTCTATTTTATTGATTGTTTCGTGCGCGCCCAGCAGATATCCGGGACCTTCAAGGAAGATCGGGTTAACTCGGTTTTCTTCCACAAATCTTTATCAGAAATTGACGGTGTGAATTTCGTTCCTACGCCAGCGCTGGGGGGGGGTTACGGATCTATCTATCTCGCAACTGCACACGCCGATCATGTCAGCCGACGCCACCAAGGATCAGCCAGCTAGACGGAACACCCGCCGATGCCAACGCTGAGAAGACTCCAGCTGGAGACGCGCCCACAGTCACTGCTGATGCAAACACCTGAGGCGCCAGGCAGATGAAGGAACTGTTTACCGCCAGCGCGGGCGAACAACAGACAAACCGATAACCTCGCCGCGAAAACAGGTCGATACCTTAACTGCGAGGAGCAAGTTGCCGCGCGGATCCACCAAGGCACGCCAAGCGCAGGAGACTCGACTTCGATCTCCGCCACGAGAAAAGATGCCCGAAGAGCCTACCCCGAGGAAACGGTTCAAAGGACAGCAAACGACCTCGGAACCTTCCACTCCGCCGCGGAAACAAGGAAAGCGACGCCGAAGATCGATCTAGATCAGCGACCGATCGACCCTTCCGATGAAGACGCTGACATCCACCCCAGAGAACCCGGCCAGTCCGCTTGCATCGGTATCCTTCGAGAGCCTGGCCCATGAAGAGGAAGAAGAACTCACCGATGGAGCAGGAAGAACTCATGAAGATCAGACGCTGATCTATCGCGACCAGCGCCGACAGGTTCGGAGGAACGCCGGTAGCAATAGCGATCCATGATCTCCGTGGAATCTCAAAAAGACCGTGGCTGAAGTGAAAGCGGTGAAATCGCGAAATCCATCAGGGCGACCAGTTCCACCGAGATCGATAGACTTCTCGAGGAAGCACGGAAAACGCCTTTCATCACTCGGATCACGGAAACACGATTTCAGACCCAGGGAAGATCAAAATCTCGCCTATGACGGTACGACGGATCCTAAGTCACACCTGCAGTCCTTCCACATCGCAATGGGTAGGTAAACTCCCGAACGCGAACGGACGAGGTCATTGTCTTCTTCGCCGAAAGCACCTCAAAGGTGCTGCGCCGAAGTGGTTCTCCGCTCAAAAGGAACTTTATCGAAGCTTCCGCTAACTGGCCTCGGCGTTTCAAACAGTACTCCATGTTCATGGATAGAGAAACGTCCGACGTGGATCTATGGAGTCTAGCTCGAAGGAAGACGAAAGTCGACTTCACTGCGAAGGTTCAAACTGGTGATGGCCAGAGTAACGGGCATCAGCGATAATGTCGCAATCGACGCCGAAAACTCTTGGTACAAGTCGAAGTTCCGAAAGTGGATACTACTGAAAAGCCGCTGACAATCCAGGATACTTCCACAAGGCAACAGACTTCATCATCATCATGGAAGAAGAGATGAAGCTTCTATCGCAGAAGCACGGACCGCAGAAAACCGCTCCCAAGAAGAAACCTCTCGAACGACAAATACGCCCATCACGAAGGGAAGACGCCCGCGCAGCATAACTACGCCATCAACTCGAGCAAGGCAAAACCTCCCGAAACACCTGACCAGGAACCAGTACAAGGATAACTCATATCATGAAGTTCCACGACCAGAGGTCACTCCACCGCTAACTGCAAGGTTCGGCGCCCGCTCGCCGCGAAAACTCCTCACCGGCGAGCTATCAAAGGTCAAGAGTATAAAGGACTTGCTCCTGACTCCCGACCACCAAAGACTAACAAAACTGTCTCCAAGACCGCCACAATCGAAAACCAATCGTGGAAAGCGGAAGAAGACAGACGACCAAGGAACAACAGCAGTCGCCAAAGGGTAAACATGATCATCGGAGGATCACAGTTCTACCAAGACTCTGTCTCATCGATAAAAGCCTACGGGCTAAAAGCCGAGATCAGTTCCAACTGGTTCCGGACAGCGATGTTCCTAACCACAATCGCTGAGGAACACGACCGCCGGAATCGACAAACCTCATCGCTAATTCTTTGGTAATCGATCTGGTCATCCAGGATCTCAAGTCGGCCGCATTCTGGTCGATACAGAAGCACGGTCAACGCCATCTTCCGCGACACCTCTACAGGATGAAGATCCCACTTGGGAAGTCGCCCCCGAGCCAAAACCTTTGACGGGTTTTCGGGCGTCACTACCATGACCCTCGGGAAAATTAAACTCCCGGTCATGGCAAAGGAAGTTACAAAGATCGTCGAGTTTGCAGTAGTCGACAACCCGGCCATCTACAACGCCATCATGGGAACCCTTGATAACTCCATGAAGGCAGTACCATCCACATATCACCTAGGTATCAAGTTCCCGACTGACCGAACCGCAGCCATCCGGTAGTCAGAAACAGTCGAGACTCTGTTACCTAGCCGAGTTTAAACCGAAAAGATCGAACGCCTCTGCGGCCAACCCGAAACGAGCAAAGGAATCACACAACATTCCCGAAGACTCGAAGAAAGATGATCCAGAATCATCCGAACAGGCAACGATTCAAGACGGCGACAAAGCCTCTGAATCCACCGCCGTAAGACCGACAGCTCGACCCCCGCACAAACCACTGATCCGACCAGCACGATCGGAACGGCGACGCACGGGGAGTAAAACGTCCTGGCAACTATCAGAACTACGAGATGGCTTGATCCTCGAAAGAGGTACGTAGGCAGCTCGTCGAAACCCGGCGAGTTCAGCTATCCCCCTCACCAAAAGGGGACTGGGTGCGTATACTCCTATACTCCCACAAAAACGCGAAAAATCCGCACATGTACTCTAACTTCTCGAAATTTTTAATAAAATTCTTTCTATCTTTTATGCTCACTTAAACGATCAACGCTTCGAAAACGAAAATCATATCTTCAAAAGAAACGCCAGACGCCGCGAACTTTAAAAAAGATAAAAACTCAGATATCCGCAAAAGACAGTCCACCAGCGACTTTAAAATTCATCCCACGATTGGCCCCGACGGACGCCACAAGAAACGCTTCACTCAATACAAACTCGTAGTCAGACCTACAAGGTCCTCTTACATCCGACAAGGATATCATATCGCTATACAAGAAACCCAAATTTTGGTTTAGCATCTCGATAAACTCCGAAGATAGCTCGATTCTTTTAACACAAGTCATATAAGCCGGCGACTAGTCGCGGACTTTAAACGAAAAGAATCAGGAAGAAATCACTAACAGGCAAAACGAAAGCCGATCAGTCATCGCGACAGCCTCAAAGCTGAGAGTAAACCTAGGTCTTGCCCTAAACCCAGTCTTGCTGGATCTTGACATCTCACAGACATAGTATCGATACGAGATCCCAAAACATGTCTCTTATCGCTACACCTAAAACGCCACTAAAAGTAGCATACGGACCAAGCGACAAAAAGAGTTAGGATAATGGCGACTACTCGTGATCCTTCCTCTACACTTGACGAAAGTATAAATCAAAACAAAAGACTAAATCTCGCAAATTTTCATATTCAAAAGCCGCAAAGACGGCAGGATTCAAAGCCACCAACGGCCAGTCCCAAAACATAAGAATGCAACCTCCAACGGTCGCAGGATAAAATTACTAAAACGCCACACACGGCCAAAAAATTCAATTCACAAAAGGAAGTCAACGCTTGAGAAACAGATGCAGAAATCCCAAATGAACCTAGCAGGCTGGTCCACTTCTCATTCACCGGAGCATTTCCCACCATTCTCGCATTCTTCGGCTCCAACCTCCATCAGATCCTCGAAACCTCGATAGTTCCCATAGTCTCCGGACTCTTTCTTCACCGAGAAACCAAGGACTCAGCATGAGCACACTCCGCCATGAAATCCTTCATTTCAGCAATCTCGAATCGAAAGAGAAACGGGTTCTGAGACTTGTAAAGGTTTACGACCGAACCTCGCACTCGCTGAAATCACCAACAAACTCCTGAGCTTCTTTAAAGCATTGAAACTCAGCAGCAAACGATTCGCCTGCCTTCGCCACCTCCGCACCATCATCCTTCTTCCTCCTTTCCGCCCGTACGAGCCCGAGCGAAGCTCAGCTTGCTTCGCTCTGCGCTTCACCTCTTGACGGAACCGAAAGCTCTCGCCCACTTCTGTGGTCTAGTTAGCAATCCTGATTTGCGGAAACTCGAGTCGCTTCGCTAAACACTCTAGTCCCTGCATAAACTCAAGATCAGCAAGCATGCTTATATACGGATTCAACGGTTAAAGAAGTTCGGCACAAACCTCGTTGACACGCTGGGAGCCCTCGAAACCCGTTGTTTCTCCTCATCCTCCAGCTAATTGCCAGTAGTAAACTCCGGAGGAAGGCCATCAAAGAAGTTGTTAGTGGAAACCGCTGGTCTCGCTTTTTCCGCTGGAACAAAACCAGTTTTTCTCCCAACGGTGAAGGATTTTCCGAGCCTTCCCATCGCCGATTTCCTTCCCCTTTACGATTCTCTCGTCTCCTCCGGTAGAGCCACGTAACAGGTTCGGCCATACGACGAACAGGACCTCGACCGATAAAGCTTAACCGCATCTCGATCCGCTCAGGGTGAAGGATTTCCAGAAAACGGCCTTTGACGAAGAAGATCTCTCTTGACGAAACGTCACCAGGCAAATGCCGTAGGGTTGTTCCTACAAACGAAATTTTTCAAAAACTCGCGACTAAAGGTGAGATAGAAACAGAGTTTTCGTCAGATACCGGGTTGAAGTTCCATGCTCGAAATAATGGAGGCAGCCTCGACAGACTCGCCATCTATTTGAACAAAGAAGAAACGCCCTGCCACGATTTGGGATTCAAGTAGTCCCCTAAATCACGGCCATATCCTTCTTAGGCAGCATGGAATAGTAACGTCACCCCCCGTCGGCCGAAACCCCAAAGACCTTCAAATCATCGACCAAGATCAATCCCGAGTTCAGAAGCGATCAGTACGCCAAGCCAACTCCAAGGCAGGAACGCTGAGTTGGTTGATCGAAAGTTCAAGCGTGAAGCACGAACAATGGCACCGGAATTGGGAACCACATACGGCAGTACGAAGAAAGCTTCGTAACATGTAAAGAAACTCCGGAGGATTCCTCTGCTCTCGCTACCAACGGAACTGAATTTAACTCCCTCAGAACCTGGTAAAAATCACGAAGAACCTTGAGATATTGACGAAACCGAGGCGCAAAAGAGCACCAGGCTGCCTCCAGGCCTCCTCGAACGGGATCTGGCATTGTCAGCGAACCTACAAGGGCTCGGAATACGCGATTTTCCTCCTCGACCGACTCCTCCTGCTTTACCGCTACATGGGCAGGAGAGTCATCCGAGGATGAATGGGAAGAAGAGTTTCTTTGAGGATCTTGAAGACATTGTTCTTAAAGAGAGAGAAAGGATTCTGGAGAGAGAGTAAAACTTTGTGATGAAGTAAGAATGAGATTTCTTACTCCATATAAAGGAGGTAAAATCACTATTTACCCCGATTTTCGCAAACGATTACATCTCAACACCTTCCCATATCGGTATACCGCAAGTTAGATCCGACAGGCTCTACGGTTCCTAGCTAGCTGGGGGCTAACTGTTGGGGTCAAAATCGGTCAATGACGAAATCGCCACCGAAAAGTCCTCGAAGAAAAGCCAAGCCGACGATCAAATCCAAGAAACGGTCGTCAGCCGATAAAACTCACGGAAGGCTCGTCCACTCCCATCTGGCGCCAACGGCGAGGGTCCTGGCGTACCGGCCAATGCGATCGCCTCATGATCTCGGCAATGACAGCATCTTGGTCCCTTGAAACCCATGTCTGGATTGTCCGAGATCTACAATGAGTCTTCCGTAAAACCTTCCGATTGTTTAAAAGATTCATCTTTTAACATATCTAAAACTCGAGCCACATTGCTCTCATCCTCGACGACGGAAAATCTGCAGATCTAAGTCCATCTCAAAATCCCGATACTCGCTGAATCTCGCTGGAAACAATTATCTCGAGATCTACGTAGAGACCCTCCCAAAACTCAAAAGATTTCCGCGAAACAACTGACGGGAAAGATCGAACAAACTCACGTAGACGGCAAG
The DNA here is from genome assembly GCA_016432835.1 of Brassica nigra. Classification (NCBI taxonomy): domain Eukaryota; kingdom Viridiplantae; phylum Streptophyta; class Magnoliopsida; order Brassicales; family Brassicaceae; genus Brassica; species Brassica nigra. Next base: position 58,307,599 of record CM028244.1, read on the forward strand.
ACGGCTACCAGACCGGCAGACGCTGAGACGGTTGGCGCCGGGCGGCACGCTGGACGCTGGCTGGCCTGGTGCCGCGGGGCATCGCCGTCTGGCGCCGGCGGCACCTCGCCTGGCGCCGGGCATCGCGGACGCTGGCTGGCCTGGCGCCGGGCGCACTCGCCTGGCCAGCGCATCGCTGGACGCTGGTTGGCCTAGCTGGCGGCATTCGCCTGGCGCCGGCCATGGGTATCGTTCATACCGGGCGGCACCCGTTGCTGGCCGCCTGGCGCCGGGCGGCACCGCCGCCGGGCGCATTCCGGCCACGCTGGCCGCCTGATGCCGGGCGGCACCGCCGCTGGTCGGCCTGGCGCCGGTCCACGGCCCTCGCCCCGTCTCGCTCCTATCGCGTCCGTTCGATCCCATCTTAACTTGTTCGATCAATCTACGCAAGTTTGGTATGGTCACGGTTACTCTTAACGCCACTTCTCGACTAAACAAGGAATTGAGGTTCCTTCGAAACACCAAACCTTCAAAGACTGTCCTTTCAAAACCGTAAAACGCCTAACGGCCTAACGTGGCCAAACGCCCACGCACGATTTTCCTAAAAGGAAAGATAACTATGACGGTTTATCTTTATCCTCACATAAGAGATAAATGTCAAGTTTCCAGAAGATAAATATCAAGTTTCCGAAGATAAATGTCAAGATTCAAGATAAATGTCAAGTTTCCCGATAAACACAAAGATGGACGAAAATGGAAAGCCCGACTCAGCCCGCAGAAGATAGACCGTCATAGAGGAGTATATAAGGAGAGCTTTGAGCAAGAAGCAAAAAGATCACAAATTTTCGAAAGCACTTAGCACTTAGAGCGATTTAAGCATTCTTTTCTGTTTTCACTAAAAGTCACTCAACTAGGATAGACTTAAAATCCGGACTAGCGGACCTTCGACAGCTCTTGTAGTTTACTTCACCGTTGTTCACGCCAAAACGAGAATTCAGAAATAAGATTTTCTTCCGGCCATCTTTTACGATTTCTATTTTCGCAACTTCTATTTTCATTGATTGTTTCGCAGCGGCCCAACAGATATCCGGGACCTTCAAGGAAGATCGGGTTAACTCGGTTTTCCACAAATCTTTATCAGAAATTGACGGTGTGAATTTCTCGTTCCCAATTCTCAATATTTTCTGAAAGAAGGATAATTCATGACGGCTTATCCTTATCCTCACATAAGAGATAAAATGTCAAGTTTCCAGAAGATAAATTTCAAGTTTCCGTAAGATAAATGTCAAGTTTTCTCCAAGATAAATGTCAAGTTTCCGATAAACACGTAAGATGGACGAAATGAAAAAGCCGGATTCAGCTCAAGGAGGATAGAATCCTTCAAGAGGAGTATATAAGGAGAGCTACGGTGAGCAAATCATCACAAAATTTCCGAAATTTCAAGACTGAGAGCGATTTAGCATTCTTTATGTTTTCACCAATGAGCATTTAATTCAACCAAGGATAGACTTAGGCGGCCGGATTAGTGGACTTCTCGACAGCTCTTGTAGCCGCATTTCTTTGTTGTCGTACGCCAAACGAATTCAGAAATAAGATCTCTTTCGCCTATTCTTACGCATTTTATTTTACAACTTTAATCTCCATTGATTGTATCGCGGTGTTGCCCAGCAGATATCCGGACCTTCAAGGAAGATCGGGTTAACTCGGTTTTCCTCCACAAATCGCTTATCGAAATTGACGGTGTGAATTTGGTTCCCACAGCTTACGCCAGGAGGGGGTTACGGATCTATCTATCTCGCGAACTGCACACGCCATCATGTCTACTGGCGCCACCAAAGACCAGCCAACGCTTAGACGGGAATCTGGCCGACGCCAACATTGAGAAGACTCCAACCGGAGATACGCCCACAGTCACCGCTGATGCAAACACCGAGCGCTTCAGACAGATGAAGGAACTGTTCACCTCCGTGAACGGTGGAACAATAAGACAAGCTGATAACCTCGCGCAGAAAAGGTCGACACCTTAACTGCGAGGAGCAAGTTGCCGCTGATCCACTAAGTCACGGCGCTGCGAAGACTCGACTTCGATCTCCTGAGAACGAAAATGATGCCTCGAAGAGCCCACTCCCCGAGGAAACGGCTCCAAAAGGAGCAAACGACCTTCAGAACCTTCCACCCCGCTACGGAAACAAGGAAAGCCATCGAAAGATCAATCTGGATATCAGCGACCAATCGGATCCTTCCGATGAATACGCTGACATGCACCCTAGAGGACAAGCCAGTCCGCCGCCGCGACGGTATCCTTCGAGAGGCCCATGACAGAAGAGGAGGAAGAACTCTACTGGATTGAGCAGAAGAACCGCTGAGGATCAAACTTGACCCATCGCGACCAGCCGACAAAATCGGAGGAACGCCGGTAGCAACAGCGTAGATCCATGACCTCCTAATCTTCAAAAGACCGAGTCAGCGAAAGCTGAAATCGCGAAATCCACCAAGCAACCAGTTCCGCCGAGATCGATGACTTCTCGAGGAAGCACAGAAAACACCGCTCACCGCCGATCACGGAACACATATCTCGACCTGTGGAAAATCAAAATCCCGGTCTATGACGGCACGACGGATCCTAAGTCGCACCTACAGTCATTCTTCCGCGTATGGGTAGGTGCAAACTCCCGGAGCAACAAGACGCCGTCATCAGTTTCTTCGCCGAAAGCACCTCAGGCGCCAGCGCCCGAATGGTTCTCCGCCCAAAAGGAACTCCATCGAACTTCCGCCTGGCCTCGGGCGGCCAAACAATACTCCATGTTCATGGACAAAGAAACGTCCCCGTGGACCTATGGAGCCTAGCTCGAAGGAAGACGAGCCGATCCGCGACTTCATGGTTCAAACCGGTGATGGCTGGTATCGGCATTAGCAATAATGTCGCAATCGACTCGAGGAAAACTCTGGTACAAGTCAAAGTTCCAAAGTGGATACTACTGGAAAAGCTGACAATCCAGGATACTTCCAAAGCAACGGACTTCATCATCATGGAGGAAGAGATGAAACTTCTATCAGAAACACGGACCACGAAAACGCCCTCAAAAGAAACCCTCTCGTAACGACAAGAACGCCCATCACGGGGAAGACGCTTCAAGGCGAAAGCATAACTACGCCATCAACTCGAGAAAGGCAAGACCTCCGAAACACCTGGACCAGGAACCAGTACAAGGATAATTCCTACCGCGAAGTTCCACTAAACCAGAGGTCACTCCATTGCAACCTATAGTTCTCGCTCGCTCGGGCCGCAAAGCTCCTCACCGCTAACTATCAAAGGTCAAGAGTATAAAGGACTTGCTCTGACTCGAATCGCCCAAAGACCAACAAAATCTGTGGTCCAGGACCGCGACCGAAAAATCAATCTGTGAAAACGCTGAAGGAGACAGGACGACCAAGGAACAACAACAACAATGCCAGAGGGTAAACATGATCATCGGAGGATCGAAGTTCTACCAAGACTCTGTCTCGCCGATAAAGCCTACGGGCTAAAAGCCAAGACAAGTTCCAACTGGTTTCCGGATAGCGATATTCCTAACCACACGCATCACTTTCGAGAACAGGAAACCGCCGGAATCGACAAACCCTCATTATGATCCTTTGGTTATCGACCTGGTAATCCAGATCCGGTCGGCCACATCCTCGCCGATACAGGAAGTACGGTCAACGCTATCTTCCACCTACACCCTCTACGATGAAGATCCCACTGGGAAGTCGCCCCTGAGCCAAAACCTTTGACTGGTTTTCGCGCCACTTCCATGACCTCGAGAATTAAGCTCCCGGTCATGGCTAAAGAAGTCACAAAGATCGCCGAAGTTCGCAGTAGTCGACAACCCGCCATCTACAATGCCATCATGGGAACCCTTGATCAACTCCATGAATGCAGCACCATCCACATATCACCTCGCATGAAATTTCCGACTTCCACCGAACCGCAGTCATCTGGGGTAGTCAGAAACAATCGAGACTCGTTACTCCAGCCGAAGTTCAAATCTGCGAAAGATCGGAACGCCTCAGCGGCAACCTAAACGAAAGCAAAGGAATCACACAACATTCCTGAAGACTCAAAAGATGATCCGAATCATCCGAACAGGCAACGATTCAAGACAGCAACAAAGCCTCTCGAGTCCACCACCGTAAAGCAGATAGCTCAACCCTCAAGACAAACCAATCGATCCGACCAGCACGATCGAACGGCAACGCACGGGAGTAAACACGCCTGCGAAACTATCAGAACTACGAGATGGCTTGATCCTCGAAGGAGGTACGTAGGGCAGCTCGTCAAACCCGGAGAGTTCAGCTACCTATCACCAAAAGGGGACTGGGTACGATACTCCTATACTCCCACAAAACGCAAATATCCGCGACATGTACCGAACTTTTCAATTTTTAATAAAATTCTTTCTATCTTTTATGCTCACTTAACGCGATAAACACTTTCAGAAAACGAAAATCGTATCTTCAAAAGAAACGCCGAGACGCCGCAACTTCTGAAAAGATAACAAAACTCGTATCATCCGCTAAAACAGTCCACCTAAGCATTTAAACTTATCATTGACACCCGACGATCTACATTACCAGAAACGCTTTCACTCAATACAAACTCGTAGTCGACCCTCTTATATCCGATAAGGATATCGAGCTGCCATATTAAGAAATCACTAACAGGCAAACGGAAAGCCGATCAGTCATCGCGACAGCTTAAAGCTGAGTAAGTTTAGGTCTTGCCCTAAACCCAGCCTGCTGGATCTTGACATCTCACAGACATAGTATCAGATCAGATCCCAAAACATGTCTCTTATCGCTACACCTAAAACGCCGCTAAAAGTAGCATAATGGACCAAGCGATAAAAAAGAGTTAGGATAATGGCGACTACGTGATTCTTTCCTCTACACTTGACGAAAGTATAAATCAAAACAAAAGACGAAATCTCGCAAATTTTCATATTTAAAGGCCGCAAAAATTGCTGGATTCTAAGCCACCAACGGCCAGTCCCAAAAAACATAAGAATGCAACCTCCAACGGTCGCAGAATAAACTCCTAAAAACGCCGCACACACGCCAAAACATACGATTCACAAAAGGAAGTCAACATCGAAATCCAGATGCGGAAGTCCTGAATGAACCTGCAGGCTGGTCCACTTCTCGCCCACGCCTTGAGCGTTCCCACCACTCTGCTTCATCAGCTCCGCCTCCATCGTGATTCATGGAAACCTCGATAGTTCCCATAGTCTCGGACTCTTTCTTCGACTGGAGGAACCAAGGACTCAGCATGAGCACACTCGCCATAAAGTCCTTCATCTCAGCGATCTCGAATCAAAAGAGAAACTGGTTCTGAGACTTGTAAAGGTTTACGATCGAAGCTTCGCACTCGAAATCGCCAACAAACTCCCGAGCTTCTTTAAAACATTGAAACTCAGCAGCAAACGATTCCGCCTTCACCTCAGCTGCGACCATCCTCCTTCCTCTCCTTCCTTCACCAAGAGCTCGAGCATGAAGCTCAGCTTGCTTTATGCTCGCCTTTTCCTCTTGTCGAATTGAAGAGCTCTCGCCAGCTTCTTTGGTCTTGAAATTAGCAATCCTGACTTATGGAAACTCGAGTCAAGCGCATTGCCAAACACTCTTAGTCCCTGCATAAATTCAAGATCAATAAATATACATATATGCGGATTCAAGAATACGGTTAAGAAGTTCAAAGGAAAAACCTCATTGATCCGCTGAACCCTCGCAAAACCCATTGCTTCTTCGCCCTCCAATGACTGCCAGTAACAAACCCGAGGAAGGCCATCAAAGAAATTGTTGGGAGTGGAAAATTGCTGGCTCCACTTTTCCGCTGGAACAAAACTGGTTTTTCAACGGTGAAGGGTTCCAACCTTCCCCACGCGATTTCTTTCCTTTACGATCTCTCGCTTACGCCTCGAGTAGGGCTTCGATAACCGTTCGGCATCACATATCGACAGGGTCTCGACCGTAAAGACTTACCGCGCCTCGAATCCGCTCAAGAGTGAAGGACTTCCGAAAAGATCACCATGCAAATGCTAACAGCCCCGTTTCTACAAAGCTTAAACTTTTCACTAAAACTCGCGACTTCCGGATGATGAAATAGACAACGAAGTTTTCATCATATTACCTCGGTTGAAGTTCCATGCGCGAAATAGATGGAGGCAGCTCTCCTCGACAGACTCACCATCTATTCGACATAGAAGAAACGCCCTGCCACTAATTTGGGTTCAAGTCCCCAATTATGGCCATATCCTTCTTTGGCACCATGGAGTAGTAACCGCCGCCCCCGCTGGCCGAAAGTGCTCCAAAGACCTTCAAATCTCCGGACTGAGATCGATCCCGAGCTCATAACTTGTAATTAGTATGCCAAGCCAACTCTCTAAGGCAGGAACACCGAGCTGGCTGATCGAAGTTCGGTGACGGTTAATCTAACAATGGTACCGAGGATTGAGAACCACATGCGGCAATACGTAGAAGGCCTCAGAACATGTAAAGAAACCTTCCGAGGATTCCGCGACTCTCGCATCGACAGGGATCCGAATTTGACTCCATCAGAATCTGTAAAAATCTCAAGAATCGAGATATTTACGTGAAACCAAGCTCGGGCGAAAGGAGCACCAGGCTGCCTCAAAGGTCTCTTCGGAACAAGGACATCTGGCAGAGGTCGAGCCGAGCTCACAAGGGCTCGGTAATACACATTCTTCGTTTCCTCCTCGACTAACTCCTCTTGCTTCACCACATGGCAGGAGAGTCATCCGAGGATGAATGGGAAGAAGAATTTCTTGGAGGATCTTGAAGATATTATTCTTAAAGAGAGAGAAAGGATTCTGAGAGAGATGAATTTTTATGATGAAGTAAGAATGAATGAGATTTCTTACTCCATCCTTATAAAGGAGGTAAAATCACTATTTACCCCAATTTCGCAAACGACACGCCTCTACACCTTCCCATACGGCTATACCGCAAGCCAGGACCCAAAGGCACTACGTTCATAGCTAGCTGGGGGCTAACTGTTGGTTTTTGGTGCATACCTAGCTCATTTCAATGACGCCTTCGATGTTTCTGATCCCGTATTTTATCCTTCAGGCCCCGCGAGTTAAAGATGGCTTTTACTCAGATGTGCCCGAAATTCTGGCGATACTACATGACTTCGCGGGTTCGAGCAAAGAAGAGGGTCTTGAGTTCGGCTTAAATGAGGTCAAGAATCTCAGTATTCAATAAAAATCACCGCTTTAAAGGTACCATTCTTCTCTCTCTCGAGGAGGTCGTGACGATCGCGGGAGGGTATCCCATAAGGACAACAAATGGAGGAAGCAGTTTTGTCTTCAAGGTGGACCGTGCGTTGGTCGGAGATTTTGATTTTAGCTCGATCCCGACCGAATGGAATGATAAAATCGGTATGTTTTCCAGGTTTTACCCCTTCCTATATATGTATATATATAGATTTAAAATGGTCTTTTTCCTGTATGGACATAACCTTTCGACCTCTAGATATACCCGGAAGTCAAAGGATGATTGAGGTACTTCATCGAATGATCCTCGCTGGTCGATTTTGACCTAGCTCGGTTACGGCGCCTATGCCCTTCCACCGTGGGAGAACCGAGCTCCCCTTGAAGCTGGTAATACCGATCAGGCCGTCAAGGATCCGAAAAAGCCAAAGTACGTGTTCTTCTATCCATGCTTTGCTCTTTGGTTCCGCTGTATAACACACGCTTTACTGGCTCGCAGGAACAAGGACGGTGAATCGTCCGTCGGAGGATGTTGAGGCATCTCCTGAGATTGTCGCCGAGGCAAAACGCCGTGCCTCAAGGCAGGGTTCTTCTAGATGTCGATCGCTCAATCTCCGTGGATCGAGCGCGAGGCTTATTATAGCCCTACCTTCCGTGAAAAGCGAAGGCCCAAACTTCTTCGAAACCGACAGTGGCAATCTTAAGGGTCCGAGGCCAGCCAGCAGCACATAAGAGCAAAAGGAGGCGCTCTCAATAATTCCATCGGCAAGCTCGAGCTCATCTGACCGAAGTTCCTCCTTCGTAGAAAGGCCGGTGGTGATCCCTCCGAGCTCAAGGTCGCGATAAAGTCCGTTGGTCAAAATCGGTCAACGACTTAAATCGCCACCAAAGTCCTCAAAAAAAACTAAGTGACAATCAAAACCAAGAAACGGGTCGCCACCGATGAACTCACGGAAGGCATGAACAGACCGTGGAGCCCCGGGATCAACGGCAAGCATTATCAGGCACCGGCGACGCTGACACGGCATCGACAGCAGACGCCTGCCGCGGCAGGACGCTTGGCGCCGGGCGGCAGGCCGCCCATGCCGCGTTTGGCGCCGGGCGGCAGGCCGCCCACGCTGCCTGGCGCTGGTAGGTGAGCGCCGGGCGGCAGGCTCGCCCTCCCTCCGGCGCCGTGGCAGGCCTGTTGTCTCCGCCCATGCCGGCAAGGGTCCTGGCGCCCATCTGTGCAATCGCCTGATCTCGGCAACGACAGCATCTTGGTCCCTTAAACCCATGTCTGATTGTCCGAGAACTACAATGATTCTTCCGAAAGCCTCTCGATTGTTTAAAAGTTCATATTTTACAATCTAAGTTCAAAGCCTCATTACTCAAACCCTTGAAGACGAAAGTCTACTTAATCCAAGTCCATCTCGATCCCGATACTGTGGAATCTCGAAAATCTTAAAAGGTTCGAACGATGAATGGATCTCAATTCATCGTGATAAAACGATCACGCATTATTCTAAACACCAAACATCTCGACTATACGAGGAATTGGGTTCCTTCGAAATGCCAAAACTTCAAAGACTATTCTTTCAAAACCGAAAACGCCTAAGTAGCCCGACATGACCAAAACGCCCACTTACGATTTTCTGAAAAGAAGGATAACTATGACGGTTTATCCTTATCCTCACATAAGAGATAAATGTCAAGTTTCCGTAAGATAAATTTCAAGTTTTAAGATAAATTTCAAGTTTCCAAGATAAATGTCAAGTTTTCCGAAGATAAATGTCAAGTTTCCCGATAAACACGAAGATGGACGAAAATGGAAAAGCCCGATTCAGCTCGAAGGAGGATAGACCGTCTTAAGAGGAGTATATAAGGAGAGCTTTGGGCGAGGAGAAAATAATCACAAAATTTCCAGAGCACTTAGCACTTAGAGCGATTTAGCATTCTTTATGTTTTCACTAATGAGCCGCGACTCAACCAGGATAGACTTAGGCGCGGATTAGCGGACTTCTCGACAGCTCTTGTAGCCGATTTCTTTGCTTGTTGTACACGCTCAAACGAGAATTCAGAAATAAGATCTCTTTCGCTCTATTCTTACAATTTTTATTTTTACAACTTTAATCTCCATTTATTGTATCGTGTGTTGCCCAGCAGATATCGAGGACCTTCAAGGAAGATCGGGTTAACTCGGTTTTCCTCCACAAATCGTTTATCGGAAATTGACGGTGTGAATTTCGTTCCACAGCACGCTGGGGAAGGGGGTTACAGATCTATCTATCTCGCAACTGCACACGCTCGATCATGTCTACTGGCGTCACCAAAGACCAGCCAACGCTAGACGGAACACCCGTCGACGCCAACATTGAGAAGACTCCAACTGGAGATACGTCCACAGTCACTGCTGATGCAAACACTGAGGCGCTCAGACAGATGAAGAAACTGTTCACCTCCGCCCAGGAACGGGTGGAACAATAAGACAAGCTGATAACCTCGCTCGCAAAACAGGTCGACACCTTAATCGAGCGAGCAAGTTGCCGCGGGGATCCACCAAGGCACGGCGCTGCAGAAGACTCGACTTCGGATCTCCCGGAGAACGAGAAAATGATGCCTCGAAAGAGCCCACTCCCGAGGAAACGGCTCCAAAAGGACAGCAAACGACCTCGCAGAACCTTCCACCCCCGGCTACGGGAAACAAGGAAAGCGACGTCGAGCGCATCAATCTGAATATCAGCGACCAATCGGATCCTTCCGGCGAATACACGACATGCACCCTAGAGGACAGAAGCCAGTCCGCCGCAGACGGTATCCTCCGAGAGGCCCATGACGTAAGAGGAGGAAGAACTCTACTGGATTGAGCAGGAAGAACTCGCGAGGATCAAACTCGACCCATCGCGACCAGCCGACAAAATCGAGGAACGGCGGTAGCAACAGCGAGATCCATGACCTCCGCGAATCTCTCAAAAGACCGAGTCAAGTAAAAGCGTGAAATCGCAAATCCACCAAGCAACCAGTTCCACCGAGATCGATAGACTTCTCGAGGAAGCACAGAAAACACCGCTCACCGCCGGATCACGGAACACATATCTCGACCCAGGAAAATCAAAATCCCGGCCTATGACGGTACGACGGATCCTAAGTCGCGACCTACAGTCCTTCCAGATCGCGATGGGTAGGTAAACTCCCGAGCTAACGAGACGCTGGTCATTGTCTTCTTGGTCGAAAGCACCTCAAAGGCGCGCCAATGGTTCTCCGCTCAAAAGGAACTCCATCGAAGCTTCCGCCAACTGGCCTCGGCGCTTTCAAACAATACTCCATGTTCATGGACAGAGAAACGTCCGACGGGACCTATGGAGCCTAGCTCAGAAGGAAGACGAAGCCCGCCGACTTCATGCGGGTTCAAACTGGTGATGGCCAGGGTAACGGCATTAGCGATAATGTCGCAATCGACACCCTGAGGAAAACTCTGGTACAAGTCAAAGTTCCGAAGTGGATACTATTGGAAAAGCCGCTGACAATCCAGGATACTTCCACAAAGCAACAGACTTCATCATCATGGAGGAAGAGATGAAACTTCTATCGCAGAAACACGGACCACAGAAAACGTCCTCAAAAAAGAAACCCTCTCGTAACGACAAGAACGTCCATCACGAAGGGGAAGACGCTTCAAGGCGCAGCATAACTACGCCATCAACTCGAGCAAGGCAAGACCTCCGAAACACCTGGACCAGGAACCAGTACAAGGATAATTCCTACTGCGAGTTCCACGAAAGCAGAGGTCACTCCACTGCGAACTGCAAGGTTCTCCTGGACTCACCGGCGAACTATCAAAGGGAGCACCAGGCTGCCTCAAAGGTCTCTTCGGAACAAGGACATCTGGCAGAGGTCGAGCCGAGCCCACAAGGGATCGGTAATACACATTCTTCGCTTCCTCCTCGACTAACTCCTCTTTCTTCACCGTCACATGGGCAGGAGAGTCATCCAAGGATGAATGGGAAGAAGAATTTCTCTTGGAGGATCTTGAAGACATTATTCTTAAAGAGAGAGAAAGGATTCTTGAGAGAGATGAATTTTTTATGATGAAGTAAGAATGAATGAGATTTCTTACTCCATCCTTATAAAGGAGGTAAAATCACTATTTACCCCGACTTTCGGCAAACGATTACGTCTCTACACCTTCCCATACGACTATACCGCAAGCCAGGACCCAAAAGGCACTACGGTTCATAGCTAGCTAAGGAGCTAACTGTTGGGGTCAAAATTGGTCAACGACGAAATCGTCACCCGAAAGTCCTCGAAAGAAAACTAAGTGACGATCAAAACCAAGAAACGGGTGTCACTCGATGAACTCACGGGAAGGCATGAACGGACCGTGAGCCCTGGGGATCAATGAAGGCAAGCAACAGCAGGCACCGGGCGCTGGAAACGGCATCGACAGCAGGACGCCTGCCGGGCGGTAGGCGCCCACGCCGCGTCTGCGGCGCTCGAGACGGGCGGCAGGACGCCCACGCCGCGTTTGAGCCGGGCAGGCCGTCCACGCCGTGCCTGGCGCCGGCGGCAGGGCGCCCACGCCGCGTCTGGCGCCGCGTAGGTCGCTTCACGCCGCTCCTGGCGCTGGCGTAGGGGCTCGGCGGCAGGCCGCCCACGCCGCTCCTACGCCGCGCAGGCTCGCCCTTCCTTCTCGCCGGGCGCAGGCCTGTCGCTCTCGCCTGCGCGCAAGGGTCCTGGCTCCCATCTGTGCAATCGCCTTGTGATCTCGGCAACGGCAGCATCTTGGTCCCTTAAACCCATGTTTGATTGTCCGAGAACTACAATGATTCTTCGCAAGCCTTCTCGATTGTTTAAAAGTTCATATTTTAAAATCTAAGTTCAAGCCTCATTACTCAAACCTTGAAGACGGAAAGTCTACTTAATCCAAGTCCATCTCGATCCCGATACCGAGGAATCTCGAAAATCTTAAAAGGTTCGAACGATGAATGGATCTCAATTCATCGATAAAACGATCACGGTTATTCTAAACACCAAACATCTCGACTATACGTGGAATTGGGGTTCCTTCGAAATGCCAAACCTTCAAAGAATATTCTTTCAAAACCGAAAACGCCTAAGTAGCCCGACATGACCAAACGCCCACTTACGATTTTCCAAAAGAAGGATTACTATGACGGTTTATCCTTATCCTCACATAAGAGATAAATGTCAAGTTTCCAGAAGATAAATGTCAAGTTTCCAGAAGATAAATGTCAAGTTTTCCGAAGATAAATGTCAAGTTTCCCGATAAACACAAAGATGGACGAAGATGGAAAAAACCCGATTCAGCCCGAAGGAGGATAGACCGTCTTAAGAGGAGTATATAAGGAGAGCTTTGGGCGAGGAGCAAATCATCACAAAATTTCCAGAGCACTTAGCACTTAGAGTGATTTAGCATTCTTTTCTTTTTTCACTAGCGAGCTGCGACTCAACTAGGATAGACTTAGGCGGCCGGACTAGCGGACTTCTTGACAGCTCTTATAGCCGATTTCTTTGCTTGTTGTACACGCTCAAACGAGAATTCAGAAATAAGATCTCTTTTGCTCTATTCTTACGATTTTTATTTTAACAACTTTAATCTCCATTGATTGTATCATGTGTGGCCCAGCAGAGTCCTTTCGCCATTGTCTTTCTCATTCGACAAGGATATCCCAATTTTCGAAGATCCTGAAAATTTGGCCTTGGTGTGGCGGAAGATTAGGGCGAAAGATTGCGATCTTACTGATCTTGACAAGATGTCGGAGCGTGGTGCCTACATCCGAATGGCTACCGCTAACGCTAAGGTTTTGAATTTTGCTCCTATCGATGCGCTGGATCTCCTTCTCTTTTTTTATACTGGTTTGGATTTATCCTCTGTTAATAGGTGATGGAGGCGAGTAACGAGTATGCTGCCTTGATGGAGGCTCGTATTTCGGCTTTCCCGGACAAGGAAGAGATCGCGGGTCATCTGCTGACTATTCAGCGACTTCGTGCCGACCTTGAAGCTGCCCAGACCGAAGGTCAGAAGAGTACTCGGGAGGTGGCGGTATTAACAGATAAGCTAGCTGTTGCTGAACAGAAGAGACTCGAGGCTCAGAGCGACGTTGAAGCTATGAATATGAAATGCAAGCGAGCACTTGAGGGTCGGGATGCTGCTGTCCGGAGAGGAAGTCGTCGAGCCTGTCAGTCACTTACTGAAAAGCATGGCGAGATTCTCAAGAAAATGAAGGAGAAGTGGAAGAAGAAGAAGATTGAGGTTGCTGCAGAGATTGCACTGGAAAGAGTAAGGGCTAAGATCGATGTACTCTCGGAGTATTTGGACAGCGGTTTCGAGCTGGAGGGAAAATCAGCTCAACTTCGAGAGAGGGAGGTTAACTGCGACGTCGATCTCGGAGCGGTTATGGTTTTTGATTCCTCTTTGGAGTCTCTTGAACTTCCGGGAGTGTCGTATGATTCGATTAACCAAGAGACTGATAATTAAAATATCTAGATTTCTGTTGCTTGTTTTTAGGAAGTTTGTACGTGTTGTTTTTTCTATTTTTCCTTTATCTTTTGAATCGATGTTGAATATATATATAACTTTTATCAACGGATTGACTTCGGTAGATACCCTTGCAATCGTTTCAAGTTCTGATAAGAGGATTGAATATTATTTGTTTTGTCCTTGAGCTGTTGTGCAGAGGTCAGAAACTGATCAGGGATCTGCCCTGCGGACCGATGATTGGTCGGAGGACGTAAAAGAGAGAACAGAAGAAGGATTTGATCGTTTAATAATTTTCTTTGGGCTGTACTCATAATTGAGTTGCCTACGTACCCTTTTAAGAGGGATCAAGCCTTTCGTAGTTCGATTACTGTATTTTGAAGATTCAGGTATGTGTCGCGTATAAGATTGATGTATTCGAGTAGGTTAGCCCCCCAGGTCGGTGTTCAATATGTCGAGGTCGATTACTGACCTTTTACTCGTAATATCTCTTCAGGTTGAAGGCGTTCAATGGTCTCATTACGGGGAGTCCATTTTTACATTTCTCGAGCTCGTAGACGCCTATGCGCACTTCCTTTGTTACTTTGTAGGGGCCTTCTCATTTAGCTCCTAGTTTCCCCGCCCCAGGTTCTCTGGTACCATCAAATACTTTTCTTAGAACGAGGTCGCCTACAGAGACGGATCGATCTCAAATGTTTGTATCGTAATATCGAGCTGCGGCTTGTTGGTAATTCTGCACACGAATCACTGCCTTTTCACGTTGCTCTTCTATCATGTCTAGCCGATCGATCAACATTTCTTCGTTGAGTTTGGTATTTTCTGGGAAGGTCGTTCTTCTCTGACTCGGGACTTCGATTTCTGCTGGAATTACGGCTTCGAACCCGTAAGATAGAGAGAACGGTGTTTCTTGGGTCGCTGTGTGAGGGGTGGTTTGACAGGCCCATAACACACCGTGTAACTCTTCGCTCCATCTTTCCATTTTCAGGTCGAGTGTCTTTTTTAAGTTGCTCACTATGGTTTTGTTAGCTGCTTCGGCGTGCCCGTTGCATTTCGGGTATCTTGGGCTCGCGGTCTTCACCTTGATTTTCCATTTGTCGCAAAACTCGATGAAGGATATGGAGATGAATTGTGGTCCGTTATCGGTTATGATCTCGTATGGGAGACCGTGTTGACAGATGACGTTTCTCCAGACAAAGTTCTTGACCGTTGTTGCAGTGATGTTGTGGTATGCCTATGCCTCTATCCACTTGGTGAAGTAATTGGTTAGGACCAGTAGGAATCGAAGTCTAGACGCGCTTGATTGTACGAATGGACCGACTATGTCCATTGACCACTTCATAAAGGGATAAGGTGATGACACGGATGACAGCTTTTGCGTTGGTTGATGGATCATGGAGGCATGTCGTTGACATTTATCACACCTAAGAGAGAACTGTTCGCAGTCTGCGGTAATTGTAGGCCAGAAATATCCATGTTTCTTTATTCTGATCGCTAGCGACCTTCCTCCAGAATGGCTTCCACAGGAGCCGCCGTGTGTTTGCTTCATGATTGTGAAAGCTTCTTTGAAATCTACGATAGCAAATATGGTTCACTTAGACTTCTTTTGTAAAGTCTATCTTCCATAACGCAGTATTGTGAGCTCCTCGCTTTCAATTTCCGAGCTTCCCATCGTTCCGGTGGTAGTTCCCCGTCTTTTATGTAATTAATGATTGGTGTTTTCCAATCGCGCGCTTCGAAGTTTGATTCTGAACGATTCGTGAGCCTCCGGATTTGTTTCGTGGTCGGGTCCTCCGGTGGTAGTGTTGGCAAGATCGGTACACGAGCCTCCTCGGTCGCGATCTTCGCTTTTGAGGGGAGGGCTTCAGAACTGTCGCCGCCCTCTTCCTCGGTATTGATCGGTGTTCTTCCGACCTGAGGCAAATCAAGTTCCTCGTCGCCGAATCTTGAACAGCTCGTAGAGCCTGGCTCCTTGTCATAGCGCTGACGTGGTGAGGCTCCTTGTCTTGAGGATCTTGATCTTTCAGTGGGATGTTTATACTTGGTTTTTCAATCCCTTCGACCGTATCATCCTTCGCACGGTTGGGTTCAAATTGATGAAAGAGCCGCTACTGCCTCTGAGAAATTTTCACCTCTTGGGATTCGGGTGAGTTCGAATTGGTCGAACTGGTGTACGATCTCTTGTACTATGGCAAGGTACGCTTCCATTCTTTCATTTTGGCTTCAGATTCTCCATGGAATTGGCTTGTAACGAGTTGTGAATCGCTGAATACACTGAGCTTCTTTGTTCGACGCTTAGGTGAGGCTAAGTCCCGCTATGAGAGAATCGTATCGCTTCGTTGTTTGATGCGGAAAGCCTAGTCGAAATGATTGTTCAATCATTTCGCTGTTGGGATTCGAGTTGTATCCTGACTCGAGCCATGTCTTGAAGATGCCTAGTCTACGGGAGTTTCCACTTATCGACTTTAGGCTCTTCCTCGCCCTCTTCGAATGAGCTCGATGACTAAGTCGGCCAACACTTGAGCTTTGAGCTTGTTCTTGGTTTGTATTCGATGTCGATTCGCTGAGTTCTATGGCCCATTTGGCTAATCTTCCTGATTGGCTCGGCTATCGAGAATGGTTCGCAATGGCTGCAGGTTATTACCTTTATAGAGTGCGACTGGAAATAGGGTCTCATTTTTCGAGCCGGAGACAACTGCCGTGTGAGCTTTTCCATTGCTGGGTACCTAGTCTCGACATCGACTAGAGACCTGCTCACGAGTATAATGGTTTTGTTCGCTTCTTCGTCCCTAATGAGCACTCTGCTTACTGCATGCTCGAGGTCGCTACGATAACAGAGGGTTTTTCCTTCAACGGGCTTGATAGTATGGGCGGCTCGCCATGTAAGCTTTTAATTCTTTGAGAGCCAGATTGCATTCTTGGTTCCATTCAATTTCTTGTTTCCTTTAGAGTTTATAGAACGGAGACATCTATCGGTCGATCTCGATATGAATCGACTTAAAGTGGCTATCTTCCCTGTAAGTCGCTGTACTTCACGGACTGATCTAGGGGGGGTGTCGACTAGCCGGTGATCTGTTTGGGGTTAGCCTCTATTCCTCTTTTGGTTACCAAATATCCCAAGAATTATCCAGAGGCAACTCCAAATGTGCATTTTGTCGGGTTAAGTTTCATCCCGAATTTGTTGAGGATGAAAAAGCATTCCCGGATCTGTGAGACGTTATCGACGGCTTTTGTTGACTTTACGAGCTTATCATCGATATATACCTCCATCGTTTCTCCGAGCTATTTGGAGAACATTTTGTTCACCAATCTTTGATATGTTGCTCCGGCGTTCTTTAGGCCGAAGGGCATTACCTTGTAGCAATAGGTCCCACGTTCCGTAATGAAGCTTGTCTTCTCTTGATCGTCCGGGTTCATTAAAATTTGGTTGTACCCGGAGAAGGCATCCATGAAAGAGAGTAGCTCATGTCCTGCTGTAGCTTCCACCAACCTATCAATATGTGGTACCGGAAAGCTATCCTTTGGGCACGCTTTGTTAAGGTCCGTGAAGTCGATGCATACTCTCCATTTCCCATTTTTCTTCTTTACGACAACGGGGTTAGCTAGCCAATCTGGATATTGAACCTCGCGGATGGACCCGATTTTGAGGAGTTTATCGACTTCATCATTTACAGCTTTGGCCCGTTTTGGGCGGAGATTTCTGCGCTTCTGTTTCACTGGCTTAAAAGTCGGATCGACGTTTAGATTGTGCGAGGCAACGTCGATGTCGATTCCGGGCATGTCTTTGGCCGACCACGCAAAAGTCCGGATGTTCTTTTTTAAGAAAGAGATGAGGTCATTTCTGATCTCTCGTGGGAGGTTGTTCCCGATGTCAAGGACTCTTTCTGGGAATGATTGGTCTATTGATACGATGCTGAACAGTTCTGTTTTGGGATTCCTTATTGGGGAATCGAGCTTATTTCTGTTGGCGGGGTTCTGAGGTTTCGAGCTCCTGAATCCGCTCATGTAACAAGCTCGGGACTGCTTCTGGCTTCCATGAATGGTTGTCGGACCAGTGGGCGAGATGAATTTTAGGCATTGACGGTATGTGGAAGGGACAGCCTTCATTGGGTGTAACCAGGTTCGCCCCATTATGGCGTCGAATGGGACTGAGTGTTGAACCACTGCGGACTTGGTTTCGAGTTCGAGGTCGTAGGTTTTGATGTGAATTAAGATGGTTCCGAGTGATTGTATCGTGCAACCTCCGAGGCTTCCGAACGGTAGTTTTTCGGAGATGTTCAAAGCCGGCGGGTGGCCCATTGATTCGTAGGCTTCTTGTGATAGGGACGTTGGTCGCGCCTCCTATATCGACCAGAACTTTTGAGAAAATGGTTCCTCCTAAG
The DNA here is from genome assembly GCA_016432835.1 of Brassica nigra. Lineage (NCBI taxonomy): Eukaryota > Viridiplantae > Streptophyta > Magnoliopsida > Brassicales > Brassicaceae > Brassica > Brassica nigra. The sequence goes on from CM028244.1 coordinate 58,325,703, forward strand.
TTAAGGCTGATGACTAAAGCGTCGTCGTGAGGCGTATCGAGTTTGGCGATCTCGTTTTCGTAAAAGATTATTTTATATCAAACGCGGGTTTCTTGTCTCAGATCGTCGATCTGATACATATGTCGATTCGGTTGTGAAGCGTGGAGTCGCCTTTTGACGAAGGCGGGTATCTTCAATCCGATCGTCGATCCTTCTTTTGGAGAGCAAACCGATGTACCCGCTGTCTCTTGTCTCTTGGTGACGTCGATTTTGATCGGAGAAAATCGACGTCGTTCCCTTTACGGACAAGGCTCTGTTTGTTTTTAATAGGTTCCATTATCGTGCTTAGGAACCTTAGATCAGATTCTTAGAAAGGATGTTAATCGTTTTTCTCCCCACAGTCGGCGCAAAAATGTAGATCCTAAAATCTACACTAGGAAATTTGTAGTGTTTGAGATATTAAATTAGGGAGAAAAAGGATGTAGGTAACGACTTCCTTAGAACACAGCGATTTAACCAGATTCCGGTTGACAAAAATGGACTTTTTATTGGATTATGAAGGTTGAATACAAGTAATGAAATGAGAACAAGAGCTACAACAAAGATCGAAGTGAAACAAAGACTAGAGCGATCTCGAAGAGGTAAATCTATCGCTAGTTGTCTCTAAAGGGGTTTTCTGTGTCCTCTTCTCTTTGCTTGACGTTGCTTTTATAATTACTTAGCTCCGCGATCTCTTCTAACTTCCTCCCTGATACTCGGAGCTCGTTACCCTTTCTTTTAGGTCGATAAGACCGAGTCTTCGCCGTTTCGTTGATAAGATATGGCCGCAATCTCTTTATCCTTGGGCCTGGGCTCCAGCGCTTGGTGATTGTGAGAACCGAAATTCACACCGTCGATTTTAATGAATAATAATGGAGGAAAGCAACGAAAACCCTACTTTTCTTGAGGTCCGGATTCGCTGCGAGAGCCAACGACAAGTGACCAAATAAATGCGGAAAAGGTTTTGTTAAGATTTGGGACTGGACCTTAAGAAAGGCTGCCTACGTACCCCTTTCGAGGATCAAGTCGGACGTAGTTCAGTTAGAAAGAATTGAACAAGAGATCGAACCGTCTGGACGGGTTTGTCTAGTATGTGCGTGGGTTATAGAAACAGGCATGTCGAGAATGATGCCTAGGGTTTCTAAGTGCCGAGCTCTAGAGTAAAAGAATTGTCCGATCCTTCCGTGAGGAGCGGAGATTGCGAGCAGGAGGCGGCCAGACGTTCTAGGGCCTGCCTTGCTAGTCTAACCGCCTAAATTCTAAGTTCTATCAGCTAACAGGAGCTCTCTAGGTCTCCAATCTCAGATTTTCGGATCCTCTTCTCTTCTGCTCCAGCCCTCCTTATATAATCACTTTAGGTCGGTGGCCCGTTTAACCTTTCGCCTTTGGGCCCAAGTTTATCTCTTTTGGAAATATTCCATTTTCCGTCGATCTTCGTAGTTATCCTCGAGCATTGAAATTTATCTGCGGAAACTTAGCATTTATCCTACTTCAATAAGTTAGGATAAATTGTCATAGCTCCTATTGGGCTTGGGTCTCCAAAATCTTAAGTGAGCCCGCGGACAAGGTTCAAGCCCTCGAACGTTCGTACGATTTCTTGGAAAGATTATCTTTTCCGCAAAATAAATCGTATAGCCTAAAGAATCGATGTTCGAGCCGATTGTCCTTGTTTTACATGATACACATTGCGGAAGAACCAACCTTCCTAGCTCTAGTCGTAAAACTTCGAGGATAACTCCAATCGAGTCGAACCGAGGAACATTAGGTCCGTAGCTAAGGTGCTACGACTTCACGGAAGCCACGATGTGCGATCTAAATCGGACGAGCTGGGAACAGACTGGAAGCGCCGGCGCCCGGCGCCCGCACGGTCGAGCTGGCGCCCGGGGCCATTACAGGCGAGCCGGCGCCGCACCGGCGCCAGCATCGGCGGCCGGGCGCCGACGCCGGGGCCAGCATCGGCGAGCCGGCCGGGCCAGCACGGGCGAGCCGGGCCCGGCGTCCGCTGCCAGCACGGGCGATCCAGCGCCCGGCGCCTTGGTCGTGCCTGTTCTGAAGATCTCGGCGAGGGCTTCGGTTTGATATCCTGATCGTTTTCTGGTTCCTCACGGTTTGAGAGAACGACCTCTTTGAAGTTCCGAGGCAGATTCTTTAGGGTTTTTGTGGTGATCGAATCTTGACGCCATTGGCGAAGCGGACCTTGATTGGGTTGATCCGCTTTTTTCGCATCGATCTTCCCGGGACTCTCGTGACGCACGCCGCCGCTCTCCGATCTTACTTTCAAGAAGTGTTTCACTAAGAACCCATAAGTAAAAAATAATCTTAGCCGTTGACTTCGAGATAACCTTTTTCGACCCCAACAGAGAGTGGATATTCTAATTTGAGAAAATCTCGTATGACTTCTTCCAAATCATACAAAACTTCTTGTTTCGAGAAATACTTTCCAGAGACTTTCAGTTGTTGATTCCGCGGACCGATTTTGACCCCAACAGTTAGCCCCAGCTCGCTAGAACCTTCGCGATGTTCTTGCGAGCGGTAAGACATGGCAGGTAAGATAGGTGGAATTAATGGTTGAAAGGCTCCGTTGAAAGTGGTAAGATTGGGGCTGCGCCTTTCGAAGGCTGCCTACGTACCCATGTCGGGATCAAGCCTTCCGTAGTTCGTTTTGGAGTTTAAGACCCTTGTGATCTGTTTCCCAGCGAGACTTATATGGTCTGGTTATGTGTCGCAGAGACTTTCGAGCATGATGCTGTTGATGGTATTTGTTTTGGTCTGGCCGTTGTGAGGCCATGATGTATTTTTCGGGACTGACCGTTGGTGGCTCTGAATCCCTGCCCGTTTTAGGGCCTGTAAAAATAATTTGCTCAAATTTATAAAATCGTGGTTTTTATAAATTGAGAGAACTTCTGTTTTTCGAAGTTAGAGGGACAGGTGTGAGTTGTCGTCTCATTCCTGTCTCTCAGATGATCACCATACCTGTCGCTGTGTAAGATGAGAATTCTCAAGTCTTTGGTTTCATGGAGACTCATAAACGCATAAATATAAATGAAGAGACAAATTTTGGGATCTCGATCGGGGTGTTGATACTATTCCTGAGATGTTAAGTACCAGCAAGGCTGGGTTTACGGCAAGACCTAGGTTTACTCTCGACTGAGGCTTTCATGATGACAAATCGGCTTTCGTTTTGCCTGTTTGCAATTTTAACTTGACTCGCACCGCTTTAAAATCCGCAAGCGTTATCGGCTTATATGATTTGTCTGGTATCGAATCGAGCTACTTCCATTAGGAAGTGCTAAACTAAATTTCGGTTTTCTTGTATAGCGCTATGTTATCCTTGTCGATGTAAAAGAGCCTACTCTTTAAAGGCGCTATTGTCTGTTTAGGACGTTAGAGTTCATTTTTGTGATCAGCAACAACGACATGATACCGCTTTGAAGGTGTGTTACAGTTTAGAGTTCCTGAAACGAATTTCGTCTGGAACGCTTTGAGGAAAAGAATGTCCTTCGAAAGCAATGACGCCTCGCAGTGCTGAAGGTCGAAGTTTTCCTTGTGCCGTATTTCGTGGATGAAATGTTTGCGGCTTGAAGATGTTTTGCGAATGTTCGCAGCCAGAAACTGTTGTTTCAGTTTGGACGCAGGACCAAGGGGTTGCGTAAATTTGACCCAGGGAGAAACATCTATATTCACTGTGCTTCGTGAAGAGTGTGCCTTCCGGGATTTGTTGTATATTTTCAGGATGACTCGTGATAACTCTTGGAACCTTGTCACGAGTGTTTCTTTTCATGCCGGTTTACGGGCTTATAAAACTTAATCGATTGATGATAAGTTTAAATCTTTCGTTAACCGTATGGTTGTTAGGACTGAGTTTTGGTATGAAGAGTTTATCGTATGATTTTCCGATTCTGGGTTATACGACAAATTGCTTGCGTAATAGTCACTTGGCGTTCTATGAACAAATCGTGGATTGTTGTTTTAGCCGTTAAGTGATTGGAGCAGTGGTCGCTCAGTAGTTTTGGATTGGCATGGAGGCTAGATTCAGCCGTCGCCAAGGAAGTTGTTGGTAAACGATCAGACCATAACCCTTATTAAGGTCATGTTAGTTTACGATTGTCCTTAATGGGGATGCCGAATTCAGGTCCGGGCTTTACGGAAGGGCGTAGTCGGCCGAGGGCCAAATAGCGTTTGCCGAGATAGACATGCCAAGCATAGCGGAGTTTTCTGAGTTATGGCTGATGGCTTTTTAGAAACGATTTTCCAGTTTAGGTCTCAGTTATAATGATGAATGGTTCAGATAAATTTTTTTGTTGCATGAAAATCGCTTCATTTTATCCGGGGACGGTTTAGGATCGACGCACGACACGCGGGTTCGGCTGATTATTTCCTCCTCAGACGTAACCGCGGGGAGTGAAGCAGGAGCCAGAAACCTTGTGGAGCAAAAACTGTCTATGACAGTTACCCGTTGGACCCATTATGTTTATTTTACGAAAGTTGCTTTGTATGAATTGACTCGACCATACAGAGGATTTTTCGTAAAAGTGATGTAAGAGGGGCTTTCAGAAGGTAATCGAGAGTGTTTCTCACAAATTACTTGCGATATTTGCACCACGGATTATGTTTTCCTCATTCATTTTTGCGCATCGCGGTCGCTTTTGCATGAGACCGATCATGTTTTTCCATAGGCTGTTTTGTTTTAAAATGTTCTTGTTATACAAAGTAATGGATGACCGGTTTCATGGAGATAGAAAATCGCAGATTGTCAAAGTAGCGATGTTTCCGCAGATTATACGGAGATGTTTCCGCTATGAGTTCGACCTTTGATCTAAAGCTGCTTCAATTACTCATGGAGTTTTACCGGTTATTTCGTTATTTTCGTAGTTCACCGTCGCTATTAGTCTGATGTTGGTACACGCTTCTAGTCGAAGTTTGTGACGAGACGACGAGTTTTCAAGACTATGTTTGTAACGGTTGGGCTATGCCGCTAGCGTTTTTAGACGAATCTTATTGCTGCAAGAGTTTGCTTTGTCAAAAGCGTTGTCTTGATGCTGAAGCAAAAAGTTTTCGAAGATGGGATTATACGGGTGATAAGTCATGGACTTTACCCACTTTCGACCATGATTTTTATATGTTTTTGGAAACAAAAGGACACTTTTGGTGTCTTTTATGAGCTTTTACAGGTTCAGGTACTCTTTGGTGAAATATGACAATTTTGGAGCAAAAATGAATACTTTGAGGAGGGTTGTATTGGAGCTAAATCGACCGATGCTCACCATGATGCATCGACCGACGAAACACTATACTAATCGATCGACAGAAGATTGTGAAATCGATCGACATGAAAGGCCTCCAAGAACTAATGACGAGTTTAATGAGCTAGACATCTCATTAGGGTTTCACTTCTACCAAATGAGTCCCTGGCCGCCTGTTAGGCTATATTAATAGGGTTTTGTATTATTTTAGAGGCAAGACTTGCGTAGAGAACATTTTAGACCTAATTTTGAGAGAAGCTTCTTGCTACCTTGGACAGAGAGCTTAGAAGTGGAGAGATAGATCCAAACTGCATACAGAGAAGATCTTGAACTCCCTTATTTTTCTCTACTCTTTTACTATTTCTCTTATTATTCTATTTAAAAGTATTATTCAAACCATCATGATTTTGTCTTCCATGAATATGTTTGAGTAGTTTCTCTTGTTAGATTTAGGCTTCTCATTAAGGCTAAACATGCATTGCAATTGATTTAATGCTAGGGTGTTTAAAATATAGTTCTTCATTCTAGTTGTTCTTAATGCTAAGTATAGGATTGATCACCCTTATCTTAGATCTTAGGATAATTTGGATAAGTGAGAACTTAGCTAATCCCTGAAACATAAAGCTGGTATGTTCCAATTTACTTTGAGTGCACGAGAGTAACCTCTTTGTAAGATTGGAGAACCAATTCAAACCCGATCTTAAAGCTCACTAGAAACGATATCGATCGATAGAGCAATCAGCCTGTCGAGCGATACCGCGAAAGGTGTATCGATCGATATTCAAATAGAATAATCGATCGACACTTTCTTATACTCATCGAACGATAGTTGGTGACTTAAGATCTAGTTGAAGATAATCAATCATTGATTTAACCTTAAGGTTTGAGTTCAGAACTATGAATACTAAAAACCCTAGATACCTTGCATGCTAGTTACACCTGAGAAATAGCCTAAATCTAACTTTCTTTCCTGTTGCTTAAAACCTAAACCATTTAATCAAGCAATTACTTGCTTACCCCTTTATTTACTGCTTTAAACTTGTTTGTCTAGCTTTATTTCAAAGACTAAACAATCTATTGTGTAATCCTAGAGTCTCTGTGGATTCGATCCCGAAGTACTACAACTGAACCTCTTATTTGAGAGAGTAAAGTCACTCCTTAGGGTAATTTGAGTGATATCAACGGGTATAGTATACGTACCTACTTCCCTTTTCTTTTTACGAAAGAAAACGGTTAGCCGTTCTTTCGAAGGCTTGTGTACGTTTTTTCTTTCTTTCAGGAAGCGGGATGAGTATGCTTTAGAATGCGTGGCCAACCAACCACCAACACAAATTCTGAAATTGCTGATGAACAGAGAGATGAAATCCCTGTTCAATCTAATTCATCTTCCTCTGAAGATGAGGAACCAGAATTGATTTTGCAAGACTACTTAGACCCCATAAAGACCTATTCCAATAGGTCTGCCATCAAAGTACCAGAAGTTGATACCAGAAAATCAAACTCTACCTTGATTTTATTCTTCTGGTACGAAATAAACCCTTCCCTGGATCTGCTTTAGAACACCCCCACGAGCACATCGAATATCTAGAAGATCTAGTTTCTGATGACTGCAATCGCTGTAAACTTTTCTCTTTTTCCCTTGAGGGGAAAGCCAGAAAGTGGTTGAATCAAATTCCAGCAGACTCTCTAACTTGCTGGGAGGACATCAGAAACGCCTTCATAAATCAATTTTTCGATGACGCTCGCTATTGGGATGTACGAGAAAAGTTATCTTACTTTGCTCAAGGTCCACATGAATCGTTTAAAAACGCTTGGATCAGATTTGAAGGCTATCAACGTGATTGCATTCACCATGGTTACTCAGAACCACAACTCCTAAACTTCTTTTACGGAGGCGTCAGCCTTCATTACCAAATCACGCTGGATACCGCAAGTGAAGGAAACTTCAGCACTAGGAATCCTAGTAAAGCAAAGCGTTTGATCAGAAATATAGCTTTGGGAAAATCCTATGAGATCAGTGATAGGAAAATAGAGCCACGCCCAGGACACGCCCAATTAGCTGAAATCAGGCAGTCATTAGACTCTCTGCACACAATCATGAAGGAAAAGAAACTTAGACAAACTCTTCCAAGTGAGAGTAGTTGTTCTGAAAGACAACTATTTTCTGTGAAAGAGAGTACCTCTCAAGTTTACAAACCGGACGAGGACAGTTTCACCCAAAACTATGATGCCCTAACCAGATCCCATCGAAGAAAAACTGACTCCAGGATAAATCAAGCTTTCACGGAAATCAGAAAATAGAAAGCTTACATGGACACCAAACTAAACGTTGTTCATCGAGAGCTATTTAAGAAATTAGATGCTCTAAGTGAACAAGTCAAACGGTTAGAAGGTAATGTCGCCGAAAACGCAATCCCTATCAAGAGGGAGGCAGGACGTCTTCCTGGGCGAACTGATATGAACCCAAGACGTCAAGTTAGTGCTGTACTCTTGAGAAGTGGAAAGCAACTTGTTCCGAAAGTTAAGGAAAAATCTTCTTCAGAAAATTTTTCTGGAGAAGAGATCAAACCCACCCCTAACCCTGTGCTATTCCATGCCAGTAGAGCGGAACCTTCACCAAGCAAAAGCAGATAAAAAAATAGTCAAGGCGCCGAAGAGTTTGTGATTGACATTCCGGACGATGAAGAAGATTCGGCGGATGAGGTTAATATCGACCGATATGATGAAAAAAATATCGATCGACACCAATCCCCTAAGCCGAAAAGTGATTCAGCACCAGCTGGACCTACTATCGAAAGGGTTTATAGCCCGATTCCCCCTTTTTCTCCACGAAACTCCGACCCAAAGCGTGAAATGGACAGAGAAGTCTGTAAAAGAGCAATCGAGAGGATCAGAGTTGAGATGCCATTAAGTGATGCTGTCAAAATTTCGCTGACGCTAAAGAAGTACGTTAAAGACATGGTAACTAAAGGTTTCCACGTCGGAGAACGTAGTATCATGATGATTTCCGTGGAAGTCAGTGCTATAATTAAAGGTGAAATTCTGATCAAGCAACCAGACCCTGGTAGTTTCGTTCTTAGTTGCACCATCCAAGATAAACAATTTCCAAGAGCCCTTTGTGATCTTGGGTCTAGCGTGAATTTGATGCCGCACTCTGTTGCAACATCCATTGGATATGCGGAGTTTACCCCAGCAAACATCCAACTAGTTCTCGCTGATCGATCTGTCCGAGTCCCGGAAGGAGCGCTTGAGGATGTGCCCGTAATCATCAATGGCTGCACAGTACCAATGGACTTCGTTGTACTTCACTACAAGAACGAACCTTGAGACCCCATTATCTTGGGAAGACCATTTCTTGCAACCGCAAATTGCGATAATTGACGTCAAAGAAGGACGCATCTGCCTGAACATTGGAAACATTCCAATGAGATTCGACATGGAAAAAGTAATGACGCGCCCCTCGATAGATAGATCATCCTCCTATGTCGATGATATCGACGAGCTTACACAAAAATCTTTTGAAGATTCACTCCTTGAAAACCAGATTGAGGACGTGCTCATGGTTGCTCAGGGAGAAGTTTTCAGCATAGATAACCATACGGAGGATTATGCACATTTAATGGACGCAAGAAATGGCGATGCCATCAATGATGAAGATGACTCCGAGATAAATATCGATCGATATTTGCAAAACGCTGTCGATCGACAACCATTCTCGAGAAACGATCTCAGCAAGGAAAATGCACCAAAGGTGGAATTGAAACCACTTCCTGCTGGACTCGAATATGCCTACCTTTTTGACAACACTTATCCAGTTATCGTAAATGCAAATCTTACGAACAGTGAGCTCGCTTTGTTGCTGAATATAAACTGCGAAAACACAGGAAAGCAATTGGATACTCTCTTGAAGATATCGCAGGAATTTCCCCCGACATGTGTATGCATCGATTCATCTTGAAGATGAATCAAAATCATCAATAGAACATCAGAGGCTTACTCAACCCCAACCTGAAAGAAGTTGTTAAAAGGAGATCATCAAACTTCTCGATGCCGGTGTAATCTATCCAATCTCAGATAGTAATTGGGTGAGCCCAGTTCACGTGGTGCCTAAGAAAGGAGGCATCACTGTGGTCAAGAACGACAAAGACGAACTTATTCCAAAAAGAACTGTAACTGGACACCGTATGTGCATCGACTACAGGAAACTAAACTCCGCGACGCGGAAAGACCATTTTCCTTTACCTTTCATCGATCAAATGTTGGAAAGACTAGCTAATCATCAGTACTACTGTTTTCTCGACGGATATTCCGGATTTTTCCAAATTCCAATTCATCTGGATGACCAAGAAAAGACAACCTTCACATGCCCTTACGGAACATTCGCTTACCGTCGGATGCCGTTTGGCCTGTGTAACGCCCCTGCTACTTTCCAGCGCTGCATGATGTCTATCTTCACTGATATGATAGAAGATTTTATGGAAGTTTTTATGGACGATTTTTCAGTCTATGGATCTAATTTCAAAAGTTGTCTCGACAATCTCTGTAAAGTTCTAGCCAGATGCGAGGAAAAGAACCTTGTTCTCAATTGGGAAAAATGCCATTTTATGGTTAATGATGGAATTGTTCTTGGATACAAAGTATCTGCTGCTGGAATTGAAGTAGATCGAGCAAAGATAGACGTAATGACTGGTTTACCTCCACCAACTAACGTAAAGGACGTAAGGAGTTTTCTTGGGCATGCGGGATTTTACCGAAGGTTTATAGAAGATTTCAGCAAAATTGCCAGACCTCTGACAACACTCCTCTGCAAGGATGTTAAATTCGAATTTACTTCAGAATGTCAGCAGGCCTTTGATAAAATCAAAAAGTCTTTGATAACTGCCCCTGTCATGCAAGCACCCGATTGGAGTCTTCCTTTCGAAATTATGTGCGATGCAAGTGATTTCGCAGTAGGAGCAGTATTAGGGCAGCGTAAAGATAAAAAACTTCATGTTATTTACTACGCAAGCCGAACTCTGGACGATGCTCAGAGAAATTATGGCACAACGGAAAAGGAATTACTTGCTGTCGTGTACGCTTTCGAGAAATTCCAAAACTACCTTGTTGGCTCAAAAGTCATTGTGCACACCGATCACGCAGCAATAAAATACCTTATGCAAAAGAAAGATGCCAAACCACGACATATCCGATGGATACTTCTACTCCAAGAATTTGATATGGAAATCAAGGACAAAAGAGGAGTAGATAACAGCGTAGCTGATCACCTTTCCCGGATAAAAGTCAATGACAATATTCCTATTGATGATTTCTTGCCAGCCGAAGGTGTATACCTGGCAGAATCTATATTCGTTGGTCAGATAAATCTTGCATCTGAATCCATATCGGTAGATGAACAAAGTAATGCGGTGATCGATATAACCGAGTCAATGTTGATCGATGACACGAACGACAAATCGGTCGATGCCACAGATGGCATGTCGATCGATAAATGAACCGCTCAATCGATCGACAACAAGACATACGCACTGACCAATAGTGAAAACGGCCTTGACCTAGATAAAGTCTCATTCAAGATACCCTTTAATGTGACTGTCACTGTAGCCGACAGTATCAACACTGATCTGCACACTCCTGATAGATTCCAAAACTCCGATCAGGAAGTGCACGCTGTTGAAAGAAGTTCAGAGACAGACCCTGGTATGCCGACATAGTGAACTATTTAGCTGCTGATGTCGAACCGGAAGGACTCAAAAATTATGACAGAAAGAAGTTCTTCAGAGAAGTCAGGCGATACCACTGGGATGAGCCGTATCTCTACAAGCAATGTGCTGACGGAATTTACAGACGCTGTGTTGCAGCCGCTGAAATGCCGGACATCATATTCCACTGCCATGGATCATCTTACGCCGGACACTTCGCAACTTTCACAACAGTATCTAAGATCCTTCAGGCCGGATTTTGGTGGCCTACTATGTTCCGCGATGTTCACGCCTTTATCATAAAATGTGATAGGTGTCAACGAAGAGGAAAAATCAGCAAAAGACATGAAATGGAACATAAGTTCATTCTCGAAATCGAAGTCTTTGACTGTTGGGGGATAGATTTTATGGGTCCTTTCCCTTCCTCGTATGGGAACAGATACATTTTAGTTGCTGTTGACAATGTTTCAAAATGGGTTGAAGCTATAGCCACTCCTACAAATGATGCTTCTGTTGTTGTCAAACTCTTCAAAAGCATTATCTTCCCTAGATTTGGAGTTCCTCGAGTAGTAATAAGCGATGGGGGTACCCATTTTATCAACAAGGTTTTCGAAAATATACTCAGGAAAACGGAGTTCACCACAGAGTTGCCACACCCTACCATCCACAAACGAGTGGGCAGGTAGAAGTTTCTAACAGACAAATCAAAGTTATTCGAGAAAACCGCTGGGATCACCGAAGAGACTGGTCACGAAGCTGGACAAAGCACTTTGGACATACAGAACTGCATTTAAAACTCCACTAGGAACAACTCCTTTCCATCTTCTTTACGGAAAAGCTTGTCACTTACCCGTTGAATTAGAGCATAAAGCAGCATGGGCAACAAAATTGCTAAATTTCGACATTAAGACTGCTGCCGAAAGGAGACTCATACAACTAAACGAACTAGATGAAATCAGACATCTAGCTTATGAGAGTTCGAAGTTGTATAAAGAGCGCACAAAAGCTTACCATGACAAGAAGATCGTCTCCCGACACTTTGCTGCCAACGATCAAGTTCTATTATATAACTCTCGGCTAATCTTGTTTCCCGGAAAACTCCGTTCTCGCTGGTCAGGACCTTTCACAGTTACGATAGCTAGACCAAACGGAGCCGTCACCCTTATGAACGATAAAGGAGAAGCATTACTAGGCTAAACCGCCGGTTGGGCATCCCCGAATCTGATTAAAGAGATTTTTTCAGTCAAGCTAATGACTAAAAATAAAGCGCTCAGTGGGAGGCAACCCACTTTTGCATTTAAGTCTCCATTTTTATTATTTATTTTTCAAATTTTTATTTTTATTTTCATTTTCAAAAAAAAAACGTAGATAAGGAACTGCCTTAAAATCGATCGATACGCACTTAGTCATATATATCGATTAGGGTCTATCGAGGCCGCGGGTCATTAACCCCGATTTTCGCCTCTTCCCCCCTCATTTCGCATTTTTTTCCCGAAAACAAAAACCCAATTTTTCTCTCTAGAAACCGAACCGATTTTCGCCATTTCTCGCCTCAATCTCTTCGTTTTTCACTTCTATAACTCATTTGTTCATCTTCTCACCGATTCTTCAAGGTATGAACCCGAAATCTTCTATTTTTCGGATTTCGTTTGACTAGGTTTTAACATGAACAAAAATCGTTCGATTAGGCTTGATTTTGGTCGATTTAGGTTGCTAGTATGATGTAATAGGTCCCTAGACTGTTCATTTTGCATTTGTTGTTCGTGGAATTGCGATTTGGGATGAAGTTCGTTTTGCAGGTCCGCGATGTCGTGTCGATCGACACGGTTGTTGTCGAATCGATCAATGTCGACGCTAAGGAATCGATGTCTGATACGACAATCGATCGATACAAGGACACCAAAATCGATCGATTTCTCTTCTATAGAATCGATCGATATCGAACCATCAATTGCATCTGCTAATGGATAATTATTTGTTTGTTTGCAGATGAGTTCACGGAGGGATAGCTGATGACAGGCCTTTTCAGGTCCTAATCAAATGTTGTAGAATACAAGATGTCAATCCAATTCTAAGAGATTCTAATGCAAAGGGAATGCAAGTTCATTGCTTAATCTAAGTCTAAACAAGATGGGAGGATGATTTAGAAGCTAAGACAATATTAAAAATGCAATAAAAGATTGAACTTTCTTTCTTATGAGGAGAGTGAGACCCATGGGTATAGGGACTTGATACCAAATGATTAAGCTTCAATCCAAGATGCTAACTTTTCAATCAATCTAATCCTTATGCCTAGACAACAAAACTAAGCAAGCTCTATCCCTAGATGAATGCTCTTTTGCAATGATCACCCAAGTACACCAAATCCCTTTGGCTGTAATGATCAAAGCAAACATGGAGAATGAGTCTAATAGCAATCCTAGCTCCTTTGACAACTAATCCCTTAGGCAAAGCAAGCTAAAAGCATAGATGAGTTGGTTCAGGCATTTCATAGAACACCTTCCGGGCATGAAATGCCTATAGCTCTATGCTTGAGAGGCCAACTCAAATATAGCTTTAAAAACACCAAATCTATGCAAGGAAATGATAGATCTAACAATAGACACCTTGGATCTAACTTAATCACTCTCTATCACCCTAACCCATGGATCTTAGAAGAATCTACTCACTAATCCACATGCTTATTCTTAAACCCATGAGAGATTCAAGCATAAACATATAGAGAAAGAAAGGAGATGAGATAAACAATCAAGAACACAAGATGAGATGAGATTAATAATTCAAAGATGAAGTTTTTACTCAAAGGTTTTAATGTGTTCTTAGATCATAAATAACATAATCCCCAAACTTGGGTTAATGAGAGTATTTATAGTAGGCTTAAAAGCCCTAAACACATAAAAGGAGAAAGTCTAAAAAGCCCTTGGCCAAATGATTTTCAACCAATGAGAAGCTAGGAAGAAAGGAAGAAGCTGAGCCACCCTGGCAGGCTGGACTGGTCCATGGCCGGGTGTGACCAGCCGGGTATGTCCTGCTCGTCCGGCGTCCAGGCCGTGCGGCCTCTCTAGGTCGGCTGTGTTCGGCCGCGTGGTGGGCGTCCAGCTGGTGGCAGGACGTGCGGGTGGTGCTGGCCGGGTGATGCTAGTCGGGTGTGCAGGCTGGTACGCGGGTAGGAGGGACTGTGGGACGTCCGAGTGTCCTGGTCCGGGTGGTGCTGGACGCGTCCGGATGTCAGTCCCGTGCGGGCAGTGCAAGCCGCGTGTGCCAGGCCGCGTGCGTTTGTGCATCCTTCACGTGCGGGCAGTGCAGCCCGCGTGTGCCAGGCCGCATGCCAGTCCCTTGTTCCCGTGCGGGTGCTTGTCCCCGGGTCGTCCTGGTCGCGTCCTGAGCTTGTCCAGGCGAGGAAGGATGGTTGGACTCGGGTGTGCTCACCCGGGTTGCTTGACATGCTTCCACTCAACTGATCATAACTCCTTCAATATGGCTCCAAATGTCTTGAAACCACCTCCATTGGAAAGCTAACTCAGAATGCCATGTCTCCACCAAATATTAGCCTCAGAAGGTATTCCTAAGGTCTCTGTCCATGTTCATCTTTAAACCCTTCTTTTTCATCACAAAACTCCCAAACATCTTCAATATCTCCAAAGTGTGCTCCAACACCTAATAGGGACTTATGAATGCAAAATGAGCCTAAAGATGCCTAATGCCTAATCTAAATGAGCAAAAATGCATAAGATATGATAGCTAAAAACATGTAAATATGCAAGACATCAACTCCCCCACACTAGACCTTTGCTTGTCCTCAAGTAAACTTTTCAAACACAAGGGGGGTGGATGCAAGGATGGGAACAAAGCCACAGGAAACACTCATAGCACTCAACCTGACATCCTAAAGAAACATAGCAAATAGCATGAGCAAAACTTTCTTATTATGCTCTAGCTTCACAAGGCCTATCAATGACTCTTATGCCTCTACACAAGATGCAATGCCTATCAACTAACATGTTCTCTTAACCAGCCCTCACATTGATTCACACACACACACACAAGGTGAAGTCTCACAAATGGGCACATGATCTCAATCATTTGGCTTGGTGATCAAATGGTCTAATATGGATGAAAAGGAGGGTTCAATGCATCATTTCAAGGTGGCAATCACTCAAAAATCAAGGAGCTTGATCATTATGCAAAATTTATCTAAGACTAGGAGCAATTCATGCATACATGGATCCATCCTCATCATTCTACCCAAATCCTAAGTGATTACAAGTTCTACACCCCACTTAATTCATCCCATAACCCAAAATGAAGACACACTCACATCACTCACCCAATGAACATTTTCTTTCTCATGGTGCTACCTCTAAGGACCTCTATTCACATTCTAAACTCTAACTCTTAAATCTTTCCTTCCCCACTATCTTATTGAATCTCCTTTTTTTTTTTTTTTTTTTTTTTTTTTTTTTTTCTTTTCTTCTTTTTTTTATATGCATGAGGGGGAAGGTCAAAGACTTCAACTAAGAGCTTTTCATTTTTTTTTTATTATTTCTAGGTCCCTAGGGCTTTTCTTTATCAAAACTTCTTGTTCATCAATCTAAACTTTGTCACATCCCCAAACCCAAAATGTAAACAATTAGGCAACAAGCACTTCTCTTACCATCCTAGAAGCTAGCTCAAATGATGACCCTATGCTAGCAAGAGATGAGAACAAATCCATGTCGCTCCCAATACTCTCAAGATTTTGCACATGACAAGCTATCAAAAGAGGCCTCACTCAAGCAAATCAATGTAGGCTTCAAAGAATGGATAGGGTTCAAGGGTAAGGGAGTGCCATTTGGGTTAACAAAGGGTGGTACAATGGAAAAAGATAACCCAAATGTGTATGAGATCCATGATCAAGTATGCAAATGCCCATATGCAAGAGAGATTAAGTTCATTCAAGTCTAAGTTCAGGATGGAGCTGGTCTTAAGAACAATGCCAATATCAAGCAAGCAAGCAAGTTTCAAGAAGAGTTTTCAAGGCTCAAAGCATGCAAGCTTTTCAAAAGATGCTTAAGCTACTTGATATGTTTAACTAGGGTGCCAAATTCAGTGCAAACGAGTGTTCTTTACAAGGCAATGCTCCATATGCAAATGAATGCAACCTATATGCTCTAGACTCAATCTTAAGGATGCAAGTGATGCAATCTACATGGTTCAAAAATTTAAAATTTTTTGGATTTTCTATGCACTTATGAATGTACAATGCAATGCATGAGACTCAAGATCACAAAGCAAACATGATCAAATATCCGGTACCTCCCCCACACTTAAATCACACAGTCTCTTGTGTGATTAAGAGAGTAAGAGGTACCTCGACAAGGCAAAATCAAATGTATATACAAAGGGTTGGAGTAATACCACACAAGGAGAGTTGGGCATGGTGCTTGTGGCATGACTAGAAGCTGGCTTGGTTCATAGCAACTAGAGGAGGCTGCTACATGGATCATGGGGCTCAAGTGGTTCACCACCATTCTTCTCTCCTCTAGTGCTTGGCTCAATCTGAAAACCTTGACCATTTTATTAAAAACTTAAAAGAGAATTGAAATTTCAAAACTATGTACAAGGATAACCATGGGACTTCCTCCCAAGTGAGCTTGTTTTGAGTCACTCAGCTTGACTACCTTGTCTCTTGAACTAGTGAGAAGGAGGATCCTTCCCACCTTCAAGTGTGATGGTGAGGACCTGAGAGAGAAGCTCTTGAAGCTTGATTGGGTCATCTTGGAGCTGAGGAGTGATGATGGCTCTAGCATTTGAGAATGGTGTGGACCTGCCCTTATGCTTGATCTTGTACTCAATGGCTCCATCCCTGAGCTTCTTTGGATGGAGAGTGAGAGTGTGTGAGAGCAAATCAAGAGGTGGAGGATGAGGCTCTTTCACTATCTTCTTCTTGCCATGAGTGGCCTTTGAGGCTCCACCCATCCCTCTCTTTTAGCACTTTCCAAGTGCTCAACACACAACTCCTTAGAACACTCTCCATCAAGACCTTCTTTCTTACCAACAACCTCTTCATCTTGGGGCCTCTCAACAGCTTGTACATCACAAGTGATTGTCCCACAATAGTCTGATTCGAGTGGAGGTTGGAGAGGATAGGAGACAGCTTTGTTGACATGCATGAGAGTGACCTTCTTGTTGGGAAAGTCAATGCAAGCTCCAACTGTTGTGAGGAAAGGAGTGCCAAGGATCAAAGGGACTCTTTCTGCAGATGCCATCTTCAAAACAGTGAGGTCAATAGGTATGGTGCAGGATCCAATCTTCAAGGGAAAGTCCTTGATTATGCCAAGTGGGGTTGTAGAAGAGGAATCCCCAAAGGTGAGAGGAGGAGTATCTGTTTCCATGCTTTCAATCCCAATACTCTGCACCATGTCCAAGGAGATGACATTCACACTAGCTCCACTATCAACAAGAGCATCATCCATAGTTAGTTTACCAAGAGAGCAAGACAATGTGAACTTCCCTTGAGACTCAAGCTTAGGGAGGGACTTGGGAGGGATTGGTGGATCAATATTCAGAAGTGAGATGTCCAAAGTTCAGCCACTTCAGCTTGGTGGGTGAGAATGTCTTGTATGAGCATCATTTGGACATGAGCAGCATGCATATTGCTGATCTCTGGAAGCTTGACTCCAATATCACTGAGGTCTTTTCTGAATTTGGAGACCACTTTTTCTGAGCTTTGGTGAGGAACCTTTGAGGGTAAGGGAGCTTATCATATGGTGATAGCTCAACCTCATTGTCATCTTCCTTCACTTCTTTCAGCTTGGGGTTAGCACTCTTCTCAACTTGTTTCTCAACCTTAGGCTCATCAATCCTTCCTTGAACCTTCTTATCAGCTCTCTTCACAACTCTAGCTTCAGCTGTGGCCACAACCAGTCTATTATCATTTTCAATCTGATTTCCAAGCACTAGCCTCTCAATCTCATCAACATCATTCTTATGATCACTCAATGCAATCCCTGAAGAAGTGGAGATGATAACATTGCAAGTGTCCTTAGGGTTCTTCTCTGGTTTCCTGGTAGAGATCCCATTGGATTCTTGGAGGATGAAGACATGGATGTAACTTGGCTCTCCAAAGCTTTGAGGTGAGAGGCAAGTTGCATGTACTTGTTGTTGAGGTCAGAATAGGTTCCATCAATCTTAGCATGGATGTTCTTGAACTCATCACCAATGGTCTTAGCATTTCGTTCTTGAGCTTCCAAGAGTTGCTTGAACATGGACTCCAAATTTGAACTTGGAACCTGAGCTGGAGAAGAGCCTCCTTGGGGCTGAGTAGGCTGGTTTGCTTGGTAACCTCCTTGTTGATTGTTGTAGTAAGGTCTTTGCTGGTAGTTGTTTTGGTATTGGAAGTTAGGCTCCTTCCTATACCATGTGCCATTAGAATTGATGAAACACAGCTCCTCTTGTCCTTCTACACCATGAACTTCAGTAGTTCTAGCAGGCTGTTTCTGTTGCTGGTTCCCAATGGAGTTAAGCTGCTCTTGCTTAGCCTTCTCTACAAGCTTGTCCAACTTTTCTTGGAGAGACTTCAGGGTCTTTCTTGTGTGCTGATCATCTTCATCAGTGCCTCTGTTGGCCCTATCATGCTCCTCACTGTAGACTGAGTCACTCCTGGCCATGTTCTCCACCAGCTCCTCAGCATTTTGCTCAGTTCTGCCCAAGAAGAACCCATTGCTGGCTGTGTCCAATCTGCTCCTGAACTCTGGTAGAGCACCTCTGTAGAAGGTACTAAGCAAACTCTCCTTGGTGAAGCCATGATGTGGGCATTGAGACCAATAACCCTTGAACCTCTCCCATGCTTCACTAAAGCTCTCAAGGTTCTTCTGCTGAAAGCTAGAGATCTCACTTCTGATTTTGGCTGTTCTTGAGGTAGAGAAGAATTTCTCTAGGAATGCTCTCTTGCACTCATTCCAAGTAGTGATAGAGTCACTTGGAACAGCCTTCTCCCATAGATGTGCCTTGTCTCCCAAAGAGAATGGAAACAACCTCAGCTTGAAAGCATCTTCAGAAACTCCATTAATCTTGGACAAGCTACAGTAGCTATCAAATGTGTCCAAGTGATCAAGGGGATCCTCCACAGCAAGGCCATGGAACTTGTTGTTCTCAATCAAATGCAGCAGGCCTGCTTTGATCTCAAAGTTGTTGTTCTCCACAGCTGGTGCCCTTATCCCCAACCTATGACCATGAATGTGAGGTTGATCATAGGCTCCAATGGCTCTAGCTTGGCGTGGTTGGTGATGTGGCTGGTGTGGTGGTCTTGGATTGTCAGCTCTTGGACCATTGCCCCCTAGAACATTACCATCTTGAGGCAGATTCTCCATCTCAAACCCCAACCTTTGAAGATGAGCCTGTTGCTCTACTTCTCTTCTTTGTCTAGCTATCTCCCTCTCAAGTGCAGCAATCTCTTCAACAGTAGGAACCAAGTTGGATGCCCTCTGCTTCTTGTGATCATACACCTGAAAGTCAAAGATACAAGAGGCAAGAACCAATATCACAGGATACAATAAAGAAAAATGACTTAGTCTCAAGCAAATAACTAAATCCCAATGTCAAAATCAACTTAGAAGTTGGCAGGCAAATTTGATGACAGGCCTTTTCAGGTCCTAATCAAATGTTGTAGAATACAAGATGTCAATCCAATTCTAAGAGATTCTAATGCAAAGGAATGCAAGTTCATTGCTTAATCTAAGTCTAAACAAGATGGGAGGATGATTTAGAAGCTAAGACAATATTAAAAATGCAATAAAAGATTGAACTTTCTTTCTTATGAGGAGAGTGAGACCCATGGGTATAGGGACTTGATACCAAATGATTAAGCTTCAATCCAAGATGCTAACTTTTCAATCAATCTAATCCTTATGCCTAGACAACAAAACTAAGCAAGCTCTATCCCTAGATGAATGCTCTTTGCAATGATCACCCAAGTACACCAAATCCCTTTGGCTGTAATGATCAAAGCAAACATGGAGAATGAGTCTAATAGCAATCCTAGCTCCTTTGACAACTAATCCCTTAGGCAAAGCAAGCTAAAAGCATAGATGAGTTGGTTCAGGCATTTCATAGAACACCTTCGGGCATGAAATGCCTATAGCTCTATGCTTGAGAGGCCAACTCAAATATAGCTTTAAAACACCAAATCTATGCAAGGAAATGATAGATCTAACAATAGACACCTTGGATCTAACTTAATCACTCTCTATCACCCTAACCCATGGATCTTAGAAGAATCTACTCACTAATCCACATGCTTATTCTTAAACCCATGAGAGATTCAAGCATAAACATATAGAGAAAGAAAGGAGATGAGATAAACAATCAAGAACACAAGATGAGATGAGATTAATAATTCAAAGATGAAGTTTTTACTCAAAGGTTTTAATGTGTTCTTAGATCATAAATAACATAATCCCCAAACTTGGGTTAATGAGAGTATTTATAGTAGGCTTAAAAGCCCTAAACACATAAAAGGAGAAAGTCTAAAAGCCCTTGGCCAAATGATTTTCAACCAATGAGAAGCTAGGAAGAAAGGAAGAAGCTGAGCCACCCTGGCAGGCTGGACTGGTCCATGGCGGGTGTGACCAGCCGGTATGTCCTGCTCGTCCGGCCAGGCCGTCGCGGCCTCTCTAGGTCGGCTGTGTTCGGCCGCGTGGTGGGCGTCCAGCTGGTGGCAGGACGTGCGGGTGGTGCTGGCCGGGTGATGCTAGTCGGGTGTGCAGGCTGGTGCGCGGGTAGGAGGGACTGTGGGACGTCCGAGTGTCCTGGTCGGGTGGTGCTGGACGCGTCCGGATGTCAGTCCCGTGCGGGCAGTGCAAGCGCGTGTGCCAGGCAGCGCGTTTGTGCATCCTTCCGCGTCGGGCAGTGCAGCCCGCGTGTGCCAGGCCGCATGCCAGTCCCTTGTTCCCGTCGCGGGTGCTTGTCCCGGTCGTCCTGGTCGCGTCCTGAGCTTGTCCAGGCGAGGAAGGATGGTTGGACTCGGGTGTGCTCACCCGGGTTGCTTGACATGCTTCCACTCAACTGATCATAACTCCTTCAATATGGCTCCAAATGTCTTGAAACCACCTCCATTGGAAAGCTAACTCAGAATGCCATGTCTCCACCAAATATTAGCCTCAGAAGGTATTCCTAAGGTCTCTGTCCATGTTCATCTTTAAACCCTTCTTTTTCATCACAAAACTCCCAAACATCTTCAATATCTCCAAAGTGTGCTCCAACACCTAATAGGGACTTATGAATGCAAAATGAGCCTAAAGATGCCTAATGCCTAATCTAAATGAGCAAAAATGCATAAGATATGATAGCTAAAAACATGTAAATATGCAAGACATCAATAGCCGACGCGAGAGGAGGACCAAGAGGAGGCTCGATATCCCGAGCACCTCCAGGGCACCACCCACACCACCATCTTCCTCGACGCCATCATCATCATAACACTCACCGCCCGACAGCCCGACGAGCGCTCTCCATGGCCTAGGAACCCTTCCAAGGCCATACAGACGGTGGAGTCTTACCCCGACCCGAGAACAGTGGTCCGTTCCACCGCTTGCACCCACCGTCGTCGCACGGAGACCTGGGACGACTACAACAGCCTGTTCTACAACGCATGGCTGCGCGTTGACATTGCTCCCACCCGTTTCATCGATGAGGCTACCGTCCGGCAGCTTGGTCTCTGTCATGACTTGAGGGACATGATCAGTCAGCTTGGGTTGGGCACCATGGCTACACGCCCCTACGACCTCTACCCGTCTCTGGTCCGACAGTTCCTTGCCACAGCCGACCTCACCTACACCACCACCACTGGCCGCATCGCGAGCGACGGAGTTCTCTCGTTCTTTGCCAGAGGTGTCAGATACCGGATCACAGTTGCTGAGATTTGTGAGATCTACGGGTTCGATCCTTCAAACGCTGCTATGAGTGTCTCTGAGTTCCCGATGATCGGTGACTTCTGGAGGATCATTGGCACAGGCCACTAGAGCACGGCTGTCACTCAGACCGACATCCGTCATCCCACCTTGCGTTACTTCATCAGGGCCCTTGCCAGCACTCTGCTGTGCAAGATGGAGCCCAACAAGGTGAGGATTGACGAGCTCACACTGCTGTTCACTGCGATTGACGGAGTTGTCGACCTGCAGGACCTGGACCCGGACCGCGACATGCCCATCCACAACCTGGGATCCCTCTTCACTCAGCACCTGGTGTCGCTGAAGATGAAGCCCTTCAAGGGCACTGGCAGGAAGAAGGAGACGATCGGGAGCCTGCTTACACCGATCTTCCAGCACCTCGGCATCCGCTTGACTGGAGAGCCATCCCGCACCTCCCGCGCCTACCTGGACTTGGCGCATCTGTCATCAGCCCAGTGGCTGAAGGACGGCCTGCTCTGGAGTTTCAGGAGAGGAGACCGCCTCCGTCTTCTGCAGCTGCCCTCCCGCCACATTACGGACTTCGACGGGAACATTGACAGGCTCCGGTTCCAGCCAGATGAGGCATTCCTCCGGAACCTCCAGGACATGCCACAGAGAGTTCCAGGAGAGCGCAGAGCACCAGCTACGCAGGGCCCGCCAGAGGCACCAGTGCACGACTTCCCCATCATGCCCGACATTCCGATGCGCAACCACGGGGATTTTCAGAGGTTCGTCGCAGACGCTGTACAGGCCATCTGGTCCAGAGTGTCTCGCTGTAGGTGCATGAGCAGGAGGAGTGTGAGAGCCCATGATCCAGCAGCCCCAGGTCCATCACACCAGTACCACCGTGACTCGTCATCAGACGACGAGGATGCAGCAGAGGACTCCGACTAGTCCTCATATTTATATCCTTTATTCTCAGACACTTTTATTTTTATTTCTATTTTCTATCTCGGATTTTTAGGATTTATTACTCTAGACTATCTATTTTTATGACTTATTATCTATTTGCTTGTGTTTGGATTGTCTAACAGAACTAACAAATGACAGATCAGACGGGTTAGATACCAACAGACGAATTGATGACCTTTTGTCTAATAGCTATCGATCGATAGGCTAGACTTGGTATCGATCGATACAAGTAATAATAGGTACGGTTACTTAGTCATTAACTATCTAATTTTCTTTTTCTTTTTCTTTTTATTTTTCTTTCTCATAACACTTAGACTAAATAAACACTGGGGACAGTGTTGTTTAAGTCTAGGGGGGGTTGTTACTAACATTTTTAAGTCTCTATTTCTTAAAAGCATTTTTCATTTTCTTTTCTTTTCAAATATCTTTTAAAGCTTTCTTTATTTCTTTCAAAAAAAATAGGGAAGAGAATTCATCATGTACCAAATGGAGACAATGATTTCTACTTATTTTCTAACCACTCTTTAGCACCATTCTTAGATTTGTTAGCTGCAGAATGTACTATAGATGCTAAAGTGGATCACCGGTCGCTATGACAATACTTTTCATGATTGTCTGAAAGAACCAAAGCTGATTTCGAACCTAACCTGACATTCTCTGCTTGTCTTGGGGCTTGGTATGCATGGGATCGGATGCTTCGAACAAGTCCGGATGGTAAAGCCTTGTGTAGATAGTTTTATCACCCTCTCTCTCTCATTTTCGAAATTAGATTTAATTTTTTATTCAGTTCAAAAAAAAAAAATCTTAAATTTATGTTCTAGGATTAGTTAGTTATTAACTAGGAAGGAATTCAAACAGGGCTTGGCGGTTACCCCCCTCAAGACTTGATTCATAAGAATTCTATAGGTAAAAGATTCGAACAGGGTTTGGTGGTTACCCCCTTCAAGACTTGCTTCGCAATGAATCTTAGGATATAGGTCAAAAAGAAGTGAACAGGACTTGGTGGCTGCAACCATTAAGGATTGATTCATGGAAGCCTGTCCAATCTTGGTCAGTGTCTTGCAAATGAAGCAGACCTGACTAGGAGAGAATAGTAGAGAGAGAGGATAGGAACTAAGTTGATAGATTTTGATGTGGCTTGCAACAAAGTTGAGGTGATGATTTTGAGTTAGAGGTTGTTTAAGTCTCACTATTTGGAATCCTCTTCTAGACCTATGTCCTTAAATTTGCTTGAGGACAAGCAAAAGGATAAGTCTGGGGGAGTTGATAAGTCATGGATTTTACCCACTTTCGACCATGATTTTTATATGTTTTTGGAAACAAAAGGACACTTTTGGTGTCTTTTATGAGCTTTTACAGGTTCAGGTACTCTTTGGTGAAATATGACCATTTTGGAGCAAAAATGGATACTTTGAGGAGGGTTGTATTGGAGCTAAATCGACCGATGCTCACCATGATGCATCGACCAACGAAACACTATACTAATCGATCGACAGAAGATTGTGAAATCGATCGACATGAAAGGCCTCAAAGAATTAATGACAAGTCTAATGAGCTAGACATCTCATTAGGGTTTCACTTCTACCAAATGAGTCCACGGCCTGTTAGGCTATATTAATAGGGTTTTGTATTATTTTAGAGGCAAGACTTGCCTAGAGAACATTTTAGACCTAATTTTGAGAGAAGCTTCTTGCTACCTTGGAGAGAGAGCTTAGGAGTGGAGAGATAGATCCAAACTGCATACAGAGAAGATCTTGAACTCCCTTATTTTTCTCTACTCTTTTACTATTTCTCTTATTATTCTATTTAAAAGTATTATTCAAACCATCATGATTTTGTCTTCCATGAATATGTTTGAGTAGTTTCTCTTGTTAGATTTAGGCTTCTCATTAAGGCTAAACATGCATTGCAATTGATTTAATGCTAGGGTGTTTAAAATATAGTTCTTCATTCTAGTTGTTCTTAATGCTAAGTATAGGATTGATCACCCTTATCTTAGATCTTAGGATAATTTGGATAAGTGAGAACTTAGCTAATCCCTGAAACCTAAAGCTGGTATGTTCCAATTTACTTTGAGTGCAGAGTAACCTCTTTGTAAGATTGGAGAACCAATTCAAACCCGATCTTAAAGCTCACTAGAAACGATTTCGATCGATAGAGCAATCAGCCTGTCGAGCGATACCGCGAAAGGTGTATCGATCGATATTCAAATAGAATAATCGATCAACACTTTCTTATACTCATCGAACGATAGTTGGTGACTTAAGATCTAGTTGAAGATAATCAATCATTGATTTAACCTTAAGGTTTGAGTTCAGAACTATGAATACTAAAAACCCTAGATACCTTGCATGCTAGTTACACCTGAGAAATAGCCTAAAACTAGCTTTCTTTCCTCTTGCTTAAAACCTAAACCATTCAATCAAGCAATTACTTGCTTACCCCTTTATTTACTGCTTTAAACTTGTTTGTCTAGCTTTAATTCAAAGACTAAACAATCTATTGTGTAATCCTAGAGTCTTTGTGGATTCGATCCCTAAGTACTACAACTGAACCTCTTATTTGAGAGAGTAAAGTCACTTCTTAGGGTAATTTGAGTGATATCAACGGGTATAGTATACGTACCTACTTCCCTTTTCTTTTTACGAAAGAAAACGGGTTAGCCGTTCTTTCGAAGGCTTGTGTACGTTTTTTCTTTCTTTCAGGAAGCGGGATGAGTATGCTTTAGAATGCGTGGCGATCATTTCTCGGTTTTTCGAGAGACTAGATCGGTTTGCATGTTCTGCCTGGACAATCAAGAAACAATGGAACAATGGAACAAGACTGGAAAATTTGCCTAAGACTTAGCTTGCTAGACTATCCACCTAGGTTCAAAGTTCCCTAAATTCTATGGCAGTTTTCAAGACGTTTTTGTTCCTGTCCTACGAAAAATTAAAACCTTGACAAAATTTTATAACTCGTACGTACCTTACTCTCATCGATTATTCGAGATCGCCTCTTGTCCGTTCCTCTTTGTTTCATGTCTTCTAATCCAAGTTTCAATTTTCGTTGCGTTAGTTTTTACAAGACCGGGTGTGTATTTCGTCGAAGGATTCTTGCGAGTATGAGTTAGTAATTTATCGAAAGTTTATTAGGCGTTTAGTAATGGCCACTTTCGATTCATTGTCAAAGGACTTGAAAAGTCTGATACTGAACGAGAATTGATTTTCGACGAAATTCTGACGAGAATATCGGAGCGAGAGAGAGATATCAACGCCCGTTCCTGTTATTATTTCTTCGTACTGCTGGTTAAATTGACCATGTGCTCGATGGAACATTACAGAATCATTGAAACAAAGAGAGGGGGAGTAGGAGAAAACTCGAAGAGGGATAAGGTGGGCGTTTTTAGACACTATGACCAGGACGTCTCTCGAGTGGGGTGATGCACCCTAAATTAGGATCACTCGACCGGACTGATAAGGGGATATGATCTCAGACAGATTGAATGAGAAATGATGGATTGAAGGGTCGCACAACAGTTGCGGAAGGCTGTTGATATTCCCGAACTCCGATTGTTGCTTGATATGACGCACAAGTCCAACAAAAAGGAGATATAGATGGATCGAAGGGTCGCACAGCAGATGCGGAAGGCTGCTGATATTCCCGAAGCCAATTTGTTGCCGGATGTGACGCACCGGTCCAACAAAAGGGCAGTCTCGATCTGTTGCCGGATATGACGCACCGGTCCAACGAGAAAGAGAGAGTTACTTGGAGCTAACCACACCAAGAACAAGAAAAGTGAGATTCCCTCTCAAGGTTCCAAAAATAATCACTCAAAACTTATTTTATTTCATTGATCAAATGGCCTTTATATAATAGGCAAAGAATACAAAAGGTTTAGTCTACATCTAAAAACTTGAAAACTCATAAATATTAAAACTTGACCAAAGAACAAAGACCAAAGACCAAGACTTTTGACCGAAAATGGGAATTTGTGGTCGCAAAACTCTTCGGCTGATCTCGTCCTTTTGCATGGTCGACGGGCTCTGGATTGCCGTCAGATTGATATATTATTTGACCATACCTTCTCGTTTCTTGTTGGGCCTTTCTTTCTTTGGGCTGAAACATGTTCATAAACATATTTTCATAAATCGTCAAGCCCATCTCGTTTAAAACTCAAGCCCAAAAGCCAAACTTTCTTGATTTGTTTCTGCTGCTGATTCAGGGCACATCATTCCCTCCTTCTTTAAAAAGATTTGCCCTCAAATCTGTCTTTCTTTAGCTTCAGATAGAATGATCTCTTGGCTTTTCGTAAAACTCTTTTTTTTTTTTTTTAGAAAAGAAGATGAAACGTAGAAGATGGATGAAGAAGATGGAAAGATGAGAAAAATGAACAGATAGTACCGGTTGAGTGGCTCTGATCCCAAGTTGATACGCCCAAAACGGGATGAAGGCTTTGGCCGGGTGTTTGATATGAACCGAGAAGGCAATTGACACTTCCGGAACTGGGATGGAATGAATGGATCGTCAAGAGGTGCGGAATGGCTCTTGATATACCACGTTCTAAAGGCTAACCACCTAAGAAAGGATGATTGTGTGTTGGCTAACCACCAAGGAACACACAAAGATGATTGGCTAACCACCAAATCAACAAGCCGGTTCAAACCGATGAACTAGCTAAGAACTCTCTCTCACTCAGAGAAAAGAAGAACGGAAATGAAACCCAAAAACTCTCTGATTTTATTCATGGACTGAAGTTACATATTTATACTCAAATGAGTCAAAGAAAGTTATAAATAATTGTGGAAAACTAGAAGCATAAAAAACACAAACAAAGACTAAGACTTTTTATGGAAAACCGAAATATGGACTATGACTTTTGACCAGAGTTTGAATGCCTCTTTCCTAGGCACGACTTTGACTCCTGTTGTTGATATTTCTTGATGAAAATGGGCAGGAGACCATCAGCAAAGGCCTGGTCGAATTTGGTGTAAAACAGACCCAAACTGAATTTGTTATGAATTTTTCCATGGGCTGAAAAAGGCCCATTTCGCCCAGCAACTAAACCAGCTACATCTTCAGTGTCACTTAGCTCATTCAGCTCCAAGCTAGTGTCACTTAGCTCACTAAGCTCATCCAGCTCATCAACTCTCACTTCAACTGGTTTCAGCTCATGCACACTCTCTTCAGATGGTTCCATGTACTGATCCATGGACTGGAGCGCATCATGGGGTCCTTAGTTCGTCAAGCTACGATTTTACGAGAAAGTACTCTGTCATGGTATCGGTCTTTCGAATGAACCCCAATTCCTCGTATAGTTGAGATGATTGGTATTTCAGAATAACCGTGATTGTTTTATACGATGAATTGCAATCCATTCGTAAACCGAAACATCCGAGTTTTTTCGTAACTTTCCCGATCGTTCCAATCGAAACGAAACGGGGGTTTTAGATTCACGGTTTTAAGGATTTGTGCTACGTGGCTTCGAGCGAGGATGAAAAGTACGTGATTGGACTACTGTTGGGGTGGTTTCACGAGGAATTAGCCGCACTCGCCGAACGACCCGCAGCCCGGCGCACGGGACCGCAGAATGGCCGCAACCGCCGGCGCCTGGGGCCGGGGCACGGGTCCAGCCACCGCGCGGGGCCGAACATAAGCGCAGCAGCCGCAACGGGGCCGTGGCGGTCCAGCCGCCGGCGTCCAGAACGCGACATGGCGCCGCCGGCCGGGGTGGGTCAAGCCGGCGCCGGCGGCGGCGATGAAGCAACCGCCGGCGCCGGGCCGTGGCGTGGCGAGCCGCTGGCGAGGCCTGGCGGGTCAAGCCGCCGGCGGGCGCGGCGTGGGCAATGCCGCCGGCGCCTTGGGCCGTGGTACGGTCCAGCCGCCGGCACCCGGGTCCGCTACGTGGGCGCAGCCGCCGGCGCCCGGGGCCGTGTCTGTCGGGTAACCCGTTTCGCTTATTCGTTTTCTCGTCTGCGAGTAATTTAGGGTTTCTCCATGGTTTCGGCGAGAACAAGTTTTCTTTCTCCGAGAAATTCTCAAAAAACGTTTTCGGTCGAACCCCTACTCGTCGAGATTTCTAAAACTCGGTATTTAGACGAATTTCTTGGGGTTTGATAGATTTTATCGTTGCTCTTTCTGTTTTTATAGAGAAATTGCGAGCTCGTTTTCATGCTCTTCCTGTGGCGAATAGCCGCGACTAGGTTTTTCTATTTTCTCGTGCGCTACGACGTTTGCATAAGGTTTTGCCGTAGGAGCGTTTATGCTAAAGTTGTTTACCAACGTTGATGTGAGCTGAAAGTTTTGTCTTTCATCCCTTCGTCAAGCGTTTTATGGCCTTGAGAGTAAGAGTTATCCGTCCCCCCTCCTTCTAGCGCCAAACTGTGGGAACCGAAATTCACACCGTCGATTTTAATGAATAATAATGGAGGAAAGCAACGAAAACCCTACTTTCCTTGAGGTCCGGATTCTCTGCGAGAGCCAACGACAAGTGACCAAATAAATGCGGAAAAGGTTTTGTTAAGATTTGGAACTGGACCTTAAGAAAGGCTGCCTACGTACCCCTTTCGAGGATCAAGTCGGATGTAGTTCAGTTAGAAAGAATTGAACAAAAGATCGAACCGTCTGGGCGGGTTCGTCTAGTATGAGCGTGGGTTATAGAAACAGGCATGTCGAGAATGATGCCTAGGGTTTTTAAGTGCCGAGCTCTAGAGTAAAAGAATTGTCCGATCCTTCCGTGAGGAGCGGAGATTTGCGAGCAGGAGGCGGCCAGACGTTCTAGGGCCTGCCTTGCTAGTCTAACCGCCTAAATTCTAAGTTCTATAAAGCTAACAGGAGCTCTCTAGGTCTCCAATCTCAGATTTTTGGATCCTCGTCTCTTCTGCTCCAGCCCTCCTTATATAGTCACTTTAGGTCGGTCCAAGTTTATCTCTTTTGGAAATATTCCATTTTCCGTCGATCTTCGTAGTTATCCTCGAGCATTGACATTTATCTGCGGAAACTTAGCATTTATCCTACTTCAATAAGTTAGGATAAATTGTCATAGCTCCTATTGGGCTTGGGTCTCCAAAATCGTAAGTGAGCCCGCGGACAAGGTTCAAGCCCTCGAACGTTCGTATGATTTCTTGGAAAGATTATCTTTTCTGCAAAATAAATCGTATAGCCTAAATAATCGATGTTCGAGTCGATCGTACTTGTTTTACACGATACACATTGCGGAAGAACCAACCTTCCTAGCTCTAGTCGTAAAACTTCGAGGATAACTCCAATCGAGTCGAACCGAGGAACATTAGGTCCGTAGCTAAGGTGCTACGACTTCACGGAAGCCACGATGTGCGATCTAAATCGGACGAGCTGGGAACAGACTGGAAGCACCGGTGCCCAGCGTCCGCACGGTCGAGCCGGTGCCCGGCGCCCGCACGGTCGAGCCGGTGCCCGGCGCCCGCACGGTCGAGCCGGGCGCCGCGTCGAGCCACCGCCGGCCAGCACAGTCGAGCCGGCGCCAACGGCGAGCGGCGCCGGCCGAGGCTAGCACGGGCGAGCCGGCGCCCGGTGTCAGCACGGGCGAGCCGGCGCCCGGCGCCCGGGGCCTTGGTCGTGCCTGTTCTGAAGACCTCGGCGAGGGCTTTGATTTGATATCTTGATCATTTTCTGGTTCCTCACGGTTTGAGAGAACGACCTCTTTGAAGTTCCGAGGCAGATTCTTTAGGGTTTTTGTGGTGATCGAATCTTGACACCCTTGGGCGAGCGGACCTTGATTGGGTTGATCCACATTTTTTCGTACCGATCTTCCCGAGGACTATCGTACGCGCACGCCCGTCGTCTTCCGATCTTACTTTCAAGAAGTGTTTCACGAAGAACCCATAAGTAAAAAATAATCTTAGCCGTTGACTTCGAGATAACCTTTTTCGACCCCAACAGAGAGTGGATATTCTAATTTGAGAAAATCTCGTATGACTTCTTTCAAATCATACAAAAATTCTTGTTTCGAGAAATACTTTCCAGAGACTTTCAGCCGTTGATTCCATCGTGACCGATTTTGACCCCAACAGTGATCGACATAGTAATCCGGAATTGTTTTAGTCGAGATTGATGGGCTTCAGCCCATTCTCTAAATGGCGGTTTTTGGGTCCAACACCTAGGCATTATTCTCGACATGCCTGTTTCTATGACCCACGCTCGTACTAGACAAACTCGCCCAGGCGGTTCGATCTCTTGTTCAATTCTTTCTAACTGAACTACGTCCGACTTGATCCTCGAAAGGGGTACGTAGGCAGCCTTTCTTAAGGTCCAGTCCCAACTTTTAACAAACCCTTTTCCGCATTTATTTGGTCACTTGTCGTCGGCTCTCGCAGAGAATCCGGACCTCAAGGAAAGTAGGGTTTTCATTGCTTTCTTCATTATTATTCATTAAAATCGACGGTGTGAATTTCGGTTCCCACAGTTTGGCGCTAGAAGGAGGGGGGGGGACGGATTACTCTTACTCTCACGGCCGGAACACCTTTCGTAAAATAATACTCGACTGTATTTCACGAGACAGCTTTTGTACAATTAAACTTGACAACATTTTACAAAACAGCTTCCGTAAAATTAACTCGACAACAGTCTGCAGAATAACTCTAGTAAAATAAAAGCTCGACAACGTTTTAAGAAACAACTTCTGTAAGATCAAACTCGGCAATATTTTTTGAAACATCATTCGAAAATTAAAACAAGATCATATGAAACAATAGGGTCTGGGACATGAACAGTTTGCTCATAGCTTGACGAACTAAACCCAAATGATATCTTGTCGATTGCTTCCTCTTTCCTAAACGCCCCTCTTGGCCTGCGTCTCCTTCTTTTTTTTTTCAACGATTTCGTAAAATTCCTTCGGAATACTGGAAGTACGAAGAAACGAGGACATGAACTTGGACGTTGATGTCTCTTCCTCATTCCGATATTGTCGTCAGAATTTCGTCGAAAACCAATTCGTATAAAATTCAGTATCAGGGTTTTCGAAGTCCCTTGACATTGAATCGAAAGTGGCCATTCCGAAACGCCTAACAAACTCTCGATAAATTACTAACTCGTCAGAAGACAAGAGGAGACGAAGAAGGAAGAAGAGGCAATCCCGAATAATCGATGAGACTAAGGTATGTCCGACTCAGAAAGTTTTATCAGGTTTAATTTCTTCGTAGGAAAGGAATGAAAACGTCTTGAAAACTGCCGTAAAATTTAGGGAACCTAGAACCTAGGTGGATAGTCTAGCAAGCTAAGTCTTAGGCGATTTTTCCAGTATTGTTCTATTGTTCCTTGACTGTCCAGGCAGAACATGCAAACCGATCTAATCTCGAAAACCGGCGATCGCCACGCATCCTAAGCAATTTTCATGCAACCAAAGGAAATTTATACGAACCATTCATCGTATAACTGAAACCTAAAGTGGAAAATCGTTTTTAACAGCCATCATCCGTATCTCTAAAAAAATCCGCTATGCTTGGCCTGTCAATATCGACGAATTCTATTTGGCCCTCGGCCAACTACACCTTTCCATAAAGCCCGAACCTTAATTTGGCATCCCCTTATAAGAAAATCGTAAACTAACATGAACTTAATGTTAACACGAAAGGGTCATGGTCTAATCCTTTACCAACAACTTCCTTGGCCATACGGCTGAACACAACCTTCATGCCACGCCCAAATAATTGAGCGACCGCTGCTCCAATCGCTTAACGGCTAAAACGACAATCCACGATTTCTCATAGAACGCCAAGTGACTATTACGCAAGCTGTTTGTCGTATAATCCAGAATCGGAAATCATACGATAAATTCTTCATAAAAAAACTCAGTCCTAACAACCATATGGTTAACGGGAGATTTAAACTTATCATCAATCGGTTAAGTTGTATACGCCCCGTAAACATGGCATAAAAAGAAACACTCGTGACGAAGCTACAAGAATTATACGAGTCATCCTTAAAAATATACAAAAGAAATCCCGGAAGGCCAACACTTCACGAAGCACAGTGAAGGTAGACGCTTCTCCCTGGGTCAAATTTACGCGACCCCTCAGTCTTAATTCCTCGATCAAAAATCACAAAAAAATTCTGCGTCCAAACTGAAACAACAGTTTATGGCTGCGAACATTCGAAAAACATCTCCAAGCCCGCGAACATTTCAACGACGAAATGCGGCACAAGGAAAACTCAACCTTCAGCACTGCGAGACGTCGCTAACGCTCGAAGGACATTCTTTTCCTCATGACATTCCAGACGAAATGCTCGTCTCAGGAACTCAAAACATACAAACACGCCTCTAAACGGTAACATGCCTCTAAAATTGTATCATTTCGTTGTTGCTGATCACAACAAACGAACTCTAACGTCCTAAACAGACATTAGCCGCCCTCGAAAGGATAGTCTCTCTTACATCCGACAAGGATAACATTGCGCGCTATACAAGAAATCCGAAATTTTGGTTAGCACCTCCAAACGGTCTTTGGAAGTAGCTCGATCCGTGCCAAGACAAGTCATATAAGCCGATAACAATTCGCGGACTTTCAATCGGTATGAATCAGGTTAAAATCGCAAACAGGCAAAACGAAATCCGACTTGTCATCGCAAAGCCTTAGTCCGAGAGTAAACCTAAGTCTTGCCCTAAGCCCAGCCATGCTGGATCTTGACATCTCAAAGGCATAGTATTAACACCCCGATACGAGATCCCAAAATTTGTCTCTTCATTTATATTTGTACGTTTATGAGTCTCCGCAAACCAAAAGACTTCGGGAATTCTCATCTTACACAACGACAGGTATGGTGATCATCTGAGAGACAGGAATGAGACGACAACTCACACCCTGTCCCTCTAACTTCGAAAAACGGAAGTTCTCTCAATTTATAAAAACCACGATTTTATAAATTTGAGCAAAATATTTTAAAGGCCCTAAAAAGGGCAGGGATTCGAAGCCGCCGACGGCCAGTCCCAAAAGATACATCATGGCCTCACAACGGCCAGTACTAAACAAAATACCATTGACAGCAACATGCTCGAAAGTCTCTGCACGACACATAACCAGACACATATCACAAGGGTCTTAAACTCTAAAACGAACTACGAAAGGCTTGATCCCTTCGACAAGGGTACGTAGGCAGCCTTCGAAAGGCGCAGCCCCAATCTTACCACTTTCAAAGGAGCGTTTCAACCATTAATTCCGCCTAATTTACCTAACATGTCTTACAGCCCGTAAGAACATCGCAAAAATTCTAACGAGCTAGGGGGCTAACTGTTGGGGTCAAAATTGGTCACGACGGAAACAATGCCTGAAAGTCCCCGGAAAGTATTTCTCGGAACAAAATGCTCGTATAAATCGAAAAGAGGTTATACGACAAGTTCTCAAAATAGAATATCCAATCTCTCCGACAAACAACTCTCTGGAAACGAATGGCGAAAATGAAAGAAGGTCAGAGATTGTTCTTACCAGGTCAACTCACCATAGGGCGAGCTCAGTCTTCCCAGCTCACCCTAGGACAATCTCACTTTGTTATCCTTTGAGTATAAATCAAAATGGCTATCGTTTGTTGGCCAGGCCGAGGCCACCTCGCCCATGGGCGAGGACGGACCGCACCGAGGCCACCTCGCCCGTGGGCGAGGACAGGCCGGGCCGAGGCCACCTCGCCCGTGGGCGAGGACGGACCGCACCAAGGCCACCTCGCCCGTGGGGGAGGACTGGCCGGGCCGAGGCCACCTCACCTGTGGGCGAGGACGGACCGCACCAAGGCAACCTAGCCCGTGGGAGAGGATGGGCCGGGCCATGACCACCTCGCCCATGGGCGAGGACGGGCCGGGCCGAGGCCACCTCGCCCGTGGGCGAGGACGGGCCGGGCTGAGGCCACCTCGCATGTGGGCGAGGACGAGCGGCACCGAGGCCACCTCGCCCTTGGGCGAGGATGAGCCGCACCGAGGCCACCTCGCCCTTGGGCGAGGACGGGCCGCACCGAGGCCACCTCGCCCGTGGGCGAGGACGGTGCATGCTAAGGTCGTCCCGTCCACGGGACATGGACTATCAAATCACTGTCAGTCTGACTCATTTCGGCTCTTACGCCCTTCGTATGGTTGCGTTGCCTGACCTTTGGATCCTATATTTTTCGTTTCATCTTGATCGGAGTTGTTTCCGAAGCTTTGAGACTAAGACCGAAAAAATTGTAAGAATGCCCGAAAGGCCTAGAACGGCCCACGATGACCTAAACATGCCTGAAGGCCGATCCACGGGTTTCACGGCCCAAGCCCATTAGAAAATACGACGGTTTATCCTAACTCACGAGAACAGGATAAATGTAAAGTTTCCAAGGATAAACATTGGAGATTCGAGGATAACTATGAAGATCGACAGAAAACGAAATATTCCAAAAAAGAGATAAACTTGGGCCCAAATGCAAAAGGGTAAACGGGCCACCGACCTAAAGCAACTATATAAGGAGAGCTGGAGCAAAAGAAAAAGGATCCGTGATTTGAGACCTAGAGAACTCCCGTTAGCATAGAGAACTTAGAATTTAGGCGGTTAGACTAGCAAGGCATGACCTAGAACGTCTGGCCGCCTCCTGTTCGATTTTTATCTTGTTCGCAGATCTCTGTTCCTCTCGGAAGGATTGGACAATTCTTTTACTCTAGAGCTCGGCACTTAGAAACCCTAGGCATTAGTCTCGACATGCCTGTTTCTATGACCCACGCTCGTACTAGATGAACTCTCCCAGGAGGTTCGATCTATTGTTCAATTCTTTCTAACTGAACTACGTACGACTTGATCCTCGAAAGGGGTACGTAGGCAGCCTTTCTTAAGGTCCAGTCCCAACTCTTAACAAACCCTTTTCCGCATTTATTTGGTCACTTGTCGTCGGCTCTCGTAGAGAATCCGGACCTCAAGGAAAGTAGGGTTTTCATTGCTTTCCTTCATTATTATTCATTAAAATCGACGGTGTGATTTTCGGTTCCCACAATCAAAGATCGCCTGATCGGCATCAACGTTAATTTGGGTTGAACCTATAAGGATTCAGAAAAGAGGGAAAAAGAGAGAGAAGAAAGGGATCAGAGAAGACTACATGTTGGTTCATAAACTTGTTTGAGTAAGAACCCATGTGTCCCTTGATCGATACTTCCAAGGAAAAGCCTACACATTTATTTTACGCAAGAAATAAGGTTAGTAGAGGGGTTAGTCAGACAGGATTTGCTAAGTTGTTGGCTAGGTGAATTTGAGTGCTAAGCTAGGATATGATATATAAAGTACTTCTGAGGTTAGGAAATATTTGAAGTGGTTTGCAATATTGTAGAGGTTATGATCCTAAGTTTGAAATTTGTGTGAGTCCCTGCTGTTTTAAAACCTCCTTCAGAGAGAATGCCTGTATGTTTTGCTTGAGGACAAGCAAAAGGGTAAGTCTGGGGAATTGATAGGTCATGGATTTTACCCACTTTTGACCATGATTTACATATTCTTTTGGAATCATTTATATGCATTTGGAGTATGTTTAGAGCTTTTAAAGGATCAGGTACTCATGGAAGAAGAATGGCCGTTTTGGAGCATTTTGGAGCTAATGTGAGAACCTTGCTAAAACAGAGAAGCGGTCGATGCTTGAAGAGTCATATCGACCGAAGGTCACCAATAAAAATCGATCGATATGCATTCCTTGCCATCGATCGATGGCGAGGCCATCCGAGAGTTAATGAAAAATTAGAAGATTTCAAGTTTCACAAAGTTCCATTATTTACATCCTAAGTCTCTGGCCGCCTGTTAGGCTATATTATTAGGGTTTTGTATTACTTTAGAGGCAGACATGTTGAGAGACTTGCCTAGAGAGTTTTAGACCTAGTTTTGAAGAGAAGCAACTTGCTACCTTGGAGAGAGAGAGAGCTTAGGATTGGACAGAGAGAACTAAGACAGCCATTGTTGCAGAGACTGAGAAATGTTTGTGTTTCGGATGAGGCGAAGCTGTTGTTTATATTGTGGAGGTGAACTGTGAAGAGGGAGGTGGAGGGAGTGGGTAGGACCCACGTGAGATATTACTCGGTGACGTGTGAAAGTTAAATATTATTTCATAACAGAGAAGATCTTGAACTCCCTTGCTTTCATTACTCTATTTATTGTTTCTCTTAATATTCATTTATTTAAGTATTATTTAGACCATCATAACCATGTTTCATATAAATATGTCTGAGTAGTCTTATTGTTAGATTTAGGTTTCTCATAAGGTTGATTATGTATTGCTAACATTAACTGTTGTTAGGGTGTTTTAAATATAGTTCTTCATCTAGTTGCTCTTAATGCTAATGTTTAGGATTGATCACCCTTAACTTAGATCTTAGGATTAATTTGGGACAAGTGAGAACTTGACCAAATACCTGAAATTAAACTAGCATGATCTAATCAAACTAGATACACACGAGAGTTGGTCTAGTAAGATTAGAGAACCCATCATGCCCGATCTTAAACCTCGCTAGAAGCAATATCGATCGACACAACGATAGTTGTATCGATCGATATTGTGAAAGTTGTATCGATCGATTCGTAAGGAATAATCGATCGACACTTTCTCGCGATTGATAAACGAGAGTTAAGATCCGTGATCTAGTTGAGAACAATCTAGTGTATTGTACCTAAGTTTGAGTTCAGAACAATTAATATTCATAAACCCTTAATAACCCAAATAAGTTGCATACTTGTCATACCTGAGATACACCTGACTAGCTGTTTCCCAACTGTTAAACAACCTCAAATCAGACCAATTGAACAACTACGTTGTTCACCAATTCATTTACTGCTTAAAACCTACTTGTCTAGCTTTATTTCGAAGACTATAAATCTATTGTGCAATCCTAGAGTCTCTGTGGATTTGATCCCTAAGTACTACAACTGAACCTCTTATTTGAGAGAGTAAAGTCACTTCTTGGGGTAATTTGAGTGATATCAAGTTCAGAGAAAGACCAAGTTATCACTTGTGCCTAATTATTCTAAGATTAAGGCTCTAGGTAGCTAATCCAGAACACAAGCAGTAAGAACAATCTATTGATAAATATCACAACTTAGCAATTATATATTTGTGATATACCAAGGATTTGACCCACTTTTACCCACGGTATATATAGGTGTTTTAAGATATGTTTATTATGTTTTGGAGTCTTTTAGAGTATTTACAAGTTCAGGTATGTTTTGGAGGAAAGTGGTGATTTTGGTGCCTTTTGGAGCCTTGGAGTGCAGAACTGCGTAGACATGTCAGATTTTTATATATGGATGGAGACCTTTCCATGAGGAGATTGAGCTGATATTCTCACACAAGATATATCTTTTAGTTAGCTTTTCAATGCCGCCAGTTTCAGGTCAATCCAGCGCTTAGATCAGAAGTTATGTCCGTTTTACTGAAGAGTGATCAGTCTGCCTCGTGAGAGGAAGCTGTCGAGAAGCTGAAGGATCGTCGATCAACGACACAGCCTTAGTGTCGAACGACCGTGATGCCAGAATTAGGGCCCAGCTTAATTTATGACCGACTTAATCCCAAAAGCAACCACAAATTACCAAGATGCCATTGGACGCCCTAAAACCCTGTTTATGTGTTTCTTAGCCATTATTGACAGCTACATGCTTTATTTTATTATTCTTACTTAGTTCTAGGGTTGGAGAGAAGAGAGGAACTCCTCCAGAGTCCTCTTGGAACTCCATTGGTTTTGTTTTTATATCTATTGCAGTTTTATATCTATTCTTTCTATGATTTCTATGGCAAACTTCATGTCTGAATAGATCCACCTGTGAGGTTTAGGGTCTAAATAGGTTACAAGGGATTAGCTCCAAATATAGAACTGCTAAGTTGTGATATTCATCATATGATTGTTCTTACTGCTTGTGTTCTAGATTCATGAATTAGAACCCCGATCTTAGAATCATTAGGCACAATTGCTAAAGCTTGGTATTTTCTCTGAACCGAATTCTATTGAGCTAGGATTGCTAGAAACATACGAAAGTTGATTTAGGAACCCTAGAGAACATATATTCAACCCAATCGTAAAGCTTGCTAGAAACAATATCGATCGATAATCCAATAGATTAATCGATCGACAATGTGAAAGGTGTATCGATTGATATTCCTGTAGAATAATCGATCGAAACTTTCTTGTGATCAATAAACGATTATTGAGATCCAAGATCTAGATATTAGATTGTCTATACAGAGAAATTTGTTAGATTTGTACTCCTATTTGAGTTCTATAATATCTTGCAATCCTGATTACTTGAATAGAAAACCCTAGAACTAGCAAACCATCCTTCCATCAAACAATTCTCTATCTACCGGGCAACTGCCTTTCTCACCATTGCAATTTACTTTACAATTACTTGCCTAGCTTAATCAAATAACTGTTAGATCTATTGTGTGTCCTAGCTCTCTTTGGATTCGATCCCTAGGTACTACAAATGAACCTCTTATTTGAGAGAGTAAAGTCACTCCTTAGGGTAATTTGAGTGATATCAAATTTGGCGCCGTTGTCGGGGAACTTTGATCGCCACTAGATCTTGTTTAGTTAGATTTAGTCTAGGTTTTATTTACTACATTAATTACTTACATAAAATTTTATTCTTGTGTGTTCAGGTACATGCATATGAGTACCAGAAGCAAGAAGGGGATAAGGTTCTTACTAGCAGAGCTACTGGATTTAGAACGCGATATCCATAAGCCTAAGAGGGTAGTCGACAACCTCCATGCAGTGATCAACAACATTGAGATCCAAGTATCGAACGACACTAATCATCTTGTGTCGATCGATATTCACCATTCAGCAGCGATCGACAGCGTGAACCAAGCATCGAACAACATTATTCATCCTGTGTCGGAAAACACTTTTCATCCTGGTACTGTTCACTGTTCATCCGATAACTGTTCATCATATCACTGTTCATCGTATCACTCAATTTACTTTACAATTACTTGCCTAGCTTAATCAAATAACTGTTAGATCTATTGTGTGTCCTAGCTCTCTTTGCATTCGATCCCTAGGTACTACAAATGAACCTCTTATTTGAGAGAGTAAAGTCATTCCTTAGGGTAATTTGAGTGATATCAAATTTGGTGCCGTTGTCGGGGAACTTTGATCGCCACTAGATCTTGTTTAGTTAGATTTAGTCTCGGTTTTATTTACTACATTAATTACTTACATAAAATTTTATTCTTGTGTTTCAGGTACATGCATATGAGTACAAGAAGCAAGAAGGGGATAAGGTTCTTACTAGCAGAAGCACTGGATTTAGAACGCGATATCCATAAGCCTAAGAGGGTAGTCGACAACCTCCATGCAGCGATCAACAGCATTGAGATCCAAGTATCGAACGACACTAATCATCTTGTGTCGATCGATATTCACCATGCAGCAGCGATCGACAGCGTGAACCAAGCATCGAACAACATTATTCTTCCTGTGTCGGAAAACACTTTTCATCCTAGTATTGTTCACTGCTCATCCGATCACTGTTCCTCGTATCACTGTTCCCCCCGGTCGATTGACACTGTTCACTAGACGTCGATCGACACTGTTCACTAGACGTCGATCGACACTGTTCACCACGGTACTATTCATTGCGACACTGTTCATCACGACACTGTTCATCCTGACATTGTTCATCCTGACATTGTTCATCCGAACAATGTTCATTGTGGCATTGTTCATCTAGATACCTGTTCATCAAGTCTCAACCGACACCAGTTGCGTGGAGACGAAGAAGGTTTAAGTACTCATACTTAGGGTCATGAGAATGGAATCCTAAGAGATGAAGAAGGCCGCCCTCGCATCAGCGCAGGACAATTGATTAATGCTCAGGGTTCTGTAATCCCTGATGTGATTGCTGTTGCTGAGATGAATGACTTTGAGATGGGCCATGAATGATATGATTGGGTAAGTCAGAACCCCTTTCAAGGTCTTCCTCACCAATATCCCTGAAACCACATAGAAGGAGCTTGAGGATCCAGTGTCGAGAAGAGAGCAGAATGAAATTTCTCACTTCCACATTCTCTGCAAGATCTTCCCCTATTCTATTTCCTGAGATGCATTTAGATGGTCTAGTCAACTGCAGCCAGGATCTCTAACCAGTTGGGATGACATTGAAAGATCCTTCCCTTACAAATTTCTTGATGATGCTGAAGCAACTAGAGAAAGGAGAAAAATGATAAATGGGACAGGTTCTTAGCATTAATAGATAAGGAGTATATGATTCCAATACAGCTGCTCGACGACATTATGGCAAAAAGGGATGAACAACATGGATCTAGAGAGTCGAACATAGTAGAAGAATCTGATATCAATGATCCAGCCTCAACATCGATCGACCTTAGCACCTCAGCATCATTCGACATGAGCACCTCAGCATCATTCGACATTAGCACCTCAGCATCAATCTGTTGGGGAAAATATCCAGGTACTGTTGGCGTCAAAAACGGTTATCTCGAAATCTACGGCTAAAGATCCTTCCAAACTCAAAGATTTCCCGACGAACAGCCAACGGGGGAAAGATCGGGCAACAGAAAACTCACGGGCGGCAGAGAACCCCTGGCGCCGGCGGCAAGCACCACGCAAGCCGGCCTGGCGCAGGCGTCCCGCAAGCCGGCCTGGTGCCGGCGGCAAGCCAGCCTGGCGGGCGCCCACAAGCGGCCTGGCGGGCAAGCCCTGGCGCCGGTCGACCTCGTCCTGGTCTCGGTCCCATCATGCTCGGTCTGATCCCATCTTGGCTTGTTTAGATCAATCCTCGTGAGTTTGGTACGATCCGGCTCTGGAATAAACATCTTCGATTCAATTCGGTTGGAATGCGTCCTCGATGTTTTACGACAAAAACTAGAAGGTTGGATTTCTCGTAGAAGATATCGTATAAAACGAGATCGATTAACGTGAGCATCGATCATTTAGGCTATACGGTTTATTTTACGAGAAAGATAATCTTTCCGAGAAATCGTATAAAACGTTCAACGACTTAAGACAAGTCCACGGACTTACTTACGATTTTAAGAATTCAGGCGAATCAGACTATGGCGGTTTATCCAATTTCCCGAACATCGGATAAACATCAAGTCACCGGAAAAATAGGGGAAAACTCGAGGATAATTACGAAGATTGACGAAAATGGAATATTTCCTGAAGAGATAAACTTGGGCCAAAAGGCGAGGTCCATCATCCTAAGGCAAACCGACCTAGGAGTGAGTATATAAGGAGAGCAAGAGCAGAGGAGAAGGATCCGAAAATCCTAGATTGGAGACCTAGAGAGCTCTGTTAGCTGATAGAACTTAGAATTTAGGCGGTTAGACTAGCAAGGCAGGCCCTAGAACGTCTGGCCGCCTCTTGTTCGCAAATCTCCGCTCCTCTCGGAAGGATCGGACAATTCTTTTACTTCAGAGCTCCGCACATAGAAACCCTAGGCGTTATCTTCGACATGCCTGTTTCTATGACAAGCGCATACTAGACGAACCCGCCAGGCGGTTCGATCTCTTGTTCAATTCTTTCTAAACTGAACTTCGTCCGACTTGATCCTCAAAAGTGCGTAGGCAGCCTTTCTTAAGGTCCAGTCGCAAATCTTAACAAAACCTTTTCCGCATTTATTCGGTCACTTGTCGTTGGCTGTCGCAGAGAATCCGGACCTTCGGGAAAGTCGGGTTAACTTGGCTTTCCTCCGTTTTATTCATTAAAATCGGCGGTGTGAATTTGGTTCCCACAGTTTGGCTAGAAGGAGGCGGACGGACTACTCTTACTCATACGGCCGCGCAATCGAACCGATGTCCGTAAATATGAGAGAAAATCTTGCGATTTCGTCAACGATGGTAAAACAACTCCAGCAGCGACTGTTCCTACGACCAGCTTACGCCGCCGCGGTGCTCGAGCAAATCAAAACCCAGCCGCTTCCGCCACAGGAAGAGCCGAACGAGCTCACAATTTCTCTATCTAAACAGAAGGGCAACAATAAAATCTATCAAACCCCAAAATTCGTCTTGTTACCAAGTTAGAGAAATGCATAGCGAGCAAGGTTTCTACAAAAGCGTTTCTTCGAGAACCTCTCGGAAAAATAAAACTTATTCTCCGGAAAACTTGGGAAACCCTAGATTACTCGCGGAATATAAGCACGCAAATCGGTCACAAATTCCCACTGCCGTACTTCTTCGAAAAACTCGGGGAAGGCACGAGCGGATCGTGAGCCCAGGGATCGGCGAGTCGAGCAACAACAGCATCGGCGGACGCAGGACCGCGGCACAGGCGGTAGGGCCTGGCGCCCGGCGAACCGACCACGCCGCACCTGGCGCCGGCGAACTACCACGCCCGCACCGCCGCGGCGGCACCTACCGCACCTGGCGCCCGGCGAACCGACCACGCCAGGCGCGGAGCGCCACGGCGGCAACAAATAACAGCGCCAGCGCCTGGCGCCGCGAACCGACAGCGCCGCGCCTGGTGCGGCGACGACCGACCAGCGCCGCCTGGCGGGCCGACGTGCAGCCACAAGCGGTATGGCCGGAGGCAAAGCGCGCCCGGACGAACCGACAGCGCCCACCGCCCGCGGCGCTTGGCGCCCGGCGGCAGGCTCGTCCTCTCCGTCTGGCGCCCGGCGATCCCGTCTCCGTCTGGCGCCGGTGGCAGTCCCGTCGTCTCCCGGCTGCGGCGGCAGGGTCCTGGCGCCCATCCGAGCAATCGTTTGCGTGATCTCGGAACGGAAACATCTTGGTCCCTTAAACCCATGTTGGATTGTTCGAAACACGGCGATTCTTCCGCAAAGCCTTCTCGATTGTTTAACAAAGCTCATATTCTAGAATATAAGTTTGAAGCCTCATTACTCAAACCCTCGAAGACGGGAAGTCTACGAATCCAAGTCCATCTCGATCCCGATACTCGAGAAATCTCGGAAGACCATAAAAGGTTCGAATGATGAATGGATTTCGATTCATCGTATTAAGCGATCCGGTTATTCTAAACACCAATCATCTCGACTATCACGAGGAAATGGGATTCGCCGAAATGCGAAACCGAAGACTATTTTCTCGAAAAGTTTTGTAAAGGTTTTAATTCTTCGTAGGCCAGGAACAAAAACGTCTTGAAAACTGCCGTAGAATTTAGGGAACTTAGGACCTAGGTGGATAGTCTAGCAAGCTAAGTCTTAGGAAAAATTTCCAGTCTTGTTCCATTGTTCCTTGATTGTCCAGGCAGAACATGCAAACCGATCTAGTCTCTCGAAAACCGAAGCGATCGCCCGCCGTTAAAAGCATACTCATAGCGCTTCTAAAGAAAGAAGCGTACACAAGCCTTGAAAGAACGGCCAACCCGTTTTCTTCGTAAAGAAATGGGAAGTAGATGCATTATACTATACCCGTATAATCCCATCTTCTAAAACTTTTGCTTCAACATCAAGACAACGCTTTGACAAAGCAAACTCGCAGCAATAAGATTCATCTAAAATGCTAGCGGCATAGCCCAACCGTTACAAATATAGTCCTGAAAACTCTCGTTACCTCTCAAATTAGCAGACTATAAGCGTACCAACGTCAGACTAATAGCACGACGGTGAACTACGAAAATAACGAAATAACATTGGTAAAACTCCATGAGTAGTTGAAGCAGCTTTAGATCAAAGGTCGAAATCATAAGCGGAAACATCTCCGTGTAATCCGCGGAAACATCGCTTCTTTAACAA
This sequence comes from Brassica nigra, assembly GCA_016432835.1. Taxonomy (NCBI): domain Eukaryota; kingdom Viridiplantae; phylum Streptophyta; class Magnoliopsida; order Brassicales; family Brassicaceae; genus Brassica; species Brassica nigra. The sequence goes on from CM028244.1 coordinate 58,370,153, forward strand.
TCTGCGATTTTCTATCTCCATGAAACCGGTCATCCATTACTTTCGTATAACAAGAACATTTTAAAACAAAACAGCCTATGGAAAAACATGATCGGTCTCATGCAAAGCGATTTCGCAGATGCAAAAGTGAATGAGGAAAACATAATCCGTGGTCGAATATCGCAAGTAATTTGTGAAACACTCTCGGTTACCTTTGCGAAAACCCCTCATACATCACTTTTACGAAAAATCCTCTGTATGGTGAGTCAATTCATACAAAGCAACTTTAGTAAAATGAAAATAATGGGTCCAGCGAATTGCTGTCATAGACAGTTTTGCTCCACAAGGTTTCTGGCTCCTGCTTTCACTCCCAGCGGTTACGTCCGAGCAGGAAATAATCACGGCGAACCATGCGTGTCCTCGTCGATCCCTAAACTTTGTCCGGGATAAAATGAAGCGATTTTCATGCAACAAAAAAAAAATTTATCTGAACCATTCATCGTATAACTGAGACTTAAAGTGGAAGATCGTTTAAAAGCCATCGGCCATAACTCAGAAAACTCGCTATGCTTGCCATGTCTATCTCGGCAAGCGCTATTTAGCCCTCGCCAACTTCGCATTTCCGTAAAGCCGGACCTGAATTTGGCATCCCCATTAAGGACAATCGTAAACTAACATGACCTTAATAAGGGTCATGGTCTGATCGTTACCAACGACTTCCTTGGCGATCGGCTGAATCTAGCCTCCATGCCAATCCAAAGCTCTTGGCGACCACGCTCCAATCATTAACGGCTAAAACAACAATCCACGATTTGTTCATAGAGCGTAAGTGACTATTACGCAAGCAATTTGTCGTATAACCCAGAATCGAAATCATCGATAAACTCTTCATACCAAAACTCAGTCCTAACAACCATATGGTTAGCGGAAGATTTAAACTTATCGTCAATCGATTAAGTTCTCGCCCGTAAACCGGCATGAAAAGAAACACTGTGACAAGGCTCCAAGAGTTATCGAGTCATCCTTAATATATACAATCAAATCCGGGAAGGCCAAACACTTCACGAAGCACTGTGAATGTAGGCGCTTCTCCACAGGTCAAACTTACGCGACCTTGGTCCTGCGTCAAACCTAAACAACAGTTTCTGGCTGCGAACATTAGCAAACATCTCCAGCGAACATTTTAACCACGAAATGCGGCACAAGGAAAACTCGACCTTGACTCGCGAGGCGTCGCTAATTTCGAAGGACATTCTTTTCCTCAAAAGCGTTCCAGACGAAATCCTCGTCTCTAGAACTCAAAACATACAAACACACCTCTAGCGGTAACATGCCTCTAAATTGGCATCATTTCTTTGTTGCTGATCACAACAAAGCGAACTCTAACGTCCTAAGCGGACAATAGCGCCTTTAAAAGGTAGGCTCTCTTACATCCGACAAGGATAAACATAGCGTGCTATACAAGAAATCAAATTTTGGTTTAGCTCTTAAGTAAAAGTAGCTCGACTCCGCCCAGATAAATCTTATAAGCCGACAACAATTGCGGATTTAAGCGGTGCGAGTCAGGTTAAAATCGCAAACAGGAAAAGCGAAAGCCGATTTGTCATCGCTAAAGCCTCAGTCGAGTAAACCTAGGTCTTGCCCCGGCTGGATCTTGACATCTCACAGACATAGTATGGTATCACGAGATCCAAAATTTATCTCTTCACTTAAGCCTATTCTTTTCACGAACTTTTAAATCGGTAAACCGGAAAAATCTCGCTTTATGCAAACAATAGATACGGTGATCATCAGGGAACTAGGAATGAGGCGACAACTCACACCCTCTTTCATACTTCAAAAAACTGAAGTTCATAAAATTGAAAAAAGCGTTTCATAGGTTGAGACCGCAAAGTTCAAACAAAGCCCCAAAAGGGCGGGGATTGAAAGCCACCAGCGCCAGTCCGGTAATTACATCATGGCCTCTTACGGCGAAACACATATAAAACAAAATCCCGAAGGGATTGATAAACCTAGAGCGCTCCAGGGCGTCCACCTTCATCCTCAAACTCACCCGATAGGGACAGCCTCGCCGTCGCCTCCTCGGTCACACCGCCACTACCCTCGTCAGCGCCAGCCTCGCAATCCTCTCGCAGCGTTCCTGATCTTCTGAGTCCTCGGTCGGTAGCAAGGGTGCATTCGCCTGCAGGCGGCAAGGATCGAATCGAAGTCTCCCTCGAGGTCGCCCACTCTCCTTTACGGGACGATAGTCTGGCTTCCTCCGAGTCCAAAGACGGGCCTGCTACCCCGGCAACTCGAGCTGCTCAGACTCCTCGATCCCGCTAAAGCCAAGTCCCTCTTGCGGACAGCTATCAAGGACTCCAACAGGATGGCCATCCTCGCCGCGACCAAAGAAGTCGCCACGAGCGTCGCCAACCTCCGAGGATCCATGGGCGCCCATCTCCTCATGAGTCTGGATTTTCTGGGCGGAATTCCGAGTATTTGCTCTTCTTCTCCTTCTTCACCTTGATTAGTGAACTCAAGGTCACGCCAAGGTCGCTGATCTGAACCTCAAGCTAGGACGTCTGGGCAGCATGGGTGTCTCGACGGTCGCAGTGCAGCCTTAGTACGCCAGCCCTGCGACTCCAGCTCTTCGATAGACGAATGACTTCCGACCCACACTCGCCAAGCATTCCGTCAATCAGCGACACAAACTCCGCAAAAGAAGGGTAAGTATCATCATAAAAAAAGGGGATGATGACGATTTCCTGCGGAAAGAATCCTTTAGCCGAAAATTTCGATTTTCAGAAAACTCAATCATTCGCCCAAAAAAATCGCCTCTTCTTACGCTGGGGACTAACTGTTCGGTCAAAAGCGGATATCTCGAATCTACGGCTAAAGATCCTTCCAAACTCAATGATTTCCCACGACGGCAAACGGGGAAAGATCAGAAACGGAAAACTCACGGGCGAGAGAACCCCGCGCCCGGCAGCACTTCATAGCCGCCTGGCGCCGCTAGTATGCCCGCCTGGCGCCGCAGACGCCCGCGTCCGCCTGGCGCCGGGCGGCACGCCTGGCGCCGAGGCAGGTGTCCCGCAGTCGGCCTGGTGCGGTCGACGGCCCTCGCCCTGGTCTCGGTCCCATCATGCTCGGTCTGATCCCATCTTGGCTTGTTTGGATCAATCCTCGTGAGTTTGGTGCGATCACGCTACTGAAGTAAACATCTTCGATTCAATTGTTGGAATCGTCCTCGATGTTTTACGACAAAAAACTAGAAGGATTGGATTTCTCAGAAGATATCAGATAAAACGAGATCGATTAACTTGAACATCGATCCTTTAGGCTATACGGTTTATTATACGAAAGATAGTCTTTCCGAAATCGATAAAACGCTCAACGACTTAAGACAAGTCCACGGACTTACTTACGATTTTAAGAATTCAGGCCCAATAGACTATGACGGTTTATCCAATTTCGAACATCGGATAAACATCAAGTCACCGAAAAATAGGGAAAACTCGAGGATAATTACGAAGATCGTGAAAATGGAATATTTCCAAGAGATAAACTTGGGCCCAAAGGCAAGGTCCATCATCCTAAGGCAAACCGACCTAGGAGTGAGTATATAAGGAGAGCAAGAGCGAGGAGAAGGGATCCGAAAATCCCAGATTGGGGACCTAGAGAGCTCTGTTAGCTGATAGAACTTGAATTTAGGCGGTTAGACTAGCAAGGCAGGCCCTAGAACGCCTGGCGCCTCACGTTTCAAGAAATCTCGGCTTCCTCGGAAGGATCGGACAATTCTTTACTTCAAAGCTCCGCACATAGAAACCCTAGGCGCTATCTTTGACATGCCTGTTTCTATGACAAACGCCATACTAGGCGAACCCTTGACGGTTCGATCTCTTGTTCAATTCTTTCTAAACTGAACTACGTCCGACTTGATCCTCGAAAGGGTACGTAGGCAGCCTTTCTTAAGGTCCAGTCGCAAATCTTAACAAACCTTTTCCGCATTTATTCGGTCACTTGTCGTTGGCTGTCGCAGAGAATCCGGACTTTCAGGGAAAGTCCGGTTAACTTGGCTTTCCTCCGTTTTTATTCATTAAAATTGACGGTGTGAATTTCGGTTCCCAAAGGTACCAGATTTATCCAGCTTCCGGACAAGGTACCTGCTTCCGGCCCCTGCATCAAAGGAACCTGCTTCCGGTACCTACCTCCAACACCGACACTAGAGAAAAATGGAAGTTTTCCACCTACAGAGATTTTTCCATATTTACGAATATGGAAGAGTTCCATCTACTTCAACCGACATCTACACCTATAAAAAGGACCCCAAAACCCTAGAAAAAGGATCGACATTCAGAGACTAAGAGATTAGGGTTTAGGCGGCTAGAATTAAGGTTCATACACCAAAACATTGTAGTCCCAGCTCAAATCAACAATACACATCTCTTTAGTCTCGATTCTTATCTTTTCTCACAAATGTTATAGTGTTCCGTAAATGACCCAACACAAAAATACCATAACAGTTTGGCGCTAGAAGGAGGAGAGTAATCCAAACTACGTGACGATGTCATTAGAAGAACATGACGATCAATCCGAAGCCACTCCGAGGGAAATCGAGCTGCTCAATCAACTCGACAACCTCTAAGGCCAGATCACCGAACTCCACAAGTCTCGAGAGGCGGCAGAGGACAATCCGGAGCTCCTCCAAGAAGTCTAGACCCTGAAGAGCAAACTTGACGAGCACTCCAAGAAGCTACAGCAAAGCGCCGCGAAGATGGGAGCCCTCGAAGCCGAGAACCTAGCTCTTCAGGATAAGAATCAGGCTCGTGGAGAAGCTGGTAACAAACGACGAAGATTTCGAACCTGAGTTTGACCTATGCCTCCTCTCGACACGGCAACAAATGAAGAAGGAGCAGCTCATCGGCCCATTCCCGTGGATGAACCCAAGAATGGAGACACAATTCCTAGGAAGACTCGGACACATAGGGATAGCGACTCCGAGATGGAGGACGAAGAATACTCGCCCGACGATCCAGCGATCACAGATCCTGCCATGGCAGCTTACCTCGAGAAGATTTCCTCTGAGAAATTTAATACCATCCAGTCTATGGTAGAGAGGCTCCCTGGACTAGCTCCTCCCATCCGAAGAAGTGATCATGGCTCCTACTCACATACCCCGTTCGTGGAGGAGATTGCATCGGTCGAGATGCCTCGGAAGTTCTCCTTCCCAGCCGTAAAGATGTACGATGGGACCAACGATCCCAACAACCATGTTTCTCAATACAAACAGCGGACCATGTGCAAAGGTTTCGGCTCAACCCTCACGGGTCCTGCTGTTCAATGGTATATCGACCTCCCTACTAAGTCTATAAGGTCTTTTGCAGCGCTTAGCGATAAGTTCGTGGAGCAGTTTGCCAACAGCAGAAGCTGGAGAAGAGCTCTGACGATCTCTACGAAATTATCCAGCATAGGGGAGAACCGCTCCGGACCTATATCGCGCGCTTCAATCAAGAGAAAGTATCCATCCCAGAATGCAATGCGGAGACAGCTATCTCTGCCTTCAAGAGAGGCTTGCTCCCTGACAAAGACTTATAAAAAGAGCTGACCAAGTATCAGTGCAAAACCATGGAGGATGTCTTGTCTCGAGCCTGGGCGCAAGTAAGATGGGAAGAGGACGTCGCTAGCCGGGCCAATGCCCAACAGAAACAAGATCCGAAGATGGCCAAGCAGTCGAGGAACGACCGCGACGAAGGATCTCAGTTTAGGCTTGCAAAAGAACCAAGCAATCATCCCAGGGGCAGGTACCAGAACCGTCCCCTGCCTCGAGCGGAAGGCCTGGCCGTGTCCAACCGGCCCGACATCTCCCATCTGTCGATCTCGAAGCCTGAACTGGTCAACGTCCTGAGGCAGATGGGTCAACAAGTCAAGTGGCCCCCGAAGATGAAGGCCTCCGACTCCGAACAAAACCCTAACCGCTGGTGCAACTTTTACAATGATCACGGTCATAAGACGGAAGATTGCATCGCCCAAAGGATAGAGGTTAACGAGCTTCTCAAGAATGGACACCTGAAGGAGTTCCTCTCTGACAAGGCCAAGGATCTGCTGACCAAAGGAAGCACGAACCGCCCGACTAAAGCAAATCCTGCTTCGCCTCCACACCAGGATAGGGTGATACACATTATCACAGGTGGCTCAGAAATAAGTGGGATCAGCCATGCAGCTGCAGAGAGGAGCACCCGATACGCCAGGAATGATCAGGAAACAGGAGATCCGAAGCGCACGCTCCTGAGTACCGACGAGATCAGCTTCACCGCCAAGGAGCAGGAGAAAGTCCTTGCTCCCCATCACGACGCCCTGGTTGTCTCACTCACAGTAGCAAATTGCTTGGTGAAACGTATATTGATAGACAACGATAGCTCCAGTAACATCGTCTTCCAATCCGCCTACTCTGATCTAGGACTGGAAGAAGGAGCCTTGACAAAGAAGGTCACCCCGCTCATAGGCTTTAGAGGAGAAGTAAAGCAGACCCTAAGAGAATTCATCCTTCCAGTGTACGCCGAAGGAATCAATCTACCCACCAAGTTCCTGGTCATGGACTGTCCTTCTTCCTACAACATCATACTCGGAAGACCCTGGATCCATAATATGGGAGCCGTACCTTCGACTCTCCATCAACTGGTAAAATTCCCGACCCCCTGGGGCGTCCGAATGATCAGAGGGGATCATGAGAATTCCAGAGCCTGATATCAGACCACCCTAAAGGGGAAGACCAATGTCTTATAGCAATTACAGAAAAAGCTTCCAGCTCCGCACGCAGAAAAAACGGAAGTAGAAGACGTGGGCAGGGTGCCCTTGGTAGAAGGAGATGCGACGCGAAGCCTACAAATAGGGTCCAAGCTCCCAGAAGGATCGAGACAGGGGCTGATAGACTTCCTAAGATCTAACTCCGACTGTTTTGCGTTGTCTCATGAAGACATGCCAGGAATTGACCCTATGGTCATCATGCACAAGTTATAAGTGGATCCTCTGTATCCACCCGTTCGACAGAAAAGAAGGGAATTCGCCCCAGAAAGGAACGAAATCATCAACAAGGAAGTAAGGAGCCTGCTGGACGCCGGGTTCATACGGGAAGTCCAGTATCCAGAGTGGCTGGCCAACGTGGTCGTAGTGAAGAAGAAGAATTGGAAGTGGAGAGTCTGTATCGATTTTACAGATCTCAACAAGTCGTGTCCTAAAGATCCCTTTCCCCTTCCCCACATAGACAAATTAGTCGATGCCACCGCAAGAAATCAACTCATGAGCTTCGTGGATGCATTCTCGGGTTACAACCAGATCCTTATGCATCCGGAGGACTAGGAGAAGACCTCCTTCATGACATCCAGGGGCATCTACTGCTATAAGGTCATGCCTTTCAGATTAAAAAATGTCGGGTCTACCCACCAGAGTCTGGTAAACATGATATTCACAGATCATATAGGATAAACCATGGAGGTCTATATTGACGACATGTTGGTAATGTCCCTCGAGGCAGAAGATCATATCTCTCATCTGCAGCAAGCCTTTACCACGGTAAGGAAATACCACATGAAGATCAACCCCACGAAGTGTTCTTTCGGATTCAGCTCCGGAAAATTCCTCGGGTGCATAGTCACCAACCGGGGCATAGAGGCTAACCCGGAGCAGATAAAGGCTATCCAGGTGATACCTTCTCCTTGAAACGTGAAAGAGGTGCAAAGATTGACATGCTGAATGGCCGCATTAAGTAGATTTATCTCTAGACTGTCCGATAAATCTCACGCATTCTTTGAGGCTCTGAAAAATCCGCAAGACTTCCAATGGAGTAATAAGTGCGAGCAGGCCCTGGATGATCTGAAGATTTATCTGACTATTCCACCTCTCCTATCAAAGCCTCTCGACGGAAAGATCTTGCTACCGTACCTGGCAGTGTCAGAAAATGCAGTAAGCGGAGTCCTTGTAAGGAAAGAAGGTAGGAAGCAGCACCCCATCTACTATGTAAGCAAATCATTGCTGGATGCCGAGACTCGTTATAATCATCTCGAGAAGCTAGCATTAGCACTGGTCACAACAGCCGGCAAACTACGCTCCTACCTCCAGGCCCATCAAATTGTAGTAGTGACTTCGTATGCTATCAAAGCAGTCCTCCACAAGCCCGGAGTAGCCGGACGCCTTGCCAAATGGGCAGTGGAGCTGGGAGAGTACAATGTTATCTTTCGGCCTGCCATTGCTATCAAGTCACGGGTCCTGGCCGACCTTATTGCTGAATTATCTCCCTCCATGCTTCCAGCCTTACAGCAGGAGATGAGCCTACAGGGCAAAGAAGGGATATTCTACGTCGATTCCTCCAGCAACATCAGAGATATAGTCCTATGTTCAGTCCTAACCTCCCCAATCGGAGAACCTGCGTCAACGACCATGAGATGCGACCTCGATATGGCCAATAATGAAAATGAAGACCAGGCCCTGGTCGCAAATTCAACAATCTCCCCCGGAGAGAAAGCTCCTTATAAGGTAATTGAGGTACAGGGGGCAGGAGCCTATAAGCTACAAGACATAAAAGGCAAGGTCCAACCTAATTGCTGGAACACCTTGCATCTCAAACTCTACCATTTTTGAAATGATCTCCGGATCAGGCTTTTTATAGTTATATTACTATCTACATTTATTTAAGTACACTGGTTTCCTACTCCTATGTATGCTGATAAAAACGTCTCCGGAATAAAGCTTATATAATTCATTTAGTTTCGACTAAAGGAGTTTAAGGAACTCTACTGTACTTAGAGGGGCATACTAGCTGGATCAGGTCCCAAGGGGTCCCTCGGTCCTGGCAAACCCTACATCTCCGTGACACGATTCACAAAAATATTGGGTGTATGACATACAGGAATGGGCCTGCGCAACCCTAGTACACTGTCAAAAACACCTCAATCCATGCGTAAAAGCCTCGAGCTAACGTAGGGACCGCACGTAGTAGTGCCTAAAACCCTGCATTAAAAACGCCACGAGCTATACACAATGTAGGGGGCATGACGTATAACTGCAGAGTACTGTCATCAGCCTGGAACTGATGCAGGGAGCAGACGGTGCAAAGAACCCCCGGAGCACTTCATATTCAATACTTCTCCAGACGTTGAAAGTAGTAAGTCTGGCACTTGGAATACTACTACGAGTAGATCCACACCAGCACCAAAATAAAGACTGAGAGTGACTTTCTGCAGAAAGCAGAGTGCAGCATGATACGATCTCGATAGTGGCCTACTTCCGAACGACAATACGCGAATCCTTGACCCGAGATCGTTAGCGGCCTACCCAAGGGGGCAGAACATGATCTCGATGAAAACAACCTCTGGGTTTAAACCAAAAACCTTCGGGTTCTAAAAAGTCCAGACCTTAGGGTTCAAACTCAAATCTCCAGATTGAGATCGTAATCTTCGGATTCAAAACCTTTGGGTTCTAAAGTTTAAACCTCAGGGTTTAAAAATTACCGGGCTTCGGGTAGAACCTTCGGGCTCTAACCCGAGCCTAAACGAAAATTTGCAATCTGAAATAAAATTCCAGATCCCAAATGAAATAAACTCAGAGTCTTACAATCTGACTTATGTTTTGCCTCCAGGTCTTAGATGTTGAAAAGCAGGTTCCCGCTTTCCAAAAAAAACAACATCGAGCTACCCTTGGGTTATGGTCGGCCTTTGGCCCATAACCCAAGGCCCAAAAGGATTTCTTAAACCGCAGAAACAAAGATCAGAGGACCTCATCAAATACCCGGACGTGTCCCTACTATCAGAAAAGCTAAAAGCGTAAGATAGCCGATCAAACATTTCTAAAGACCATGGAAGGTCAACGTTTTTACAAAAAAGGAACGAAGGCCCATTTAAAGTCTTAAAACCCCGAAGGGAGCAGCAGGATCAAAGCCCAACAGAGGGAGCAAACACAAAAGATTCAAAAGTCCATAAAAACACAGAGATTAAGCAGTAGGCGTGGTGTCAGGCTCATCTTCAGCTACGGATGGTAGAGCCTCCTTATCAACTTCTGCCCCTGGAATGGATGGTTCGCCATCAAAACATGGTGGAGGCAGTCCGCAAAGTTGAGCCTCCGAGATCTTCACCACCTTGTAGCGATCAAATTCATCCAATGGCTGCCACTTGTCAGTCATACCGCTAAGCCACTCTCTCATCAGTTCCCAGCGAGCAACCACTCTAGTCCCATTCACCGCCAAATCCTTCTCATCCTCGAAACTCTCCCTCACAGCCTTTAGCATGCATAGCTCCTCCTTCGCCTCCTCTAGCTGGTCCTACAGAGTAGTGTTCTCAAAGACGATGGTGGACTCAGCATCTTCCCGACTCTTCAGCTTAAGTTGAAGGGACTTGATCTCCATCCCCTGAGCAAGAACCTTGTTCTTCTCGTCACGAAGCTGGGAAGATAAACTCTCCACCACTGCCTTGCTCGAAGATTGTTCCTTGATCATATACCCAAGATGGAAGAGCTGAGACATCGCCTACAAAAAAAACGCAATGATCAATGGCCTAGTAGAACATATGTTATGATCAAAAGAAAAGATTATGTACCTGGAGAAGATCACTCTGCAGAGAGTTGATAGCACAGGGGAAATCCTCCTCCGGAAGGAAAGAGGCACTCGTAGGGAAGATGTTGGAATTAAGGTCATCTAGAGTTGTGGTTAAATAGTCTACAGGCGACATAGCAGCCTTGGGAATCACTTTAACGCTCTTCGCTTTCTTCTTAGATGTAGAGGGAGCTGAGATGGTTGCAGACTTACGCTTGGCACTCTTGGTAACCTGAGCATCAACTCCTGACGCATAAGCTTTAAGAGGAGTCTGCTTCGCCGAAAGTTTCGCCATGGCTTGGTTAAAAGCTGCAAATGCTTCTTCTCCTGTGGATCCTGAGATGTTACCTTAAAGGTCAAAGCAGCATTAAACATCATACCGCAGCCAGACGAGGCGATCAAGTCTGGAAACTTACCCCAAATGCTACAGCGTTCAGAGACTTCTTTGCTTATGAGAAATGGAACCTGGCGACGCTCTAAGGGAACTTGCAGAACTTGATCAATGATCTTCTTTCCCTCGGGTGCGGACAGTCGAGATACGTCTGAAAAAGAAAGAAAACGAGTTAGTATTCTATCAAGAGTCAAGAGAAAACTATAATAACCTACCAGCTATATGCCAGAAAGGAGAGAAGCTAGGGATAGTCATGAAGGCAAATCTCTCTGCCCAACTAACAACAATCGGATGGCGCTTTCTCTCATTTTTTGAGATCTCTAGGACTGGAGCATTTCTGTTGCGAGGATAAAGATAGTATCTGCCTCCCCCGCTGTGTAAGGGAACAACGAAGTACGAGAACAGAACCTCGTTCACTCCCAAGACGAGATTCTCGAGATCACCAAGGTTCTGGATCACTATCAAATTCCTCCAAGATGGAGGAGTCAACTGACCCGGCGAGATTTCGAGAAACTCCGACAGCTTTGCAATCAACAAAGGAATGCGACCCCTGAATCCCGAATCGAAAAATGCTTCGTAAACCGGAACCTCGTCAACTCCAAAATCCGATATACTATCTGAAGGATTCGGAGCTCGGATGACGACTTCTTGGGGGAGATCGTATCGCCTCCTCCATTCCTCGATATCCCCTGCTCCGATCTTTGAAGTAGGACCCACGGGTGAAGATCCCTCTTCCTCTTCGGAGGAAATACTCTCGAATGTAGCAGTCTCGTCGAACTTAGGGCTTTCGACTTCAGCCATCGAAATAAGAGAGGAGGATGCGGATTTCCCCAGATCTGAGGTTTCATTCCCTCTCCTAGACCTAACCCTACCGCCTACTGACGATAAACCTAGGGTGCGGCTAGGAGGATCTATTGCCATAAGGAAAGCAGAGCCTAAGTAAAAAGGAGGAGGGAGAAAGGAGGCTACCTGCTTCAGGAACGAGAGGATCTTCAGAAGAGGAATCACCGAAGAAATCGCTGAGAGGGAAAGAGGAGAATGAGAAGAGCCGAGAAAGTAAGAGAGAAGGAAATAGAGACGGAAGCCCTAAATCTCCACGCACTTCGAAGATCGTGTTTTTAAAGGAATGAGCGCCAAGGCGTGGAGAGCTCAACAGACGCGAGGCCCATTTGAAGCCCAACCTGCCTTCAGAAATTTTTAAAAGAAAACCCAAAAAAGATCTCTCCTCTCCGTTTTGGTTAGATATGACTAAGTCAGAAAAAATAAGCGATCCGAAGGGTAGACTACGACAAGCTTCGCCGTCATCTAAAAATCTAGGAAATCCTGGATTCGGACCCTGCGCAGTCGATTCCAACCAGGTCCAGGATTTGGTAGCACCCAAAGAACTTTGATCTATCAAGGTGAAAGTCTCGTTCCAGGTCCCAAATATGAACTCTGATTTGAGCGTGGATTTAAGAGATAAGGAGCCCGGAGTCACATCTCATTTGAAAGAAATCTGCCACAACAGAGCTACGATAATGAAGCGCATAAGTTATTCCATGATCTCGACTACGAGCTCAAGAAATAAGGGGCAAACTGTTGGGAAAAAATATCCAGGTACCTGATTTGTCCAGCTTCCGGACAAGGTACCTGCATCCGGCAGCTGCATCAAAGGAACCTGCTTACGGTACCTACCTCTAAGACCGACCCTAGAGCAAAATGGAAGTTTTCTGCCTACAGAGATTCTTCCATATTTACAAATATGGAAGAGTTCCATCTACTTCAACCGACATCTACACCTATAAAAGGGACCCCAAAACCCAAGAAAAAGGGATAGACATTCAGAGACTAAGAGATTAGGGTTTAGGCGGCTAGAATTAGGGTTCATACACCAAAACATTGTAGTCCCTGCTCAAATTAATAATAAACATCTATTTAGTCTCGATTCTTATCTTTTCACACAAATCTTCTAGTGTTCTGTAGTACTAAAACGACCCTACACAAAAATACCATAACACGATCGACAATCGCACCTCAGTATCGATCGACATAAACTCTTGTCGATCGACACCACTCAAAATTCCTGAAAGATCGAGTTGTCCTCAGGACGGTGCAGACTCGACACAGCAGAGCACTGATGTACCAAGTTATTTTCCTGCCTTAGATGTAGACAGAGAGATTACCATGGAAGATCTCTTGGAGCCAGAGGATAGAAAACAGCTTGGAGATTTGGATTCGAGTAGAGAAGTTCCTACAGAATACTTCTTGGAGCTAGAGGATGAAGAACAGCCTGAAAATTTAGGACATGACTTGGAGATAAAGCTTGATCAGCACACTTCGGAAAAGGATCCGGAAACTTCACCAAAGGTTAGCATCGTTCTACACCAACATGATGAGATTGATTGACACCCGCCCTTCATCACCGATCGATACCCACCCTACATCATCGATCTACACCCACCCTACATCATCGATCCACATGCAATAGACATCCTCAATCTACACCTACTCGACTACACCGATCGACACCCACCAGATGATATCGATCGACAGCCATCCTTGGACGAGCTGCAAGGATACATAGTTGAGTTGGAACCAGTCGAGGAAAGAGAGTACAAGTCTGAGGCCTCACACCTTGCTGTCACCAAACATCTGAGACCACCAATCTGCGCAGAAGAAGCTGATGGGTTTCACAAAAGGGTGAAGAGGATACATGAACCTGTGAAGATTGTTGTTCCATGCGCTGTATTTGAAGCTGAATCTCCAATCCCACCAGATAGAAGTTGGCATCTATGTTCCTACAATGGAGTATTTTATGATCATATGTATGCACTGGCTTCTCAGAGAGGGTTCAGAGTTAGAAGTGAGAAGCAGTATCGAATGACATCAACAAACCGGCATCGATCGACACTACTTCTTCATCATCGATCGACAGCCATCGCGTACCAGAGCAGAATGAGTTTGAAGTGTATCAAAATCTTTTTGATGGAGGCACCACCACGCGATCAGACAAGTCTGGGGGAAAGAGGAGGAATAATTGGAAGAAGATAAAAAGGACCAAGGGCAGTCCTCCGTTATAATTCATTCCTCACTTCTCAAATGGGGTCAGAAATTCCAGAGAGCGTAGCAGATGCTTCTCACAGCCATTTGCAAAGCTTCGAGAACTCCTTATTGCTGAGATGATAGACAAAGAGAAGAGTCTATGGAGGAGGCTTACACAAAAGAATGATAAAGCTTCAGAGAGTAGACATTGAGACTTGGTTTGGAGCAAGTTCTCATTCTCATCCGGACTAAATCAGTTCTCCAGGAGTCAAGCTAATGACTGAAAATAAGCGCTGAGTGGGAGGCAACCCACTGTTAGGTTTGTTTTAAATTTGGTTTTAGTTTCATTTATTACTGAATCTCGTTTTTATTTATTGCAGGTCAAAAAAAAGATGAACAATAACGACGACACTGTAGTAGCGCTGAGCAACACTGTAGCAAGAAAATCGATCGACACTGTAGCAAGAAAATAGATCGACACTGTAGCAAGAACATCGACAGATACTGTAGCAGAAAAACGGGAGTTACTATAGCAGGACTAATGTAGCTGAGTCACTATTCATCGAAAAAAATATTTAGATAATTGGCTTTATTTTGATTTAGTACTGACTTTTCATGTTTTATTTTTGTCAGGTAAGAAAAAAAAGAGAGATCCAAGGAAGACGAGTTTCCATAGGAATCAATGATGACTGATCAGCATCGATCGACAGAGCATCAAGAGTATTGATCGCCACTTAACTGTGTTGATCGACACTCATATCAAAAGCATGTATACCGTTTTTCCTTGTTCAATATTGTCCTTATGATTTATTTCCCACCAATCTTAGACTGTATAACGCTGGTGACCGTGTTGTTTAAGTCTGTGGGAGGTTATACCAATATTGTGTTTTAGTTACCTATAAAAAAATAGATCCGAGTAGACAATTGCTCAGCACATCGACAGATGAGACAAGCTCGATATCAATCAACATCACTTCAGCTACAACGATCGATTGTCTCTTTATTGTGTCGAATGATTGATCTAGCCATCGACCGATGAGACCATGTCGATATCAATAGACAGCACTTCATCAACAACGATCGATTGTCACTTCATTGTGTCGATCGACAATGACATCATCGAGCAGGTTATCGTTCTTACTTGTTAAATTGTGTACTTATGATTAGTTCTCAACATAACTCCGACTGGATATACACTAGGGACAGTGTAATTTAAGTCTGGTGGGGATGCCTACAGATATCCAGTTTATTGTGAGTCTTATAAAATGTTTTCAAAAAGAAAAAAAAAAAATTTATTGAGTCAACAAGGGGATGATGAACTGTTTCAATCTTTACTCGGTATCTAACCACTCTCTAGCACCATTCTTAGATTTGTTGACTGCAGAATGTACTAGAGATACTAAAGTGGATCACCTGTCAACTATGACCACATTTGCTGAGAATGTTTGAAGAAACCAAAGCTGACCTCCAACCTAATTTGACTTATTTGCTTGTCTTGGGGCTTGGTATACATTGGATCGGGTTCCTCCTGCAAGTCTTTGAAGGTAAAAGTTTCTCTCTCTCTCTCTCTCTCTCTCTCTCTCTCTCTAAGCATCCTAGATATAAAAGATTGAGATGATTTCCTGGAAGATGCAGAGGGATAGGTAAATTACCTTTTACCCCAGTATTCTAATTCAGAAAGGAATGATCACACATTGTGGAAACGAAGGGTAGGTAAATTACCTGTAACCACATTATTCGATAAAATTTGTCAAGAGGGGAAGTTTGTAGAAATTATACAATAAGATGAACTAGATTGATTCACATCAATATGAAAGGTCATCGGATACATAAGGATTTAGAGAAGAGAGAGAGAGGTTAGAGAAGACTACCTGTGTGTTCAAAAACTTGCTTGAGTAAGAACCCATGTCTCCGTTGATCAATAATCGCAAGGTAAAGCCTACAAATTAATTTATGCAAGAGATGAGGTTAGTAGAGGGGTTAGTCAGACAGGATTTGCTAAGTTGATGGCTAGATGAATTTGGTTGCTAAGCTAGGATATGGTATATAAAGTACTTCTAAAATTAGGAGATATTTGATGTGGCTTGCAATATTGTAGAGGTGATGATTCAAAGTTTAAAGATTGTGTGAGTCCCTCCTGTTTTCAAACCTCTTTCAGAGAGACTGCTTGTTTGTTTTGCTTGAGGACAAGCAAAAAGGTAAGTCTGGGGGAGTTGATATACCATGGATTTGACCCACTTTTACCCATGTTATATCTGTTTTTTAAGATACTTTTATCATGTTTTGGAGTCTTTTTAGAGTATTTACAGGTTCAGGTACGTTTTGGAGGAAAGTGGTGTATTTTGGCGCCTTTTGGAGCCTTTGAATGCAGAACTGCGCAGACGCGTCAGATGTTTAGATATGGATACCTTCCCATGAGGCGATTGAGCTAATCTCTGGACACAATATAGAGCTTTGAGTTACAATGCCGCCGGTTTCAGATCAATCCAACGGTTAAATCAGACATTATACCCGTTTTACTGAAGAGTGGTCAGTCTGCCTCGCGAGAGGAAGCTGTCGAGAAGATGAAGGATCGTTGATCGACGACACAGCCTTGGTGTCGATCGACGGTGATGCTAGAATGAGGGCCCAGCTTAATTTATGACCGACTTAATCCCAAAAGCAACCAAACATTACCAAGATGCCCCTGGACGACCTAAAACCCTGTTTATGTGTTTCTTAGCCATTATTGACGGCTACACGCTTTATTCTATTATTCTTACTTAGTTTTAGGGTTGGAGAGAAGAGAGGAACTCCTTCAGAGTCCTCTTGGAACTCCATTGGTTTTGCTTTTATATCTATTGCAGTTTTATATCTATTCTTTCTATGATTTATGTGATAAACTTCATGTCTGAATAGATCCACGTGTTTGGCTTAGATTTTAAATAGGTTACAAGGGATTAATCTCAAATATAGAACTGCTAAGTTGTGATATTCATCATATATAGGATTGTTCTTACTACTTTTGTTCTATAGTCATGAACTAGAACCCTGATCTTAGAATCATTAGGCCCAATTGCTAACGCTTGGTCTTTTCTCTGAACTTAATTCTATTGAGCTAGGATTGCTAGAAACAGACGAAAGTTGATTTAGGAACCCTAGTGAACATATATTCAATCCGATCGTAAAGCTTTCTAGAAGTGATATCGATCGATAATTCAATAGATTAATCGATCGACAACGTGAAAGGTGTATCGATCGATATTCCTATAGAATAATCGATCGACACTTTCTTGTGATCAATAAACAAATGTTGAGATCCAAGATCTAGATATTAGACTGTCTATACAACGGAAGTTGTTAGATTTGTACTCCCAGTTGAGTTCTATAATATCTTGCAAGCAACAACTAGCCTCTATATCATTATAATCCTGATTACCTGAATAGAAACCCTAGATCTAGCAAACAATCCTTCCATCAAACAACTCTCTATCTACCAAGCAACTGCCTTGCTCACCATTGCAATTTACCTTACAATTACTTGCCTAGCTTAATCATATAACTATTAGATCTATTGTGTGCCCTAGCTCTCTATGGATTCGATCCCTAAGTACTACAACTGAACCTCTCATTTGAGAGAGTAAAGTCACTTCTTAAGGTAATTTGAGTGATATAAATTGTGGGAACCGAAATTAACACCGTCGATTTCCGTTTAATTTAGGAAAGTTAGGAAAACCCTAATTTCCCAGAGGTCTGGATTCTCTGCGAGAGCCAACGACAAGTGGCCAAATAAATGCGGAAATATATGTGTAGACAATAAATCGAGTTTGGAAAAGTAGATCTTTATTTCGAATTTGCGTATGAACGTTCCAAAGACAAAAGCATACAAAGGAAATCGTATGACAAAAGCAATAAAACGAGACTAAGTTTATCAGCAGTACCACCTATGTCAAAAGAAAACCTATGTGGCCGCAACTTGCTTAGCGATAGACGAAAAATGTTTTGAAGATTTGGGACTGGACCTTATGAAAGGCTGCCTACGTACCCCTTTCGAGGATCAAGTCGAACGTAGTTCAATTGGAAAGATTTGAACAAGAGATCAAACTGCCTGGGCGAGTTCGTCTAGTATGAGTGGAAGTCATAGAGACCGGCATGTCGAGAATAATGCCTAGGGTTTCTAAGTGCAAAGAGTTCTAGAGTCAAAAGTCGTCTAGAGTCTAAAAATCGTTATTTTCTCCATCTTTGACCTTGACGTCCTTATATATCTCTCCCTAAGGCGGTTTGCTCCTTCCTTTTCTGCCCTTGGTCGAGTTTATCGCTTTGCGGAAATATTCCATTTCTCTCTGATCTTCATGTTTATCTTTGGATACTTCACATTTATCCTCCGAACTTGACATTTTATCTTTTCCTGCATAATAAAAGATAAAACGTCATAACAGTTGGGCTTGATTTCGTACAAAATCGAGAGTGGGCTTTTAGTCGTGTTCTGGACCCTTTCGGGCCGTTTTCCGGCTTAAGCGTTTTTACGATTTTATCGAAATAGCATTTTTAAGAAACGACGTCGATTCCGAAGAAAGTTTAAATTTCTCGTATAGTGGAAGCAGTTCTAGGTGTTCAGTTAACCGTTCTCCGATCTTCATGTTTATCTTTGGATACTTGTTGGGGTCAAAATCGGTCACGACGGAATCAACGGCTGAAAGTCTCTGGAAAGTATTTTTCGAAACAAGAAGTTTCGTGTGATTTGAAAAGAAGTCATACGAGATTTTCTCAAATTAGAATATCCACTCTCTGTTGGGGTCGAAAACGGTTATCTCGAAGCCAACGACTAAGATTATTTTTTACTTATGGGTTCTTCGTGAAACACTTCTTGAAAGTAAGATCGGAAGACGACGGGTGTGCGTGTACGAGGGTCCTCGAAGATCGGTAAAAAAAAGGCGGATCAACCTAATCAGGTCCGCGCCAAGGGCGCCAAGATTCGATCACCACTAAAACCCTAAAGAATCTGCCTCAGAACTTCAAAGAGGTCGCTCTTCAAACCGCGGAGGAACCAGAAAACGTTCAAGATATCAAATCGAAGCCCTCGCCAAGATCTTCAGAACGGGCGCGACCTGGTCCCGGGAGTGATACCTAAGAAGGGTGTTTGGGTGTGGTGTTTGGTGCCGGGGCTAGAGCTGGCTTGGTTCATAGCAACTAGAGGAGGCTGCTACATGGCAATCATAGGGCTCGTGATTAATCACCTTCTTCTCTCCTCTAGTGCTTGGCTCAACCTGAAAACCTCAACCACTTTTATTAAAAACTTAAAGAAAAATTAAAATTGCAAAGCTATGTTGGGGTCAAAATCGGTCAATGAAGAAATCGTCACCCAAAAATCCTCGAAAGAAAAACCAAGCGACGATCAAATCAAAGAAATGGGTCGCCGCCGATAAAATTCACGGAAGGCTCGTCCACTCCCATCTGGCCAACGGCGAGGGTCCTGGCGCCCATCCGTGCGATCATCTCATGATCTCGGCAATGGCTGCATCTTGGTCCCTTGAAACCCATGTCCGATCGTCCGAGATCTACAATGAGTCTTCCGTAAAAGCCTTCCCATTGTTTAAAAGATTCATCTTTAACACGCCTAAAGCTCGGCCACATTGCTCGTGATCCTCGACGACGAAAATCTACAAATCCAAGTCCATCTCAAATCCCGATACTCGGAATTTCATTGGATTAGAAACGACATCTCGAAATCTACGCTAAAGACCTTCCCAAACTCAAAAGATTTCCGCGAAACGACCGGACGGAGGAAAGATCGAACAACCCACGGACGAAAAGATGGCCTGGCACCGGCGTAACACGCCACGCTGAGCCGGCTGGCGCCGGCGGCACTCGCCTGGCGCCGGGCGCCGACGCCGCCTGGCGCCGGCGTACCGCCTGGCGGGCGGCACTCCACGCTGGCGCCTGGCCCGGCGGCACGCTGGACGCTGGCTGGCCTATGCCGGGCGGCACGCTGGACGCTGGCTGGCCGCCGCTGCACGCTGACGGCTGGCTCACGCCGGCGGCACGCTGGACGCTGCCGGCCTGGCGCCGCGGCACTCGCCACGCTGGCCGCCTGGCGCCGCACATCGGACGCTGGCTGGCCTGGCGACGGCGCACGCTGGATGCGGCCGCCTGATGCCGCGGCACTGCCACGCTGCCGCCTGGCGGCACTCGCCACGCTGGTCGCCTGGCGCCGGGCGGCACCCGCCTGGTGCCGCGGCACCCGCCATGCGGTCGCCTGGCGTCGGTCCACGGCCTCGCCTTGGTCCTATCGTGTCCGGTTCGATCCCATCTTAGCTTGTTTGGATCAATCTACGAAGTTTTGGAACGACCACGTTATTCTGAAACACCACTATCTCGACTTTACGAGGAATTGAGGTTCCTTCGAAACACCGAAACCTTCAAAGACCGTCCTTCAAAACCGTAAAACGCTTTAACGGCCCAACGTGGTCAAACGCCCACGACGATTTTCCGAAAGGAAGGATAACTATGACGGTTTATCTTTATCCTCACATAAGAGATAAATGTCAAGTTTCCAGAAGATAAATATCAAGTTTCCAGAAGATAAATGTCTAGATTTCAAGATAAATGTCAAGTTTCCGATAAACACGAAGATGGACGAAAATGGAAAAGCCCGACTCAGCCCGCGAAGATAGACCGCCTTAGAGGAGTATATAAGGAGAGCTTTGAGCAAGAAGCAAACCAGATCACAAACTTTCAAGCACTTAGCACTTAGAGCGATTTAGCATTCTTTTCTGTTTTCACTACAGCTGCGACTCAACTAGGATATACTTAGGCGACCAGACTAGCGGACTCCTCGACTGCCCTTACGGCGGTTTCTTTCTTGTTGTACACGCCAAACGAGAATTCAGAAATAAGATCTCTTCGCCAATTTTACGATTTCTATTTTCCGCAACTTTATTTGATTGTTTCGCAGCGCCCAGCAGATATCCGGACCTTCAAGGAAGATCGGGTTAACTCGGTTTTCCCACAAATCTTTATCGAAAATTGACGCGTAATTTCGTTCCCTACAGTTTGGCGTAGAAGGAGGGGGTTACAGATCTATCTATCTCGCGAACTGCACACGCCGATCATGTCTACCGACATCACCAAGGATCAGCCAGCTAGACGGAACGCCGACGCCAACGCTGAGAAGACTCCAGCTGGAGATGCGTCCGCGTCACTGCTGATGCAAACACTGAGGCGCAGGCAGATGAAGGAACTACTTACCCAGCGCGGGCGAACAACAGATAAGCTGATAACCTCGCCGCAAAACAGGTCGATACCTTAACTGCGAGGAGCAAGTTGCCGCTGATCCACGAAGGCACGCCAGGCAGAAGACTCGACTTCAGATCTCCGGCACGACAAAGATGCCCCGAAGAGCCCACTCGAGGAAACGGCTCCGAAGGACAGCAAACGACTCGCAGAACCTTCCATTCCGGCTGGGAAACAAGGAAAGCGACGTCGGCGATCGATCTAGATATCAGCGACCGATCGGATCCTTCCGATGAAGATGCTGACATCCACCCCAGAGAACCCAGTCCGCTCGGCAGACGGTATCCTTCGATAGGCCCATGACGAAGAGGAAGAAGAACTCTACTGGATGGAGCAGGAAGAACTCGCTGAAGATCAAACTCGATCTATCGCGACCAGCGCCAACAGGTTCGAGGAACGCCGGCAGCAATAGCGATCCATGATCTCCGCGAATCTCTCAAAAGATCGTGGCGTGAAAGCGTAAAATCGCAAATCCATCAGGCGACCAGTTCCGCCCGAGATCGATAGACTTCTCGAGGAAGCACGGAAAATGCCGCTCACCACTGGATCACGGAAACACGAATCTCAGACCCAGGGAAGATCAAAATCCCGGTCTATGACGGTACGACGGATCCTAAGTCGCACCTGCAGTCCTTCCAGATCGCAATGGGTAGGTGCAAACTCCCGGAGCGCAAACGGGACGCAGGTCATTGTCTTCTCTTCGTCGAGCACCTCAAAGGTGCTGCCGAAAGTGGTTCTCCGCTCAAAGGAACTCCATCGAAGCTTCCGCCAACTGGCCTCGGCGCTTTCAAACAATACTCCATGTTCATGGATAGAGAAACGTCCGACGTGGATCTATGGAGTCTAGCTCAGAAGGAAGACGAGTCACTCCGCGACTTCATGCGAAGGTTCAAACTGGTGATGGCCAGAGTAACGGGCATCAGCAACAATGCCGCAATCGACGCCCTAAGGAAAACTCTCTGGTACAAGTCGAAGTTCCGAAAGTGGATACTACTGGAAAAACCGCGGACAATCCAGGATACTCTCCACAAAGCAACGGACTTCATCATCATGGAAGAGGAGATGAAGCTTCATCGCAGAAGCACGGACCGCAGAAAACCGCCTCAAGAAGAAACCTCTCGTAACGACAAATCGCCCATCACGGGGAAGACGCCCAAGGCGAGCATAACTACGCCATTAACTCGGAACAAGGCAAAACCTCCGGAAACACCTGGACCAGGAACCAGTACAAGGATAACTCCTATTGCGAGTTCCACGAGACCAGAGGTCACTCCACTGCGAACTGCAAGGTTCTCGGCGCCGACTCGCCGCAAAACTCCTCACCGCTAACTATCAAAGGTCAAGAGTATAAAGACTTGCTCCTGACTCCGACCCCAAAGAGTAACAAAACTGTCTTCGAGGACCGCGCAACCGAAAACCAATTGGGGAAAAGCGGAAGAAGACAGACGACCAAGGGAACAACAGCAGTCGCCAGAGGGTAAACATGATCATCGGAGGATCACAGTTCTACCAAGACTCTGTCTCATCGATAAAAGCCTACGGGCTAAAAGCCGAGACCAGTTCCAACTGGTTCCCGGACAGCGATGTTCCTAACCACACAATCGCTGAGGAACACGAGACCGTCGGAATCGACAAACCTCACTCACGATCCTTTGGTAATCGACCTGGTCATCCAGGATCTCAAGTCGACCGCATTCGCCGATACAGGAAGCACGGTCAACGTCATCTTCCGCGACACCCTTTACAGGATGAAGATCCCACTTGGGAAGTCGTCCCTGAGCCAAAACCTTTGACGGGTTTTCGGCGCCACTACCATGACCCTCGGAAAATCAAACTCCCAGTCATGGCAAAGGAAGTTACAAAGATCGCCGAGTTTGCAGTAGTCGACAACCCGCCATCTACAACGCCATCATGGGAACCCTTGGATCAACTCCATGAAGGCAGTACCATCCACATATCACCTCGGTATCAAGTTTCCGACTCCGGCCGGAACCGCAGCCATCCGGGTAGTCAGAAACAATCGAGACTCGTTACCTAGCCGAAGTTCAAGCTGCGAAAGATCGGACGCCCTGCGGCCAACCCAAGCGAGCAAAGGAATCACACAACATTCCGAAGACTTCGAAGAAAGATGATCCAGAATCATCCAACAGGCAACGATTCAAGGCGGCGACAAAGCCTCTGAATCCACCGCCGTAAGAGCGACAGCTCGACCCGACAAACCGCTGATCCGACCAGCACGATCGAACGGCGACGCGACGGGAGTAAAACGTCCGCGGCAACTATCAGAACTTCTGAGATGGCTTGATCCTCGAAGAGGTGCGTAGGCAGCTCGTCGAAACCCGGCGAGTTCAGCTATCCCCTCACCAAAAGGGGACTGCGCGATACTCTATACTCCCACAAAAGCGAAAAATCCGCACATGTACTCGAACTTCTCGAAATTTTTAATAAAATTATTTCTATCTTTCATGCTCACTAAACGCATCAGCGCTCGAAAACGAAAATCATTTCTTCAAAGAAACGAGGCGTCGAACTTCTTAAAAGATAACAAAACTTCGTATTATCCGCAAAGACAGTCCACCAGCGACTTAAAATAACTCCGCCCGCCGGCCCCGACGGACGACACAAGAAACGCTTCACTCAATACAAACTTCGTAGTCAGACCTACAAGGTCCTCTTACATCCGACAAGGATATCATAGCTATACAAGAAACCAAAATTTTGGTTTAGCATCTCGGATAAACTCGAAGATAGCTCGATTCTTTTAACACAAGTCATATAAGCCGCGACTAGTCGCGGACTTTAAGCGAAAAGAATCAGGAAGAAATCACTAACGGGCAAAGCGAAAGCCGATCAGTCATCGCACAGCCTCAAAGCTGAGAGTAAACCTAGGTCTTGCCCTAAACCCAGTCTTGCTGGATCTTGACATCTCACAGACATAGTATCGTATCGAGATCCCAAAACATTTCTCTTATCGCTACACCTAAAGCGCCGCTAAAAGTAGCATACGGACCAAGCGACAAAAAGAGTTAGGATACGAAGTGACTACTCGCATCCTTCCCTCTACACTTGACGAAAGTATAAATCAAAATAAAAGACGAAATCTCGCAAATTTTCATATTCATAAAAGCCGCAAAGGCGGCAGGATTCAAAGCCACCAGCGGCCAGTCCCAAAACATAAGAATGCAACCTCCAGCGGTCGCAGAATAAAATTACTAAAACGCCACACACGGCCAAAAATTCAGTTCACAAAGGAAGTCAACATTGAGAAATCCGATGCGGAAATCCCAAATGAACTAGCAGGCTGGTCCACTTCCTCATTCACGCCTCGAGCATTCCCACCATCCTCAGCGTTCTCATCGGTTCCGGCCTCCACGTATCCTCGGAAACCTCGATAGGTTCCCATAGTCTCCGGACTCTTTCTTCTACCGGAGGAACCAAGGACTCAGCATGAGCACACTCGGCCATGAAATCCTTCATTTCAGCAATCTCGAATCGAAGAAATCCGGGTTCTGAGACTTGTAAAGGTTCTGACGAACCCGGCACTCGCGGAAATCACCAACAAACTCCTGAGCTTCTTTAAAACATTGAAACTCAGCAGCAAACGATTCCGCCCGTCTTGCCACCTCCGCTGCGACCATCCTTCTTCCTCTCCTTTCCGCCCGAACAAGAGCCCAAACATGAAGCTCAGCTTGCTTCGCGTTCTGTGCCTTCACCTCTTGTCGGAACCGAAAAGCTCGCTCGCTTCTGTGGTCTTGAAGTTAGCAATCCTGGATTTGCGGAAACTTCGAGTCAGCGCCTCGCTAAACACTCTTAGTCCCTGCATAAGACTCAAGATCAGCAAGCATGCTTATATACAGATTCGAACGCAAGGTTAAGCAGTTCGAAGGGCCAAACCTCGTTGACACGTTGGGAGCCCTCGGCAAAAACCCGTTGTTTCTCCTCATCCTCCAGCGACTCGTCAGTAGTAACTCCGGAGGAAGGCCATCAAAGAAGTTGTTAGGTGGAAAACCGCTGGCTCCGCCTTTTTCCGTTGGAGCAAAACTAGGTTTTTCTCCCAACGGTGAAGGACTTTCCGAGCCTTCCCCATCATCGATTTCCTTCCCCTTACGAGACCTCTGTCTGCGCCTCCGGGTAGGAGCCGCGGTGACAGGTTCGGCGTCGTACGACGGGACAGGACCTCGGGACCGATAAAGCCTAACCGCGTCTCGGATCCGTTCGAGGGTGAAGGATTTCCAGAAAAACGGCCTTTGACGAAGAAGATCTCTCTTGAAAAGACGTCACCAGGCAAATGCGCGGTAGGGTTGTTCCCTACAAAGCGAAAAATTTTCACTAAAACTTCGCATTTCGAAAAGGTGAGATAGACAACAGGGTTTTCGTCATTATTACCTCGGTTGAAGTTCCATGCTGGAAATAGATGGTGGTATCTCTCCTCGACAGACTCACCATCTATTTGGACGAAGAAGAAACGCCCTGCCACGATTTGGGATTGAAGTAGTCCCCTCAATCACGCCATATCCTTCTTAGGCAGCATGGAGTAGTAACCGTCACTCCCGTCGGCCGAGTGCCCCAAAGACCTTCAAATCATCGGGACCAAGATCAATCCCGAGTTAAGTAGCTAGCGATCAATACGCCAAGCCAACTCTCCAAGGCAAGAACGCTGAGTTGGCTGATCGAAATTCGCGTGAAGCGCCGAACAATGGCACCAGGGATTGGGAACCACATACGGCAGCGAAGAAAGCTTCATAACATGTAAAGAAACCTTGCGGAGGATTCCTTGCACTCGCTACCAGCGGGAATGAATTTGACTCCTTCAGAACCTGGTAAAAATCTCGAAGAACCTTGAGATATTTACGAAACGGAGCTTCGGCGCAAAGGATCACCGGCTGCCTCGAGGCCTCCTCGGAACAGGGATCTCTGGCAGTGTTGGGGCGAACCTACAAGGTCTCGTAATACGCATTCTTCTTTTCCTCCTCGACCAACTCCTCCTGCTTCACCGTCACATGGGCAGGAGAGTCATCCGAGGATGAATGGGAAGAAGAGTTTCTCTTTGAGGATCTTGAAGACATTGTTCTTAAAGAGAGAGAAAGGATTCTTGAGAGAGAGAGTAAAAATCTTGTGATGAAGTAAGAATGAGATTTCTTACTCCATCCATATAAAGGAGGTAAAATCACTATTTACCTCGACTTTCGGCAAACGATTACGTCTCAACACCTTCCCACGGCTATACCGCAAGCTAGGATCCGACAGACTCTACGGTTCCTAGCTAGCTGGGGGGCTAACTGTTGGGGTCAAAATCGGTCAATGACGAAATTGCCACCCGAAAATCCTGGAAAGAAAAACCAAGTGACGATCAAATCCAAGAAACGGGTCGTCGCTCGATAAAATTCACGGAAGGCTCGTCCACTCCCATCTGGCGCCAACGGCGAGGGTCCTGGCGCCCATCCGTGCGATCATCTCATGATCTCGGGCAATGGCTGCATCTTGGTCCCTTGAAACCCATGTCTGGATCGTCCGAGATCTACAATGAGTCTTCCGTAAAGCCTTCCCAATTGTTTAAAAGATTCATCTTTTAACACGTCTAAAGCTCGAAGCCACATTGCTCGCATCCTCGACGACGGAAAATCTACAAATCCAAGTCCATCTCAAATCCCGATACTCGAGGAATTTCATTGGATTAGAAACGATTATCTCGAAATCTACGGCTAAAGACCTTCCCAAACTCAAAGATTTCCATAAGCGACTGGCGGAGGAAAGATCAAACAACCCATGGGCGGAAAGATGGCCTGGCACCGGCGGCAGCGGGAGCGGCGCACCGGCGGCACCGATCTGGCGCCGCACGCGGACGCTGAGCGCCTGGCGCCAGCGGCACCGCCTGGCGCCGGCACCGGCCTGGCGCCGGCGGCTGACGCTGGCGGCCTGACGCCGGGCGGCACCGGCCTGGCCGCGGCACCTGCCTGGCGCCGGCGGCACGCGGGGGCCGCCCGGCGCCGGCGGCACTTGTTCTGGCGCCGGTGGCACCCGTCACGCGGGCCGGCCTGGCGCCGGCGGCACCCGTCATGCGGGTCGGCCTGGCGTCGGTCCACGGCCCTCGTCTCGGTCTTGGTCCTATCGTGTCCGATTCGATCCCATCTTAACTAAGATCTCTTTCGCTCAATTTTTACGATTTCTATTTTCCGCAACTTTATTTGATTGTTTCGTGTGCGGCCCAGCAGATATCTGGGACCTTCAAGGAAGATCGGGTTAACTCGGTTTTCCTCCACAAATCTTTATCGAAAATTGACGGTGCGAATTTCGGTTCCCACAAGCTATGTACAAGGATAACCATGGGACTTCCTCCCAAGTGAGCTTGTTTTGAGTCACTTAGCTTGACTACCTTGCCTCTTGAACTAGTGAGAAGGAGGATCCTTCCCACCTTCAAGTGTGATGGTGAGGACCTGAGAGAGAAGCTCTTGAAGCTTGATTTGGTCATCTTGGAGCTGAGGAGTGATGATGGCTCTAGCACTTGAGAATGGTATGGACCTGCCCTTGTGCTTGATCCTGTACTCAATGGCCCCATCCATCAGCTTCTTTGGATGGAGAGTGAGAGTGTGTGAGAGAAAATCAAGAGGTGGAGGATGAGGCTCTTTCACCATCTTCTTCTTGCCATGAGTGGCCTTTGAGACTCCACTCATCCCCCCTGTTTTAGCACTTCCCAAGTGCTCATCACACAATTCTTTTAAAGACTCTCCATCAAGACCTTCGTTCTTACCAACAAACTCTTCATCTTGGGGCTTCTCAACAGCTTGTGCATCACAAGTGATTGTCCCACAATAGGCTGATTCCAATGGAGGTTGGAGAGGATAGGAGACAGCTGTGTTGACATGCATTAGGGTGACCTTCTTGTTGGGAAAGTCAATGCAAGCTCCAACTGTTGTGAGAAAAGGAGTGCCTAAGATCAAGGGGACTCTCTCTTCAGATGCCATTTCCAAAACAGTGAGGTCAATAGGTATGATGCAGGAACCAATCTTCAAGGGAAAGTCCTTGATTATGCCAAGTGGGGTTGTAGAAGAAGAATCCCCAAATATGAGAGGAGGAGTGTCTGGTTCCATGCTTTCAATCCCAATACTCTTCACCATATCAAAGGAAATGACATTCACACTAGCACCACTATCAACAAGGGCATCATCCATAGTTAGTTTACCAAGAGAGCAAGACAAGGTGAACTTCCCTTGAGACTCAAGCTTAGGGAGGGACTTGGGAGGGATTGGTGGATCAATCTTCAGAAGTGAGATGTCCAAAAGCTCAGCCACTTTAGCTTGGTGGGTGAGAATGTCTTGTATGAGCATCATTTGGACATGAGCAGCATGCATATTGGTGATCTCTGGAAGCTTGACTCCAATATCACTTAGGTCTTTTGAATTTGGAGACCACTTTTTCTGAGCTTTGGTGAGGAACCTTTTAGGGAAAGGGAGCTTATCATAGGGTGATAGCTCAACCTCATTGTCTTCTTCCTTCACTTCTTTCAGCTTGGGGTTAGCACTCTTCTCAACTTGTGTCTCAACCTTAGGCTCATCAATCCTTCCTTGAACCTTCTTATCAGCTCTCTTCACAACTCTAGCTTCAGCTGTGGCCACAACCAGTCTCTTATCATTTTCAATCTGATGTCCAAGCACTAGCCTCTCAATCTCATCAACATCATTTTATGATCACTCAACTTAATCCTTGAAGAAGTGGAGAGGATAACATTGCAAGTCTCCTTAGGGTTCTTCTCTGGTTTTCCTGGTAGAGATCCCATTGGGCTCTTGGAGGATGAAGACATAGAAGCAACCTGGCTCTCCAAAGCTTTGAGATGAGAGGCAAGTTGCATGTACTTGTTGTTGAGGTCAGAATAGGTGCCATCAATCTTAGCATGGATGTTCTTGAACTCATCACCAATGTTCTTAGCATTTCTTTCTTGAGCTTCTAAGAGTTGCTTGAACATGGACTCCAAATTTGAACTTGGAGCCTGAGCTTGAGAAGAGCTTCCTTGGGGCTGAGTAGGCTGCTTTGCTTGGTAACCTCCTTGTTGATTGTTGTAGTAAGGTCTTTGCTGGTAGTTGTTTTGGTATTGGAAGTTGGGCTCTTTCCTATACCATGTGCCATTAGCATTGATGAAGCACAGCTCCTCTTGACCTTCTACACCATGAACTTCAGTAGTCCTAGCAGGCAGTTTCTGTTGCTGGTTCCCAATGAGTTAAGCTGCTCTTGCTTAGCCTTCTCTACAAGAAGCTTGTCCAACTTTTCTTGGAGAGATTTCAGGGCCTTTCTTGTGTGCGGATCATCTTCATCAGTGCCTCTGTTCGCCTATCATGCTCCTCACTGTAGACTGAGTCACTCCTGGCCATGTTCTCGACCAGCTCCTCAGCATCCTGCTCAGTTCTGCCCAAGAAGAACCCATTGCTGGCTGTGTCCAATCTGCTCCTGAACTCTGGTAGAGCACCTCTGTAGAAGGTACTAAGCAAACTCTCCTTGGTGAAGCCATGATGTGGGCATTGAGACCAATAGCCCTTGAACCTCTCCCATGCTTCACTAAAGCTCTCAAGGTTCTTCTGCTGAAAGCTAGAGATCTCATTTCTGATCTTGGCTGTTCTTGAGGTAGAGAAGAATTTCTCTAGGAATGCCCTCTTGCACTCATTCCAAGTTGTGATAGAGTCACTTGGAAGAGCCTTCTCCCATAGATGTGCCTTGTCTCCCAAAGAGAAGGGAAACAACCTCAGCTTGAAAGCATCTTCAGAGACTCCATTAATCTTGGACAAGCTACAGTAGCTATCAAATGTGTCCAAGTGATCAAGGGGATCCTCCACAGCAAGGCCATGAAACTTTTTGTTCTCAATCAAATGCAGCAGACCTGATTTGATCTCAAAGTTGTTGTTCTCCACAGCTGGTGCCCTTATCCCCAACCTATGACCATGAATGTGTGGTTGATCATAGGCTCCAATGGCTCTAGCTTGGCTGTGGCTGTTGTGGCTGGCGCTGTGGTCTTATGTTGTCAGCTCTTGGACCATTGCCCCCTAGGGCATCACCATCTTGATGCTGATTCGCCATATCAAACCCCAATCTCAGCAAGTGAGCCTGTTGCTCTTCTTCTCTTCTCTTTCTTGCAATCTCCCTCTCAAGTGTAGCAATTTCTTCAACAGTGGGTGTCAAGTTTGATGCACCTCTGCTTCTAGTTATCATACACCTGAAATGCAAAGGAAAAGAGCAAGGAGAAGCAATATCACAATAAAAGTAAAATGATTTAGTCTCAAGCAAATGACTAAATCCCAATGTCACAATCAAATTAGAATTTGGCAATGGCGCCAATTTGATGATAGGACTTTTCTAAGGTCCTAATCAAATGATGTAGTATATAAGATTGTCGAACCAGTTCTAAGTGACCATGAAACAGAGGGAATGCAAGTCTATGCTTAATCTAAATGCAATCATTAATGAGGATGATGATTAAACTAAGACAATAAGTAAAATGCAACAAAAAGTAAAACTTTCTTTCTTATGAGGAGAATGAGACCCATGGGTATAGGGACTTGATATCAAATTATTAAGATTCAATCCAAGATGCTAACTTTTCAATCAATCTAATTCCTTATGCGAAGACAACAAAACTAAGCAAGCTCTATCCCTAGATGAATACTCTTTGCAATGATCACCCAAGTACACCAAATCCCTTTGGCTGTAATGATCAAAGCAAACATGGAGAATGAGTCTAATAGCAATCCTAGCTTCTTTGACAACTAATCCCTTAGGCAAAGCAAGCTAAAAGCATAGATGAGTTGGTTCAGGCATTTTATAGAACACCTTTCGGGCATGAAATGCCTATGACTCTATGTTTGAGAGGCCAACTCAAATATAGCTTTAAGAACACCAAATCAATGCAAGGAAAGGATAGATCTAACACTAAACACCTTGGATCTACACTTAATCACTCTCAATCATCCTAACCCATGGATCTTAAATGGATCTACTCACTAATCCACATGCTTACTCTTAAACCCATGAGAGATCTAAGCTTAAACATGTAGAGAAAGAAAAGAGATGAAATTAAACAATCAAGAACACAAGATAAGATTAAGAATCAAATATAAAACTTTCTCAAAGGTTTGTGTTCTTAGAAAGAAAATAACATCAGTCCCAATCTAGGGATAACAAGAGTATTTATAAGTGGCTTGAAAGCCCTAGAAACATAAAACAAGATTACCAAAAAGTCCTTAGGCTAAATTGGTCTAAACCAATGGGAATGAAGCTTAAAATTCGGTCAGGGGAGACTCAGCCTGTCCCAACCCGGTCTGGCCACCCCGGTCCAGGCTTGCCTTGGCCTCTGTCCAGCCCGTCCGGGTTCTGTTCCCCGGTTCATCCATCCCGGCCGTCCGGGTGACCCTTGATCCGTCTCTGCCGACCGGGTGTCCCTTCCCGGACTGATCTACCCGGTCTGGTCTCCTCCAGCACAAGTCAAACGACCGGGTACCTGTCCCAGGCTCAGTCATCCCGGACTGGACCACTTCCATCCATCTGTTCTTTTCCGGCCGGCTGCTTGAACCCGGCCGTCTCTACCCGGCCATCCTGACATGCTTCAAGTGAATTGATCATAACTTCTCCAATACAGGTCCAAATGACTTGAAACCACTTCCATTGGAAAGCTAACTCAATTTTCTGTGTCTCCACAAAATCTTAGAAGCAGGAGACATTTCTAAGACCTCTTTCCTTGCTCATCTTTGTCTTGACCAGATCATGGATTGACTTCTCTTTTCATGGCCAAACATGATTCTTCATCTCTTTTGGGCCATAAGGCTTCCAAACACCTCAAATCACACCAAAGCATACTCCAACAACTGATAAGGACAAATGAAGGCAAAATGGACCTAAACATGCCTAATGCCTAACTTATATGATCAAAATGCATAAGATATGGATGCTAAATACATGTAAATATGTAAGCTACCAGGCCGTCGCCCGTGCTGGCGCCGGGCACCGGCTTCGCCAGTTCTGGCACCAGGCGGCGCCGCTCGCCATGCTGGCCGGGCACGGCGCCGCTCGCCGTGCTGGCCCGGCCCGCGCCAGGCGCCGCTCGTCGTGCTGGCGCGGGTCACCGTGCTGGCCCCGGCGCTGGGTCGCCTGCTGGCCCGGCGCCGGGCCGCTCGCCTGTGCTGGCACCGGAGCGGGCGCCGCTCGCCCTTGCTTGCCCGGGCGCCGGTCATCCAGTCTGTTCCCAGCTCGTCCAATTTAGATCGCACCTCGTGGCTTCCGTGAAGTCGTAGCACCTTAGCTATGGACCTAACGTTCCTCAGTTCAACTTCGATTGGAGTTATCCTCGAAGTTTTACAACTAGAGCTAGGAAGGTTGGTTCTTCCAAAGTATATCGTGTAAAACAAGGACGATCAACTCGAACATCGATTCTTTAGGCTATACGATTTGTTCTACGGAAAAGATAATCTTTCAGAGATCGTCTGAGCGTTCGAGGGCTTGAAGCTTGTCCACGGGCTCACTTACGATTTTGGGGATCCAAGCCCAATAGGAGCTATGGCGATTTATCCTAACTTCATGGAAGTAGGATAAATGCTAAGTTTATCGCGGATAAATGTCTAGACTTCGAGGATAACTACTGAAGATCGACGGAAAATGGAATATTCCCAAAAGAGATAAACTTGGGCTCAAAGGCGAAAGGGTAAACGGGCCACCGACCTAAAACGACTATATAAGGAGGGCTGGAGCAGAAGAGAAAGGGATCCAAAAATCTGAGATTGGAGACCTAGAGAGCTCCTGTTAGCTGATAGAACTTAGAATTTAGGCGGTTAGACTAGCAAGGCAGGCCCTAGAACGTCTGGCCGCATCCTGCAAATCTCCACTCCTCTGGAAGGATCGGACAATTCTTTTACTCTAGAGCTCGGCACTTAGAAACCCTAGGCATCATTCTCGACATGCCTGTTTCTATAACCTACGCTCATACTAGACAAACCCGCCCAGACGGTTCGATCACTTGTTCAATTCTTTCTAACCAAACTATGTCCGACTTGATCCTCGAAAGGGGTACGTAGGCAGCCTTTCTTAAGGTCCAGTCCCAAATCTTAACAAAACCTTTTCCGCTTTTATTTGGTCACTTGTCGTTGGCTCTCGCAGAGAATCCGGACCTCAAGGAAAGTAGGGTTTTCATTGCTTTCCTCCATTATTATTCATTAAAATCAACGGTGCGAATTTCGGTTCCCACAGTTTGGCGCTAGAAGGAGGGGGGGACGGATTACTCTTACTTTCAAGGCCACAAAACGCTTGACCGAAGTGATGTCTGGAAATATGAAAGACAAAACTCGCAGCTCACATCAACGTTGGTAAACAACTTTAGCGTAAATGCTCCTACGGCCAACGCTTATGCAAACGCCGTAGTGCTCGAGAAAATAGAAAAACCTACTCGCAGCTTTTCGCCACAAGAAGAGCACGAAAACGAGCACGCAATTTCTCTATAAAAACAGAAAGGACAACGATAAAATCTATCAAACCCGAAGAAATTCCTCTAAATACCGAGTTTTAGAAATCTCGACGAGTAGGGGTTCGACCAAAAATGTTTTTTGAGAATTTCTCGGAAAAAGAAAACTCATTCTCCCCGAAACCATGGAGAAACCCTAAATTACTCGCAGACGAATAAGCGAAACGGGTTACCCGACGGACACGGCCCCGGGTGCCTGCGGCAGCGACACGCCGGGCCCGGCGGCTGCATACGCCGACTCTGGCGGCAACTTGACCAGCGCCATACGGCGGCTGCCCCCACGTCGCGGCCCCGGGCGCCGGCGGCTGGACCCGCGCCACGGCCCTGGGCGACGGCGGTTGCGGCCATTCCGCGGTCCCATACGCCGGGCTGCGGGTTGTACGGCGAGTGCGGCTAATTCCTCGTGAAACCATCCCAACACTAGTCCAATCACGTACTTTGCATCTTTGCTCGAAGCCACGTAATACAAATCCTTAAAACCGTGAATCTAAAACCCCCGTTTCGTTTTGATCGGAACGATCAGGAAAGTTATGAAAAAACTCGGAAGGTTCGGTTAACGAATGGATTGCCATTCATCGTATAAAACGATCACGGTTATTATGAAACACCAATCATTTCAACTATACGAGGAATTAAGATTCATTCGGAAGACCGATACCATGACGGAGTACTTTCTCGTAAAATCGTAGCTTGACGAACTAAGGACCCCACTCGAGTGACGTCCTGCTCATAGTGTCTAAAAACGCCCACCTTATCCCTCTTCGAGTTATCTCCTACTCCCCCTCTCTTTGTTTCAATGATTCTGTAATATTCCATCGAGCACATGGTCAATTTAACCAGCAGTACGAAGAAACAAGAACAGGAACTTGGGCGTTGATATCTCTCTCTCGCTCCGATAATCCCTTCAGAATTCCGTCGAAAATCAATTCTCGTTCAGTATCAGACTTTTTGAAATCCTTTGACAATGAATCGAAAGTGGCCATTCCTAAACGCCTAATAAACTTGAAATTTTATCTTTTTCTGCATAATAAAAGATAAACCGTCATAACAATTGGGCTTGATTTCATACAAAATCGAGAGTAGGTTTTTAGTCGTGTTCTGGACCCTTTCGGGCCATTTTCCGACGTCGATTCCGAAGAAAGTTTAAATTTCTTGTATAGTGGAGGCAGTTCAAGGTGTTCAGTTAACCGTTGCCGTTTTATACAATCAATTCGAAATCCATAGACGGAAACAAGTTCTTGTGGTTTTCATCGTAAGGTTCTGATGGTGACTTCGATCGAGATGGAATAAGAGCAAGTTCGATCCGACCCCAATGGAAAAAGCTACGAGGACGGGATGAAGATGGATTGGTCAATCCAATTTGCCGAACGGTCGAGTTGGCCATCGTGCTCGGTCCAACTCGCTATTTTGGCGAGTTGGGACTTGTCCAACTCGCCAAAACAGAAAGTTGGCTATGGTGCTTGGTCCAACTCGCCATTTTGGCGAGTTGGGACTTGTCCAACTCACCAAATGAGAGAATCAGGCGAAGCAAGCCGGCCAACTCTCCATTTTCCGAGTTGGACAAGTCCCAACTCGCCAAAATGGCAAGTTGAACCAAGCACCATGGCCAACTCGCCATTTTGGCGAATTGGGGCTAGTTGGGGTGAGTTGGCCATGGTGCTTGGTCCAACTCGCCATTTTGGCGAGTTGGGGCTTGTCCTACTTGCCAAAATTGCGAGTTGGCCATGGTGCTTGATCCAACTTGCCATATTGGCGAGTTGGGGCTTGTCCTACTCGCCGAAATGGCGAGTTGGCCATGGTGCTTGGTCTAACTCGCCATTTTTCCGTGTTGGGGCTTGTCCTACTCGCCAAAATGGTGAGTTGGCCATGGTGCTTGGTCAAGATCGCCATTTTGGCGAGTTGGGACTTGTCCAATTCGCAAAATGGAGAGTTGGCCGGCTTGCTTGTCCTGATTCGCTCGTTTGGTGAGTTGGACAATGTGTTCGGACAATTGAGCCTTTGTACCCATTTCGTTGTGTGAGGCTTAGAGTAATCTTTCTCGACGTCTTATCGTCTGATTCCTTTTTGGAATTGATTTGAAATTCGATTTAGGTTTCTCGCGCTCTTTTTATCTTTTTTTTTCAAAGAGGACATTTTCCGGCGGCTGATGCTCAAATTACCCTAGGGAAACTTTACTCTCATCAAAAGAGGTCAAGCTGTAGTACTTAGGGATCGAATCCACATGGAGATAGGGAACACACTAGATCTTATTGAAACAAAGCTAGATCAAAGATTTCAAAGCAGTAAATAGCAAGTAAACTTAGAATGGAAGAGCAAGACAATTACTCAAGTGATTGATTTGGTGTTAGACTAGGATTACTATTCAGGTTATCAGGATTATAATAGTATGAATGCTTATATGAGATGCTTGCATGATATTAAAGAACCCAGCTATTACAATAACTTTAATTGTCGTCCTAGGTTATCTAATACTAGAACCGATGAAACTCCCATTGGCGAGACATAGGAAGGCATCGATCCCTGCCATTGCACGTATCGATCAACAGTGCCTCGCGTCGATCAATGACTCCATAGGAGTATCGATCGATACGCTTCTAGTAAGCTTTAAGCACGATGGCTGATTAACAATTCGCTTAAGGAGTTTGCCAAATTAGCTGTCGCTTGTTTCCAGCAAATTCATAAGCTCAAAGAAGATAGATCGAAGGATAATATCCACTGTTATCATGTATAGGGTAGCTACTCCTATACAAGCATTAAGAGCAATCTTCTAAGATGAATATCACATGCTCAAGTATTCATATTTGGGACTAATCCCTCAAAACCTATTTGAATCCTAGATCTAACAAATGTGTTTACTCAGACATGGCCAAGCAAAACATCATAACAGTAAAACAAAACTGCATAGATAGAACAGATAGAAGATAAAGGTGTTCAAGAAAGCTCTCAATTGTAACTTTCTCTCTCACAAAACAATAGAAAAGAAACTCTCAAAAGACTCTCTCTGAAAGAAACTCTCAAGAACTAAAAAACCTAGAACTGTGAAACTTTGAAAGCTGTAAACTCTCTAAAACTCTTGCTTCTGCCAAAACACTTAGGCAAATCATAAATACTTTAAATAGGTTAAAACTCGTCATGGGTATCTTGGTAAATTGGATGAAGTCCTGGAATTGAAATCGGCTGTGACCAAACTGGGCTTCTGTGTGTTGAATATCGATCGATTACCCTGAAGGTGTATCGATCGACGCGTCTCTCTCCGTGTCGACCTTGAATGGTCGATATGGTCATCTCGAGATAAATCTTTAAAATGCTCCAAAATGCTCCAAAAATATCATCTTAAATCCAATTGCTCATGAGCCTGTAAATATGCATTCTAGACTCCAAAATAGGTTAAATGTATCCTAAATGTATCATATACCATGACTAAAATCAGGTCAAATTCATAATATATCAACTCCCCCAGACTTAACCTTTTGCTTGTCTTCAAGCAAATACAACTGGTAGTCTCTGGAAAAGTTTTGAAGACAGCAGGGACTCAAAAAGTTTAAAAATCTCTGTCATATCTTCCTAGTAGTGCAAGCCAAGTCAAGATCATTCTAACTACAGAAGCACATTATACCATATCCTAGTATAGCAAACAATCTCTCCTAGTCAATGTGGGAACCGAAATTCACACCGTCAATTTCCGATAAAGATTTGTGGAGGAAAACCGAGTTAACCCGATCTTCCTTGAAGGTCCCCGGATATCTGCTGGGCCGCACACGAAACAATCAAATAAAGTTGCGAAAATAGAAATCGTAAAAGTTGAAGCGAAAGAGATCTTATTTCTGAATTCTCGTTTGAGCGTGTACAACAAGAAAAGAAACCGGCCGTAAGGGCTGTCGAGGAGTCCGCTAGTCTGGTCGCCTAAGTCTATCCTAGTTGAATCGCAGCTCGCTAGTGAAAACAGAAAACAATGCTAAATCGCTCTAAGTGCTAAGTGCTTGAAAGTTTGTGATCTGGTTTGCTTCTTGCTCAAAGCTCTCCTTATATACTCCTCCTAAGGCGGTCTATCTTCGCGGCTGAGTCGGGCTTTTCCATTTTCGTCCATCTTCGTGTTTATCGGAAACTTGACATTTATCTTCTGGAAACTTGACATTTATCTTCTGGAAACTTGACATTTATCTCTTATGTGAGGATAAAGATAAACCGTCATAGTTTATCCTTCTTTCGGAAAATCGTCGTTGGCGTTTTGGCCACGTTGGGCCGTTTAGGCATTTTCGGTTTTGAAGGGCGGTCTTTGAAGGTTTGGTGTTTCGAAGGAACCTTAATTCCTCGTATAGTCGAGATAGTGGTGTTCCAGAATAACCGTGATCGTACCAAACTTGTGTAGATTGATCCGAACAAGCTAAGCGGGATCGAAGCGGAACGATAGGACGAGACGGGGCGAGGGCGGGACCGACGCCAGGCGAACCGTCGGCAGGCCGCCCGGCGAGGTGCCGCGGCCAGGCGAGGCGCGCCCGTAGGCGGCCAGCGTGGCGTGCCGCCGGCCAGGCGCCCAGCGTGGCGTGCCGCCGGCAGGCGAGTGCCGCCGGCGGGCGGCCAGCGTGATGGCCGCCGGCGCTAGGCGGGCAGCGCCGTGTGCCGGCTAGGCGGCAGCGCCGTGTGCGCCGGCGCCAGGCCGTCCAGCGTCCATGTGCCACGGCGCCAGGCGAGGTGCCGCCGGCGTTAGGCGGCCCACGGCGAGTGCCGCCCGCCAGGCGGCCAGCGTGGCGAGTGCCGCCGGCGCCAGGCCAGCCAGCGTCCCGCGCCAGGCGGCCAGCGTCCAGCGTGCAGCGGCACCACCAGGCGAGGTGCGCCCGGCGCCAGGCCGCTCAGCTGGGCGATGCGCCCGGTGCAAGGCCATCTTGCCGTCTGTGGGTTTTCGTTGTTCGATCTTTCCCGTCGGTCGTTTGCGGAAATCTTTTGAGTTTGGGAAGGTCTTTAGCCGTAGATTTCGAGATAATCATTTCTAATCCAGCGAAATTCAGCGAGTATCGGGATTTGAGATGGACTTGGATTTGTAGATTTTCCGTCGTCGAGGATGCGAGCAATGTGGCCGAGCTTTAGATGTGTTAAAGATGAATCTTTTAAACAATCGGGAAGGCTTTACTGGAAGACTCATTGTAGATCTCGGACGATCGGACATGGGTTTCAAGGGACCAAGATGCCGCCATTGCCCGAGATCATGAGATGATCGCACGGATGGGCGCCAGGACCCTCGCCGTTGGCGCCAGATGGGAGTGGACGAGCCTTCCGTGAGTTTTATCAAGCGACGACCCGTTTCTTGGATTTGATCGTCGCTTGGCTTTTCTTTCGAGGATTTTCGGGTGACGATTTCGTCATTGACCGATTTTGACCCCAACAGTTAGCCCCCCAGCTAGCTAGGAACCGTAGAGCCTGTCGGATCCTAGCTTGCGGTATAGCCGTGTGGGAAGGTGTTGAGACGTAATCGTTTGCCGAAAATCGAGGTAAATAGTGATTTTACCTCCTTTATATGGATGGAGTAAGAAATCTCATTCTTACTTCATCACAAGATTTTTACTCTCTCTCTCAAGAATCCTTTCTCTCTCTTTAAGAACAATGTCTTCAAGATCCTCAAAGAGAAACTCTTCTTCCCATTCATCCTCGGATGACTCTCCTGCCTATGTGACGGTGAAGCAGGAGGAGTTGGTCGAGGAGGAAAAGAAGAATGCGTATTACCGAGTCCTTGTAGGTTCGCCCCCAACACTGCCAGAGATCCCTGTTCCGAGGAGGCCTCTGAGGCAGCCCGGTGCTCCTTTTGCGCCGAGCTCGGTTTCTCGTAAATATCTCAAGGTTCTTCGAGATTTTTACCAGGTTCCTGAAGGAGTCAAATTCCGGATTCCCGTTGGTAACGAGAGTGCAAGGAATCCTCCGCAAGGTTTCTTTACATGTTACGAAGCTTTCTTTACGTACTGCATGTGGTTCCCGATCCCTGGTGCCATTGTTGTGCGCTTCACCGCTTGAACTTCGATCAACCAACTCAGCGTTCCTGCCTTGGAGAGTTGGCTTGGCGTACTGATCGCTAGCTCTGAACTTCGGGATTGATCTTGGTCCCGCGATTTGAAGGTCTTTGGGGCACTCGGCCGGCGGGAGTGGCGGTTACTACTCCATGCTGCCTAAGAAGGATATGGCGTGATTCAGGGGACTACCGAATCCCAAATCGTGGCAGGGCGTTTCTTCTTCGTCCAAATAGATGGCGAATCTGTCGAGGAGAGCTGTCTCCATCTATTTCAGCGAGCATGGAACTTCAACCAAGGTAATCTGCGAAAACCCTGTTGTCTATTTCACCTTTTGGTCGCGAGTTTTAGTGAAAAGTTTCGCTTTGTAAGGAACAATCCTACTGCGCATTTGCCTGGTGGCGTCTTTGTCAGAGAGATCTTCTTCGTCAAAGGCCGTTTTCTGGAAGTCCTTCACCCTCGAGCGGATTGAGATGCAGTTAGACTTTATCGGTCGAGCTCCTGTCCCGTCGTATGATGCGAACCTGTCACCGCAGCTCTACTCGGGCGCATACAGAGGTCGTAAAGGAAGAAATCGATGATGGGAAGGCTCGGAAAGTCCTTCGCCGTTGGGAGAAAACCTAGTTTTACTCCAGCGGAAAAGCGAGCCAGCGGTTTTCCACCTAACAACTTCTTTGATGGCCTTCCTCCGGAGTTTACTACTGATGAGTCGCTGGAGGATGAGGAGAAACAACGGGTTTTGCCGAGGGCTCCCTACGTGTCAGCGAGGTTTGGCCCGAACTTCTTAACCTTGTGTTCGAATCTATATAAGCATACTTGCTGATCTTGAGTTTATGCAGGACTAAGAGTGTTTAGCGGCGGACTCGAGTTTCCGCAAATCCAGGATTGCTAACTTCAAGACCACGAAGCGGGCGAGCTTTTCGGTTCGACAAGAGGTAAAGCGCAGAGCGAAGCAAGCTGAGCTTCGCGCTCGAGCTCGTTCGGGCGGAAAGGAAGGAAGAAGGATGGTGGCGGAGTGGCAAAGGCGGAATCGTTGCTGCTGAGTTTCAATGTTTTAAAAGCTCGAGGAGTTTGTTGGTGATTTCAGCGAGTGCGGGTTCGGTCGTAAACCTTCACAAGTCTCAAACCCGGATTTCTCCTTCGATTCGAGATTGCTGAAATGAAGGATTTCATGGCGAGTGCTCATGCTGAGTCCTTGGTTCCTCCGGTAGAAGAAAGAGTCAGGAGACTATAGGAACTATCGAGGTTTCGAGGATCTGATGGAGGCGAGCCGATGAGAGCGCCGAGGGTGGTGGGAGCGCTCAAAGCGTGAATGAGGAAGTGGACCAGCCTGCTAGTTCATTTGGGATTTCCGCATCCAGTTTCTCATTGTTGACTTCCTTTTGTGAATCGTATTTTTTGGCCGTGTGTGGCGTTTTAGTAATTTTATTCTGCGACCGTTGGAGGTTGCATTCTTATGTTTTAGGACTGGCGTTGGTGGCTTTGAATCCTGCCGTCTTTTGCGGCTTTATGAATATGAAAATTTGCGATGTTGGGGTCAAAAGCGGTTATCTCGAAATCTGCGGATAAAACCTTCCCGAAACTCAAAAGATTTCCATAAGCGACTGACAAGGGAAAGATCGGACAACGAAAAACCGGACAACAAGACTGGCCTGGCGCCGGCAGCACGACAGCGGGCTGGCAGCCGGCAGCGGCACCGACCTGGCGCCCGGCGGCCGCAGGGGGAGCTGGCTGGCCTGGCGGGCCGACCTGCGCCCGGCCCGGCAGACTGCGCTGGCAGCGCCGGCAACCTACCGGCGCCCGGGCAGACCTTGAGCTGGCCTGGCGCCAGCGGCTTCCGACCTAGTGCGGCGGCACCGTCTGCGAGCGGCCTGGCGCCCGGCGGCAGCACGAAGGGGACGTGGCGCTAGCCTGGCGCCGGCGCACCGGCCTGGCGCCCGGCGTAGCACCTGGCCAGCGCGGCACCCGGCCTGGCGCCAGGCGGCATACGCGGGCGGAGCTGGCCTGCGCCCGGCACCGACCTGGCGCTGGCGGCCCACTGGCGCCCGCGGCAGGCGGGGCGTGGGCTGGCCTGGCGCCCGCGGCACCAACCTGGCGCGGCGGCACCGTCCACCAGGCGGCCTGCGCCAGCGGCACCCGACCTGGCGCCCGGCGGCACCGTCGCGAATTCGGCCTGCGTCGTCCGTGGCCCTCGTCCTGATCTCGGTCCTATCGTGCCGGTTCGATCCGCCTTAGCTTGTTTGGATCAGCCCTCGTGAGTTTGGTCAATCAGGCTATGGCGGTTTACCATTCCCGCGAAACATCGGATAAACATCAATTCGTCAAAGGTAGCGGAACTTCGGAGATAATTACGAAGACCGACGAAAATGGAACATTTCGGAAGAGATAAGCTTGGGCCCAAAGGCGAGGCCCATCACCCTAAGGCAAACCGACCTAGAAGTGGGTATATAAGGAGCAAGAGCAGAAGAAAGGCATCCGAAAATCCGAGAATTAGACTTAGAGCATCCTGCTAGCTTAGAAAAACTAGGGTTTAGGTAGTTAGACTAGCGGGCAAGGCTTAGGGCGTTTGGCTGCCTGCGACTCTATCTTTTCTTTAAATCGCAACTCTCTTTGTCTTTGGAGAATCCTTGTACTTGTTTCTCTTATCTAATAAAGCGTAGCCGGGCAAATAATTCAATTCTATTTTTTGTCTTCGTTTACTTTGTCGATTTAGGTGTGGCAGCAGAGAATCGGACCTTCAAGGAAAG
The DNA here is from genome assembly GCA_016432835.1 of Brassica nigra. Lineage (NCBI taxonomy): Eukaryota > Viridiplantae > Streptophyta > Magnoliopsida > Brassicales > Brassicaceae > Brassica > Brassica nigra. Next base: position 58,412,610 of record CM028244.1, read on the forward strand.
TCGGGTTTACTTGGCTTTCCTCCATAATCTTATTGCTCGAAAATTGGCGGTGTGAATTTGGTTCCCACAGTTTGGCTAGAAGGAGGGGGCGGATCCTCTAACTTCGAAAACCACCATCGATCGAAGTTCAGTATGACTTCTTCGTCAACCCGCAACATCATTATCTTTCGAGGATCGAGCAGCGGCCCGAGCGGTCAAAACTCTAGCGATCTCCTCGTAATAGAACTCACGATCCAGGATATTGGCGTAGCAAGGGTATTAGTCGACACGGATGCTCGGCCAATATTATCTACAAAGCACCCTCGAGAGGATGAAGTCGATCTAAGCATCCTACGGATGACCCCAGCCGGTATTGGACTCGGGAGAAATTATGACCCTCGGCTCAACTAACCTCTAGTCAAAGCGGGGCGTCGCCAAAACGCGAATTCCTGGTGATCGATGGTCCAACATCCTACAATGCGATAGTTGGAACTCCTGGCTAAACTCCATGAGGCGATCCATCAACATTCCACCTATGCCTCAAGTTCCCAGCGCCTTTGAGTCGAGACAATACATGGTAATCGCGAACGGCAGATCTACCTCGCTACCGAACTAAAGCGGAAAAACTCTGAAATCGAAACCTCTCGGAAAAAGCAAGCGATCCACAACTCGCGGAAACCTTCGGCAGTCCCAAGAGCTGAGGCCCTGGAAGGGAAGCGTGAACCAACCTGCGAGCCGGTGGTCTCAATCTGTCTCGGCGATTCTTTCCGGAGCGGTGTGTGAGATCGGGCTAACCTCCGCGAACCAATGAAAGCGAGCTCATCGCATGCCTCAAAAGAACCTCGATGCGTTAGCGTGGGCTGCGGAGGATATGCCGGGAATCGACATTAAGCGTAACATGTCACGAACTTAACATCGACCCAACTCACAAACCCGTAAAACAAAAGACGAAAGTTGGGACCTGGCGTGCCACCGCGGTCAATGAGGAAGTCGAAAGACTCCTCAAAGTAGAGTCGATAACGAAGTCAGGTATCGGACTGGCTCGCCAACCCGTCGTGGTAAAAGAAAAAGCGGCAAATGGCGGGTCTGTAATGGATTTCCGCGGATCTGAATAAAGCCTGTCAAAGGATTGCTTCCGCTCCACACATTGACCGACTGGTGAAGCAACAGCGAAACAAGCTTCATCATTCATGGGCGCTTTTCGGATACAATCAGATCATGATGAATCCGGCGACCGCGAAAAAACTGCGTTCATCACAGACCGCGGAACGTATTGCTATAAGGTAATGCCTTTCGGTCTTAAAATGCAGGTGCAACATATCAGCGACTTCGTCAACAAAATGTTTGCGAACAACTTCGGCAAAACTATGGAAGTATACATCGATGATATGCTCGTAAAATCTCTTGACGAACCGCGATCATATAGCCCACCTAGAGGAATGTTTTGCGACTCAACCAGCATAACATGAAACTCAACCCGGCAAAATGTAGATTCGCGGTGGCATCGGGAGAATTCCTCGGATACCTCGTAACGTATCGCGGAATCGAGCCAACCAAAACAAATCGGCGCTGATAGAAATGGCCTCCCGAGAACCAAGCGAGAAGTCGAGAGGCTAACGGAAGAGTCAGCGGCTTTGAACCGTTTCATCTCGCGCTCCACGGATAAGTGCCTACCGTTTTACGAGACATTGAAGGGAAACAAGAAGTTCGAATGGTCCGAGCAATGTGAAAAAGCTTTCCAGCAATTGAAACATTACCTGGCCACTCCACCAGTCCTCGCCAAAACCGGTGGAAGGTGAACCTCTTTTCTATATCGCGGTTTCATAGCGGTCAGTGGTGTCTTGATCACGAGAAGAGCGCGGCGAACAAAACCAATCTTTTACGTAAGCAAGGCGTTACTGGATCGCGAGCTTCGATACCCTCTAATGGAAAAATTAGCATTAGCTGTCATAACCTCGGCAAGAAAACTAAGACCATATTTCCAGTCTCACGCTATAGTGGTTCTCACCGCGTTCCTTCTGGATAATCCTGCATAGTCCAAGTCAATCCGGGAGGCTCCAAAATGGGCAATCGAACTGAGTGAGTCGGTCGAATACCGCCCAGGGCGTGTGCAAAGTCCCAAGTACTTGCGGATTTCTTGGTAGATTACCCACTAGAGACATGACTAACGAGGAACCAAACTCAACTTGGGTCCTCCGTCGTGGATCTTCATCCAAACAAGGATCGAGGAATCGAATACGACTCACCTCTCTAGCGGAGAAATCCTAGAACAGTCTTTCGATTGGCTTTTCGCTTCAAACAATGAGGCAGAATCTGAAGCACTTCGCAGGATTGCGGCTGGCCCATGGGTTAAAATCCGTAATATTCAGCTTACTGCGATTCTCAGTTAATCGCCAATCAATACAGCGGAGAATATGAGCGAGAGCGAAAGGATGGGCGCATATCTAAAACTTCGTCCAGAACTGGCTCGAAATTTCGACCAGTTAAGCCCTGACCAAAATTCCTCGCTCGGGAAAACCAGGCTGGCCTTGGCTGCCCTCGCCTCAAGCTCAGATCCAGGGCTCCAAAGAGTAATCCGGTCAATTCATCGAGCATCGAGAGCATCGGACCACCAGTGGTCGTCAATCTAATCAGGGCGAGATTGAAGATGCGGAAGAAGTCGAGGATCAGCCGAGCGGATGTGAACCCGACCGTATGGCTGCGACAGCCCTTGGTTAGAACCAATCCGAGCCTATATCGTGAATGGAACCTTACCCGCCGAAAAATGGGCTCGTAAAGTAAAACCCAAGCGTACGGTATGTCACGATAGAGGGAGAAATTTATAAGTGGTGTTTCTCTGGTCCTCTCATGGCATGCGAGAAGGGGAAAGAGCAAGAAGAATCATGAAGGAGGTCCATTCTGGATCATGCGGAAATCATTCTGGCGGAAGATCTCGGTTAAAATCAAGCGCCCGGTTATTATTGGCCAACCATGGTAAAGACTGCGAGAAATTAGCGGAAGTGCGAAAATGCCAAAGGCATGCTCAACAATCCATCAACCAGCGGAGATCCTCTCCTCGATCTCGTCCCCTATCCTTTCATGCGATGGTCCATGGACATCGTCGGACCTATGCACCCATCAAAACAAAAGCTTCCTCTAGTCCTACGGTTTCTTTTCCAAATGGGTAGAAGCGGAATCCTACGAGTATCAAGGACACACAAGTCGAGAACCGTGCGGAAACATATCATAACTAGACATGGGGTCCCGTCGAAATCGTAACAGATAATGGATCTCAATTTATCTCTTTCGATTGAAGCATTCTGCGAAAAATGGAAAATCGACTTACAAAGTCAACTCCCAGATATCCGCAATGCAATGGACAGGCAGAAACCATCAACAAAACCGTCCTTGGCGGACTCAAAAAGCTAGGCGCCAAGAAGGCGATGGGCAGAAGAGCTCGAAGGAGTTCTTTGGTGCATCGTACAACCCCAAGGCGGGACTACGGGTGAAACTCCATTAAGCCCTCGTTTGGGCGGAATGTATGATCCCGGAGTAGAATTCCCGAGTCGGGAGAAGATTCCTCCCGAAGAGAGGATTTAAGCGGCGCTATGATGCTGGACAATCTCGACCTCATCAATGGCGCGCGACCAGGCACTCATTGAATCAGAATTACCAGCACGCTGCCGCAAGGTACTACAACTCAAGCGTCGCCATCGCAGGGTTCAAAGAAGGCGATTTAGTCTTCATAAAGTCTTCAAAACACTGCGAGCGAAGCGCAGGAAAACTGGGAGCAAACTGGGAAGGACCGTACAAAGTCATAAAAGTAGTCCGACCAGGCTCATACCAAATGCAAACATGCAAGGCGTCAAAATCCGAGAACTTGGAATCACGATGCACCTCAAAAAATACTACCACTAAGCGATAAAGCGTGGTACAAAGAACTTCTGAGATGGCTTGATCCTAGACAAAGTGCGTGAGGCAACTTCATGTCGGCAGTTCAGCTATCCCCAATTTAAAAGGGGAGTGGAGTCTCATTATACTCCCACAAATTTCGAAGACTCTAAAATTTTGAAACTTTTCACGACTTTTCAAAATCAGCGAAGCGGCCACAACAGCGGATCTAGTGTCCACTAGCGATTATCACATCCAAAACAAATCCCGGATGGCCAACACTTCCGCGAGGCATTGTGAATGTGGGCCTTCTCCCTGGTCAAACTTCGCGACCCCTTGGTCCGCGTCCAAAGAAACGACAGTTTTCTGGCTGCGAACATTAAAAAGACATCCCCAAAGCCATAAGCGTTTCAACGAGATCGCGGCATAAGGAAAAATCAACCTTCAGCACTGCGAGGCGTCGCTAAGCGGCAGGACATTCTTTCCACAAAACATTGCAGCCGAAATCTTAGTCTCTAAACATACAAGCGCACCTCAAAGCGGTATCATTTCGTTGTTGCTGATCACAACAAACGAACTCTAGCGTCCTAAGCGGACAAATAGCACCCTTCGAGGGTAGGCTCTCTTACATCCGACAAGGATAAACATAGCGCTATACAAGAAATCAAAATTTTGGTCTAGCTCTTAAGTAAAGTAGCTCGACTCACGCAAAACAAATCATATAAGCCGACAACAATTGGCGGATTTTAAGCGTGCGAGTCAGGTTAAAATGCAAACAGGCAAAGCGAAGCCGATTTGTCATGCATAAGCCTCAGTCGAGTAAACCTAGGTCTTGCCCTAAACCCAGCCACGCTGGATCTTGACATCTCACAGACATAGTATGGTATCACGAGATCAAAATTTGTCTCTTCACTTAAGCCTATTCGTTTCACGAGTTTTCGCGTAAATCGGTAAACGCGGAAAATCTCGCTTTATGCAAACAATAGATACGGTGATCATCGGGGAACTAGGAATGAGGCGACAACTCACACCCTCTTTACTTCAAAAAAAAACTGAAGTTCATAAATAATCGCGTTTCATAGATTGAGACTGCGGAAATTCAAACAAAACCCCAAAAGGGGCAGGGATTCGAAGCCACCAGCGGCCAGTCCGGTAAATACATCATGGCCTCTTAAGCGGCGAAACACATAAAACGAAATCCCAGAAGGATTGATAAACCTAGACGCTCAGGGCGTCATCTTCATCCTCGCGGCGGGGACAGCCTGCCCGTCGCCTCCCTCGGTCGCATCGCCACTACCCTCGTCCGCGCCACCCTGCAATCTTCTCCCACGCGCTCCCGATCTTCGAGTTTTTCGAGGAACTGAAATACATTCGCTTACAGGCGGCGAGGATCGAATCGAAATCTCCCTCGGTGGCGCCCACTCTCGCTTTCTGAGTCTGGCTTCCTCCAAGTCCAAGGCGGGGCCTCGTTACCTCGAAGCAACTCGAGCTCGTTCAGACTCCCTCGATCCCGAAAGCCAAGTCCCTCTTCGGACCGGCTATCAGGACTCGAGCAGGATGGCCATCCTCGTCGGGCGACCATAGAAGTCGTTGCTGGCATCCGGCAACCTCCGAGGATCTACGGTTCATCTCCTCGTGAGCCTGAACCTTCTCCTGAAGGCGGCGGACTTAGAGGTTTACTCCTCTTCTCTTTCTTCACCTTGAGTACGAGCTCGCGGTCTTCAAGTCGCTCAAATCGCTGATCACGAACCTCAAGCTGGGGCGTCACGGGCATGGGTGTCCTCGATGCTGCAATGCGGCCTTAGTGCGGCTTCAGCGCTTCGCGGCGACTCCAGTTCAGCCGATAGGCGAATGACTTACTTTTCGCCAAGCATTCCGTCGATCAGGAACACAAACTGTCATAAAAGGAAAGAGTAAGTATCATCCATAGCGGTGCAAAATTACGGACAAAATCAAACCTTGGAATGATGGCGTCAGCGGCTCACGAGAGGTGGCTTTGCTCTTCGCACCCTGCTTCTTTTAGCTCGGGCCTGGCGAGCTCTTGCCCTTCCCTTGGGCAGTACCAGCCTGGCAGTCCCAAGGCGAGTTCCCTCTTCCCCGGGAAGAGGTGCAGATCCCCGCTCGTCATCTCTTAGGAGATCACGATCGAGGCAGTCGAAGAACCCGATGGATGGATCTGAACATCGAGAGTCTGTTCAGAAACAATAACCCCTACGTAGGCGGGGAGGGCATCGGATGGGACTTGAGACTAGGAACCAAAGGAGCAGGCAAAGGAGTTGGAGCAGCGGAAGGAACATCGAGCGTCTGGTCCTCGCCGTTTGAGCCTTTCGCAGCACTACGCCGGGATAGCTTAGCCTTGAAAGAATCAAACCCATCAGTCAGGGGCGGAATAGCGACCTGGCGGGAGCACGACTGAGTCCGAACCGGCGGAGCTTGGCGGCCTCGCCATCTCAACATCAGAACCACTCTTTTGACTTGGGATGAAGACATTTTCTTTCTTGAGAGAAGAGAGAATTTGGAAAGATGTGAAGAATGAGAAGGAGGGTTGGCTATTTATAAGAAAAAAGAGGAGAAGACGGGTTCTCTGCGGAAAATCCTTAGCCGAAGATTTCGATTTTCAAAAAAAAAGAATTCAGATCACTGCATGAAATCGTCTCGACCTTACGGGCTGGGGAGGGCTAACTGTTGAGTCAAAACGGTTATCTCAAAATCTAATTGCCTTCCCGAAACTCAAAGATTTCCATGAAGCGGCCAGACGAGGAAAGATCGGACAACGAAAAAACCCGCAGGGCCGGCAAAGACGGCCTGGCGCCCGGCAACCGCAGCGGGGCCAGCGGGCCCGGCCCTGGCACCAGCCTCCGACCTGGCGCCCGGCGGGCCTTGAGCTGGCACAGCGCCAGCCCGGCACCCGGCTTTGGCCAGCCCGGCCCGCCCTGGAGGCAGGCTGGCCTAAGCGCCAGGCGGCACCCGACCTGGCGCCCGGCCACGGCCTGGCGCCCGGCTGACGCAGGGCGCGAGCTGGCTTCCAGCCGGCGGCACCGTCCGCAAACCCGACCTGGCGCCGGCCTTTCCCGACGCTAAGCGCCCGGCGGCACCGCGTAGTCGATGGCGTCGGTCCGTGGCCCTCGTCCTGATCCGGTCTATCGTGCCGGTTCGATCCGCCTTGTTTGGATCAGCCCTCGTGAGTTTGGTCCAATCAGGCTATGGCGTTTACGATTCCGCGAAACATCGGATAAACATCAATTAAATCAGGTAGCGGAAAACTTCGGAGATAATTCACGAAGCCGGCGAAAATGGAACATTTCGAGGAAGAGATAAGCTTGGCTGGCGAGGCCCGTCACCTAAAAGCAAACCGACCTAGAAGTGGGTATATAGGAGAGCAAGAGCAGAGAAAGGCATCGAAAATCTGAAATTAGACTTAGAGCATCCTGGCAGCTTAGAAAAACTAGGGTTTAGGTAGTTAGACTAAGCGGAGCGGGTTAGGGCGTTTGGCTGCCTCGCGACCTATCTTTTTTGTTAATCGCAGCTCTCTTTGTCTTTAGAATCCTTGTACTTGTTTCTCTTATCTAATAAAAGCCGGGCAAATAATTCAATTCCTATTTTTGTCTTGTTTACTTTAATGCGATTTAAATTGTGCAGCGCAGGAAAGTCGAGTTTGCTTGGCTTTCCTCCATAATCTGTTTTCGAAAATTGGCGGTGTAATTTGGTTCCCACATCGAGATTTAGTTTTTGTTTTTTGATTTATACTTTCGTCAAGTGTAGAGGAAGGATGCGGTAGTCGCCATTATCCTAACACTCTTTTTTTTAAGCTTGTCCGTGTCTTTACTTTTAGCGGCGTTTTAGGTGTAGCGATAAGAGACATGTTTTGGGATCTCATTATCACGATACTATGTCTGTGAGATGTCAAGATCCAGCAAGACTGGGTTTAGGGCAAGACCTAGCTTACTCTCAGCTTTAAGGCTGTCGCGATGACTGTCGACTTCGTTTTGCCTGTTAGTGATTTCTTCCTGATTCTTTTCGTTTAAAGTCGCGACTATCGCCGGCTTATATGACTTGTTTAAAAGAATCGAGCTATCTTCGGAGTTTATCGAGGCGGCTAAACCAAAATTTTGGGTTTCTTGTATAGCGCTATGATATCCTTGTCGGATGTAAGAGGACCTTGTAGGTCTGACTACGAGTTTTGTATTGAGTGAAGCGTTTCTTGTGTCGTCGTCGGGAATGTCGGCCAGTGAGTTATTTTAAGTCGCTGGTGGACTGTCTTTTGCGGATATCACGAGTTTTGTTATCTTTTAAGAAGTTGCGGCGTCTGGCGTTTCTTTTGAAGATATGATTTTCGTTTTCGAGCGTTGATGCGTTTAAGTGAGCATGAAAGATAGAAAGAATTTTATTAAAATTTAGAAGTTGAGTACATGTGCGGATTTTGGCGTTTTGTGGGAGTATAGGGTATCGCGCAGTCCCCTTTTGGTGAGGGGATAGCTGAACTTCGCCGGGTTTGACGAGCTGCCTCGTACCTCTTTCGAGGATCAAGCCATCTCGTAGTTCTGATAGTTGCGCGGGCGTTTTACTCCCGTCGCGTCGCCGTTCGATCGTGCTGGTCGGATCAGTGGTTTGTCGCGGAGTCGAGCTATCGCTCTTACGGCGGTGGACTCAGAGCTTTGTCGCGTCTTGAATCGTTGCCTGTTCGGATGATTCTGGATCATCTTTCTTGAGTCTTCGGGAATGTTGTGTGATTCCTTTGCTCGTTTGGGTTGGCGAGGCGTTCGATCTTTTAGATTTGAACTTCGGCTAGGTAACGAGTCTCGATTGTTTCGACTACCCATATGGCTGCGGTTCGGTCGGTCGGAAACTTGATACGAGGTGATATGTGGATGGTACTGCCTTCATGGAGTTGATCAAGGGTTCCCATGATGGCGTTGTAGATGGCGGGTTGTCGACTACTGCAAACTCGGCGATCTTTGTAACTTCCTTTGCCATGACGGGAGTTTAATTCTCGAGGTCATGGTAGTGGCGCTCGAAACCCGTCAAAGGTTTTGGCTCGGGGACGACTTCCCAAGTGGGATCTTCATCCTGTAGAGGTGTCGCGGAAGATGGCGTTGACCGTGCTTCCTGTATCGATGAGAATGCGGCCGACTTGAGATCTGGATGACCAGGTCGATTACCAAAGGATCGCGAGTGAGGTTGTCGATTCCGGCGGTCTCGTGTTCCTCAGCGATGTGTGGTTAGGAACATCGCTGTCACGGGAACCAGTTGGAACTGTCTCGGCTTTTAAGCCCGTAGGCTTTTATCGATGAGACGAGTCTTGGTAGAACTGTGATCCTCCGATGATCATGTTTACCCTCTGGCGACTGTTGTTCCTTGGTAGTCCTGTCTTCTTCGCTTTTCCCGATTGGTTTTGGATCGCGCGGTCCTCGGAGAGTTTTGTTGGTCTTTGGGCGGTCGGTCAGGAGCAAGTCCTTTATACTCTTGACCTTTGATAGTTCGCGGTGAGGAGTTTTCGCGGAGGCGCCGAGAACCTTGCAGTTAGCGGTGGAGTGACCTCTGGTCTCGTGGAACTTCGGTAGGAGTTATCCTTGTACTGGTTCCTGGTCAGGTGTTTCGGAGGTTTTGCCTTGCTCGAGTTGATGGCGTAGTTATGCTGCGCTTGGCGTCTTCCTTCGTGATGGGCGTTTTTGTCGTTCGAGAGGTTTCTTCTTGGGGCGTTTTCTGCGGTCCGTGCTTCTGCGATAGAAGCTTCATCTCTTCTTCCATGATGATGAAGTCCGTTGCCTTGTGGAGAGTATCCTGGATTGTCGCGGCTTTTCCAGTAGTATCCACTTTGAACCGACTTGTACCAGAGAGTTTTCCTCGGCGTCGATTGCGACATTATCGCTGATGCCGTTACTCTGGCCATCACCAGTTTGAACTTCGCATGAAGTCGGCGTAGACTTCGTCTTCCTTCTGAGCTAGACTCCATAGATCCACGTCGGACGTTTCTCTGTCCATGAACATGGAGTACTGTTTGAAATACGAGGCCAGTTGGCGGAAGTTTCGATGGAGTTCCTTTTGAGCGGAGAACCACTCGGCGCAGCACCTTTGAGGTGCTAGAAGAAGAAGACAATGACCTGCGTCCGTTCGGCTCGGGGAGTTTGCACCTACCCATTGCGATCTGGAAAGGACTGCAGGTGCGACTTAGGATCCGTCGTGCCGTCATAGGCGGGATTTTGATCTTCCACAGGTCTGAGATCGTGTTTCCGTGATCCGGCGGTGAATGGCGTTTTCCGTGCTTCCTCGAGAAGTCTATTGATCTCGGGGCGGAACTGGTCGCCCTGATGGATTTGCGATTTTACGCTTTCGCCCGTACGGTCTTTTGAGAGATCGTGGAGATCATGGATCTACGCTATTGCTGCCGGCGTTCCTCGAACCTGTCGGTGCTGGTCGCGATAGATCCGAGTTTGATCTTCAGCGAGTTCTTCCTGCTCCATCAGTAGAGTTCTTCTTCCTCTTGTCATGGGCCTATCGAAGGATACCGATGCGGCGGACTGGCCGGGTTCTCCAGGGTGGATGTCAGCGTCTTCATCGGAAGGATCCGATTGGTGGCTGATATCTAGATTGATGCTTCGGCGTCGCTTTCCTTGTTTCCGTGGCGGGGTGGAAGGTTCTGCGAGTCGTTTGCTGTCCTTCGGAGCCGTTTCCTCGGGAGTGGGCTCTTTCGCGGCATCTTTTTCTCGTGCTTCCGGAGATCCGTCGAGTCTCCTTGGCGTGCCTTGGTGGATCCAGCGGCAACTTGCTCCCTGCGCGGTTAAAGGTGTTGACCTGTTTTGCGGCGAGGTTATCAGCTTGTCTGTTGTTCGCCCGCGCCTGAAGCGGTAAACATTCCTTCATCCTCGCCTCAGTGTTTGCATCAGCGGTGACTGGGCGCATCTCAGCTGGAGTCTTCTCAGCGTTGGCGTCGACGGGTGTTCTGTCTAGGGCTGGCTGATCCTTGGTGACGTCGGTAGACATGATCGAGCATGTGCAGTTGCGAGATAGATAGATCGTAACCCCCTCCTTCTAGCGCCAAACTGTGGGAACGAAATTCACACCGTCAATTTCGATAAAGATTTGTGGAGGAAAACCGAGTTAACCCGATCTTCCTTGAAGGTCGGATATCTGCTGGGCTGCGAAACAATCAAATAAAGTTCGCGAAAATAGAAATCGTAAAGTTGAAGAAAGAGATCTTATTTCTGAATTCTCGTTTGGCGTGTACAACAAGAAAAAAACCGGCCGTAGGGCTGTCGAGGAGTCCGTAGTCTGGTCGCCTAAGTCTATCTAGTTGAGTCACAGCTTCGCTAGTGAAAACAGAAAGAATGCTAAATCGCTCTAAGTGCTAAGTGCTTGAAGTTTGTGATCTGGTTTGCTTCTTGCTCAAAGCTCTCCTTATATACTCCTCCTAAGGCGGTTTATCTTCTGGCGGGCTGGTCGGGCTTTTCCATTTTCGTCCATCTTCGTGTTTATCGGAAACTTGACATTTATCTTCTGGAAACTTGACATTTATCTTCTGGAAACTTGACATTTATCTCTTATGTGAGGATAAAGATAAACCGTCATAGTTTATCCTTCTTTCGGAAAATCGTGCGTGGGCGTTTTGGCCCGTTGGGCGTTAAGGCGTTATTACGGTTTTGAAAGGGCCCGATCTTTGAAGGTTTGGTTTTCGAAGGAACCTAATTCCTATATAGTCGAGATAGCGGTGTTCCAGAATAACCGTGATCATACCAAACTTGTGTAGATTGATCCAAACAAGCTAAGGCGGGATGGAACCGAGACGCGATAGGACCGAGACGGGGCGGGGCGCGGACCCGCGCCAGCCAACCAGCGCGGCAGTGCGCCAGCGCCAGGCAGTGCGCCCGGCGCCAGGCGGCCAGCGTGGCAGGTGCCGGCCGCCAGGCGGCCAGCGTGACAGGTGCCGCCCGGGCAGGCGTGCCGCCGGGCCAGGCGGCCCGTCCAGCGTGCTGCCAGCGCCAGGCGGGTTGCCGCCCGTATACGCCATCCAGCGTCCAGCGTGCGCCCGGCGCCAGGCCATCCGTCCAGCGTCGCGGCGCCAGGCCATCCGCGTCCAGCGTGCAGCGGCGCCAGGCAGAGGTGCCGGGGCGCCAGCCAGTCAGCGTCCAGCGTGCCGCGGCGCCAGGCGAGTGCCGCCCTGAGCCAGCCAGCGTCCAGCGTGCGGCGGCGCCAGAGCCAGCCAGCGTCCAGCGTGCCGCCGGCGAGGCGGCCAGCGTGGCCAGTGCCCGCCGCCAGGCGGCCAGCGTCCAGCGTGCCGCCCGGCATAGGCCAGCCAGCGTCCAGCGTGCCGCCCGGCGCCAGGCGAGGTGCCCCGGTGCCAGGCGGCTCGGCGTGGCGATGCCGCCCGGTGCCAAACCATCTTCGTCTGTGGGTTTTCGTTGTTCGATCTTTCTCCGTCGTTTGCGGAAATCTTTTGAGTTTGGGAAGATCTTTAGCCGTAGATTTGAGATAACGTTTCTAATCCAGCGAAATTCAGCGAGTATCGGGATTTGAGATGGACTTGGATTTGTAGATTTTCGATAAATCGAGGATGAGCAATGTGGCCGAGCTTTAGATGTGTTAAAAGATGAATCTTTTAAACAATGCGGAAGGCTACGGAAGACTCATTGTAGATCTCGGGCGATCAGACATGGGTTTCAAGGGACCAAGATGCGCCATTGCCGAGATCATGAGATGATCGCCGCGGATGGCGCCAGGACCCTAGCCGTTGGCGTAAATGGGAGTGGGCGAGCCTTAGTGAGTTTTATCGGCGGCGACCCGTTTCTTGGATTTGATCGTGGCTTGGCACTTCTTTTCGAGGATTTTCGGTGGCGATTTCGTCATTGACCGATTTGACCCCAACAGTCAACAACTCAACCAATCCTGTCTGATAATCTCCTCTAACCTCATTTCTTGCATAAAATAAAAGTGTAGGCTTTACCTTGAGTATCGATCAAAGGACACATGGGATATTCTTACTAAAAAGTTTCAGAACACACATGTAGTCTTCTGTTGGGAATGAAATCGGATATGACAAAGTTGACATCAAATGTCCGTAAAATTAACATAAGATTTTTCGTTCTCGAAAAGGAAACTTATCTGAGAAGAACTTGCGGTAAAATCTTGTTTTAAAGAATTCAAACAGCGATTTCTTAAAACAACGACACAATGCTATCATTGGTCCAAACGTCCGTAAACAACATCTCAAGCATCGTATCATTGCGACAGTCTCGGACGCTTGGACGATGGGTTCTCAAAACAAAGGTTTCAGTCCGCGGCGCAAACTCGGTCACGATGGAGACCGAGTCACAAACAAGAGCTCAGTTGCTATAGCGATCAAATCATGAAACGAAACTTCGGCGTATAGCGACGAGTTTGAAACCAGCTTCGGTTATAGCGACCAAACATGCATGCATCCCGGTCTTTCCGTAACGTCTGAAGTCTTCCGAAATGATGATACAACATAAAACTATGCAGTCTCGATTATCCTCATTACAACCTTCAACAAACCACGGCTTAACCATTTCTTGATTTCCAATCAAATGGAATCCTTTGTCTGGTTTTACGATAAAAACCGTGGAAATTATCTTTATCAAAGAAACCGTAATAAACGTCCCAAATCAAAAGACGGTCCAAAGAGTCTTAAAACTTGATTCGAGGCTGATGTCTTGCATATTTTCATGTTTTAAGCCATCTTTTTATTGCATTTCTTTAGTTGTAGGCTTAAGTTTAGGCTTGTCTAGGATCATTTTGCATTCATTTGTCCCTATCAGGTGTTGGAGCATTTTTTGGTGAGATTTGAGGTGTTTGGAGACTTTCTGACCCAAAAAAGAAGTGAAGAATCAAGAATGGCTATAAGAAGAGAAGTAAAACCAAGAGAAGAGTAAGACGGGTAGCCTTGACCGGTACACATACCGGACAATGAGGACTGCTGGATGGCGGGAGACATGTCAGTGCATACGCGGACGGAAGAACAAAGCGCGTCGAGCCAAGCACGTCGGGGCGTCCGCTACTACACCGGACGATGAAGACTGGTTGGCGCCCTGGAAGCGTCGGTACGAGCACCGGACGGGAGAAGCGTGATGCGTCGGGCCGAGGGCGGCGGGGTGGCCTGTCGGCTAGGAGTACCGGTCGTGAAAAGGTGCTGAACCGGGGTGAGACTGCGGGGTGAGGCGGACTGACCTGGGGCCGGGGAACAAGAACACAGCCAGCTGGACGGCGGGTAACCCTGACGGGTTGAATGGTTTGATGCTACCCTGACCGAGTTTTGTACCTCATTCCTATTAATTACAGACCTATTTGGCTTAAGGACTTTTAGTAATCTTAATCTATGTTTCTAGGGCTTTTAAGCCTAGCTATAAAGTACCATTGTAATCCCTAATGGGGCGTATCTCATTTTCTATCTAAGAACAAATAAACCTCTTGAGTAAAGTTTCATCTTGATTCATAATCTCATCTTGTCTTTGTGCTCTGGATTGTTTGATTTCATATCCTTTCTTTCTCTATATGTTTAAGCTTGAATCTCTAATGGGTTTAAGAGTAAGCATGTGGATTAGTGAGTAGATCCTTCTAGATCCATGGGTTAGGGTGATAGAGAGTGATTAAGTTAGATCCAAGGTGTCTATTGTTAGATCTATCATTTCCTTGCATAGATTTGGTGTTTTAAAGCTATATTTGAGGTTGCCTCTCAAACATAGAGCTATAGGCATTTCATGCCCGGAAGGTGTTCTATGAAATGCCTGAACCAACTCATCTATTGTTGGTGTCAAAATCGGTCACAACGGAATCAATGACTGAAAGTCTCTAGAAAGTATTTCTTGAAACAAAAAGTCTCGGATAATTTGAAAAGAAGTTATCACGAGATTTTCTCAAATTAGAATATCCACTCTCTGTGAGATCGGAAGACTACTGAGCGTCTTGTGAGGCGAGAGTCCCGGAAAGATCGGTCCTTCGCCCAAGGACATCAAGATTCGATCACCACAAAACCCTAAACACAAAAGAATCTGCCTCGAAACTTCGAAGAGGTCGTTCTCTCAAACCGTGAGGAACCAGAAAACGATCAAGATATCAAATCGAAGCCCTCGCCGAGATCTTCAGCCTGGCGCCCGGCACCGCGCCACGGGCCGGCCTGGCGCCAGCGGCACCAGCCTGGCGGCGGCACCATCGTCCGCAGCGGGCGGCCTGGCGCCCGGCGGCACCGACCTGGCACGGCGGCACCCGTCCGCGCAGGCGACCTGGCGCGGCGGCACCGGCCTGGCGCCGTACCCGACTGGCGCCCGGCACCGCATCCGCGGGCGGCCTGGCGCCCGCGGCACCCGACCTGGCGCGGTCGGCGGCCCTCGTCTGGTCTCGGTCCCATCGTGTTGGTCTGATCCCATCTTGGCTTGTTTGGATCAATCATCGTGAGCTTGGGGCGATCCGGCTATGGAATAAACATCCCGACTTCGATTGGAATGCGTCCTCGATGTTTTCGACAAAACTAGAAGGATTGGATTTCGTAGAAGATATCGTATAAAACAAGGTCGATTAGCGAACATCGATCCTTTAGGCTATACGGTTTATTTTACGAGAAAATAGTCTTTCAGAAATCGTATAAAGCGTTCAGCGACTTAAGACAAGTCCACGGACTTACTTACGATTTTAAGAATTCAGGCCCAATCAGGCTATGGCGGTTTATCGATTTCGAACATCGGATAAACATCAAATCACGAAAACTTCGAGGATAATTACGAAGATCGACGAAAATGGAATACTTCCTGAAGAGATAAGCTTGGGCCCAAAGGCGAGGTCCATCATCTTAAGGCAAACCGACCTAGGTGAGTATATAAGGAGAGCAAGAGCGAGGAGAGGAGGATCGAAAATTAGACTTAGAGCATCCTGCTAGCTTAGAGAACTTAGAACTTAGGCGGTTAGGCCAGAGAGGCAGGACTTAGAGCGTCTGGCGCCTCTTGTTCAAGTTTTATCTTCTCCGCAGACCCATGTTCCTCGGAAGGATCTAACTATACTTTTACTCGAGCTCCGCATATAGAAACCCTAGGCATTATCTTGACATGCCGCTTCTATGACCAGCGCTCATATTAGGCGAACCAGGCCCTAGAGCGTCTGGCGCCTCCTGCTAGCAAATCTCCGCTCCTCGGAAGGATCGGACAATTCTTTACTTAAGAGCTCCGCACATAGAAACCCAGGCGTTATCTTGACATGCCTGTTTCTATGACAAGCTCATACTAGGCGAACCGCCCAGGCGGTTCGATCTCTTGTTCAATTCTTTCTAACTGAACTTCGTCCGACTTGATCCTCGAAAGAGTGCGTAGGCAGCCTTTCTTAAGGTCAGTCTCAAATCTTAACAAAACCTTTTCGCATTTATTCGGTCACTTGTCGTTGGCTGTCGCGGAGAATCCGGACCTTCAGGGAAAGTCGGGTTAACTTGGCTTTCCTCCGTTTTTATTCATTAAAATCGGCGGTGTGAATTTCGGTTCCCACAGTTTGGCTAGAAGGAGGGGGACGGATTACTCTTACTCATATGGCCGCAAAGCAGTCGAACCGATGTCGGAAATATGAAAGAAAAGTTGCAGTTTGCGTCAGCGATGGTAAAACAACTCCAGCAGCGACTGTTCCTATGGCCAGCGCTTACGCCAAAGCGCCACGGTGCTCGAGCAAATAAAAAACCTAGCGCGCTTTCCGCCACAGGAAGAGCACGAGCTCGCAATTTCTCTATCTAAACAGAAGAACAGCGATAAAATCTATCAAACCCCAAAATTTGTCTTGTTACCAAGTTAGAGAAATGCATAGCGAGCAAGGTTTCTCTGAAAACGTTTCTTTCGAGAACCTCTGGAAAAATAAAACTTATTCTCCTCGAAACCTTGGGAAACCCTATATTACTCATAGAACAGAAGCCGGCAAATCGGTTCACCGATTCCCACTGCCATACTTCTTACAAACAACTCTCGAGGAATAAACGGGAAAACGAAAGGAGGTCGGAGCTTAATCTTACTAGGACGACTTGCCATAGGGTAAGATCAGTCTTCCCAGTCCGCCTTAGTAGAGCCCACTTTGTTCTCCTTTGTGTCGAGGTCAAAATGGCTTTCGTTTCATCTCAATCTGAGTTTCCGTTGAGATTTTCACGAAGAACAAAGTCACTGTCGGCCACCTCGCCGTGGGCAGGACAAACATTACCGAGGTCACCTCACCCTCCGACATGGCTACCTGCATACAGGGCGAACTCACCTTCGTTATCCTTTGAGTTTAGATCAAAGTGGCTTTCGTTTCGTCTCAATCGGAGTTTCCGTTGAGATTTTCTGAAGGAACAAAATCACTCTCCCGGCCACCTCGCCCATGGACGAGAACAACCATCACCAAGGTCACCTCGCCCATGGCCACCTCGCCTGTGGAAACCTCACTTTTCTCTCCTTTGAGTCTAGGTCAAGATGGTTTTGTTTAGTCTCAATCAGACTTCCGTTGAGATTTCTGAAAGAAAACAATGTCATCTGTCCACCTCGCCCATGAGAAGGATCTCTGTCCCGTCATAGGATGAGACATCCTGTCTCAGTACCATGCATCTTTGCCTGAGTTTTCGTAACTTCGATCTTTGAGTCCGTGAGCCCGGGGATCGACGAAGGCGAGCAACAACAGCATCGGCGGCAAGGGTCTGGCGCCCATCCGTGCGGTCGTTTGTGATCTCGGGCAGCGGCAACATCTTGGTCCCTTAAACCCATGTTGGGATTGTTAGAAACCACGATTCTTCGAAAAGCCTTCCGCGATTGTTTAAAGGTTCATCTTTTAAGCGTCTAAGAATCGAAGCCTCATTGCCCAAACCCTTGAAGGCGGAAAGTCTATGAGTCCAAGTCCATTTCAATCCGATACTCGAGGAGTCGTTGGATTAGAAGCGATTATCTCGAAATCTGCGGCTAAAGATCCTCCCAAATCAAAGATTTCCCGCGAGCGACTAACGAGGAAAGATCGAACAACGGAAAAACCACGGACGGCAAGGCGGCCTGGCGCCGGCAGCGTCCGCAGCGGCGGCTGGCACCGGCACCCGGCCTGGGGCAGCGGCACCGGCCTGGCGCCCGGCGGCAAATCCGCAGCGGGCGGCTTGCCGCGGCACCGACCTGGCGCCCGGCACCCGACCTGGCGCGGTCGGCGGCCCTCGATCCTGGTCGGTCCCATCGTGTTCGGTCGATCCATCTTGGCTTGTTTGGATCAATCTTTGTGAGTTTGATGCGATCACGGTTATTCTAAACACCAATCGTCGACTATATGAGGAAATGGGATTCCCGAATGCGAAACCTTCAAAGTATTTTCTCGAAAATTTTGTAAAGGTTTTAATTCTTTGTAGGACAGGAACAAAAGCGTCTTGAAAACTGCCGTAGAATTTAGGGAACTTAGGACCTAGGTGGATAGTCTAGCAAGCTAAGTCTTAGGCAAAATTTCCAGTCTTGTTCCATCGTTCCTTGATTGTCCAGGCAGAACATGCAAACCGATCTAGTCTCTCAAAACCAGAAGCGATCACCCAGCGTTCTAAAATACTCATCCCGCTTCCTACAAAGAAAAAAAGCGTTACACAAGCCGGAAGAACGGCTAACCGTTTTCTTTAAGTAAAAGAAAAGGAAGTAGGTATGTATACTATATCCGTATAATCCCATCTTGAAAACTTTTGCTTCAGCATCAAGACAGCGCTTTTGACAAAGCAAACTCGCCAGCAATAAGATTAGTCTTAAAAGCGTAGCGGCATAGCCCCGTTACAAACATAGTCCTGAAAACTCTATGTCACTCTAAACGCAAACTTCGCGACTAAGCGTGTACCACGTCAGACTAATAGCGCGACGGTGAACTCTGAAAATAACGAAATAACCTTCGGTAAAACTCCATGAGTAGTTGAAGCAGCTTTAGATCAAAGGTCGAAATCATAAGCATCTCTCGTGTAATCCGCGGAAACATCGCTTTAACAATCTGCGATTTTCTATCTCCATGAAACGGTCATCCATTACTTTAGTATAACAAGAACATTTTAAAACAAAACAGCCTATGGAAAAACATGATCGGTCTCATGCAAAACGATTTCATGATGCATAAAAGTGAATGAGGAAAACATAATCCGTGGTCGCGAATATCGCAAGTAATTTGTGAGAAACATCTCCGGTTACCTTTGCGAAAACCCCTTACATCACTTTTACGAAAAATCCTCTGTATGGTCGAGTCAATTCATACAAAGCAACTTTAAGTAAAATAAACATAATGGGTCCAACGGGTTGCTCCACAAGGTTTCTGGCTCCTGCTTTCACTCCCAGCGGTTACGTCCGAGCAGGAAATAATCGCATGAGCGAACCCGCGCGTGTCCTCGCGTCGATCCCTTAAACTTTGTCCCCTCGGATAAAATGAAGCGATTTTCATGCAACAAAAAAATTTTATCACGAACCATTCATCATTATAACTGAGACCTAAAGTGGAAGATCGTTTCTAAAGCCATCAGCCATAACTCAGAAAACTCCGCTATGCTTGGCATGTCTATCTCGGCAAACGCTATTTGGCCCTCGACCAGCTTCAGCATTCCGTAAAGCCGGACCTGAATTGGCATCCCCATTAAGGACAATCGTAAACTAACATGACCTTAATAAGGGTCATGGTCTGATCGTTACCAACAACTTCCTTGGCGTCTGGCTGAATCTAGCCTCCATGCCAATCCAAAGCTACTGGCGACCACGCTCAATCATTAACGGCTAAAACAACAATCCACGATTTGTTCATAGAGCCAAGTGACTATTCGCAAGCAATTTGTCATATAACCAAGAATCGAAATCATCGATAAACTCTTCATACCAAAACTCAGTCCTAACAACCATATGGTTAGCGGAAGATTTAAACTTATCGTCAATCGATTAAGTTCTATCGCCCGTAAACCGGCATGAAAAGAAACACTGGTGACAAGGCTCCAAGAGTTATCTGAGTCATCCTTAATATATACAAACAAATCCGGGAGGCCAACACTTCCGAAGCACTGTGAATGTAGGCGCTTCTCCTGGGTCGAACTTCGCGACCTCTTGGTCCTGCGTCTAAGCCGAAACAACAGTTTCTGGCTGCGAACATTAGAAAACATCTCAAAGCCAGCGAACATTTCAACCACGAAATGCGGCACAAGGAAACTTCGACCTTCAGCACTGCGAGGCGTCGCTAGCGGCTCGAAGGACATTCTTTTCTCAAAAGCGTTCGGCGAAATCCTCGTCTCTAGAACTCAAAACATACAAACACACCTCTAGCGGTAACATGCCTCTAAACTGGCATCATTTCGTTGTTGCTGATCACAACAAAGCGAACTCTAGCGTCTAAACAGACAAATAGCAGCCCTTCAAGGGTAGGCTCTCTTGCATCCGACAAGGATAAACATAGCGCTATACAAGAAATCAAATTTTGGTTTAGCTCTTAGTAAAGGAAGTAGCTCGACTCACGCCAGACAAATCATATAAGCCGACAACAATTAGCGGATTTTTAAGCGGTGCGAGTCAGGTTAAAATCGCAAACAAAAGCGAAAGCCGATTTGTCATCGCCAAAGCCTCAGTCCGAGAGTAAACCTAGGTCTTGCCTAAACCCAGCCACGCTGGATCTTGACATCTCACAGACATAGTATGGTATCACGAGATCAAAATTTGTCTCTTCACTTAAGCCTATTCGTTTCACGAACTTTCAGCGTAAATCGGTAAACGCGGAAAATCTGGCTTTATGCAAACAATAGATGCGGTGATCATCAGGGAACTAGGAATGAGGCGACAACTCACACCCTCTTTCTCATACTTGAAAAAACTGAAGTTCATAAATAATCGAAAAACAAATACATCAACAGCATCATGCTCGAAAGTCTCTCATGACACATAACCAGACCATATAAGTCTGCGGAAAACAGATCACAGGGTCTTAAACTCCAAAGCGAACTACGGAAGGCTTGATCCCTACAACAAAGTGCGTAGGCAGCCTTGAAGCGCAGCCCAATCTTACCACTTTCAGCGGGCCTTTCAACCATTAATTCCGCCTATCTTACCTGACATGTCTTATGGCTGCAAGAACATCACAAAGGTTCTAACAGCTGGGGGCTAACTGTTGGTGTCAAAATCGGTCACACGGAATCAATGACTGAAAGTCTCTAGAAAGTATTTCTTGAAACAAAAGTCTCGGATAATTTGAAAAGAAGTTATCACGATTTTCTCAAATTAGAATATCCACTCTCTGTGAGATCGGAAGACTACGGTCGAGGGCGAGAGTCCCGGAAAGATCGGTCCGCTTCGCCCAAGGACATCAAGATTCGATCACCACAAAACCCTAAACAGAAAGAATCTGCCTCGAAACTTGAAGAGTCGTTCTCTCAAACCGTGAGGAACCAGAAAACGATCAAGATATCAAATCGAAGCCCTCGCCGAGATCTTCAGCCTGGTGCCGGCGGCGCGCCACGCAGGATGGCTAGCGCCGGCGGCACCGGCTGGCGCCGGCGGCACCAACCTGGCGCCGGCCCGGCCGCCGCGGGCGGCCTGGCGCGGCGGCACCCTGGCGTCGGCACCCGACCTGGCGCAGCGTACCGTCCGCAGCGGGCGGCCTGGCGCCGGCGGCACCCGGCCTGGCGCCGGCGGCATCCGTCGCGGGCGGCCTGGCGCGGCGGCACCGGCCTGGCGCCCGGTCGGCCCTCGTCCTGGTCTCGGTTCCATCGTGTTCGGTCTGATGCCATCTTGTCTTGTTTGGATCAATCATCGTGAGCTTGGGACGATCACGGCTCGGAATAAACATCCTTGACTTCGATTGGAATGCGTCCTCGATGTTTTACGACAAAAACTAGAAGGATTGGATTTCGTAGAAGATATCGTATAAAACAAGGTCGATTAGCGAACAACAATCCTTTAGGCTATACGGTTTATTTTACGAGAAAAATAGTCTTTCCGAGAAATCGTATAAAACGTTCAACGACTTAAGACAAGTCCACAGACCTACTTACGATTTTAAGAATTCAGGCCCAATCAGGCTATGACGGTTTATCCGATTTCCCAAACATCGGATAAACATCAAGTCACCGAAAACTCGAGGATAATTACGAAGATAGACGAAAATGGAATACTTCCTGAAGAGATAAGCTTGCGCCCAAAGGCGAGGTCCATCATCTTAAGGCAAACCGACCTTGGAGTGAGTAAATAAGGAGAGCAAGAGCAGAGGAGAGGAGGATCCGAAAATTAGACTTAGAGCATCCTGCTACCTTAGAGAACTTAGAACTTAGGCGGTTAGGCCAGGATTAGTTGTCATAGAGGCTAGGATTGCTATTAGACTCATTCTCATTGTTTGCTTTGATCATTACAGCCAAAGGGATTTGGTGTACTTGGGTGATCATTGCAAAAGAGCATTCATCTAGGGATAGAGCTTGCTTAGTTTTGTTGTCTAGGCATAAGGATTAGATTGATTGAAAAGTTAGCATCTTGGATTGAAGCTTAATCATTTGATATCAAGTCCCTATACCCATGGGTCTCACTCTCCTCATAAGAAAGAAAGTTTTGCTTTTTGTTGCATTTTGCTTATTGTTCTAGTTTAATCATCATCCTCTCTAATGGTTGCATTTAGATTGAGCATAGGCTTGCATTCCCTCTGTTTCATTGTCACTTAGGACTGGTTCGACAATCTTATATACTACATCATTTGATTAGAACCTGAAAAGTTCTTTCATCAAGTTGGCGCCGTTGCCAAATTCTAAGTTGATTGTGACATTGGGATTTAGTCACTTGCTTGAGACTAAATCATTTTTCTTTTCTTGTGATATTGATTCTCCTTTTGCATCTTCCTTTGATTTTCAGGTGTATGAACACAAGAAGCAGGGGTGCAACTAACCTGGTTCCCACTGTTGAAGAGATAGCTACACTTGAGAGGGAAATAGCAAGAAGGAGAAGAGAAGAGGAGCAACAGGCTCACATTCAGAGATTGGGGTTTGAGATGGATGATCATCAACCCCAAGATGGCAATGGTCAAGAGCTGACAACCTTAGACCACAGCGCCAGCAACAACAACACCCAGCTGACCAGCTAGAGCCATTGGCACATATGACCGTCCTCACATTCATGGCAGCAGGGCGGGCATCCGTCACCAACTGTGGAAGCTAACAACTTTGAGATCAAGTCAGGCTTGTTGAGTGTGATTGAGAACAACAAGTACCATGGCTTGGCTGTAGAAGACCCATTTGATCACTTGGACAAGTTTGATAGCTATTGTGGCTTGTCCAAGACCAATGGTGTGTCAGAAGATGCCTTCAAGCTCAAGTTGTTTCCATTCTCTCTAGGAGACAAGGCACGCCAATGGGAGAAATCTCTACCTAGTGACTCCATCACTACTTGGGATGATTGTAAGAAGGCCTTCTTGGAGAAATTTTCTCCCACATCAAGGACAAGCCAAGCTGAGGAATGAGATCTCTAGTTTCCAGCGAAGAACTTGGAAAGCTTTAGTGAAGCAGAAAGGTTCAAGGGATATCAAGCTAAGTGCCCACACCATGGCTTCTCAAAGGAAAGTTTGCTGAGCATATTCTATAGAGGTGCCCTTTCTGAATTTAGAGCAAGATTGGATACAGCAAGCAATGGTTTCTTCCTGGGCAGGTCTGAAGAAGATGCTGAGGAGCTGGTGGACAACATGGTCAAAGTGATTCAGTTTACAGTGGAGAACATGACAGGGCTGATAGAACAACCAGAGCTGATGACAACCAGACCAAGAAGGAAATCAAATCCTTGCAAGAGAAGATAGACTTGCTGATTGCTAACCAAGACAAGCAGGAGCAGATTCACTTTGTGGGTGGTCCAAATCAAGAAACTCCTCCTAAGGTTAATGAAGTTGAAGGGTTAGAAGGGCAAGAAGAGCTTTGCTTCATCAACAACAATGGTTCTTGGTACAGGAAGGAGCCTAACTTTCAGTACAACAATTACCAGCAAAGGTCTTACCCCAACAACCAGCAAGGAGGCTATCAACCAAAGCAAAACACTCAGCAAGGGAACTACCAGCCTAGGCAGAATCCTCCTCCTGGTTTTGCAAACCATGGCAATCAATCTACTCAAGCTCAAGGTAGCTCCTCCCAAGCTAAAGCTCAGATTCATCTATGGAAGCTATGTTCAAACAACTATTGAACGGTCAAGCTAGAGCAGCCAAAGACATTGGCCATGAGTTCACGACTGTTGTTGGGGTCAAAATCGGTCAATGACGAAATCGTCACCCGAAAGTCCTCGAAAGAAAAGCCAAGCGACGATCAAATCCAAGAAGCGGGTGGCGCTCGATAAAACTCACGGAAGGCTCGTCCACTCCCATCTGGCCAGGCGAAGTCCTGGCGCCCATCAATGCGATCGTCTCACGATCTCGGGTGATGACAGCATCCTGGTCCCTTGAAATCCATGTCTGGATTGTCCGAGATCTACAATGAGTCTTCCGTAAAACCTTCCCGATTGTTTTAAAGATTCATCTTTTAACATATCTAAAACTTCGAACCACATTGCTCTCATCCTCGGCGGCGGAAAATCTGAAGATCTAAGTCCATCTCAAAATCCGATACTCGCGAATCGTTGGAAACAATTATCTCGAGATCTCGACTAGAGACCCTCCCAAAACTCGAAAGATTTCCCGCAAGCGGTGGCGAGGAAAGATCGAACAAACCCACGGACGGCAAAGCGGCCTGGCACCAGCAACACGGGGCCTGAGCTAAGCGCCCGGCGACACGCAGCGGGGCAGGCTGGCCTGGCGCCAGCGGCACCCGGCTGGCGCCCGGCGGCACAGCGGGGCAGGCCTGGCGCCAGCGGCACCAACCTGGCGCCCGGCGGCTGCAGCGGGGCAGGCGGCCTAGCAGCGGCCAACCTGGCGCCCAGCGGCCAGCGAATTGACCGGCGCGGCCAGCGAGGCAGCGGATTGGCCTGGCGCCAGCCAACGCGGGCAGCTGAGCTGGCTAGCGCCGGCGGCACCGGCCTGGCGCCCGGCTTGAAGCGCAAGCCAGCGCGGCGGCAGCGGGGCAGCTGGCTGGCGCCAGCGGCATCGGCCTGGCGCCGGCGCACCAATCCAGCAGGCGGCCTGGCCGCGGCACCGACCTGGCGCCGCGGCACCGTCCAGCGGGCGGCCTGGCGCCCGGCGGCACCGACCTGGCGCCCGGCGGCACCAAATCATCGCGGGCGGCCTGGCGCCAGCGGCACCGGCCTGGCGCCCGGCGGCACCGTCAGCGAATTGGCCTGGCGTCGGTCCACCCTCGTCGGTCTCGTTCTATCGTGCGGTTCGATCCCATCTTAGCTTGTTGGATCAATCGCCAAGTTTGGTATGATCCGGTTACTCTAGAGCGCCACTTCCTCGACTAAACAAGGAATTGAGGTTCCTTGGAAACCGAGACCAAAGACTGTCCTTCGAAAAACCGTAAAAGCGCCTAAGCGGCCCAGCGGCCAAAAGCATACGTCGATTTTCGAAAGAAGGATAACTATGGCGGTTTATCTTTATCCTCACATAAGAGATAAATGTCAAGTTTCCATAAGAGATAAATATCAAGTTTCAGAAGATAAATGTCGAGATTTCGAAGATAAATGTCAAGTTTCGATAAACACAAAGATGGGCGAAAATGGAAAAAGCCGACTCAGCCAGCGAGAAGATAGAGCCGTCATAGGAGGAGTATATAAGGAGAGCTTTGAGCAAGAAGCAAACCAGATCACAAAACGTCAGAGCACTTAGAGCAACTTAGCATTCTTTTCTGTTTTCACTAGCGAGCTGCGACTCAACTAGGATAGACTTAGGCGATCAGACTAGCGAACTTGCCGACAGCTCGTAGCAAGGCTCTTACCTGTTGTTCACGCTCAAGCGGTTCGGAAATAAAATCTTTTGCTCTATTCTTTTTCTTACGATTTTTATTTCGTTTTCATATTTTCTTTGTCGAACTGATTGTGTGGGTATGCGGCCCAGCAGATATCCGGGACCTTCAGGAAGGCTTGGTTCACTTGGCTTTCCTCCAAATCAACTTAATTTGGCGGTCAATTTGGTTCCCACAGTTTGGCTAGAAGGAGGGTTACGGATCTATCTATCTAAACTGCTGCGCTTCGATCATGTCAGCGCCACCAAGGATCAGCCAGCTAGACGGAACACCCGTCGATGCCAGCGCTGAAGACTCCAGCTGGAGCAGCGTCCACAGTCACTGCTGATGCAAACACTGAAGCTCAGGCAGATGAAGGAACTGTTTACCTCCGCCCGGCGGGCGGAACAACGGACAAGCTGATAACCTCGCCAAAACAGGTCGATACCTTAACTGCGAGGAGCAAGTTGCAGCGGATCCACCAAAGGCGCGCGGCAGACTTCGACGGATCTCGAAGCCGAGAAAAGATGCCCGAAAGAGCCCACTCAGAAGCGGCTCGAAAAGGACAGCAAGCGACCTCGCAGAACCTTCCACTCCGGCTGCGGGGAAACAAAGCGGCGTCGGCGCATCGATCTAGATGTCAGCGACCGATCGGACCCTTCCGATGAAAGCGCTGACATCCACCCGAAGAACCGAAGCCAGTCCGCTCGGCAGGCGGTATCCCGATAGGCCCATGGCGAAGAGGAAGAACTCTACTGGATGGAGCAGGAAGAACTTCGCGGAAGATCAAACTTCGGATCTATCGCGACCAGCGTCGACAGGTTGGAGGAACGCCGGCGGCAATAAGCGAGATCCATGATCTCCGTGAATCTCTCAAAAGACCGTGGCTGAAGTGAAAGCGGTAAAATCGCAGATCCATCAGGCGACCAGTTCCGCCCGAGATCGATAGACTTCGAGGAAGCGGAAAACACCGTTCACCACTCGGATCACGGAAACGCATCTCAGACCAGGGAAGATCAAAATCCCGGTCTATGGCGGTGCAGACGGATCTAAGTCGCACCTGCAGTCCTTCCAGATCGCAATGGGTAGGTGCAAACTCGGAGCGAGCGGGGCGCAGTCATTGTCTTCTCTTCGTCGAGCACCTCAAAGGTGCTGCGCTTCGAGTGGTTCTCCGGCTCAAAGGAACTCCGCCGGAAGCTTCCGCCAACTGGCCTCGGCGTTTCTCAAACAGTACTCCATGTTCATGGATAGAAAACGTCCGGCGTGGATCTATGGAGTCTAGCTCAGAAGGAAGGCGAGTCGCTCCAGCGACTTCATCGCGAAGGTTCAAACTGGTGATGGCCAGAGTAGCGGGCATCAGCGACAATGTCAATCGGCCTGAGAAAAACTCTGGTACAAGTCGAAGTTCGAAAGTGGATACTACTGGAAAAGCGCGGACAATCAGGATACTCTCCACAAGGCAACAGACTTCATCATCATGGAAGAAGAGATGAAGCTTCATCGCGAAGCACGGACCCAGAAAACCGGCGTCGAAGAAGAAACCCTCGTATTAGCGACAAATCGTCCATCACGAAGGGAAGGCGTCCAAGGCGAGCATAACTTCGCCATCAACTTCGGACAAGGCAAAACCTCCGGAAACACCTGGACCAGGAACCAGTACAAGGATAACTCCTACTGAGTTCCACGAGACCAGAGTCACTCCACTGCGAACTGCAAGGTTCGGCCGGCTCGCCGCAAAACTCCTCACCGGCGAGCTATCAAAGGTCAAAGTATAAAGGACTTGCTCCTGGACTCCGACCGCCAAAGACTAACAAAACTGCCTCCGAAGACAGCGACCGAAAACCAATCAGGGGAAGCGGAAGAAGGGGCGACCAAAGGAACAACAGCAGTCGCCAGAGGGTAAACATGATCATCGGAGGATCACAGTTCTACCAGGACTCTGTCTCATCGATAAAAGCCTACGGGCGAAAAGCCGAGACCAGTTCCAACTGGTTCCCGGACAGCGATGTTCCTAACCACACAATCGCTTTCGAGGAACACGAGACCGTCGGAATCGACAAACCTCACTGCGACCCTTTGGTAATCGACCTGGTCATCCAGGATCTCGAAGTCGGCCGCATTCTCGTCGATACTGGAAGCACGGTCAACGTCATCTTCCGCGACACCCTCTACAGGATGAAGATCCCACTTGGGGAAGTCGTCCCTGAGCCAAAACCTTTGACGGGGTTCTCGGGCGTCACTACCATGACCCTCGGGAAAATTAAACTCCCAGTCATGGCAAAGGAAGTTACAAAGATCGTCGAATTTGCAGTAGTCGACAACCCGGCCATCTACAATGCCATCATGGGAACCCCTTGGATCAACTCCATGAAGGCAGTACCGTCCACATATCACCTCGGTATCAAGTTCCCGACTCCGACCGGAACGCAGCCATCTGGGGTAGCCAGAAACATCGAGACTCTGTTACCTAGCCGAGTTCAAACTGCGAAAAGATCGGAACGCCCCTGCGGTCAACCCAAGCAAAGGAATCACACAACATTCCCGAAGACTCGAAGAAAGATGATCCAGAATCATCCGACAACAGCGATTCAAGACGGCGACAAAGCCTCTGAGTCCACCGTAGGAAGCGGACAGCTCGACCCCCGCACAAACCACTGATCCGATCAGCCACGATCCGGAGCGGCGCCGCGGGGAGTAAAGCGTCCGCGGCAACTATCAGAACTTCTGAGATGGCTTGATCCTCGAAGAGTGCGTAGGCAGCTTCGTCGAAACCAACGAGTTCAGCTATCCCCTCACCAAAAGGGGGACTGGATGCGTATACTCTATACTCCCACAAAAGCGAAAAATCCATATGTACTTTAAATTTCTCGAAATTTTTAATAAAATTCTTTCTATCTTTCATGCTTACTTAAGCATCAGCGCGGAAAAAGCGAAAATCATATCTTCAAAGCGAGCGAGGCGTCGCAACTTCTTAAAAGATAACAAAACTTCGTATTATCCGCCAAGACAGTCCACCAGCGACTTAAAATAACTCCGCCGTCGATTGGCCCGGACGGGCTCATAAAGCGTTCAATACAAAATCGTAGTCAGACCTAAAGGTCCTCTTACATCCGACAAAGGATATCATAGCGCTATACAAGAAACCCAAAATTTTGGTTTAGCGTCTCGGATAAACTCCGAAGATAGCTCGATTCTTTTAACACAAGTCATATAAGCGGCGACTAGCGGACTTCGCGAAAAGAATCAGGAAGAAATCACTAACAGGCAAAGCGAAAGCCGATCAGTCATCGCACAGCCTCAAAGCTGAGAGTAAACCTAGGTCTTGCCTAAACCCAGTCTTGCTGGATCTTGACATCTCACAGACATAGTATCGTTATCACGAGATCCCAAAACATGTCTCTTATAAACACACCTAAAGCGCTTCGCTAAAAGTAGCATACGGACCAAGCGACAAAAAAGAGTTAGGATACGAAGTGACTACTCGCATCCTTCCCTCTACACTTGACGAAAGTATAAATCAAAATAAAAGACGAAATCTAGCAAATTTTCATATTCATAAAAGCCGCCAAAAGGCGGCGGGATTCAAAGCCACCAGCGGCCAGTCCCAAAACATAAGAATGCAACCTCCAGCGGTCGCGGGATAAAATTACTAAAAGCGGCCACACGGCCAGAAAATTCAATTCACAAAAGGAAGTCAACGTTGAGAAATCCGGATGCAGAAATCCCAAATGAACTAGCAGGCTGGTCCACTTCCTCATTCACGCCTTGAGCGTTCCCACCATTCATTCTCATCGGCTCCGACCTCCACGTATCCTCGGAAACCTCGATAGTTCCCATAGTCTCGGACTCTTTCTTCCGGGAGGAACCAAGGACTCAGCATGAGCACACTTTCGGCCATGAAATCCTTCATTTCAGCGATCTCGAATCGAAGAAATCTGGGTTCTGAGACTTGTAAAGATTCTGACCGAACCTCGGCACTCGCGGAAATCACCAACAAACTCCTGAGCTTCTTTAAAGCATTGAAACTCAGCAGCAAGCGATTCGCCCGTCTTGCCACCTCGCTCGACCATCCTTCTTCCTCTCCTTTCCGCCCGAGAGCCGGCGTGAAGCTCAGCTTGCCGCGTTCTGTGCCTTCACCTCTTGGCGGAACCGGAAAAGCTCTCGCTCACTTCTGTGGTCTTGAAGTTAGCAATCCTGGATTTGCGGAGCTTCGAGTCAAGCGCCTCGCTAAACACTCTTAGTCCCTGCATAAAACTCAAGATCAGCAAGCATGCTTATATCAGATTCAAGCAAGGTTAAAGAAGTTGAAGGGCCAAACCTCGTTGACACGTTGGAGCCCTCGGCAAAACCCGTTGTTTCTCCTCATCCTCCAGCGACTCATCAGTAGTAAACTCGGAGGAAGGCCATCAAAGAAGTTGATAGGTGGAAAACCGCTGGCTCCATCTTTTCCGTTGGAACAAAACTAGGTTTTCTCCCAGCGGTGAAGGGTTTTCGAGCCTTCCCCATCATCGATTTCCTTCCCCTTACGAGACCTCTGTCTGCGCCTCAGTAGGAACCACGGTAACAGGTTGGCGTCGTCTGTGAACAGGACCCGGGACCGATAAAGGTTAACGCGCATCTCGGATCCGTTCGAGGTGAAGGATTTCCAGAAAAGCGGCCTTTGTGAAGAAGATCTCTCTTGAAGCGTTACCAGGCAAATCGCGCGGTAGGGTTGTTCCCTACAAAGCGAAAATTTTGTCAAAGACCGCACTTCGAAAAAGTGAGATAGACAACAGAGTTTTCGTCATATTACCTCGGTTAAAGTTCCATGCTCGCGGAAATAGATGGAGGCAGCTCTCCTCGACAGACTTCGCCATCTATTTGAACAAAGAAAGCGCTCCTGCCGCGATTTGGGATTAGTAGTCCCTGAATCCGCGGCCATATCCTTCTTAGGCAGCATGGAATAGTAACCGTCACTCCCGTCGGCCGAGTACCCCAAAGACCGAAATCATCGGGACCAAGATCAATCCGAGTTAAGTAGCTAGCGATTAACGCCAAGCCAACTCTCAAGGCAGGAGCAGCTGAGTTGGCTGATCGAAAGTTGAGCGGTGAAGCGCACGAACAATGGCACCAGGAATTGGGAACCACATCGGCGATGCGTAAAGCCGTAACATGTAAAGAAATCTTGCGGAGGATTCCTTGCACTCGTTACCAGCGGGAATCGAAATTTGACTCCTTCGGGAACCTGGTAAAATCTCGAAGAACCTTGAGATATTCACGAGAAACCGAGCTTCGGCGCAAAGGAGCACCGGGCTGCCTCGGAGGCCTCTTGAACAGGGATCTCTGGCAGTGTGAGGCGAACCTACAAGGGCTTTAATACGCATTCCTCTTTTCCTCCTCGACCGACTCCTCTGCTTTACCGTTACATGGGCGGGAGAGTCATCGAGAGATGAATGGGAAGAAGAGTTTCTCTTTGAGGATCTTGAAGACATTGTTCTTAAAGAGAGAAGGATTCTTGAGAGAGAGTAAAACCTTGTGATGAAGTAAGAATGAGATTTCTTACTCCATATAAAGGAGGTAAAATCACTATTTACCCGATTTTTGTGACGATTACATCTCAACACCTTCCCTGCGGCTATACGCAAGCTAGGATCCGACAGGCTCTACGGTTCCTAGCTAGCTGGGAGCTAACTGTTGGGGTCAAAATCGGTCAATAGCGAAATCGTCACCGAAAGTCCTCGAAAGAAGCCAGCGGCGATCAAATCCAAGCGGTGTCGCTCGATAAAACTCCGCGGAAGGCTCGTCCACTCCCATCTGGCGCCAGCGGAGGTCCTGGCGCCCATCAATGCGATCGTCTCACGATCTCGGGTGATGACAGCATCTTGGTCCCTTGAAATCCATGTCTGGATTGTCGAGATCTACAATGAGTCTTCCGTAAAACCTTCCGATTGTTTAAAGATTCATCTTTTAACATATCTAAAACTTCGAACCACATTGCTCTCATCCTCGGCGGACGGAAAATCTGAAGATCTAAGTCCATCTCAAAATCCGATACTCGCAGAATCTCGTTGGAAACAATTATCTCGAGATCTACGACTAGAGACCCTCCCAAAACTCGAAAGATTTCCATAAGCACTGGCGAGGGAAGATCGAACAAACCCGGACGGCAAGGCGGCCTGGCACCAGCAACACGGCGGGCGCGAGCTAAAGCGCACCCTGGCGCGCAACCGCGGGAGCGAGCTGGCCTGGCGCCAGCACCGACTGGCGCGGCAGCGGGGCACCTGGCCTGGCGCCCGGCCCGCGGGACAGGCTGGCAGCCGGCACCCACCTGGCGGCGGGGCAGCGGGCCCAGCCCGGCGGCACGCTGGCGCCCGGCGGCACGGGGCAGCAGCGCCTGGCGCCAGGCGGCAGCGGACGGCTGGCGCCGGCGGCACAGCGGGGCAGAGGCTGGCCTGGCCGGGCACCGCCGGCCCGGCGAGAGCTGGCCTTAGCCCGCGGCACAACCTGGCGCCCGGCGGGCAGCGGGCCTGGCGGCCAGCGGCACCGGCCTGGCGCGGCACCATCCGCCTGGGCGGCCTGGCGCCGGCACACCTGGCGCCGGCGGCACCAAATCGCAGCGGGCGGCCTGGCGCCAGCGGCACCCGCCTGGCAGCGGCACCGTCCGCGGGCGGCCTGGCGCCCGGCGGCACCGTCCGCCTTGAGCGGCCTGGCGCCAGCGGCACCGTCCAGCGGCCTGGCGTCGGTCCGACCTCGTCCGGTCTCGTTCTCGTGCCGTTCGATCCCATCTTAGCTTGTTGGATCAATCTACGCAAGTTTGGTATGATCCGCGGTTACTCAGAACGCCACTTCCTCGACTAAACAAGGAATTAAGGTTCCCGAAACAGAGACCTTCAAAGACTGTCCTTCGAAAGTAAAAGCGCCGGCTAGCGCGGCCAAAGCGGCCACGTGCGATTTTCGAAAAGAAGGATAACTATGACGGTTTATCTTTATCCTCACATAAGAGATAAATGTCAAGTTTCCATAAGAGATAAATATCAGGTTTCAGAAGATAAATGTCGAGATTTCGAAGATAAATGTCAAGTTTCCGATAAACACAAAGATGGGCGAAAATGGAAAAAGCCCGACTCAGCCCGCGAGAAGATAGACCGTCATAGGAGGAGTATATAAGGAGAGCTTTGAGCAAGAAGCAAACCAGATCACAAAAACGTCCAGAGCACTTAGAGCAACTTAGCATTCTTTTCTGTTTTCACTAGCGAGCTGCGACTCAACTAGGATAGACTTAGGCGATCAGACCAGCGAACTTGCCGACAGCTCGTAGCCAAGGCTCTTACCTGTTGTTCCGCTCAAAGCGGATTCGAAATAAAATCTTTTGCTCTAATTCTTTCTTCTTACGATTTTTATTTTGTTTTCATATTTTCTTTGTCGAACTGATTGTGTCGTGTGCGGCCCAGCAGATATCCGGGACCTTCAGGGAAGGCTTGGTTCACTTGGCTTTCCTTCAAATCAACTTAATTTGGCGGTCGCGAATTTGGTTCCCACTGTTCACTCCAAGATTGACAGCAGCTACACTGAGCTAAACAACAAGATTAGAGCTTTGGAGAATCAGTTTGTTCAATGAACTCTCAGCCAAGTCGCCAACAAGGAACATTACCAGGAAAGCCAGAGAAAAACCCCAAAGAACCAATGAAGGAAATCACTTTGAGAAGTGGTAGAGAGCTACCTCCAGAACTCTCCCCAAGGATGGTGAGAAACTAAGTGGGGGTGACTATCAACATTGATGATGATGTTGTGATTGTGGATGAGAAAGTTGATGAGGAGATTCTAGAAAAGATTGTTGAAGCTAAGGGTAAAGGAAAGGTTGGAGAAGAAGAAAACACCAAAACATGGTGAAGTTGCCACTCCAACAAAGAGTCTTCTTTGTTCCTCCTCCTATGAACCTAAGCTGCCATTTCCTGGAAGATTCAAGAGACAACTTTGGAGAAGTACAAAGCACTCTTTGAGAAGCAATTGAGTGAAGTTCAAGTTACAATGCCAATCATTGATGCCTTCATGCTTGTCCCTCAATACAGCAAGTTCTTGAAGGATGCTGTGGCTGCCAAGAAGAAGGAAATGGAAGGCATGATGGTTCTTACTCATGAGTGCAGTGCCATCATCCAGAGATTGACAATCCCTAAGAAGCTAGAGGATCCAGGCTGTTTTACCTACCTTGTGCCATTGGTCCTTTGATGTTTGAGAGATGTCTATGTGATTTGGGAGCTAGTATCAGTCTCATGCCTCTATCTGTTGCCAAGAAGCTTGGGTTCAGCCAGTACAAGAAGTGCAAACTCTCTTTGGTGCTTGCTGACCGCTCAGTCAAATTCCCCATTGGTATCCTTGAAGACCTCCTGTGATGGTTGGAAATTGTGAAATTCCCACTGATTTTGTTGTTCTTGAGATGGATGAAGAAGCTAGAGACCCCTTGATCCTTGGAAGACCATTCTTAGCCACAGCAGGAGCTCTTATCAATGTGAAGGAGGGCAAGATTGATCTTCATTTGGGGAAAGAGCACACTCTCCATTTTGATGTCAATGAGGTAATGAAGAGGTCAACTGTGCAAGGGCAAGTATTTTACATAGAGGAGATGGAAGCTCTTGCTGATGAGCTCCTTGAGGAATTAGCACTTGGAGAGTTGACAATAGAGGACCCTTTGCAGCATGCTTTGACAGTGGATAAAGAGGTCCAAGTGGTTGAGAACAAAGAGAGTGAGGCTATTGCAGCCATGCTGGATTCTCGAAAGAAGATTGTTGATAGAGGCCAGTATGAGGAGCTCAAACAAGAGGTGCACCAAGCTATTTCAGCCACTCATGAAGAGAACATCCAACAAGATGATTGGAGTGAGCTCAAGGCACCAAAAGTGGAGCTAAAACCTCTTCCCCATGGTGTAAGGTGCATTTCTAGGCCCTAATGAGTCATATCCTGTCATTGTGAGTAGTGAACTTACTGAACTTGAGCTTTCTCAACTTTTAAATGCACTTAAAAGGTTTAGAAAAGCAATTGGATACTCACTAGATGATATTAAGGGGATATCACCTTCTTTGTGCATGCATAGGATACATCTAGAGGATGAATCAATGACTTCTATAGAACATCAAAGGAGGTTGAATCCTAACCTTAAAGATGTTGTAAAGAAGGAGATTCTTAAGCTCTTAGGAGCTGGTGTTATCTATCCTATTTCAGATTCTAAATGGGTATCTCCTGTGCATGTAGTTCCAAAGAAGGTGGTATCACTGTGGTTAAAATGACAAGGATGAATTAATACCAACTAGAACCATAACTGGCCATAGGATGTGTATTGATTATAGAAAGCTCAACTCAGCATCTAGAAAGATCACTTTCCATTGCCATTCATTGATCAAATGCTTGAGAGACTTGCAAACCATCCTTTCTATTGTTTTCTTGATGGGTATTCAGGGTTCTTCCAAATCCCCATACATCCCAATGATCAAGAGACAACATTCACATGCCCTATGGCACCTTTGCTTATCGAAGGATGCCATTTGGGTTATGTAATGCTCCAGCAACCTTTCAAAGGTGCATGATGTCTATCTTCTCGGATCTCATTGAGGATATAGTGGAGGTATTCATGGATGATTTCTCTGTCTACGGATCTTCGTTTTCTGCTTGTTTGTCCAACTTGTGCAGGGTCCTACAGAGATGTGAAGACACCAACCTAGTGCTGAATTGGGAGAAGTGTCATTTCATGGTCAAAGAGGGATTGTGCTTGGACACAAGATTTCAGAAAAGGGCATTGAAGTGGACAAGGCTAAGATTGAGGTGATGGTCAGCTTGCCACCACCAAAGACAGTGAAAGACATCAGGAGCTTCCTTGGCCATGCTGGGTTCTATAGAAGATTCATCAAGGACTTCTCAAAGATTGCTAGATCAATGACCAAGTTGCTGTGCAAGGAGGCTGCTTTCAGCTTTGATGAAGATTGTCTTGAGGCTTTCAAGAAGATAAAGGGTGACCTTGTTAGTGCTCCCATTGTTCAGCCACCTGATTGGGATCTCCCTTTGAGATAATGTGTGATGCTAGTGATTTTGCTGTTGGGGCTGTCCTGGGGCAGAAGAAGGATGGCAAAACTCATGTGATTTATTCTGCTAGCCAAACCTTGAATGATGCACAGATGAAGTATGCCACAACAGAGAAAGAGATGCTGGCCATTGTCTTCGCCTTTGAAAAATTCAGAAGCTACCTGGTGGGTTCTAAGGTCATTGTGTATACTGATCATGCAGCTTTGAGACACCTCCTAGCAAAGAAGGATGCCAAGCCAAGACTACTAAGGTGGATCCTTTTGCTTCAAGAATTTGACTTGGAGATTAGAGACAAGCCAGGGATTGAGAATGGAGTTGCTGATCACTTGTCCAGGTTGAGAATTGAAGGTGGAATCCCTATTGATGAGAGCCTCAGAGAAGAGCATGTCTTAGCCATCATGTCAGTGGTAGCAGTCATTGAGACTGGAAAAAGATTGAAGAGGTTAAGGCAGCTGAAGAGAACGGACCTTGGTATGCTGATTTGGTTAACTACTTAGCCACTGGAAAGAACCATTGGGGCTTGCAGGGTATGAGAAGAAGAAGTTCTACAAAGATTTGAAGAGATACTATTGGGATGAACCATACCTCTACACCCTATGCAAGGATCAGATTTATAGAAGAGTGGTGGCTGAAGAAGAAGTTGAAGGAATCCTCTCACATTGCCATGGATCTTCCTATGGAGGCCATTTTGCTCCATTCAAGACTGTCTCAAAGGTGTTACAAGCTGAATTTTGGTGGCCACACATGTTCAGGGACTCACAAGACTTCATTTCAAGATGTGACTCTTGCCAAAGGAGTGGGAACATTACTAAAAGGAATGAGATGCCTCAAAACCCAATCCTTGAAGTGGAAGTGTTTGATGTTTGGGGGATTGATTTCATGGGACCCTTCCCTCTTCCTATGGCAACAAATACATCTTGGTGGCTGTGGACTATGTATCAAAGTGGGTGGAAGCAATAGCAAGTCCTACAAATGATTCAAGAGTAGTGGTCAAAATGTTCAAGAGCACTATTTTCCCAAGATTTGGAGTTCCAAGAGTGGTCATAAGTGATGGAGGTTCACACTTCATCAACAAGGTATTTGAGAGTCTTATCAAGAGGAATGGAGTAAAGCACAAGGTTGCAACACCCTATCACCCTCAAACTAGTGGCCAAGTGGAAGTCTCCAACAAGCAAATCAAGGGATCTTGGAAAGGTTGTAGGAACCAAGAGGAAGGATTGGTCAGCCAAGCTTGATGATGCTCTTTGGACATATAGAACAGCATTCAAGACTCCTCTAGGCACCACTCCCTTCAACATTGTCTATGGAAAGTCTTGCCACCTGCCAGTTGAGCTTGAATACAAGGCATTGTGGGCTGTGAAGCTTCTAAACTTTGACATCAAGTGTGCAAAGGAGAAGAGACTTCTTCAACTCAATGAGCTGGATGAGATAAGGATGGATGCCTTTGAGAACTCAAGGATCTACAAGGAAAGGACAAAGGCCTTCCATGACAGGCACATCCTCAAGAGAGAGTTCAAGGCAGGAGATCAAGTTCTTCTTTACAACTCTAGACTGAAGTTATTTCCAGGAAAGCTAAAGTCAAGGTGGTCTGGTCCATTTGTGATCAAAGAAGTGAGACCCTATGGAGCCATTGTGCTTTGGAACAAGGATGGTGGAGACTTCACATTGAATGGCCAAAGACTCAAGGAATACATGGCCACAGTACCAAAGGAGGATGGGACATCAACCCCACTCTCGGATGCTCCCTTGCCTAACCTCAAAGGAGGCAAAGTCAAGCTAGTGACATTAAACAAGCTCACTTGGGAGGAAGTCCCATGGTTATCCTTGTAAATATGCATAAGGATTTGTTCTTTTTCAAATAAGCCACTTAGTGAATGGTGATAACTTGGGGATGGGTGCATAAAGCTTTGAGAAGAGGTTGAATAAAAATAATAATAATAAAATGGTTGGAGGTTTGGACCGGGTAGGGTGGACCGGGGTCGCCTACCCGGACGTGCAGCATGCTGATCATCGGACCGGGGTGCGGTGTCCGGGTGGAAACACCCGGTCGTGAAGAAGACGAGAGGAACGGACCGGGACGGTACGTCCGGGTAAAGGTACCCGGTCGCGAGTGAAGTGAACGAACGGACCGGGAAGCATCATCCGGGTAGCAGCACCCGGTCGTGGAGGCAGCAGGACGGACCGGGGACGTCCGTCTGGGGTGAGCTACCCGGTCGGGATTCACTACCCAGCACGACCCGCGCCTCGACCCAGACCCGTATCCGCGACCCAGGTAAGGTTTCTCTTCCTTTTCAAGCCCAAACCCGACCTACCCTGACCCGAACACCCATTAACCCGACCCAGAAACCTCTTAAAACCCTAAGCCACCCTCTCTCTCCTCATTTCATCTTCTTCCTCACATCATAATCCTCTCTAGCCTCCAAGAACACAAATCCACTTAACTTTGCCAAATCTCAACCAAATCACAAATTTCTTTTTCCCACATCCACTCCTTCCTTCCCTAGCTCTAATTCCTTGAATCTTTTCATCTTTATCCTTCATCCAAAGCAAGGTATGGTATCTCTAAGTTCAAATTCGTAACTCTCATGAACCCTAAAATTTTGAACTTGAAATTTGAGCCTTTTCTTGCTAGATTCTTGTAAATTAGACTAGGGAATGCTCATATATCATGCTGGGTAGTTGATTTCATGGTGGAATTGAGATTAATTTGAACTTTGAAAAATTAGGGTTCATGAGATTTGGGGGTTTTTCATAAAGTGCTTGTTTAGGGTTGTTCTTGGGTTAGATTGGATGCTAGGTTGATGGAGAACTTCAATTTAGGCCATTTTAAGCTTGATTGTGCTAAATTGAGTGGTTTTGATTCTTAGAGATTCTTTTTGCTCATAAAAAAAAAATTATGAGCATGAGAATCCTCTAAGTTGTTCTAAAGCCTTTTGCTTAAAAAGTTATTTCTTGTGAGCATTTGATCATTGGAGTTGTAATTCATATGCTTTTGATCATTTTCCTCATATTGAAAGCTTTTTCCTTCTCAAGTTTACTCTTTTCAAGGTCTAAAGTTTCAGGTACCAATGGGGAAAGAATGAAGCTGATCTTGAAGTTGAGAAGAAAGAGCGTGCAGCAAGAAACACTGCTCAGTTTGGGAAATCCTTGGGTTCACAGCCTGGTTCAGAGGAAGATCGCCGCCAGCAAGCCTTGGCTCTTCTAAGGAAGAAGGCACAATCCAAGAAAGAAGGGAAGAGAGTTGTGGTCGATAAGAGTGTGGCTGAAAGTGCTCACAAGCAAGCCAAGAAAGATGGGAAGAAAGTTGTTGCTGATAAGAGTGTGGCTGATGGTGCTCACAAGCAAGCCAAAAGGGATGGAAAGAGATTAGCTGTTGGAGACAATGGGGCTGATGGTACTCACATACAGGCTCCTCCAAAGAGAGCTAAGGCACCAAGAAATTCTGGTGTGGGAGCTATTGTGATTGAAAAGACAAGCAACAAAGGTGATCATACCCTTGCACACACTATGACGGTTATGACTCCACCTAGGAGAACACCAGACCCTGTGCAAGACGTTGTAGAGAGCCTTAACCAGCACAACAAAGAAGAGAAGTTGGCAAGGGCTAGAGCAAAGAAGCAAGGCAAGAAACCAATGATTGCAGAAAATAAAGGTGAAGAGGATGAGATATCTTCTAGTGATGAGCCTGCTGATCCTAAATCAAAGTATGACAAGAGGGATAGGTCCAAGACACCTACTGAAGATGAGCTGCTAGAATTTTTGAGGAATGGTATTGCTTGGGTCCCCACAAGATTTGTTCATAAGATGATTTTGCAAGAGCTGTACCTTGATGATGATGTTGAAGAAATGCTTCAGCACATGAAGGTGGGCAGCCTCTACTCAGCAGCTTACCCCACTCACAAAGAAGTCTCTTGCCAATTCTTGGCTACACTAGAAGCAACTTTTCACACTTCCAAGCATGCACAGCAAGGATGGGGAGAAATCAAATTCAAGATTGAGGGTGAGGTGTACTCCATGTCTTTCAAAGAGATTAGTGAAGTTCTTGACCTTGAGGATCAGAAAAACCCTTCACTTCCAACACTCAAGACAGCCCCTAAGGAGAAGACCATTGCTGAATCAATGTGGACCTTGTTGACAGGACAAGGAAAAGGGGGCCACAAGAAGGAGAAGAATGGAGCTATTAGGCATCCCACTATGCGCTACCTCCACAGGTTGCTTAACCACACCCTTTTCCAGAAGAAGGAAGTCAGGAATGTTGCTGGAGACGAGTTGAGATTTCTTCACCAAACCGCCCGCCACTTTGTTTCCTCTCCCCAGCTCCCTAGTGTCCCGGATGATTTCTACTCAGAGTTTGGTATGGTCGGTTTCCTTGTACAGCGCCTCATGCACTACAAGAGCTGGGCTTGGACAAACCGTGACTCCGAGCCTCAGATTGGTATTGGTGGCTGGATAACACCATTAATAGCTTACCAAGGGATTGATTTGGGTGAAGATGGAGTAAGTCCTACTTTCTTGGATGGAGCTTACCTGAGGAAGGCTCAATTTCTAAGTGGACGGTTTAATGGAAAATGTGTCTACTCTTACTCAAGGGGTGGCAAGAAGGCTGAGCTACTGCTTCCTAGCCCACACCTCACTTCCTTGAGCACTTCAGGAGATATCAGTTTTGACATCAGTGAGGAACACCTCCTTAGGAGTCATGGACCTCTTTGCCCAATTACCCTGCCTAAGGGTGATAAGGTAAGAAAGCACTATGCTTATGAGGAGGAGTACACCGAAGCACCACTGCTCATATCTTTGGCCCTCCTCGTTACAAGCTTGAGCATTGCACAAGTGTCCTGCCCTTGGACCCCTACGCCAGGCTCATGACCACATTAGAATCCTCCAGAGGTGGAACAAGACTCAAGATAGGACCATTTTCAAGCTCACCAACAAGTGCAAAGAGCTGAAAAGGACTGTGAAGAGGCAAGCTGAAGTTTCAGCCCGGTTATTGAAGAAAGTGGCTGATGTTCTAGCTAGGGGGCTGTAGCTGGCTGCAAGGCTGAGGACTTTGATCTTGATGCTCTCAATGCACCCCCTCCTCAGCCACTTATTTACCCTCTGCACCACAATCCAGCAAGCAAGCTCTCCGCCGTTTGAGGAACCCTTACATCGCCCCATCCGAGTCCGGAAACAAGTCACCATCCCTAAGCACCACTGCTGATGAAGATGACTCTGAGGGAGAGGCATCAGCCTCATCCCATGCTCCATAGAGGTACTCCAACACCCTATCATTGTATATACCATTCATCATTTCATTTAGTTTTATTTTTCTTTCTCTGCCCTTCTCCACATTTAACAAACACAGAGACTGTGTGAATTAAGTGTGGGGGAGGTGCCAAGTTTCTGATCATCTTGTGTTTTATGTCATAAGCATGCATTTGTAGATAGTTATTGCATAGAAAAGCCAAAAAAATTTTGAAAAACAAAAAAAATCATTTAGTTGCATTAGGATTGAGTCTAGATCATTCACTTGCATAAAAAAAAAGAGAAAAATCATCATATAGGTTGCATCATGCATAAGGGGACAATGATGATAGTTGCCATGAAAAGATGCTCATGCTAAGTTCTTAAAGTGATACCCTTTATAAGCATAGTAAGTAGCTTGAGCAATCTTAGGATAACTTGTAAACTTTTTGCCTTGAAATCTCTTCCTAAAGCTTATTTGATTGATTGATGCTATCTCTTTGAAGTTTGCTCCTGTCATATTTAGACTCTAAGTCTCTTGCTCATGGTCCCTTGTGTACTAAGCCATGGATAGAACACTTGAGTTGTCCCTCCCATTCTTGCTGTATCTTTTTGGACAAGCTCAAGTGGCACTCCACACCCTAAAACCCTTACCTCCTTTCAAGCTTTCATTATTTGTTGAGTGAGGCCTTCTTTGGAAAGCTTTACATGTGCATAATGTTGAGAGTATTGGGAACGACAATGCTTGGTCTCCATTTTAGCTAGATTAGACACTCATAATGTCTAGCTTCTAGGATGGGGGTGAGTGTTGTATGGTATGATCTTGGGAAAGTGAAAGGTTTATGAAAGAAAAGGTTGACTCATGAGACTCTAGTGTTATAAGTGATTAAGTCTAGAAGGGATAAGAGGAATGAAAGATTGTAAGCTCTAAGTTGTTAAAAAAAAAAGTCTTGGCCCCATAAAAAAAAAAAAAAATAATAATAATGAAAAGGGGCTAGCAATGTCTAGAAAGAGCTGAAAAGAGTTTAAAATGTGAAAATTCCTTGTAGACTTCATTAAGAAAGAGTTTCAAATGAGAAAATATCTTGAGTATTTGGGGGGGAATCTTTGGGTGAGAGATGAGAGTGGTGTTTTGGCATTGGGAATAAGGTTGTAACTTATATATTTGGGGAAAGGGTAGAGCAATGGAGATTGAGCATTGTATGCATGAGTTGGTCCCTTTCTTAGATATATTATGTGCAATGTCAAAGCTACTCGTTTTGAGAGTGAGCCACCCTTGAAAGATCCCTTTGAACCCCTTGTTTCACTTGAATAAAACCTTCTACCACCAAACCAAATGACTTGGACCATTTGACCATTTGCAAGAAGTCTTTTAATTTTGCTTAATGATTGCTAGAGGGCAAATGGAATTGTGGGTTGTGGATTCTTGATGAGTAAGTGTAGGGATCAAAGG
Organism: Brassica nigra; assembly: GCA_016432835.1. Classification (NCBI taxonomy): domain Eukaryota; kingdom Viridiplantae; phylum Streptophyta; class Magnoliopsida; order Brassicales; family Brassicaceae; genus Brassica; species Brassica nigra. The sequence continues at coordinate 58,454,990 of CM028244.1, forward strand.
AGTTAAGATAGGCCTTGTTAAGTTAGAGTTGGATTGAGTTTTTGCTCTTGCTACTTGATATGTTTATACAAGGGTATCAAGTTGAGAACTAAGAAGAGCATTCTTTTGGCTATGAGTCCCCTCCATCAAACCTCTCCTCCTTAGTCCTTACTAATTCACTTGTGGACAAGTAAAGGACTAGTGTGGGGGAGTTGATGTCTTGCATATTTTCATGTTTTAAGCCATCTTTTTATTGCATTCCTTTAGTTGTAGGCTTAAGTTTAGGCTTGTCTAGGATCATTTTGCATTCATTTGTCCCTATCAGGTGTTGGAGCATTTTTTGGTGAGATTTGAGGTGTTTGGAGACTTTGTGACCCAAAAAGAAGTGAAGAATCAAGAATGGCTATAAGAAGAGAAGTAAAACCAAGAGAAGAGGGTCAGACCGGGTAGCCTTGACCGGCTACACATACCCGGACAATGAGGACTGCTGGATGGCCGGGGAGACATGTCCGGGTACGTACACCCGGACGGAAGAACAAGGCGCGTCCGAGCCAAGCACGTCCGGGGAAGCACGTCCGGGGAAGCACGTCCGGCTACACACCGGACGGAAGAACAAGGCGCGTCCGAGCCAAGCACGTCCGGGGAAGCACGTCCGGCTACACACACGATGAAGACTGGTGGACGGGAGGCGTCCGTACGAGCACCGGACGGGAGAACGTGATGCGTCCAGACCGAGGACGACCGGGGTGGCCTGTCCGGCTAGGAGTACCCGGTCGTGAAGAAGGTGCTGAAGACCGGGGTGAGACGGCCGGGGTGAGACGGACGGCCTGGAGCCCGGACGGAGCAAAGAACACAGCCAGCTGGACGGCCGGGTAACCCTGACCGGGTTGAATGGTTTTGATGCTACCCTGACCGAGTTTTGTACCTCATTCCTATTGGTCTAGACCTATTTGGCTTAAGGACTTTTTAGTAATCTTAATCTATGTTTCTAGGGCTTTTAAGCCTAACTATAAGTACCATTGTAATCCCTAATGGGAGACTTATCTCATTTTCTATCTAAGAACGCATAAACCTCTTGAGTAAAGTTTCATCTAGATTCATAATCTCATCTTGTCTTTGTGCTCTGGATTGTTTGATTTCATATCCTTTCTTTCTCTATATGTTTAAGCTTGAATCTCTAATGGGTTTAAGAGTAAGCATGTGGATTAGTGAGTAGATCCTTCTAAGATCCATGGGTTAGGGTGATAGAGAGTGATTAAGTTAGATCCATGGTGTCTATTGTTAGATCTATCATTTCCTTGCATAGATTTGGTGTTTTTAAAGCTATTTTTGAGTTGGCCTCTCAAACATAGAGCTATAGGCATTTCATGCCGGAAGGTGTTCTATGAAATGCCTGAACCAACTCATCTATGCTTTTAGCTTGCTTTGCCTAAGGGATTAGTTGTCATAGAGGCTAGGATTGCTATTAGACTCATTCTCATTGTTTGCTTTGATCATTACAGCCAAAGGGATTTGGTGTACTTGGGTGATCATTGCAAAAGAGCATTCATCTAGGGATAGAGCTTGCTTAGTTTTGTTGTCTAGGCATAAGGATTAGATTGATTGAAAAGTTAGCATCTTGGATTGAAGCTTAATCATTTGATATCAAGTCCCTATACCCATGGGTCTCACTCTCCTCATAAGAAAGAAAGTTTTGCTTTTTGTTGCATTTTGCTTATTGTTCTAGTTTAATCATCATCCTCTCTAATGGTTGCATTTAGATTGAGCATAGGCTTGCATTCCCTCTGTTTCATTGTCACTTAGGACTGGTTCGACAATCTTATATACTACATCATTTGATTAGAACCTGAAAAGTTCTTTCATCAGAAGCCCACTTACGATTTCTTAAAACCCATAAACGCTATGACGGTTATGCTTGGTGAGATAAACATCAAATTCCGCGGATAAATGGAAAGTTTCCGCAAATAATCATGAAGATCGGAAAAATGGAATATCTCCATTTTTTGGACTATGACGGCTTAAGGGCAAAAGAGGAAGGCGTAATCGACCAAGAAGGGAGTATATAAGGAGTTCAAGACGAGAGGCATAAGAGGGAACTTTTCACAGAAAACTTAGCACTTAGAGCATTTAGGCAATTTTCCGTTTTTACTTATCAAGCTGCGACTCAATTAGGGTTTTAGTCTAAGGTTTTAGAACTAGGAATCTCGCCGACAGCTCTCGAACCAAGGCTATTACCTTGTTGTAACGCTCATACGCGGATTCGGAATAAGATCCACTTTGCTCTCCTTTTTCGATTTCTTATTTTTATCGCTGTTATTCTCGTGTTCTGATTGCTTGGCGTGTGGTTTCTCAGATATCCGGGACCTCGGAGAAATTAGGATTTTCCTACTTTCCTTATTTATACGAAATATTGACGGTGCGAATTTTGGTTCCCACATTCTCTGATCCCTTTCTTCCCTCTTTCTCTCTTCTCCGAATCCTTATAGTTTCAATTTCAATGAACATTGATGCTGATGCAGTCTATCTTGTTCATCTCATTGACTTTCTTTTTTTTTTTATCTCTCTTTTTTTTTGACAAAGTGTAGCGAATAATGGGGTTACAGGAGACACTCACATCCCTCGTTTCCACAATGTGTGATCATTCCTTTCAGAATTAGAATAATGGGGTCACATGAGACACTCCTACCCCTCTGCATCTTCCAGGAAATCATCTCAATCTTTTATATCTAGGATGCTTGAAAAGAGAGAAAGAAGGGAACCAGAAACATACAGACTTTTACCTTCCAGACTTGCAGGAGGAACCCGATCCAATGTATACCAAGCCCCAAGACAAGCAGGTAATGTCAGTATTAGGTTGGAGGTCAGCTTTGGTTCCTTCAAACACTCTTAGTAGGTGCGAACATAGTAGACAAGCTGATCCACTTTAGTATCTTAGTACTTCTGCAATCAATGAATCTAAGACTGGTCTAGAAAGTGGTTAAATGACAAGTAATAAACTAGATAAGATCATTGTCCCTTTCTTGACTTAATAAAAAAAATCTTAAATAAGACTCAAAATAGTAGATAAATAATAGATAATCACTAATAATTCCCCCAGACTTAAATTACACTGTCCCCAGTGTAAAAAGTCGGAGTTGATAGAAAACTATAGTATAAAGGCGAAATTTAACAAGTTAGAACGTTATACCTGACCGATACCATATCGATCGATGAGGATGAAAGCGTGTCGATCGTGGAGGATGTAGGGCTGTCGGTCGATGTCGACTTTGTCGTGTCGGCCGATAGAGATGGTGAACGTCTACTTGGATCTTTTTTTTAATTGTTTTTTTTATTTATTTTTTATTATTTATTTTTTAAATATAAAAACGAAAATAAATGCTAGTAATGCATAAAATAAATGGGATTGCCTAATAGTGGGTTGCCTCCCACTCAGTGCTTTGTTATAGTCATTTAACTTGACTTTGTAGGTTGAACGGCTTAGTTGGTGTAGAAGAAGTTGTTTGCTGGTGTGCAAACATTCTCTTGTTCTGTGGACTTATTTGTAGTGAGGCTTCTTGTGGCATCATCTGACCTGGTCCATCTCTTTTTCATATCCTCTAACTCATCTTTCGACACGTGTAGCCTCCTCTCAAAGTTCTCAATGTTGAACTGCTGCTTTTCAAGCTGATCATAAGCATTCCTTGATGGCTCTGACAGTTCTTGATGTATTGAAGGTAGCACACCCACTGTGTCTGTTATGGTTGCCTGTCGGACTGATGGTGTATCAGTATCGATCGATGCTGTAGCATTGATGTCGATCGATGTCATAGTGCCCTTGTCGATCGATGTATGGGATGGCATATTGGTCGATGTGAAGGGTGAAGGGCGAGTTGCAAGTTGTCTCTGAATAGCCTTGATCTCCTTGTTTATCCCTTCTGTCTTCGATTGAAGAGTAGCAATGGTGCTATCGAAAGAGAAATAGATGTCATCAAACTTCCTGTAGTATTCATTCTCTGAATGATCTAGGGTTTCATATATCTCATCTATCATCTTGTCAACTTCTCTCTTGGTGTAGGTAGCTCTTCTTCTTTGAGTGGCTGGGTAATCTGTTGTGCCTGACCAGCTTTTCTTTTTACTCTGATAAGTTTCATAAGCTCTAGTGTGGGAACCGAAATTCACACCGTCAATTTCCGATAAATAAGATTGCGGAGGAAAACCAAGTAAACCCGACTTTCCTTGAAGGTCCGGATTCTCTGCGTTGCCACACGAAATCGAGAAAGTTTAATAGATAAAAATAAGAATTGTAATATTTTCCCGAAGGCATTTTATTAGATGAAAGCTACGAGTACAAAGATTCTCCGAAAGACAAAGAGATTTTCGATTAAAGAAAAAGATAGAGTCGCAGGCAGCCAAACGTCCTAAGCTTTGCTCCGCTAGTCTAACCACCTAAGCCCTAATTCTTCTAAGCTAGCAGAATGCTCTAAGTCTAATTTTCGGATCCTCTTCTCCTCTGCTCTTTCTCTCCTTATATACTCACTCCTAGGTCGGTTTGCCTTAGGATGATGGACCTCGCCTTTGGGCCCAAGTTTATCTCTTCAGGAAATATTCCATTTTCGTCGATCTTCGTAATTATCCTCGAGTCTTCCCCTATTTTCCGGTGACTTGATGTTTATCCGATGTTCGGGAAATTGGATAAACCGCCATAGTCTGATTGGGCCTGAATACTTAAAATCGTAAGTAAGTCTGTGGACTTGTCTTAAGTCGTTGAGCGTTTTATCACGATTTCTCGGAAGACTATCTTTCGTAAAATAAACCGTATAGCCTAAAGGATCGATGTTGAGTTAATCGATCTTGTTTTACACGATATCCTCTACGAGAAATCCAACCTTTCTAATCTTTGTCGTAAAACATCGAGGATGATTCCAATCGAGAGATGTAGCCGTGATCGTATCAAACCCATGAGGATTGATCCAAGCAAGCCAAGATGGGATTAGACCGAGCATGATGGGACCGAGACCAGGGCGAGGGCCGTCGCCGGCGCCAGTTGCGCCGACGCCAGGCAGGCTTGCGGGGCGCCTGCCGCCCGGCGCTGGCTTGCGCCCGGCCAGGCGGCTTCGCGGGATGCCTGCGGCGCCAGGCCTTACGCCCGGCCAGGCTAACTACGCCCGGCATCAGGCGACTACGCTGCGTAGGCTGGCCGCCGCCAGGCTAGCGTGGCGCTTACGCCCGTGCAGGCTTGCCGGCGCCAGGCGGCTTCGCGGGCGCTTACGCCCGGCGCCAGGCGGCGGGGACGCTACGCCCGGCGCCAGGGTTCTCTTCGCCCGTGGGTTTTCCGTTGCCTGATCTTTCCCCGTTGGCGTTAGTGGAAATCTTTGAGTTTGGAAGGATCTTTAGCCGTAGATTTCGAGATAATCGTTTTCGACCTCACCGAGTGGATATTCTAATTTGAGAAAATCTCGTATAACTTCTTTTCAAATTATTCGAGACTTTTTGTTTCAAGAAATACTTTTCAGAGACTTTCAGTCATTGATTCCGTCGTGACCGATTTTGACCCCAACAGTTAGCCCCCCAGCTCGTTAGAACCTTCCTAATGTTCTTGCGGCGATAAGATATAATGAGGTAAGATAGGCGGATTTAATGGTTGAAAGGCTCCGTTGAAAGTGGTAAGATTGGGGCTGCGCCTTCGATGGCTGCCTACGTACCCTTGTTGTAGGGATCAAGCCTTCTGTAGTTCGTTTTGGAGTTTAAGACCCTTGTGATCTGTTTGACCAGCGAGACTTATATGGCCTGGTTATGTGTCATGAGAGACTTTCGAGCATGATGCTTTGATGTATTTGTTTTGGTCAGGCGTTGTGAGGCCATTATGTGTGTTCGATTTTTATGAACTTCAGTTTTTGAAGTATGAGAAAGAGGGTGTGAGTTGTCGTCTCATTCCTAGTTCCCTGATGATCACCGTACCTATTGTTTGCATAAAGCGAGATTTTCTGCGGTTTACCGATTCTGTGAAAAGTTAGGTGAAGCGAATAGGCTTAAGTGAAGAGACAAATTTTGGATCTCGTATACCATGCTATGTCGTGAGATGTCAAGATCCAGCGTGGCTGGAGTTTAGGCAAGACCTAGGTTTACTCTCGGACTGAGGCTTTGCGATGACAAATCGGCTTCGTTTTGCCTGTTTGCGATTTTAACTTGACTTCGTACCGTTTAAAATCCATGAATTGTTGTCGGCTTATATGATTTGTCTGCGTGAGTCGAGCTACTTCCTTCTGAAGAGCTAAACCAAAATTTGGATTTCTTGTATAGCGCTATGTTTATCCTTGTCGGATGCAAGAGAGCCTACCCTTGAAGGGTGGCTATTTGTCTGTTTAGGGCGTTAGAGTTAGTTTGTTGTGATCAGCAATAACGAAATGATGCCAGTTTAGAGGCATGTTACCGTTTAGAGGTGTGTTTGTATGTTTTGAGTTCTAGAGGCGAGGATTTAGTGCAGAGCGTTTTGAGAAAAGAATGTCCTTGGCGTTAGCGGCGTCTACGATGCTGAAGGTCGAGTTTTCCTTGTGCATTTCGTGGTTGAAATGTTCGCGGGCTTTGGAGATGTTTTGCGAATGTTAGCAGCCAGAAACTGTTGTTTGGTTTGGATAGGACCAAGGGTCGCGTAAGTTTGACCGAGGAGAAGCGTCTACATTCCGATGCCGTGAAGTGTTGGCCTTCGGGATTTGTTTGTATATATTAAGGATGACTCATATAACTCTTGGAGCCTTAACACGAGTGTTTCTTTTCATGCCGTGTTCACGGGTATAGAACTTAATCGATTGGCGATAAGTTTAAATCTTCTTAACCATATGGTTGTTAGGACTGAGTTTTGGTATGAAGAGTTTATCGTATGATTTCCGATTCTGGGTTATCGACAAATTGCTTGCGTAATAGTCACTTGGCGTTCTATGAACAAATCGTGGATTGTTGTTTTAGCCGTTAAGTTATTGGGCGGTGGTCAGTAGCTTTGAATTGGCATGGAGTCTAGATTTAGCCGTATCGCCAAGAAGTTGTTGGTGAGCGATCAGACCATGACCCTTATTAAGGTCATGTTAGTTTCTGATTGTCCTTCATGGGGATGCGAATTCAGGTCGGGCTTCTGGAAGCGTAGTTGGCGAGGACCAAATAGCGTTGCGAGATATACATGCCAAGCATAAGCGGAGTTTTATGAGTTATGGCTGATGGCTTTTAGAAGCGATCTTCCACTTTAGGTCTCAGTTATCACGATGAATGGTTTGTATAAATTCTTTTTGTTGCATGAAAATCGTTTCGTTTTATCCGGAAAAAGTTTAAAGGGATCGGCAGGACCGTCGCGGGTTAGCCTGCGTGATTATTTCCTGCTTTCGGACGTAACGCGGGGAGTGAAAGCAGGAGCCATAAACCTTGTGGAGCAAAACTGTCTATGACAGTTACCGTTGGACCCATTATGTTTATTTTCACGAAAGTTGCTTTGTATGAATTGACTTCGACCATACAGAGGATTTTTCGTAAAAGTGATGTAGGGGTTTTGTAAAGGTGGCGGAAGTGTTTCTCACAAATTACTTGCGATATTTTCGACCACGGATTATGTTTTCCTCATTCACTTTTCGTACTCGCGAAGTCGTTTTGCATGAGACCGATCATGTTTTCCCATAGGCTGTTTTGTTTAAATTATTCTTGTTATAGGAAAGTAATGGATGACCGGTTTCATGGAGATAGAAAATGCAGATTTTCAAAGTAGCTATGTTTCAGCGGATTACGCGGAGATGTTTCCGCTATGATTTCGACCTTTGAATGAAAGCTTGAATTACTCGCGGAGTTTTACGAAGGTTATTTACGTTATTTTAAGTAGTTCACCGTCGTCTATTAGTCTGGCGTTGGTACGTTTAGTCGAGAGTTTGCGGCGAGAGGTAGCGTAGAGTTTTGGGACTATGTTTGTAGCGGTTGGGCTATGCGCTAGCGTTTTAGGCGAATCTTATTGCTGCGAGTTTGCTTTTTCAAAGCGTTGTCTTGATGCTGAAGCAAAAGTTTTAGAAGATGGGATTATCACGGGTATAGTATACGTACCTACTTCCCTTTTCTTTTTCTGAAAGAAAATGGGTTAGCCATTCTTTGAAGGCTTGTGCGTTTTCTTTCTTTTAGGAAGCGGGATGAGTATGCTTTAGAGCGTAGCGATCGTTTCTTGGTTGTTCGAGAGACTAGATCGGTTTGCATGTTCTGCTGAACAATCAAGCGATGGAACAAGACTGGAAAATTTTCCTAAGACTTATCTTGCTAGACTATCCACATAGGTCCTAAGTTCCCTAAATTCTTAGTCTCATCGATCGTTCAAGGCTGCCTTTTGCCCGTTCCTCTTTGTTTAAGTGACTTTTAACGGTTCATCGTCAAAGGACTTTGAAAAGTTTGATACGAGCGAGAATCGGTTTTGATGAAATTCTGGCGAGAATATCGAGGCGAAAGAGATATGAGCATGAAGTTCTGTTCTCGTTTCTTACATCTGCTGGTTAAATTGACAATGTGTCGAAGGAACATGACAGAATGGTTGAAACAAAGGGAGGAGAAGTAGGCGATAACTCGAAGGCGATAACTTCGAAGAAGGCTAAGGAGGTGCTTTAGACAAATAGAGACATTGGGCAAGGCGCCACTCGAGTGAGGCTCTTTGCTCGTCGGCTATGAGCGAACTGGTTAGGTCCTTATCGTTTCATATGATCTTCTATGACTTTACAAATGGTGTTTCGTAAAATATTGCGAGCTTGATTTTAAAATATGGACTTTGTTAAACAATCGAGAAGGCTTTGCGGAAGAATCGTCGTGTTTCTCGAATAATCGAGCGTGGGTTTAAGAGACCAAGATGTTGCCGTTGCCGAGATCACGAGGCGACTGCGGATGGGAGCCAGGACCCTTGCGCCCGGCATGGCGGAGGCGACGGGCCTGCCGCCGGTAAGCGGAGAGGACGAGCCTGCGCGGCGTAAACGCCCCGCGGCGCTGCTGCGGCGCCAGAAGCGGTATGATCGTCTACGCGCCCGGCGCAAAGCGCCGCGCCAAAGCGCGCCGTGTATACCGCCCGGCGGCGCGGCGGTCTACCGCCGGCGTAAGCGCCCACCAGCGCCAGCGGTCGGTCTGCCGCCCGGCATAGGCGTGGTCGATCTGCGCCCGGCGCCAGGCGTTCTACCGCCCGTGCGTGTCAGCGTCGCCGATGCTGCTGTTGCTTCGCCTTCGATCCCCAGGGCTCACGGACTCAAAGATCGAGTTACAAAAACTCAGGCAAAGATGCATGGTACTGAAACAGGACCGGGCTCGTCTATGTGGGACAGAAAATCCTCCCCATGGGCGAGGTGGTAGGGACAGCGACTTTGTTTTCTTCGTAAAATCTCAACGGAAGCTCCGATTAAGACGAAACGAAAACCATCTTGACCTATACTCAAAGGAGAACAAAGCGAGTTTGCCCTAGGGCGAGGTAGCCATGTCGGAGGTGAGGTGACCTCGGTAATGTTTGTCCTTGCCACGGCGAAGTGGTGAGACAGTGACTTTGTTCTCTTAGTAAAATCTCAGCGGAAACTCCGATTGAGATGAAGCGAAAACCATTTTGACCTAGACACAAAGGAGAACAAAGTGGGCTCTTACTAAGGCGAACTGGGAAGACTGATCTTACCCTATGCCAAGTCGTCCTAGGAAGATCAAGTCCGACCTCCTTTCATTTTCCCGTTTGTTCCTCGAGAGTTGTTTGAAGTATGGCAGTGGGAATCGGTTAACCGATTTGCCGTGCTTCTGTTCCTTGTAATATAGGGTTTCCCAAGGTTTCAAGGAGAGTAAGTTTTGTTTTCGAGAGGTTCTCGAAAGAAACGTTTTTTGTAGAAACCTTGCTCGTTGCGATTTCTCTAACTTGGTAACAATACGAATTTTTGGGGTTTGATAGATTTTATCGTTGCCCTTTCTGTTTAGATAGAGATTGCGAGCTCGTTTTCGTGCTCTTCCTGTGGCGGGGAAGCGGCTAGGTTTTGATTTGCTCGAGCACCGTGGCGTTTGCGTAAGCTTTGGCTGTAGGAGCAGTCACTGCTGGAGTTGTTTTACCATCGTTAGCGCAAACTGCAAGTTTTCTTTCATATTTCGGACATCGGTTCGATCAAGCTTTGCGGCCATATGAGTAAGAGTAATCCGTCCCCCTCCTTCTAGCGCAAAGCTGTGGGAACGAAATTTACAGTCAATTTCCGATAAATAATATTGCGGAGGAAAACCAAGTAAACCCGACTTTCCTTGAAGGTCCGGATTCTCTGCGTTGCCACACGAAATCGAGAAAGTGTAATAGATAAAAATAAGAATTGTAATATTTCGAAGGCGTTTTATTAGATGAAAGATCACAGTACAAAGATTCTCGAAGACAAAGAGATTTGCGATTAAAGAAAAGTCGAGCAGCCAAAGCGTCTAAGCTTTGCTCCGCTAGTCTAACCACCTAAGCCCTAATTCTTCTAAGCTAGCAGAATGCTCTAAGTCTAATTTTCGGATCCTCTTCTCCTCTGCTCTTGCTCTCCTTATATACTCACTCCTAGGTCGGTTTGCCTTAGGATGATGGACCTCGCCTTTGGGCCCAAGTTTATCTCTTGAAAATATTCCATTTTCGTCGATCTTCGTAATTATCCTCGAGTTTCCCCTATTTTCCGGTGACTTGATGTTTATCCGATGTTCGGGAAATTGGATAAACCGCCATAGTCTGATTGGGCCTGAATCCTTAAAATCGTAAGTAAGTCCGTGGACTTGTCTTAAGTCGTTGAACATTTTATACGATTTCTCGGAAAGACTATCTTTCTCGTAAAGTAAACCGTATAGCCTAAAGGATCGATGTTGAGTTAATCGATCTTGTTTTACGATATCCTCTGAGAAATCCAACCTTTCTCTTTGTCGTAAAACATCAAGGATGATTCCATTCGAGAGATGTTAATTCCGTAGCCGTGATCGTATCAAACCCACGAGGATTGATCCAAGCAAGCCAAGATGGGATCAGACCGAGCATGATGGGACCGAGACCAGGACGAGGGCCGTCGACCGGCGCCAGTCCGGCTTGCGGGGCATACGCCCGGCGCAGGCTGGCTTGCGCCCGGTATGGCTGGCTTACCGCCCGCGCAAAGGCGACTTGCGGGCGCCCGCCCGGCAGGCAACTGGCGCTTACTGCGGCGCCAGGCTGGCTTACCGCGGCGCCAGGCGGCTTCGTGGCGCTTGCCGCCGGCGCCAGGCTGGCTTGCCGCCGGCGCCAGGCTGGCTTGCCGCCGGCGCCAAGGGTTCTCTGCCGCCCGTGGGTTTTCCCGTTGCCCGATCTTTCCCCCGTTGGCCGTTCGTCGGGAAATCTTTGAGTTTGGAAGGATCTTTAGCCGTAGATTTCGAGATAATCGTTTTAAACCTCACCAGAGAGTGGATATTCTAATTTTGAGAAAATCTCGTATAACTTATTTTTAAAATATCCGAGACTTTTTGTTTCAAGAAATACTTTTGAGAGACTTTCAGTCATTGATTCCGTCGTGACCGATTTTGACCCCAACATCTAGCTCCATACTTTGGTTTGTAGTGGAATTCTTTATTCCATCCATCGTGTGTGCTTCTCATCATATCGATCGATTTGGTGTTGTCCATGTCGATCGATTGTTGCCTCTTCTGCTTGTTGTGGAGTAGATGCATTCTTCTTTGCATCAATTCAAAGCTCTTTTCTATCCAGTTGAGGTTGGTGGTGAGGCAGCACTGGAGTATGTCAAGACTCTTCTGTATAGCTTGTTCTTCCCATCTGTTGTCCGTCTTGAAGATGTTGAGTAGCTCATTTTTCATGGAAGTGTATTGTTCCTGAAGATCGGTATAGATCGACGTGTGGTTGTCATTGTTGATCGATTGTTGCTGGTTCTCTGCTGGTGCTTGATCAGGAGCGATTGATGTGCTGATAGGTATGTCGGTCGATGGAGAAGTCTCTTGTTGAAAATCAAGCTGATTCTGAATCGTGTCCATCTCCTTTTGTAAAGCATCCATTCGTGCTTCGAGTGCATTCATATCATCACTCATTGGATAGTAGGCACTACCAAATCGTTCTTTATAAGAACACAACTTCTCTTCCAGACTTGTAAAGCGCGTATCGATCGATTGCTTGATGTTGGTGTTGATCGATCTAGGGTAAGCTGCATCGGTCGATGGTATCCATCGGTCATCGGTCGATGTCAAAGGGTTCCAGGCTTCCATGCTGAAGCTCCTTGTGGTTGCTGCCTCATAGTGGTGATATCATCTGAAACCTCCTTCATGGTCTTGGTCAACCATGTAATCTTGTCATTGAGTGGATGCTAGACACTATCAAGTTTGCACTTGAAATCATTCATTGAATCATACTGAATGGTGTAGATATCATTGAGCTTCTCATCAATCTCTTCTCTGCTGTAATCTGGATCTGGAGGTGTAGCTTGAGTGAATTTGTTTCTAGGGTTTAGATGGAAAGTTGCTGATGCATCTTGTCTGCTTCTAGGGTTTGTGAATTTGTTTCTACCCCGTGGCTTCTTTTATAAAAGTAATCATCAACCAAATTTCCAAATTTGAGATTTCCATTTTTCTCAAAGTCAGTTGCATTCATATCGATCGATGCAGCATGACGTATGTCGATCGATTCTTCTTCTTTCTGCCCTCGTCTTAGACCGGTATCGATCGATGTCGACGGTGTAGCGTTGGTCGATTCGTGTAGCATGGTTCCGTATGATCTGGATCCATCTCTAGTAAGAACTTCTTGGTGGTCTGAAGCTGGTTCTTCCTTGCGGTTCTCACTAAATTCTTCCACATATTGGGAAGGTGTAGTAGCTTCTAGGGCAATCGGATAGCAGTAAGCTGGCCAGTCGTCTCGCGTCTTGGAAACTGTCGTATCTATCGATGTGTAGTAAATGGCGTCAATCGATTTCCCTGTGTCTGATCTTGGAATCGGTTTGAGACTGGTGTCATCTTTGTAGGCTGGTGGTCTTGTTGGAAATAACTCGTAAGGGACATAGTGGATGGGTACTGCATCTCTATTAATGAAAGAGTACTCAATCTCTCTTTCTTCCCAATAGTCTTCATCATACTCATCATCTCTTGTATCCACTAGAGGGTGGTATAGCTCAGCTTCTCTGCGGATATATGAATATGGTATGTTCCTGTTGTAGTCCTCATCATACTCTTCTTCTCTGCGATTGAATGAGTATCCAATATCTCTTTCTCTTATGTAGTCCTCATCATACTCATCATCTTGTGTCTCTTCTGCGTATGTAGGCTGGTAGTAGTCTGATTCCCAACTCCCATCTAAGTAATCACCTGGAAAGTGATAAACTTCGTACATAGGTGTACTATCAATCGATGTGGAGTGAAAACTGTTGCTTGTATCGATCGATGTATTGACTGGACGGTCGATCGATGTCGTATCAGTTGGATCGATCGATATGTCGGTATTGGTGCCGATCGATTCCGAGTACTCTGTCTCGTACTCCTCTACACAATAGCATGTTGCTACGAGTTTTGCTTCATCTGGAGGCTGGTTGCAGGACATATTTGGCTTCAAAACACTGACTGGATCATAGTAAATCTCTAGGTTGATGAGTGTCAAACACATCTGACTTGTTTGCAAATTGCAGACAGCTCCCACAGTAGCTAGGAATGCTCTTCCAAGTAGTAAAGAAGAATTCCAATTTAACTTGATGTCTAGGATATGAAAGTCAACTGGAACTAGGGTATTACCAATCTGTACCTCAAGATCTCTGATGATTCCAAATGAATTTCTTCTAGAACAATCTACAAAGTAGAATGATTCTTTGGAAGGTCCCACCTTCAGATCTAATTGGGCTGCCATAACCTTTGGTAGGATGCTGACTGATGCTCATGTATCACGTAGTGCATGCGAGAATTCAATACCTTGCACTAGGCATGAAATAATGAACTCTCCAGGGTCACTCTTCTTCTTCAATGTGATATTCTTCACATCCTCTCTGATTTGATTGAACATCTTTTCAATATCAGCTTCTGTTACTCTGGTTTCTCTGAAGAACATACACAATCTGTGTATGAAGTATGCCTCCTCAAAGGGTCTCTCTTCTGGAATACTAAGAACTCTCTTCTTGTAGTTTTCCAACTCCTTTGCATTAGGTTCTCTTATAAAGTGCTTAGGAATCTTCTCTTTCCTTTTTCTTAGGGTTCTCTTTGCACTTTCCTTTTCTATCTCCATAGGCTCTTATGTATCTTCAGCTTCTTCTCGTGGGTTGTCTGTAGGTTTGGGTCGGCCTCTGAGTGCATAGAGTTGGGTTGCATCTATCCTTGGTAGTTGCACTCGCTGTTTGATGGTTGTATATCGATCGATTGCTGAAGTAGCAGGTCGATCGATTTCTGGTTGGCTTGAGCGATCGATGTCATCCTCGTGAGATTGATAGATGAAAGGGTGGAGTGGGTTTGGGTGCCTTGCTGCGAACTCTGCGTGTGTCATAATCCGGACTGCTCTGTTCGTAGCCGTAGACTCTGTAGACTCTGTCAATCAATGTGGAATTTCAAACATCGATCGATAATCATCTTCCCATGTCGATCGATGATCATCGTCTGGTGTCGGTCGACACCAGTGAGAACTGCCGATACTCTTGGAGCTCTCAACTTCAAAGTCTTCTTCTTGGGGTACCTCATGCTCGTCCACTTGCCATAATTCATCTACTGTGATGGCATTGATGTGGTGCCTAATGAGATCTTCCTCTCTCCCTTTTATTAAGGCTTCTTGCCTCTTAATAGCTTCTGCTGTTTGGATCACCTGTGTCTCTAGCTTCTTCACATGGGTGTTCAAGGTGTCAAAATTCACATTCAGACTATTATAAGCAGCATCTATCTTTCCATTAAAATCCACAGTAAGCCTCTGCTGACCCTCTAGTACTGAATCAAGCATTGCTTCAATCTTGCTCTCCTGAGTAGGTGGTGGTGGATTCTGGTAGAAAGAATTGTTGAGATTCTTGTTGTTGTTGTAGTTGCTGTTGCTGAAAGGTTTCTGATAATGTGAATTCTGATTGTAGTTGCTTCTCTGACTGTTGCCATAGAAGTTCCTGTTTCCATTCTGATTTCCAGGCCTCTGAAATCCTCCTATGTAATTCACTTCTTCTTCATATCTCTCCTCATCAGTCTTTATAGCTTCTACATCTTCTGCAAAGCTAACCTGCTTCCTTAGAAGCTTGTTGACACTGTCCAATTTGGCTCTCACATCGTCCATGTTGGGGTCAAAATCGGTCAATGACGAAATCGTCACCCGAAAGTCCTCGAAAGAAAAGCCAAGCGACGATCAAATCCAAGAAAACGGGTCGTCGCTCGATAAAACTCACGGAAGGCTCGTCCACTCCCATCTGGCGCCAACGGCGAGGGTCCTGGCGCCCGTCCATGCGATCATCTCATAATCTCGGGCAATGACAGCATCTTGGTCCCTTCAAACCCATGTCTGGATTGTCCGAGATCTACAATGAGTCTTCCGTAAAACCTTCCCGATTGTTCAAAAGATTCATCTTTTAACATATCTAAAACTCGGAGCCACATTGCTCTCATCCTCGACGACGGAAAATCTGCAGATCTAAGTCCATCTCAAAATCCCGATACTCGCGGAATCTCGTTGGAAACAATTATCTCGAGATCTACGACTAGAGACCCTCCCAAAACTCGAATGATTTCCCGCAAACAACTGACGAGGGAAAGATCGAACAAACCCACAGGCGGCAAGACGGCCAGGCACCGGCAGCAGCGGGGCGCTGCTGGCGCCAGCGGCACCCGGCCTGGCGGCCGGGGCAGCTGGCTGGCTGGCGCCCCGGCACCCGCCTGGCGCGGCCGCAGCGGACGCTGGCTAAGCGCCAGGCGGCACCAACCTGGCGCCGGCACAGCGGGGCGCGGGCTGGCCTGGCACCGGCGGCACCCTGGCGCCCGGCGGCACGCTGGACACGGGCTGGCCTGGCGCCGGCGGCACCCGCCTGGCGCCGGCGCGGGGACCTGGCTGGCCTGGCGCCCGGCGGCACCGCCTGGCGCCCGCAGCTGACGAGGCTGGCCTGGTGCCAGCGGCACCGGGCGCTGGCTGGCTGGCCTGGCGCGAGCCGCAGGGAGCGGGCTGGCCTGGCCGGCGACACAGCGGGGCTGGCTGGCCTGGCGCCCGGCGGCAGCGGGAGCTGGCCTGCTGGCGGCACCGCCTGGCACCGGCACCGTCCGCAGGCGGCCTGGCGCCGCGGCACCGCCTGGCGCCGGCGGCACCAAATCCGGCCGGCCTGGCGCCCGCCGGCACCGTCGCGCTGGCGGTCTGGCGTCGGTCCACGGCCCGTCCCGGTCTCGGTCCTATCGTGCCGGTTCGATCCCATCTTGACTTGTTCGATCAATCTACGCAAGTTTGGTATGATCACGGTTACTCTAGAGCGTCACTTCCTCGACTAAACAAGGAATTGAGGTTCCTTCGAGCACCGAAACCTTCAAAGACTGTCCTTTGAAAAACGTAAAAGCGCCTAAGCGGCCTAGCGTGGCCAAAGCGGTACGACGATTTTCGAAAGGAAGGATAACTATGGCGGTTTATCTTTATCCTCACATAAGAGATAAATGTCAAGTTTCGAAGATAAATATCAAGTTTCAGAAGATAAATGTCTAGATTTCGAAGATAAATGTCAAGTTTCCGATAAACACAAAGATGGGCGAAAATGGAAAAAGCCCGACTCAGCCGAGAAGATAGACCGTCATAGGAGGAGTATATAAGGAGAGCTTTGAGCAAGAAGCAAAAAGATCCAAATTTTCGAGCACTTAGCACTTAGGCGATTTAAGCATTCTTTTCTGTTTTCACTAGCGAGCTGCGACTCAACTAGGATAGACTTAGGCGCGGACTAGCGGACCTTCGACAGCTCTTGTAGTTTACTTCTCACTGTTGTTCACGCTCAAAACGCGAATTCAGAAATAAGATTTTCTTCCGCTCATCTTTGGCGATTTCTATTTTCGCCTTCTATTTTTATTGATTGTTTCGCATGCGGCCCAGCAGATATCCGGGACCTTCAAGGAAGATCGGGTTAACTTCGGTTTTCCTCCACAAATCTTTATCAGAAATTGGCGGTGTGAATTTGGTTCCCACAGTTTGGCTAGAAGGAGGGTTACGGATCTATCTATCTACGCAACTGCACGCTCGATCATGTCAGCCGGCGCCACCAAGGATCAGCCAGCTAGGCGGAACACCCGTCGATGCCAGCGCTGAAAACTCCAGCTGGAAGCGCGACAGTCACTGCTGATGCAAACACCGGCGCTCAGGCAGATGAAGGAACTGTTTACCTCCGCCCAGGCGCGGAACAACAGGACAAGCTGATAACCTCGCTTCAAAACAGGTCGATACCTTAACTGCGAGGAGCAAGTTGCCGTCGCGGATCCACCAAGGCGCGCGGCAGGAGACTTCGACCGGATCTCCGAAGCACGAAAAAGATGCCCGAAAGAGCCCACTCGAGGAAAGCGGCTCGAAAGGACAGCAAAGCGACCTCGCAGAACCTTCCACTCCCGGCTGCGGAAACAAGGAAAGCGGCGTCGGCGCATCGATCTAGATATCAGCGACCGATCGGACCCTTCCGATGAAAGCGCTGACATCCACCCAGGAGAACCGAAGCCAGTCCGCTTCGGCAGGCGGTATCCCGATAGGCCCATGGCGAAGAGGAAGAAGAACTCTACTGGATGGAGCAGGAAGAACTTCGCGGAAGATCAGGCGGATCTATCGCGACCAGCGTCGACAGGTTTGGAGGAGCGCGGCAGCAATAGCGAGATCCATGATCTCCGTGAATCTCTCAAAAGACCGTGGCTGAAGTGAAAGCGGTGAAATCGCAAATCCATCAGGCGACCAGTTCGCCCGAGATCGATAGACTTCTCGAGGAAGCACGGAAAACGCTTTCACCACTCGGATCACGGAAACCGCATCTCAGACCCAGGAAGATCAAAATCCGGTCTATGGCGGTCGACGGATCCTAAGTCACACCTGCAGTCCTTCCAGATCGCAATGGGTAGGTGCAAACTCGGAGCGAGCGGGGCGCAGGTCATTGTCTTCTCTTCGTCGAGCACCTCAAAGGTGCTGCTTCGAGTGGTTCTCCGGCTCAAAGGAACTCCATCGAAGCTTCCGCCAACTGGCCTCGGCGTTTCTCAAACAGTACTCCATGTTCATGGATAGAAGCGTCTGGCGTGGATCTATGGAGTCTAGCTCAGAAGGAAGACGAAGTAAGCTCCGCGACTTCATCGCGAAGGTTCAAACTGGTGATGGCGAGAGTAACGGGCATCAGCGACAATGTCGCAATCGGCATAGAGAAAACTCTCTGGTACAAGTTCGAAAGTGGATACTACTGGAAAAGCCGCGGACAATCCAGGATACTCTCCACAAGGCAACAGACTTCATCATCATGGAAGAAGAGATGAAGCTTCTATCGCAGAAGCACGGACCGCAGAAAACCGCGTCCAAGAAGAAACCCTCTCTAACGACAAATCGTCCATCACGAAGGGAAGGCGTCCAAAGGCGAGCATAACTACGCCATCAACTCGGAGCAAGGCAAAACCTCCGGAAACACCTGGACCAGGAACCAGTACAAGGATAACTCCTATTGCGAGTTCCACGAGACCAGAGGTCACTCCACTGCGAACTGCAAGGTTCTCGGCGCCCGGCTCGCCGCAAAACTCCTCACCGGCGAGCTATCAAAGGTCAAGAGTATAAAGGACTTGCTCCTGGACTCCGACCGCCAAAGACTAACAAAACTGTCTCCGAAGACCGCGACCGAAAACCAATCAGGGAAAAGCGGAAGAAGACAGGACGACCAAGGAACAACAGCATCGCCAAAGGGTAAACATGATCATCGGAGGATCACAGTTCTACCAAGACTCTGTCTCATCGATAAAAGCCTACGGGTGAAAAGCCGAGATCAGTTCCAACTGGTTCCCGGACAGCGATGTTCCTAACCACACAATCGCTTTCGAGGAACACGAGACCGTCGGAATCGACAAACCTCACTCGACCCTTTGGTAATCGACCTGGTCATCCAGGATCTCGAGTCGGCCGCATTCACGTCGATACTGGAAGCACGGTCAACGTCATCTTCCGCGACACCCTCTACAGGATGAAGATCCCACTTGGGGAAGTCGTCCCTGAGCCAAAACCTTTGACGGGATTTTCAGGCGTAACTACCATGACCCTCGGAAAAATAAAACTCCCAATCATGGCAAAGGAAGTTACAAAGATCGTCGAGTTTGCAGTAGTCGACAACCCGGCCATCTACAACGCCATCATGGGAACCCCTTGGATCAACTCCATGAAGGCAGTATCGTCCACATATCACCTAGGTATCAAGTTCCCGACTCCGACCGGAACCTCAGCCATCTGGGGTAGTCAGAAACAGTCGAGACTCTGTTACCTAGCCGAGTTTAAACTGCGAAAAGATCGGAACGCCCCTGCGGCCAACCCGAAACGAGCAAAGGAATCACACAACATTCCCGAAGACTCGAAGAAAGATGATCCAGAATCATCCGAACGGCAACGATTCAAGGCGGCGACAAAGCCTCTGAATCCACCGCCGTAAGACGGACAGCTCGACCCCCGCACACACCACTGATCCGACCAGCACGATCGGAACGGCGACGCACGGGGAGTAAAAACGTCCGCGGCAACTATCAGAACTACGAGATGGCTTGATCCTCGAAGAGGTACGTAGGCAGCTCGTCGAAACCCGGCGAGTTCAGCTATCCCCCTCACCAAAAAGGGGGGGGACTGGGTGCGTATACTCCTATACTCCCACAAAAGCGAAAAATCCGCATATGTACTCTAACTTCTCAAATTTTTTAATAAAATTCTTTCTATCTTTCATGCTCACTTAAGCGATCAGCGGGAAAACGAAAATCATATCTTCAAAGCGAACGAGGCGTCGCAACTTCTTAAAAGATAACAAAACTTCGTATTATCCGCAAAGACAGTCCACCAGCGACTTAAAAATTCACGCCCGTCGATTGGCCCGACGGACGCTCGAAACGTTTCACTCAATACAAAATCGTAGTCAGACCTACAAGGTCCTCTTACATCCGACAAGGATATCATAGCGCTATACAAGAAACCCAAAATTTTGGTTTAGCATCTCGGATAAACTCCGAAGATAGCTCGATTCTTTTAACACAAGTCATATAAGCCGCGACTAGTCGCGACTTTAAGCGAAAAGAATCAGGAAGAAATCACTAACAGGCAAAGCGAAAGCCGATCAGTCATCGCACAGCCTCAAAGCTGAGAGTAAACCTAGGTCTTGCCCTAAACCCAGTCTTGCTGGATCTTGACATCTCACAGACATAGTATCATTATCTGAGATCCCAAAACATGTCTCTTATCGCTACACCTAAAGCGCTCACTAAAAGTAGCATACGGACCAGCGGCGAAAAAAGTTAGGATACGAAGTGACTACTCGCATCCTTCCCTCTACACTTGACGAAAGTATAAATCAAAACAAAAGACGAAATCTCGCAAATTTTCATATTCATAAAAGCCGCAAAAGACGGCAGGATTCAAAGCCACCAACGGCCAGTCCCAAAAACATAAGAATGCAACCTCCAACGGTCGCAGGATAAAATTACTAAAAACGGCCACACACGGCCAAAAATTCAATTCACAAAAGGAAGTCAACGTTGAGAAATCCGGATGCAGAAATCCCAAATGAACTAGCAGGCTGGTCCACTTCCTCATTCACGCCTCGAGCATTCCCACCATTCTCGGCGTTCTCATCGGCTCCAACCTCCACCGTATCCTCGGAAACCTCGATAGGTTCCCATAGTCTCCGGACTCTTTCTTCTACCGGAGGAACCAAGGACTCAGCATGAGCACACTCGGCCATGAAATCCTTCATTTCAGCAATCTCGGAATCGAAAGAGAAATCCGGTTCTGAGACTTGTAAAGGTTTACGACCGAACCTCGGCACTCGCGGAAATCACCAACAAACTCCTGAGCTTCTTTAAAGCATTGAAACTCAGCAGCAAACGATTCCGCCCGTCTTGCCACCTCCGCTGCGACCATCCTTCTTCCTCTCCTTTCCGCCCGTACGAGAGCCCGAGCGTGAAGCTCAGCTTGCTTCGCGTTCTGTGCCTTCACCTCTTGACGGAACCGGAAAAGCTCGCTCCACTTCTGTGGTCTTGAAGTTAGCAATCCTGGATTTGCGGAAACTCGAGTCAAGCGCCTCGCTAAACACTCTTAGTCCCTGCATAAAACTCAAGATCAGCAAGCATGCTTATATACGGATTCGAACGCAAGGTTAAAGAAGTTCGAAGGGCCAAACCTCGTTGACACGTTGGGAGCCCTCGGCAAAAACCCGTTGTTTCTCCTCATCCTCCAGCGACTCGTCAGTAGTAAACTCCGGAGGAAGGCCATCAAAGAAGTTGTTAGGTGGAAAACCGCTGGCTCCGCCTTTTCCGTTGGAACAAAACTAGGTTTTCTCCCAACGGTGAAGGATTTTCGAGCCTTCCCCATCGTCGATTTCCTTCCCCACGAGACCTCTGTCTGCGCCTCGGTAGGAGCCACGGTAACAGGTTCGGCATCATGACGGAACAGGACCTCGGGACCGATAAAGGTTAACCGCATCTCGGATCCGTTCAAGGGTGAAGGATTTCCAGAAAAACGGCCTTTGACGAAGAAGATCTCTTTCGAAGCGTCACCAGGCAAATCGCGGTAGGGTTGTTCCTACAAAGCGAAAATTTTCAAAACTTCGCGCTAAAAAGGTGAGATAGACAACAGAGTTTTCGTCATTATTACCTCGGTTGAAGTTCCATGCTCGCGGAAAAGATGGAGGCAGCTCTCCTCGACAGACTCGCCATCTATTTGAACAAAGAAGAAACGCTCCTGCCACGATTTGGGATTCAAGTAGTCCCTGAATCCGCCATATCCTTCTTAGGCAGCATGGAATAGTAACCTTCACTCCCGTCGGCCGAGTACCCCAAAGACCTTGAAATCATCGGGACCAAGATCAATCCGAGTTAGTAGCTAGCGATCAATGCATAAGCCAACTCTCCAAGGCAGGAACGCTGAGTTGGCTGATCGAAAGTTGAAGCGGTGAAGCGCCGAAAAATGGCACCAGGAATTGGGAACCACATGGCGATGCGTAAAGCTTCAGTAACATGTAAAGAAACCTTGCGGAGGATTCCTTGCACTCGTTACCAGCGGAATCGAATTTGACTCCTTCAGGAACCTGGTAAAAATCTCGAAGAACCTTGAGATATTGGAGAAACCAAGCTTCGGCGCAAAGGAGCACCGGGCTGCCTCGGAGGCCTTCGGAACAGGGATCTCTGGCAGTGTTGGGGAACCTACAAGGGCTCGGTATACGCATTCTTCTTTTCCTCCTCGACCGACTCCTCACGCTTTACCGTTACATGGCAGGAGAGTCATCGAGAAGAATGGGAAGAAGAGTTTCTCTTTGAAGATCTTGAAGACATTGTTCTTAAGAGAGGATTCTTGAGAGAGTAAAACCTTGTGATGAAGTAAGAATGAGATTTCTTACTCCATATAAAGGAGGTAAAATCACTATTTACCCGACTTTAGCAAACGATTACATCTCAACACCTTCCCGGCTATACCGCAAGCTAGGATCCGACAGGCTCTACGGTTCCTAGCTAGCTGGGGCTAACTGTTGGGGTCAAAATCGGTCAATGCGAAATCGTCACCGAAAGTCCTCGAAAGAAAAGCCGGCGATCAAATCCAAGCGGGTGCGTAAGCGATAAAACTCACGGAAGGCTCGTCCACTCCCATCTGGCCAAGCGGCGAGGGTCCTGGCCGTCCATGCGATCATCTCATAATCTCGGGCAATGACAGCATCTTGGTCCCTTGAAACCCATGTCTGGATTGTCGAGATCTACAATGAGTCTTCCGTAAAACCTTCCGATTGTTCAAAAGATTCATCTTTTAACATATCTAAAACTTCGAACCACATTGCTCTCATCCTCGACACGGAAAATCTGCAGATCTAAGTCCATCTCAAAATCCGATACTCGCGGAATCTCGTTGGAAACAATTATCTCGAGATCTACGACTAGAGACCCTCCCAAAACTCGAAAGATTTCCATAAGCAACTGGCGGGAAAGATCAAACAAACCCACAGCGGCAAGATGGCCCGGCACGGCAGCGGCTGAGCTGGCGCCAGCGGCACGCGGGGCGCGGGCTGGCGCCGGCGGCACCCGCCTGGCGCCCGGCGGCACGCTGGACGCTGGCTGGCCTGGCGCCCGGCGGCGCAGCGGGGGCTGGCGCCTGGCGCGCACCGGCCTGGCGCCGGCGGCACCGACCTGGCGCCCGGCGCACGCTGGACGGGCTGGCCTGGCGCCGCGGCACCCGGCGCCGGCGCATGCGGGGGCCTTGGCTGGCTGGCGCCCGGCACCGCCTGGCGCCCGGCGGCACGAGGACGCTGGCCTGGCGCCAGCGGCCACGCTGGACGCTGGCTGGTCGCACCGGCGGCCGCGGACGCTGGCTGGCTACGCGGACCGCTGGACTGGCTGGCCCGGCCGGCAGCGGAGACGGGCTGGCTGGCGCCCGGCGGCTTCCGACCTGGCCCGGCCCATCAACGGCGGCCTGGCGCCGCGGCACCGGCCTGGCGCCCGTGGCACCGTCCACGCGGGCGGCCTGGCGCCCGGCGCCACGTCGCTGGTCGGCCTGGCGTCGGTCCACGGCCCTCGTCCGGTCTCGGTCCTATCGCCCGTTCGATCCCATCTTGACTTGTTGGATCAATCACGCAAGTTTGGTATGTCCGCGGTTACTCTAGACGTCACTTCCTCGACTAAACAAGGAATTGAGGTTCGCCGAAACACGAAACCTTCAAAGACTGTCCTTTGAAAAACGAAAACGCCTCGCCGCGTGGCCAAAGCGGCCACGTCGATTTTCGAAAGGAAGGATAACTATGGCGGTTTATCTTTATCCTCACATAAGAGATAAATGTCAAGTTTCCAGAAGATAAATATCAAGTTTCAGAAGATAAATGTCAAGATTTCTGAAGATAAATGACAAGTTTCCCGATAAACACAAAGATGGACGAAAATGGAAAAAGCCCGACTCAGCCCGCGAGAAGATAGACCGTCATAGGAGGAGTATATAAGGAGAGCTTTGAGCAAGAAGCAAAAAAGATCACAAATTTTCGAGCACTTAGTACTTAGAGCGATTTAAGCATTCTTTTCTGTTTTCACTAGCGAGCTGCGACTCAACTAGGATAGACTTAGGCGACCGGACTAGCGGACCTTTCGACAGCTCTTGTAGTTTACTTCTCACCTGTTGTTCACGCTCAAAACGCGAATTCAGAAAAAAGATTTTTCTTCCGCTCATCTTTTACGATTTCTATTTTCGCAACTTCTATTTTTATTGATTGTTTCGTGTGCGGCCCAGCAGATATCCGGGACCTTCAAGGAAGATCGGGTTAACTCGGTTTTCCTCCACAAACCTTTATCAGAAATTGACGGTGTGAATTTCGGTTCCCACAGTCCAACTGCTCCTTCCCAAGGACATTCCCAAGGGCATTGGCCGATTTTCTTCTCTCATAATCAGTGTTCTTGGTGCTGTTGCTAGTTGTTAAGTTCTCAATAAGCCTCACAGCCTCTCTTGGATTCCTGGTGGTGAAGTTTCCTTCACTAGCTGTGTCTAGTACTTTCTGATAGGCCAGATCTAAACCTCTGAAGAAAGTGCTGAGTAGCTGCACTTCATTGAATCCATGGTGTGGCAATCCCTCTGATAAGACTTAAAACGAACCCAACAATGTCTGGAAGGTTATGTATGCTCTTACATGAATGTGGCAATCTTGCTTCTCAACTCTTCTGTGCGTGCCTCATCAAAGAAATTAATCAAGAAAGCATTCTTGATATCCTCCCAGGATGTAAGAGATCCTGGTGGTAGTTGCTTAAGCCATTGCAAAGCTTCTCCAGTAAGAGAGTATTTGTAAAGCCTGCAAAGTAGGTAGTCAGCTGGGACTCCATTGGCTTTGATAGCAGATATAAGATCCTCGTACCTCTCTAGATGGTCCATACGATGCTCATTGGATGCTCCACTGTAGGGTGTCTGTCCTACAAGTGTGTAGTATTGAGGCTTCACCTCAAAATCAGTCCTCTGTATGTCTGGAGGACGGATAGCAGATCTGTTGGCGTAGCACTGATCGGGACGGTTGTAATCATCCATTGATCTGTTTCTGTTGGCTTCTTCTGCAGCTCGGGCATTGGCTGCAGTAATCTCAGCTTCTGGATCAGGGATTGCAGCTCCCTGATCATTAATTCTCTGACATGCTGCATTACGCAGGTGACCTTCTTGGTCATGCAGGTTACCTTCATTGTCTTGCATGAGTATCAGTGTCGCGACCATGTTATGTGGCTCGGTATCGATCGATAAGCGGATAGCGGTATCGGTC
The DNA here is from genome assembly GCA_016432835.1 of Brassica nigra. Taxonomy (NCBI): domain Eukaryota; kingdom Viridiplantae; phylum Streptophyta; class Magnoliopsida; order Brassicales; family Brassicaceae; genus Brassica; species Brassica nigra. Next base: position 58,480,333 of record CM028244.1, read on the forward strand.
GATGTCGGGTGAAAGATGTTGGTTGACGGGTACTGAAAAGTATCGGTGAATGTGGATGAACGAGTATCGGTCGATGTCAGATGAACGAGATTGGTCGATGTCGGTAAACGGTTATCGGTCGACGGTGTTTGAGACTCGGTAGACGGTTGTTGATGAATATCGGTCGATTCACAAGCTGGTGTATCGATCGATGTGGAACGAATCTGTTTGCGGATTGAACGTTCCAAAGCATCTGGGTCAGTAGACAAAAGTTTCTTTTTGCTTCTGGTTATGATGGGCATGCACCTGAAAAGAAAAGAAAAATTTTATCAGTAACAAGTAGTAAAGTAAAAGAAAACCTAGATTTAAATAAAATCTAATGGCGATCAAAGCTCCCCGGCAACGGCACAAAATTTGATACGTGCTCAAATTACCCTAGAGCAACTTTACTCTCATCAAAAGAGGTCAAGCTGTAGTACTTAGGGATCGAATCCACAGGGAGCTAGGGAACACACTAGATCTTATTGAAACAAAGCTATGTCAAAGATTTGAAAGCAGTAAATAGCAAGTAAACTTAGAATTGGTGACCAAGACAATTACTCAAGTGATTGATTTGGTGTTAGACTAGGATTACTATTCAGGTTATCAGGATTATAATAGTATGAATGCTTATATGAGATGCTTGCATGATATTAAAGAACCCAGCTATTACAATAACTTTAACTGTCGTCCTAGGTTATCTAATACTAGAACCGATGAAACTCCCATTGGCGAGACATAGGAAGGCGTCGATCAACTTCCATTGCACGTATAGATCGACAGTGCCTCGCGTCGATCGATGACTCCATAGGAGTATCGATTGATACGCTTCTAGTAAGATTTAAGCATGATGGCATATTAACAGTTTGCTTAAGGAGTTTGCCAAATCAGATGTCGCTTGTTTCCAGCGAATTCCTAAGCTCAAAGAAGATAGATCCAAGGATAATATCCACTGTTATCATGTATAGGGTAGCAACTCCTATACAAGCATTAAGAGCAATCTTCAAAGATGAATATCACATGCTCAAGTATTCATATTTGGAGCTAATCCCTCAAAACCTATTTGAATCCTAGATCTAACAAAGGTGTTTACTCAGAGATGGCCAAGCAAAACATCATAACAGTAAAATAAAACTTCATAGATAGAATAGATAGAAAATAAAGGTGTTCAAGAAAGCTCTCAATTGTAACTCTCTCTCTCACAAAACAATAGAAAAGAAACTCTCAAAAGACTCTCTCTGAAAGAAACTCTCAAGAACCAAAAAACCTAGAACTATTAAACTTTGAAAGCTGTAAACTCTCTAAAACTCTTGCTTCTGCCAAAACACTTAGGCAAAGCATAAATACTGAAAATTAGGTTAAAACTCGTCAGGGGTATCTTGGTAAATTGGATGAATTCTTGGGCTTCAAGTCGGTTGTGACCAAACCGTGCTTATGTGTGTTGAATATTGATTAATTACACTGAAGGTGTATCGATCGACGCGTCTCTCTCCGTGTCAACCTTGAATGGTCGATATGGTCATCTCGGGATAAATCTTAAAATGCTCCAAAATGCTCCAAAAACATCATCTTTTCTCCAATTGCTCCTGAACCTGTCAATATGCATTCTAGACTCCAAAATAGGTTAAATATATCTTAAATCTATCATATACCATGACTAAAATCAGGTCAAATTCATGGTATATCAGCGACTTTCAGACATTGATTTCGTCGTGAACGATTTTGACCCCAACAGTTAGCCCCTTAGCTCGTTAGAACTGTGAGGTTCTAACGAGCGGCTTGCCAAGTTAGGCAAGTTAGGCAGAATTAATGGTTGAAAAGGTCAGTCGTAAGTGGTCTCTCGTTTTCCAAAGAATGGAATGCGATAAGATTGGGGCTGTGCCTTATGACGGCTGCCTACGTACCCTTGATGGAGGGATCAAGTCTTTCGTAGTTTGTCTTGGAGTTAAGATTCTTATGACCTGTTTTCCAGCGAGACCTTTATGTTCTAGTTGTGTGCTATGTAGAGATTAACGGGCATGTTGCTGCAGATGGCATTTTATGTTGGACTTTTGCCAGCCTCAATACTAGCCTCTTTGGCTGTTTGCTTCGGCCAAATGTGGCAGTTTTTATGTTTTCGGGACTGACAGCGTGTGTCTTCAAATCCAAGCCGCTTTGCAACTTTTTAAATGAATTGTGTTTCGCGTTTTAAGAGCATGTTTGTATTTGTGTGAATGTAGAGGGAAGAGTACGAGTTGTCATCTCGTAATCTAACTCTGGTGAACTGCTATATTCGTGTTCTATCTCGAGAGTTTTCCGCAGTACGCAAGTATGCGTAATTTCTGAAGATGCTTGAATATTAGCCAAGAGATAAATTTTGGGATCTCGAATCATGGTGTTTGATACTATGCCTAGAGATGTTAGAGACCAGTGTGCTGGGTTTAGGGCAAGACCTAGGTCTAATCACGGCTTTATTGGGTGCGGTGACTACTTCGACTTACGTTTCCTGTATCGTTTTCGACCTGATTCCGTCCCGCTTTAAAGTCCACGATATGTTCTCGGCTTACGTGACTTGTATGGTAGGAATCAGCATCTCTTCGAGGACAATTTTTAAGTCTCCCGAAAGTGCTGACCAAAATTTTGGATTTCTTTTATAGCGCTATTACCCTTGTGTCGGGTGTATGAGAGCTATCTCTTTGAGATGGATTAGTCTGTCTAGGACGTTAAGAATTCGATGTGATCAGCAACGAACTTGGTGGTAGTTTTTTTTTTACCGTTTGGGTCTTTGCGAAGGGTACGTGTTAGAGAAGATGTTAGTGCATATGATTGTTTGGCCTTCCAAGAAGGTATTTTTATCAAAGAAGGTAATTTTAACGAATCTCCAGGTGTCTGCGACGTCTCGCGATGCTGAAGATTGGTTATTCTTTCGTTTGCTGCTTTTCGTGCTTGAAATGTTCGCGGGCTTGAAGATGTTTCGGTGTTGCAAGGGTTTAGTCTTAACACTGCATTGGAGAAACGTCTTGGTTTTTCTGCGTATGTTCGCAGCCAAAACTGTTGTTCCATTTTCGTTGTTAAGTACTTTGATTTATGATAGAGGGATTAGGACCACGAGGTCGCGTAGATTTGTCCCTCGGAAGAAGCGTTGTGCTTTTGTGATGAGTCGGCCCTCCGATATTTATCTCGTGCAATTTTAAAGATGATTCGTATAGCTGCAGGAGCTTTGTTACGAGTTTTTCCTTACATGCCGCGTTTTAAAGGTAAAACGTTGCGGGCTTTAAGTGAATTGTGTGGAACTTGGTCGATTATCGACAAGTTTAATTTTCCATTAACCATTTGGTTGCTAGGACTGAGCTTTGTTGTGAAAAATTTATCGTATAATTTCCTCTCGGTTTTATACAACAAATAGTCTGTGTAATCGTCACTTGGCATTTTACGACAAATCGTGGATCGTTGTTTAGCCGTTTAAGTGATTGGAGCGGTGGTCGCTTGATTGTTTTGGCTTGGGATGAAGGTTGTGTTCAGCCGTATAGCAAAGGACGTTGTTGGTAAAGGACCAGACCATGGAACTTTTGCTTTACGATTGTCCTAAAAAAGACGTCGCATTCTGGTTTGGGCTTTACGGCGAGGCGTAGCTGGTTGAGGGCCAAACAGCGTTTGCCGAGACTGATAGGCCAAGTACAGTGAAGTTTTCCGTGTTATGGCTGATGGTTGTTAAAAACTAGCCTCCACTTTGGGTTTAAGTTATACGATGAATGTTTCGTATACAATTTCCTTTAGTCGTATAAATTTTTTTCCTTTTTATCCGAGGGAAACAAATTTTAAGAGGCTCGACAAAGAATCCTTGCGGATTCGGTTGCGAGGTGATTTCCTGCTCCAACCAAGGGAAGTGAAAGGTAGAAGTCAGCAATCTTCGTGGAGCTTTGTATTTATTATACGAAAAATCATCTATGACAGTTCTTCGTAAGGCCCGTTATGTTTATTTCCGAAAGTTGCTTTATATGACTTGATTTGACTATACGGAGGATTTTTCGTGAAAATATAGTGAGAGGGGCTTCTCATAGAATGAACTGAAGAGTGTTTTTTGTAAATCCCTCGTGAAATTTGCGAAGTTGTTTCGTAGTGACACCAATCTTGTTTGTCCGTAGGCCGTTTCGAATAGAATGTTTTTGTTATACGAAAAATAATGGGTGACCAGTTTTACGAAGATAGGAAATCAAAGATTTCAAAGTTGCGATGTTTCCACGGATTACACGAGACGCGTTTCTGCTTTTATTTCATTCTTTAGCGAGATTTCCTTGGAACAACTCATGGAGTTTTACCGAAGGTTATTTTGTTATGATCTAGCCGTGAGAACAATTTTTTGATGCTTTCCCATGACTCACTAGGTTCAACGGACTCCGAAAGCAATGCTTTGGTGCTTAAAGATTTCTCGTATAATTTTTGACTTTTATACGAAAATCATTTTATTTAGTCGAAAAGGTCTTCAAGAGTTTGGCCAATCATGGAATTTTAGTTTTATATTGGTAAAGGTTTTCTTCACGCATGATCGCGATAAGAGATGCTGTATAGTCCTCGAGATTCTGTTCGTGATAGTGTAGATATGTTGCTAGCGTTTAGACGAATCTTAGATTGTTGTTTGCCTTTGTGGGACGATTTTAATGAGGCATTGGAATGCCTAAGTGTTTTTATGCCTGTTGTTGCAAGAGTTTTCTTTGTCAAAAGCATTTTCTTGATGCCGAGGCAAAAAGATTGTTTTTTGAAGTGTGGGAGTATACGAGTATAGTATACGTACCTACTCCCTTTTTTACGAAAGAAAATGGTTGAACCAATATTTTGAAAGGTCGTGTGCCATTTTTCATTCGAGGATTGGGATAATCGACAATCTGGGTCGGTTTGAAGATGATGCCAGGATTGCGACTTGGTGGTTTTCAGGTTGACGACTTGGAATATGCCGGCTTTTTTTATGAAAAGTACTAGGAACGAATCAATTTTAAAACGATGTTCGTGTCACTAGTTCTTTCTTTCTTTAGGAGGCAAGCTAAGTATGTGTGGCGATCATTTCTCGATTTTGCAAGAGTTTATATCGGTTAGCAAGATCCGCCTGAACAGTTTAAGGAACAATAGATCGAGATAGGAAAAATCACCTAAGACTTAGTTCGCTAGACTATTCACCTAGATTCTTAGTTTCCTAAAGTTTATGGAAATCTCCAAAGCATTTTTAGTTCTTTGTACCTTCCTACGAAATTTCCAAGTCGGACATACCTTAGTTTTCTCGAAGATTAGGATTTGCCTCTTCCCGTTTTGCTTGCTCATTTCTCCTTCCTCTTCTCTTGTCTGTACGCCCTTTTCGATATTGGTGTTTGTCCTTTGAAACGTGACATTTATCTTCCGAACTTGACTTCTATTCTCTCCTGCAAATAAGAGGTAGACCGTCATAATATCATTGGGTTTGATTTCATCTAAAATTGTAAGTGGGTTTTTAATCGTGCTTTAGACCTTTTCGGCTGTTTTTGACTTAAATGTTTATACAATTTCTTCAAAATGGTACATTTTATACGACGTCAATTTTTATAAAATGGTTCAAATTGCTCGTATAGTCGAGGCGGCTAAGGTGTTAAGTTTACAGTTGCCGTTTTATACGATCAATTTGAATACATACGAGAAAACAAGTCTTTGCGGTTTTTATTGTAAAGTTCCAGTCGTAACTCCAATCAAGACGAACAAGAGACATTTCGATTGAGATTCGAAGGAGAACACAAATAAGGATACAAGGGGGAGTAAGATTCTCAAGAGGGCGAGTAGGATTCCCAAGAGGGCGAGTAGGAGCAAGCCAAGGAGTTTAGGCGATTCTTACTTATTTTCGTTGTAAAATCTCAACGGAAACTCCGTTTGAGACGAAACGAAAAACGTCTCGATCGAGATTCAGAAGAGAACACAAAGATGGAGCCCTTAGAGGGCTGTTCCAAATCGCCAAATTGGCGAGTTGGATTGTGTGTATGATCCAACTCGCCATTTTGGCGAGTTGGATGGTGCGTTCAACTTTTGTTTATCGTAAAATCTCAATGGAAACTCCGATTGAGACGAAACGAAAAGCCTATCGATCGGAATTCAAAAGAGAACGCAAAGGAGGAGTCCTTGGGGGTTGTTCCAACTCGCCATCGGGCAAGTTGGAGGAAGTAAATCCAACTCGCCATTGGGCGAGTTGGTCGTGGTGCGTCCAACTCGAGTTTTGATGGTACCTTGATGCAATAATTTCGTAAACGCTGTCAATTTTATTCTACAGAAGTCGTATCGTAAAATATCGAAGTTTTTTTACTTTGCGAACAATGTTCCATAAAACATTGTCGAGATTAGTTTTAAGAAAGCTGTTTCGGAAAATGTTGTCGAACTTTAATTTTACGAAAGTTGTTCCGTAAAGTAAGGGCTGGTCCAACTCGCCGAACAGGCGAGTTGGACGGTGTGCTGGATCCAACTCGCCAGTTTCGCGAGCTGGACTGCTTGTTTGGTTGTGTGACCCATTTTTCTCGAGTGTTTTGCTCGGGAACTTTTGTCGAGAGTGTTTAAAGGAAGCTTTCGTATAGAGACGCAATTTTTAGACGTTGATTTCGAGATAACTGTTTTTAGGTTTCGAGCGATTTTAAAGAAATCAATTTTGTTTCTCTGAAAGTTATTCGGAAGAAGTACAGCCAAGGGGAATTGGCAACTTGACTTGCCGTTCTTCAGTTTCCGTGAGTAATCTAGTTTTCTCCGCCACTTCGGGAGGTTAAAGCGAGTTTCCTTTCTCCGAAAGTTTTCAGAAGTACAGCGGTGAGTTAATAACCCGATTTTCTGTGCTTCTTTCCCCGCGAGTAACTTGAGGTTTTCTGTGATTTCGAAGAAGACGAGTTTTATCTTTCCGAAAGGTTTCTGGGAAATGTCTTTTGGTTGAACCTTTACTCACTGAGATTTCTAAAACTTGAAATTTACGGGGTTTGACAGGTTTTATCGTTGCGCTTTCCGTTTTGACAGAGAAATCGTAAACTCGTTTTGATGCTCATCCTGTGGCGAAAAGTCGCGACGGCGTTTGCGTATGCGTTGCCATAGGAGCAGTCACTGCTGCGAATTTGTCTTTCATATTTCCAGGCATCATTTTGAGCAAGCGTTTTGTGGCCATGAGTAAGAGTTATCCGTAACACCCCTCCTCCTTCTAGCGCCAAACTTTGGGAACCAAACTTCATACCATCGATTTCCGTTTAATTTAGGAAAGTTAGTAAAACCCTAATTTTCCAGAGGTCCGGATTCTCTTTGAGAGCCAACGACAAGTGACCAAATAAATGCGGAAAAATATATAAAGACAATAAATCGAGTTTGGAAAAAGTAGATCTTTATTTCGAATTTGTGTATGAGCGTTCCAAAGACAAAAGCATACAAGAAGCTTTTCTGGAAACGGTATTACCAAGGAAATCGAATGACAAAAGCAATAAAATGAGACTAAGTTTATCAGCAGTACCACCTATGTCAAGAGAAAACATATGTGGCCGCAACTCGCTTAGCAATAGACGAAAAAGACGAAAAACGTTTTGAAGATTTAGGACTGGACCTTATGAAAGGCTGCCTACGTACCCCTTTCGAGGATCAAGTCGAACGTAGTTCAATTAGAAAGATTTGAACAAGAGATCGAACTGCCTAGGCGAGTTCGTCTAGTATGAGTGCAAGTCATAGAGACCAGCATGTCAAGAATAATGCCTAGGATTTCTAAGAGCAAAGAGTTTTAGAGTCTAAAGTCGTCTAGAGTCTAAAAATCGTTCTTTTTTCCATCTTCGACCTTGATTTCCTTATATATCTCTCCCTAAGGCGGTTTGCTCCTTCCTTTTCTGTCCTTGGTCGAGTTTATCGCTTTGCGGAAATATTCCATATCTCTGATCTTCATGTTTATCTTTGGAAACTTCCATTTATCCTCCGAACTTGACATTTTATCTTTTCTTGCATAATAAAAGATAAATTGTCATAACAATTGGGCTTGATTTCGTACAAAAAATCGAGAGTGGGCTTTTAGCCGTGTTCTGGACCCTTTCAGGCCATTTTCCGACTTAAGCATTTTTACGATTTTATCGAAATAGCGTTTTTAAGAAACGACGTCGATTCCGAAGAAAGTTAAAAAAAATTCGTATAGTAGAGGCAGTTCAAGGTGTTCAGTTAACCATTGCCGTTTTATACAGTCAATTTGAATTCCATAAACGGAAACAAGTTCTTGCGGTTTTAATATTAAGGTTCCGATGGGACTTCAATCGAGATGGAACAAGAGCAAGTTCGATTTGACCCCAAAGGAAAAAGCTACGAGGACGAGATGAAGATGGCTTTCCCAACAGGCCAGTTGGCCATCGTGCTCGGTCCAACTCGCAAAAATAGCGAGTTGGCCATGGTGTTTGGTCCAACTCACCATTTTGGCGAGTTGGGGCTTATCCTACTCGCCAAAATGGCGAGTCGGCCTTGGTGCTTGGTCCAACTCGCCATTTTGGTGAGTTGGGGTTTGTCCTACTCGCCATTTTGGCAAGTTGGGGCTTGTCCTACTCGCCAAAATGGCAAGTTTTCCATGGTGCTTGGCCCAACTCGCCATTGTCCAACTTGCCAAAATGGCGAGTTGGCCGGCTTGCTTGGCCTGATTCGCTCGTTTGGTGAGCTGGACGATGTGTTCGAACAATTGAGTCTTTGAACCCGTTTTGTTGTCTGAGGCTTATAATAATCTTTCTCGAGGTCTTATCTTCTGATTCATTTTCGGATTTGATTTGAAACTCGATTTAGGTTTCTCGCGCTCTTTTTTTTCCAAAAGGACATTTTTCCGGAACTTTCAGGCATTGATTCCTTCGTGACCGATTTTGACCCCAACATCAGTTTGGGGCTAATCCTTCATATCCTATTGGACCCTAAACCTAAAAGGTGAATTACTCAGACATAGCTAAGCAAAACATAAACATAATAAATATCAATTGCGTAGAATAAAGTAGAGATAGAAAAACTGGAGTTCCAATAACAAGCTCTAAAGGAGTCTTGGATCTTCTCTCCAAATCTACCTAAAATGCTAAAACCTTTGCTGTGAAAAAAATGATGAAAATAAGAGTGTGTGTTGCCTAAAACAATGGAAAAGCACATAAATATTAGTTTAAAACACGTCAGGGGCAATCTTGTAATTAAGTGGAATCTTGGGATTTAAGTTGGCTGGAACCAAGTCGGGCCTTGCGCGCTTCGCTGTCGGTCGATGGGACAGAGTGTGCATTGATCGACTATTGACTCTGAATGTCGACCTCTGGTCTGGTTCGATGGTCAGCTCGGGTAACTTCTCCTTTTAGCTCCAAAATGCACCAAAATAACCACTTTCTTCCGAACCACTCCCGAACCTGTAAATATGCTATATAGACTACAAAATAGAACTTTTATATCCGAAAAAACTTATATATCATGGCTAATAATGGGTAAAATCCATTGTATATCATAGAGAAATCAACAACATAATTGTGAAGTATCGACACCATATTCCTCGTTTAGATGATATGCTTGATGAATTGCATGGTTCTTGCATTTTCTCTAAGATAGATTTAAAAATGGATATCATCAAATTAGGATGAAAGAAGAAGATGAATGGAAAACTGCATTCAAAACTAAGCATGGTTTGTATGAATGGTTAGTCATGCCTTTTGGATTAACCAATGCACCGAGTACATTCTGAGATTGATAAATCATGTTCTTAGATCTTTCATTGGCATCTTTGTTTTTGTGTACTTTGATGAAATTTTAGTGTACAGAAAGTGCTTTGAGGATCATATAGAACATCTTAGGGTTGTTCTTGATATGTTAAGGAAAGAAACACTTTATGCCAATCTTAAAAAGTATACTTTTGGAACAGATAACTTGGTCTTTTGACCCTTATCAAGTTATTGAAAGAGAGAGTGTAGACCAGCCTTGTTTGGTATTGTGATTGAAATCTATCACTTTAGTTCTTATTTTGATGTATTGTCTTCATCTTATGTTCCCCGATTGTACAATGGTGAAGCAGACAAAGTGGCAAAGTCTGCTCTCACTGCAAAACTTACCTCCTCCCCAGTTGGAGTGCAGGCTTTTTAGTTGAATGAATGAATGTGTGTTTGATCAAAAAAATCTTGGTCTTTTGTTGGAGTCAAAAACGTTAATCTCGAAATCAAAGTCTAAAATTGCTACTCTTAAGGAACTTTCCTGAAATAATTTCAGATGGCGAGTAGAACGGACAACGTTCAACTCGCCATATGGCTAGCAGAACTAACAACATCCAGCTTCATGGTCAAACTCGCCATCAGGTAGTAGGACAAGTCCACTCGCCATCAGCCTAGTTGGACAAGCCCACTCGGCATCAAGCTAGTTGGACCAGTCCAACTCGCCATCAGCCTAGTTGGACCAGTCCAACTCACCATCAGCCTAGTTGGACCAGTCCAACTCACCATCAGGCTAGATGGACCAGTCCGACTCGCCATCAGGCTAGATGGACTAGTCCAACTCGCCATCAGGCTAGTTGGCCCAGTCAACCTCGTAATCAGGCTAGATGGACCAGTCCGACTCGCCATCAGGCTAGATGGACCAGTCCGACTCGCCATCAGGCTAGATGGACTAGTCCAACTCGCCATCGGGCTAGTTGGCCCAGTCCAGCTCGCCATCAGGCTAGTAGGACCAGTCAAACTCGCCATCAAACTAGTAGGATGTTGGGGTCAAAATCGGTCACGACAAAATCAATGTCCGAAAGTTACCGAAGAATCTTTCTAAAAAGATTTTAAAAATATGGAAACCTAAAATTTTGTATTTTTAGAACATTACAAGACAAGATCCTCGAACAGACAGTTTCTAAACATCGAAACAAACAAACTTGCGTCATCCGAGACACCGGACAGGTTGGACACACCATGAACAACTCGCGGAAATCGACAGTGTGAATTTTGTTTTCCACAGTTTGGCGCTAGAAGGAAGGGAGGTGATGTGCCCTTGGGTAGCGCACTAGGCAAAACAGACATGCATGGCTTGATAAGCAGTAAAGATATACATACATTTTTGACTCATATCTTCCAAACCAAGAGGCTTCTACGCATGAAATCACTTGTAGAATATGCTCAACTCAATTACGGAGCTCCTCAAAGAAGAATCAGATCAAACGGAGTTATGCCATATACAAATCAGTTGATCTTCAGTTCTCGCGAATTCAGACATGTGCGCATTTAATGAGGGATTCTAACCAGACCATATTGAATTAAGCCACAAACCCAATTGTTCTACAATCTTGGTCAATCAGAGAAGCCCATTTCATCCTTTCTACAAGGCCCAGACGAATTTTAGGAGCTCAGGAGCAATTCAACACAATAAATTCAGTCTTGGTCTTCATTCTCATTTTCTATGCATTATTTTCCACAGAACAATTATTTCATTGACTTTTCTTTGTCATTCTTTTCTATATATGTATAATTTTGTCCATGAATAAAATAAAATTCATTTTTCCCTTCTTATTTGAGTTTATCTATTTGTTCTTTTCTTAGAACACTTCTCTGTTTCTTGGTGAGGTTATCTCCAAGTAAACAAACTTTCTTTTGTTGGACTTGTGCGTCATATCAAGTAACAATCGAAGTCTGGTAGTATCAAGAGACTTTCCGCACCTCTTGTGTTACCATTCAAACCATCAGTTCTCATTCAAACCGTCTGAGTTCATATCCAAGTCCGGCTGAGTGATCCTGTCCGAATCTAGGACGTATCAGGGGGGTACGGATTACTCTAACTCATGGCCACAAAACGCTTGATCAAAATGATGTCTGGAAATATGAAAGGCAAAATCGCAGCACCGACTGCTCCTATGGCCAACGCTTACGCAAACACCATAGTGCTCGACAAAATCAAAAACCTAGTCGCGACTTTTTGCCACGGAACGAGCACCAAAATGAGCTCACGACTTCTCTGTTTAAATAGAAAAGGCAACGATAAAATCTATCAAACCCCGTAAAATTTGTCTTATTACCGAGTTGAAGAAATCTCAGCAGGTAGAGGTTCAACCAAAAGAGGATTTCCGAAATCTTTTCGGAAAAATAAAACTTTGCTCTTCTCGAAATCGCTGATAAACCTTAGGTTACTCACGGAAAAAGGAAGCACAACAAATTGCGTACGCAACTCACCACTGCACTTCTTCCAAATAACTACCGTAAAAGTCTTCGTAGAAATAAAACTTCCGTCAACCTCCCAAAGTCGCGGATAAGCCCTAGGCTACTCGCTGAAAAAGGAAGCTGGTACGCAACCCCCATGGTTGTACTTCTTCCGAATAACTTTCAAAGAAACGAAGTTGATCTCTATTGAATAACTTGAAACCTAAAACGGCTTACGAAGACTAAACAAAGCAACACGGGAGATCGTATCCGTCACTGCTAAAACGTTTACCAAAACCTAAGGTTTCTTAAAAGACTTAATAGTTGCTTCTATAGTAACATATTCAGCGAATTCTAGGTATTTGCCTACTAAGCTTATTTTCGGTAAAACTAGTCAAAACACCATTCGGATCGATCTGACGGAAACGAGAAAATTTTCAGCTACGTTTGACCACAATAATTAAAATCAATAACATTTTGCGGAATAACTTTCGTAAAATTATAGTCGGCAACATTATACAAAACAGCTTTCATAAAATTAAACTCGACAATACTTTACGAGACATCGTTCATGAAGTTAAATATCATAGTATTTTACGATACAACTTTCGTAGAATAAATTGAAAAAGTTAACAAAATGAGTCTCGTAAATAAAACTCAAAAAAAATCAACAAATTTGGAAAATCGAACAAAGATCGTACAAAAAGACTCTCGAATAAGGAAATAGATAGAGTGAAAGCTGAGAAGTAAAATTCACCCATCCGCCTCTCTCCAAGGTCTCACCAAAACCTCGTCGCCGAACGAGTCTTCTTAGTCGCCAATGCCTATTACTAAAACGCCAATAGGCTTTCGACGAGATACTTGTCCGTGTTCGTAAAACCAATTATTCAGAGACTGAAACCCGGATCGGAAAAGTATGGATCACTAAACAAAAACCGCAAGACAGACTTCAGCCTAAACGCGGCCAGAAAAGTAGAGAAATCTAGGAAGAAGCAATATTCTTAAGGGGTGAACACACACGAGAAGAGGAAGGAGAAATGAGCAAGCAAAACGGAGAAAAGACAAAACCGCATCTCCGACAAAATTAAGATATGTCCGACTTGGAAATATGTGAAATCAAACATAGAGTATTCATGGAAGAAATAAAAACGCTTTCGAGATTGCTGTAAACTTTAGGGAACTTAGAATCTAGGTGGATAGTCTAGCAAACTAAGTCTTAGGCGATTTTCCTTCTCGATCTATTGTTCCTTAACTGTTCAGGAAGATCTTGCGAACCGATCTAAACTCTCGCAAAACCTAGAAAGATCGCCACACATACTCAGCCCGCTTCCTAAAGAAAGAAAGAACTAGAGACACGAACATCGTCTTAACACCGACTCGTTCCTAGAAATTTTCTTAAAACTGACATATTCCAAGTCGTCAACCCAAAAACCACCGAATCATCCCAGCGTCGCCTTTAAATCGACCCAAATTGTCGATCATCCCAATCGTCAAAACGAAAAAGCGTACACGGCCCTTTAAAATATCGATTTTGCCGTTTTCTGTCGTACAAAAAAAGAGGTGGAAGTAGGTACGTATACTATATACTCCCATACTTTAAAAACCTTTTCCCTCACCATCAAGAAAACGCTTTCGACAAAGCACACTTTTGCAGCAGTCGGCAGAAAAACACTTAGACAATGCAATGCCTCATCAAAAAAAAATTTGCAGCAAAGAAAAATCAAGAACACAAGTAGCAGCGAGAACAAAAAAGGGAAAGCTTGCTCCCCACTCGATTGATTAGATCTACCGCTGGTTGACCAATTCGTTCCGCTCGAGAAACAAATATATCATGAGACTCATCTCAAAAGCCTATGAAAAACGTTCCACGACTAGAACATAACGAAATAAACTTTGGTAAGACTCCATGAGCAACTCCAAGAAATTCACCAAAGATCAAAATCAAAGCATAAACGTCCCTCGTAAAGTCTGCGGAAGCATCGCTACTTTGACATGTCCATACATTGCACCGATTTACTACCTTCATAAAATTGGTCACCCACTACTTTCTTATAAACAAAAACATTCTATACGGGAAAACAAGATCGGTGTCATGCAAAAAGACCTCGCAATACATAAAAGTGAATGAGGAAAACATATTCCTCGGTCACAAAAATCACGATTAATTTGCGAGAAACACTCTCCATTTACTTCTACGGAAGCCTCTCTCACAATAATTTCACAAAAAATCCTTCATACAGTTAAATCAAGTCACACGAAGAAACTTTCGGAAATAAACATAACAGGTCTTACAAAGATTTGTCATAGGTAACACTACAAGAAAAATCAGTATTAGTAGCATCGAGAATGTGCTACCAGACCGTTTTCGTAGCGTTTCAAAGAACACCGTGACAGCTGCAGCTATAATCGACCCCCCTCCTATCGTAGAATATTTTCGTGTGCTATGATAAATTGACATATTGTAGCGTTAATCGTCTGTTATTGATTAGTCTTTTTATAGCATTTGGTTAGTGTTATAATTGATTTTTTTGTGGCATTTTTTTGTGATGTAGAAATATTTATTATGGCACATATATAATGCTATAATAAAATATAAAATAACTAAAATTAATTAGATTAATTAATTTAATTAATTTAAATTAAGTAATTAAAAATTAAATCAAAAAATAGTTTGTAATTAAAAATGGAATTTTATTTATTAATTAAAATTAGCTTACAAATAAATGTATTGTTTTATAAATTGATAAATTGATAAAGCTAATTGTTTTATAAATCTGTTATTGTTTTATAAATTGAAAAAGCTAATTGATGTGTAAAATAGGATCAGATAGAGGAGAAAGAAGAAAAACATGTAGAAGGTGATACAGAGTTGTTGACGGTGCTAAAGGAAGTGAAACCTCAAAAACGATGAAGTAAACTTATTTATAAAGTTTTATAAATTGATATTCTTTTCAAATGGTTATTAAAGTTTAGGTAACTTTTCTTATCGAAATTGAAGGATAAAGAAGTAAATGAAGATGCATCCAAAGAGCCAGTGCAAGTTAAAGAGAAGAAACAAGGAAAAAGAAAGAAGGCAAGAAATATTTAAAATTAGTTTATAATGGTTTATAAAATAACTTCCAAGTATCAGTTTGTTATTTATAGACCCTTATAAATCTATTATTGTTTTTATTTGTAAATAGGGTCAGATGGAAGAGGTTGAAGAAGTAAATGAAGATCCATCAAACGTGTGTGTGCAAGTTAAAAAGAACAAAATGCAAGTTAAAAAGAACATACCAAGAAGAGGAAAAAATGTAAGAATGATTTAAAATCTATTTACAATGGTTTATACAATTCTCTTTCACATTTCATTGAGTATGTCCAAAGGGAAAATTGCTTGTTTAAAAGTTCATAATGAATGTGTTTTTGATTTTGTTTGAATGAAGGAAAATGTTAACGAATTAGGATGTCTATAAAACTATTAGTTTTTAAATTTATAAGACTTTGTAAATCTGTTATTGCTTTTTTTTAAATAGGGGAACACAGATGAGGAAGGAGAACAACCTGTAGAAGATGATACAAAAGTTGATGACAGCAGTAAAGGAGATGAAACTTCAAAAACCAATGACGTAAGCTAATTTATAAGTATTTATAAATTGATAAAAATTTAATGTTTAATATAGTTTGTTAACTCTTTTTACTGTGTAATAATAAATGAAGGATGTAGATGCATCATAAGAGTCGAAGCAAGTTAAAAAAGTACAAACAAGGAAAGGTAGTGTAACCTCTGCCTTGGAAACCTTAGGCTTTATTCTCGACAAGTTCGGTTTCTATGACTGACACTTGATTACTAGACGAACTCGCCCAAGCAGTTCGATCTCTTGTTCCACTCTCTCAGTTGAACTATGTTCGGCTTTACCCTCGAAAGGGGTACGTAGGCAGCCTTTCATAAGGTCCAGTCCGAAGTCTTTTAAACCTTTTTTGTCTATTGCTAAGCGAGTTGCAGCTTACATAAGTTTTTCTCGACATGGGTGGTTATGCTAGCGAACTTAGTTAGGTTTTACTGTCTGTGTCATGTGATTTCCTTTGTAATCCCGTTTCCAGACAAGCTTCATCTATGCTCCTTTCTCTGGAACGCTCATACGCAAATTCGAAATAAAGATCTACTATTTTCTATAAAAAAAAATTTCTTATCTTTTCGTATTTTCGCAATTATTTGGCCACTTACCGTTGGCTCTCGCAGAGAATCCTGGACCTCAAGAAAAATTAGGGTTTCCTTACTTTCATTAATTTACGGAAATCGACGGTGTGAATTTCGGTTCCCACATCTTTTTAGGTTTTGTTGTGAGTGCAGATGGAGTAAAAGTAGACCAAGAAAAGAAGGAAATCAAGGAGTGGCAGAGTCCAACTACAGTTAGTGAAGTAAAGAGTTTCCATGGACTTGCTAGCTTCTACAGGCGTTTTGTCAAAGACTTTAGCACCATTTCAGCTCCATTGACTGAAGTGATCAAGAAAGATGTCGGATTCAAGTGGGGTGAAGCACAGGAAGCTGCTTTCCAATGTCGTAAAGAGAAGCTTACTCATTATCCGCTCCTTACACTTCGTGATTTTAATAAAACATTAATTTGAGATTGAATGTGATTCCTGAGGAATTGGTATTGGTGCTATGTTAATGCAGGAGAAGAGACCCATAGCATACTTCAGTGAGAAGCTTGGAGGAGCAACTCTCAACTATGCAACCTACGACAAGGAGTTGTATGCTTTGGTGAGAGCTTTACAAATATGGCAACATTATCTTTGTCCTAAGGAGTTTTTCTTACACACGGACCATGAATCTCTCAAGTACCTTAAGGGGCAGAACAAGCTGAGAAAGAGACACGCCAGATGGGTTGAATTCATATAAACTTTTCCTTATGTGATCAAGTACAAACAAGGTAAGAAAAACATAGTGGCTGATGCACTATCTCGGAGGTATGTTTTTTAAACACTCTTGATGCTAAGCTGTTGGGTTTTGAGCAGCTTAAAGGTATGTATGAGACTGATTCAGATTTTAAAGATGCATATAAGTCGTGTGAGAAGTATGCTGCTGGCCATTACTTTAGGCAGGATGGTTTTCTTTTCTATGATAACCGTATGTGTGTGCCTAACTGTTCTTTAAGAGACTTTTTTGTTAGAGAGTCACATTGAGGAAGACTTATGGGACATTTTGGTATTGCCAAAACTCTTAAAGTGTTGTAGGATCACTTCTTTTGGCCACATATGAAAAGATATGTAGAGAGAATCAGTGGTAGATGCGCAACATGTAAACAAGCTAAGTCCAAAGTTCAAAGCCACGGTTTGTATACTCCTTTACCCATCCCTTATCATCCTTGGAATGACATCTCTATGGACTTCATTGTTGGATTGCCTAGGACTAGAACCGGAAAGGACTCGATCTTTGTTGTTGTGGATAGGTTCTCTAAGATGGCACCTTTCATAGCTTGTCACAAAAATGATGATGCATTGCATGTTGCTAACTTGTTTTTTAAAGAGATTGTGTGTTTACATGGCATGCCTAGAACTATAGTTTCTGATAGAGATACTAAGTTTCTTAGCTATTTTTGAAGACTCTTTGGTCTAAGCTAGGCACTAATTTGTTATTCTATACTACTTGTCATCCGCAAATTGATGGGCAGACTGAGGTAGTTAATAGAACTCTAGGAGCTCTCTTGCGTGCATTCATAAAGAAGAATTTAAAATCATGGGAAGACTATTTACCTCATTGTGAATTTGCATATAATCATGTTGTGCATTCGGCTTCTAAGTGTTCTCCATTTGAAACTGTTTATGGGTTCAAACCCACCTCTCCTTTGGATCTAATACCTTTACCTGAGTGTGAAAGAGTTAGTCTTGATGGAAATAAGAAGGCAGAGCTGGTGCAGCAACTACATGAGCAAGCAAGGCGCAATATTGAAGAGAAAACTAAGCAGTATGTCAAGCATGCTAACAAATGAAGGTGTGAAATGGTCTTGGAAGTAGGTGATCAAGTACGGGTTCACCTAAGGAAAGAGAGATATCCTGATGATAGAAAGTCTAAGCTCATGCCTCGGATTGATGGACCTTTTGAGATCATAAAGAAGATCAGCAACAATGCCTACAAGCTGGATTTGCAAGATGATCCAGATTTGAGGACAAATCCTTTTCACGAGGAAGGGGACGATATGATCACGGACCAGCTAGCTGATGGAGATGGAGAGATCAAAAACAAGCCAATTGAAGAAGAAGATGCCTTAGCAATTCCTAAAGATCGCATGACCCGTGCAAGAACAAGGAGACTCAATGAAGCTGTTGGGAGCATTCTTAAGATTTCATGGAAGCAAGAGGATTGTCTTGGTCGAAGCTTCAGAAACCAAGACACACTTATCACCATTCAAGCCACCTCACCTTCAAGCTGATCATCATCTAGGCAAGTGGCTTGTGTGTACTCTTCTCCCTTGGTTGATTTTGTCCCACTGGGTTTTCCAACTAAGGTTTTTAATGAGGCCACAAGTTCACTTTCATATCACCTAGATGATGTATCTTGGTGCATCTCGGATGCATTGGACCAACACATTATCCACCTTATGTTATCTTTAGACTATGGTTTCTAATTCATGTTTTATGTTTCGAAAACTCTTTTGAATTTGGTCTTAGTCGTTGGTCTTTGTTTAGAGTACCAAGGGAGCGTGTTCCCTTAATGTTTCGAGAAACTTGAGCCTGTTCAAGTCTTCTCTCTATTTAAATTTGTCTTAGACTTCTTTCCAATCTAGGAAATCTTTTCTACAAACCTAGTTTCTCTTTTGTTCTTTCTTCTACTTGTTTACGAGTTCTTGAGTGATCTTGTTGTTGTGTGATATCCAGCAAACCTAAGGGTGTCGTACTCGGTGTGTCATATCCGAACTAGTTATCTAGGAGTATCAAGGAGCCTTCCACAGCCTCTTGTGTCACTAATAAATCCACAGCCTTGATAAACTTGAGTCTCTGATTCGTTTATGCAAGGATCTATCCATATCAATCCAGAGAAGCATCCTAGGAGTTCATTAACTGTGAACTTCATCAGATGGATGTACACAATGCCTTTCTTCATGAAGACTTAAAGGAAGAAGTGTATATGAAACTATCTCGGGGATTTTAGTTGTTGTTATGAAGGGAATGGTGTGTAGGTTGCACAAATCTTTGTATCTTTGTATGGATATTGAACATTCTTGTGCCATGGATATGTATTATGATAGTAAATCTGCATTTCATATTGCAGCTAATCCTGTATTTCATGAGAGGACGAAACATGTGGAGTCAGATTGTCATTTTATTAGGGAGGATATACAAGCAGGGATTCTACGCACTAATCATGTACCACAACGAATCAACTGACATATATCTTCACGAAAGCGCTTGGAAGACGACCTTTTCAAAAAATTATGCCCAATTTGGGCATTCAAAATATCCATGCTCCCATTTGATAAGAGGTATTAGGATATGTGAGTTATGAGCTTATGTTTATGGGGTTCTGTAAATACCCATTATGATATTTTAGTTAGGGCTTTGTATAGACAGTTAGAAAGAAACATTGTAAAGATTAACAGAAGTAAGAGAAAAGATTTCCAGATTCTTAATTGAGCTAGAACATGAATAGCAGATGAAAGATCTGGACGAGTAAAGTAGATTAAGCGACCTACCAACCGATGATAACGAGTTGGTTGGAGAATGACTAACTTAATGGTGTAGCTAATGAATGATTTTGCTCAATGGATGAGTAACTCGTTTAGCTCCAAACAATTTAGACTCCGCAATGATATCGAGAACATACTTCCTATGACTTAGATAAATACCCTCAAAGTTCTCGCTATTTCTATACCCAAAAATATATTGAAGTTCCTAGATTCTTCATGTGAAAATAGGAGCTCAAATACTGTTTAAATAGTTGAATAATCTCCGGAGAACTATCTGAGATAATAAGGTCGTCAATGTAAACAAGTACATTAAGTCAAACCTCACCGTCCACAGAACTGAAGAGAGACGGAATCATTCTGCTGAAATCAGTACTCTTGTAGAGACTTACTTTTGCTAACCAACATCGAGGTGTATGTTTTATACTGTAGAGAGACTTATGCAACTGGTACACTTAAGGTTTATCTAACAAATGTTACTTGGTATTATAAACCCTCGGTTTGATGGATCCCTAGGACTAGTATCTTTTCTCTATGTCTCTAGAGAGTACCATCAGATCGATATTGTCTAGTAAAGATCCCCTTGCATCTAGGATCAGCATCCTGCTTTTGACAAGCATGATTTCTCATAGATAAAAATATGTCCAACACTTTATACTTTCAAATTCTTTTTTGTAGTGCTCAAAACCTGATGCAAGTAGGAATATGAAATATATTATTTCAAAATCGATGTATAATCCCTGTTTTGGGCATGCACATCCTAGGTTAGGCTGATCTTAACTTATATACAATCTATCACCTTGAGATTTATATACCACTATAATATTTTGTTTTCGCTTTCATGATGAGATGGTAGAAATGAATAAATTGTTTCCACGTTTCCTGTGAATGGTCTGAAGGAACCTACATTCCTTCAACAGATGAAGTACAATCAGTTTATGGCATTCAGATTTGGTCATGGGTGAAGCAGGATTTCGTTGGCTTGGATGTGGACTCTTTCAACAACAAAGACAGAGAGATCATTCTAATTTCAGAAAACGGTCAGAAAGGGAGACTCTTATACTGATATGAGTTGTTTTAAATTTTTTGCATGACAAACCAATTCATTTGTAAGTTGTACAAAATCAGGACTGATATATCAAATAAGGGTTGATCGTTTACCTTACGTGGAGTTTATTAGCTTAACACCTTCTTTAGGAATTTTTGTGGAGTCCAACTTCCTCATTATGTCTCCAAGAACTTGACAAGCTCATCTAGTGCGTTGTATGAGGAACTTCCAACTCTCACAGAGGCTTTGAGCTTCTCTTTGAAACCAATCGATCTGTCCCTCATGTCTGCACCTTCATCATCCATGATCAACCTCTTCACCATTCTCTTTACTTGTCCTCAATCAACTTTGCCTTCCAGCCGAATCCCAATTCTCCACACACTCTCTACATACTTCGCGTTTAACTTTTGTTCGTCACCAAAAGGCCTGCAAATCATTGGGACTCCTTCCACAATGCATTCAAGCGTTGAGTTCCATCCGCAGTGGCTCCAGAAGCCTCCCACTGCAGGATGTGCAAGTACTTGGTTCTGCGGTGCCCATTTCACAATATATCCCTTTTCTGAGACAATCATACTAACTTCCTCTGGCAGGGACTCGGATATGACCCATAAAAAAGGGTGGTTGCTATCATTCAATCCCCAAGCCATCTCCAGAACTTCATTTGCTTCCATATGAGCTTTGCTTCCCAAGCTTATGTATATGACTGACCTTGGTTTCTGCTTGTTCAGCCATTCAATGCAGCTCATGTCCTCTTCCAGTAAACTAGAATTTGTTGAAACTGTAATGTGAAGAGGACCCAATGGATACACTGGAATTCCGAGTTCTTGTTGAAGCCATGATAGAGAAGAACTCTCTAGGCAGCTCGCTGTGTTGATGATGATACCAGAAGCTGTTCCTCTATTAAATATTTCCTTACATAATTCCAAATATCGGTCTAGTGGCCCCATACCTGAAGTCGGTAGATCTTTGTATGTTAATGGATGTAAATCATCCACCACCTTGTCTTGAACTTCAGGATCTAAAAGGTAAAAAAATAATCCTCTGTTGAGTAAAAGGGCATGGTGCATATAACGTGTAATAAGCTAGTTTTGTTTACCTTCCATGTCGATCAAGAACTTCTCAGCATTGAGTTTGCTCAAAACGCAGCCACAAACTCGACTTGTAGCACTAACAGTGCTGAATATAACACTAGGGAGCTTGAACTCCTTAGCTGCAGCTTCAGAGAAGTACATGAGTTCGTCATAGATGATACATGCGATATCATTGTCTTGTTGTAACATCAACTGAGATACACAGTGCTTGAAGCTTTCCTCGCTTGTTTTGTTGAGCTCTATAAGGAATTTGACTGGTCCAAGTGTCTTGAGTTGAGACACGGGTAAGCTTTCTGGTATGGTGACAAATTGAAAACCAGAGATGTGGATTACCTGATTGGATTCTCCTTGAATAACTGTAA
This sequence comes from Brassica nigra, assembly GCA_016432835.1. Classification (NCBI taxonomy): domain Eukaryota; kingdom Viridiplantae; phylum Streptophyta; class Magnoliopsida; order Brassicales; family Brassicaceae; genus Brassica; species Brassica nigra. The sequence continues at coordinate 58,502,617 of CM028244.1, forward strand.
TAGAGAAGCCCTTCAAGCTAAGGGCTTGCCCAAGTTGGATAAAGGGAGTTACATGTCCTTGTGCTGGAAATGGAACTAACACTATCCTTCTCTTCTCTGCCCTTTTCTCCATCGCTTAGACCCTCTCTCTCCCTACTAAGTGATCCATATAATTATTAATTAGCTTTGGATTCAACAATTTCCAGAGAAAACTAATTTATAATATTGGGAGTCATGCGCTCACTACTGACGTCAAAAGGAAAGAATACACTTTTTTTTCTAGTGTATCCATATAAAGTAATAGTTAATCGGTCGAGAAGAGCTTTTAGTCTTCTCTAACCTTTTTGTTATAATATTCTTTACACATTTGACGTTACGTGGACCACACTTATCTTTGAATTATTCTGATGTGAAGGTGATGGCCCCTTTGCGATATTTCCTCCAAATATTATTTAATGTGAATTTAGCGTTTTCAAAATGAAATCACAAATTTAATAATGAATTATTTGAAAGATGTTTATTAAAAGATCAGAAGTCGATTATAACGAAAAAGTAATGAACTCGCTTAAGAACAACAAACTCTACAAGGACATAGTAAATCTGTAAAACTTATAATTCTTATGCCGATTTTATGTAATTATGATTGTATCTTCTATTTACGAGTCTTCTTGTATTTAAGTTTTTTATATCAGAATAAGACAGTTTCCACTATCAATACATTTTTTTCCAACTTTCTTCCTTTTTCGTTACTAGAAAGTAGAAACTAGAATAAGTATTAACTAGTGGGTCTTATTTTTTCTCTTTCTTTATCTTTTTTTTTTCAAAATTAATTTTTTTTTTACAAATCAAAAGAGATTGAAATTTACAGAAAGAGTTTAGACTGTCAAACAATAAAGAAATAAAAAGAAAACTGGATACTTTATTGAATTGAGTTGAAAGCCTTTATATAGGCATACAAAGAAACGAAGAAGATCTACTTAACTTTATTCTCGGAACTAACAACGAACTTAATCAAAGATTATCCCAAATTATTCGGTAACTAAAAAGACTAAGCTAAGAGACTTTGTCAAAGTGACCAAGTCAAAGACAACATTTATTTTCTTAACACCCTCCCTTAATCTGAGTTCTGCAGAAATCAGATTATTCAGCATCCATTGATGAACAAACTCCAAGCATACCACGAAGCTTCACGAACGTATCTTGTTTGAGCGGCTTTGTCAAAATGTCTGCAACTTGGTCTTGGCTTTTGCAGAACACCAAATCGATCACACCATCATTGCAGAGCTCACGTAAGAAATGATAACGCACGTCTATGTGTTTGCTCCTTGCATGAAGAACAGGATTCTTTGAGATCTTGATAGCTGAAACATTATCACAGAATATTGTTGTCGGACCTCTTTGCTGCTGTTGAACTGTCTCCATTAATCTCCTCAACCAGATAGCTTGACAAGAGCACAACGAAGCTGCAACGTATTCTGCTTCTGTAGAAGATAATGTGACTATTGGCTGTTTTTTCGAACACCAAGATATAGCTCCAGAATTCAACATAAAAACATAACCAGAGGTGCTCTTACGATCATTAAGATCTCCAGCATAGTCACTATCTGTATAACCAAGCAAATCCTTCTCATCCTTTTTGTAAAGTATTCCAAAATTAGATGTACCTTTCAAGTAGCGGAGAATTCTCTTTGCTGCAGCAAGATGAAACTCTGATGAAGTATCCATGTAACGACTTATCAGGCTTACGGCATTACTGATATCTGGTCTCGTCGCCGTTAGATACATGAGGCTGCCAACGATTTGTTTATAATGTGTGGCATTGACCTTTTTCCCTCCATCATCTTTGATCAGCTTCAAACCAACTTCCGTAGGTGTAGAGACTGAGTTGCAACTCATCATGTGAAACCTGCTTAAAATCTCAAGCGTATACTTCTGTTGAGATATAAAATAACCATCAGCAACCTGCTTAACCTCAATACCAAGAAAATAATGCATTAGACCCAAATCACTCATTTCAAATTCCTTCATCATACTCTTTTTGAAATCTTCAAACATGCTTTTGTCATTGCCCGTGTATATCAAATCATCAACGTATAAACACACAATTAGTATACTACCATTATCACCATGCTTAGTGAAAAGTGTGTGTTCAAACGGACATTTCTCAAACCCTTCTCTTGAAAAATAAGCATTTATACGACCATACCAAGCTCTTGGAGCTTGCTTAAGGCCATATAAAGCTTTTTTCAGTTTAAGTACTTTACCCATATTACTAGATGATGCATAGCCTGGAGGATGATCAACATAAACTTCTTCTTGAAGCTCACCATGCAAAAATGCAGATTTAACGTCTAACTGAAATATAAACCATGAATAATGAGCAGCCATAGAGATTACCAGTCGAATGGTGTCTAGTCTCGCCACGGGAGCAAAAACCTCTGTGTAGTCAACTCCAAACTCCTGCTTGTAACCCTTAGCTACAAGCCGTGCTTTGAATTTATCCACTCCGCCGTCTTTGTTGAGCTTCGTCTTGTAAACCCATTTTACTCCAATGCATTTCTGCCCACGTGGAAGATTGGACAACTCCCAAGTGTTGTTTCTTTCGATAGACTTAATCTCTTCATCCATAGCTATTTTCCATTTTTCATCTTTTGATGCTTCATCGTAAGTGATGGGATCACAATCCGCGAACAACACAAAATGAGTTATAGGATCTTCATCTGACAGCTCATCTCCACTCACATAATCAAGCATCCATGCTGGCCTTTTCTTCACACGTTGAAAGTGCTCATTATTTTCCACAGGCTGATCACCACAGCTGTCCCCACTTGAGCCATTTTCATTCTCCTCCACAGCTGTCTCCACAGCTGTCACCACTTGAGCATCTTCTTTATCATTGTTCTCCACGTCTGCATCAATTAGCTGCTGTCCTGGTTTTTTATTCCAACTCCATGTATTTTCTTCATCAAAAGTAACATCCCTGCTGACCAAGACTCTTTGTGTGAGAGGATTGAACAGCTTGTACGCTTTTGAATGCTCACTCACACCTAGAAAGACGCACTTCTCAGCTTTGTCATCTAGCTTCTTTCTCTTCTCGTCTGGTACGTGTGCGTATGCAATGCACCCAAAGATTTTGAAATGATCCACGGATGGTTTTCTGTCACTCCAAGCTTCTTCCGGTGTCACGTTCTTCACAGCAAAGGTTGGGCTTCTATTTAGCACATGAACACTCCAACTAGCAGCTTCTGGCCAGAATGTTTTGGGAACTTCTCCAGTTGATAAGATACTTCTCATCATGTCGAGTATCGTCCGATTCTTCCTCTCCGAGACACCATTTTTCTGTGGTGAATATGGTGCCGTGAGATGTCTGCGTATTCCATTCCTATCACAAAACTCACCAAATTCGTTTGAGCAGAACTCACCACCACCATCTGTGCGCAAAGTCTTTATTCTCCTCTCTGTCTCATTCTCAACTAGAGCTTTGAAGCTTTTAAAAACAGTGAAAGCTTCAGACTTTACGGTCAAGAAGTATATCCAAGTTTTTCTAGTCAAGTCATCAATGAATGTGATCAGATACCTTTTACCACCGTTGGATGTTGGAGTTATGGGACCGCAAATGTCTGAGTGGATTAGCTCCAGAGCTGTCTTTGCTCTTGACAGAGTCGTTTGTGGGAAGCTTCCTCTTGGTTGTTTGCCAACAACACAAGTTCCACATACCTTATGTGAATCTGAAATTTTTGGTAAGCCATCCACCATGTTCTTCTTGTGAAGCGTTTGGAGCCCTCCAAAATTTAGATGACCATAACGTAGATGCCAAAGCCGTGAAGGATCCTTTGATTGTGTTGCCAAACAGGTCTCAGTCTTCTCTACTTGCAGTGGAAACAATCTGTTGGAGGACATGGGAACAACGACAATAGAACCTTTCACAGGTTCATAAATCTCACATGCTCCCTTCTGAATCGTTATGACATACCCATTCTCTTGAAGCTGGCCAGCACTCAATAGGTTACACTTCAAGCTTGGAACATAGAGAACGTCTGATATGGTCTCCACAAACCCGTTTCTCGTTTTCAAATGAATATCTCCTTTTCCCCGGACACTAACTGTAGAGCTATCTCCAAAGCTGACAGTTGTGTGATGATTCTCATTTAAAAGGTGGAAGAATGACTTCTGTCCACACATATGGTTGCTGCAACCGGTGTCGAGATACCAAACGTCAGCTTTGATACTCCTTGGCGTGTAAGTCATTAGCAGAATCTCTTCCTTCTCTTCTTCTGTTTCTGCAAAATTGGAATTCTCCATCCTTTCTCTGTTTCTTGGCATCTTAGTGTAGCATTCAGAACGGTAATGGCCAAGCTTATGGCATCGAAAACATTCTACTTGAGATTTGTCAAATGAACCTTGACGGTTGTTGCCTTCAGTAGTTCTCCATTCACCATTGTTGGATCCTCGGCCTCTTCCTCTTCCACGGCCTCTTCCCCAATCTGCAGATCGATCAACTGCTGCCTTGAGAGCTTGTTCTTCTTTGTCATGCTTGACAATCTTTCGTTCATGAACCTGTAACGAGCCTTGTAGCTCATCAAGGGAATAATTCTCTATATCTTTCGATTCTTCAATTGCACACACCACATAGTTGAATTTTGGTGACATAGAGCGAAGAATTTTTTCAATGATCACGAGGTCTTTCGATCTTGTCTCCCAGTTTACGCATCTTGTTGACGACTGCCATCGTCCTTGAGAAATACTCTGAAACGGTCTCTCTCTCCTCCATCCGGTGTTGTTCAAACTCTGCTCGTAGAGCTTGAAGTTGTTGTCTCTTTGATCTTGCTGATCCTTGGAACTTCTTTTTCATAGAGTCCCAAATCTCCTTTGACGTATCTTTGCTAAGAATCGTCTCGAGAATTGTTCGATCTATGGCTTGGAACAAGAAATTTTTAGCCTTTAGATCCTTCAGCTTTTGTGCTTCAAACTCTGATCTTTGGGCTGCATTCGGTGTTGAGTCAGATCTCTGGACTGGGATTCCTTCAGAAACAACTTGCCAAAACTCTTTAGATCTCAAAAAATTCTCCATTAACATACTCCAATGATCATAGTGACCATCAAATCGAGGGATTGAGGGCTGGACAAAGCTCTCTGATGCCATCTTTTAAAAGAGAAGAGAAATGGAAGAGACTAGAGAAGACAATAAGACGACAAACTCTTTATGTTTTTTTTTTTTTTAAAGTAAAATTCTTTTTGCTCTGATACCATGTCAAACAATAAAGAAATAAAAAGAAAACTGGATACTTTATTGAATTGAGTTGAAAGCCTTTATATAGGCATACAAAGAAACGAAGAAGATCTACTTAACTTTATTCTCGGAACTAACAACGAACTTAATCAAAGATTATCCCAAATTATTCGGTAACTAAAAAGACTAAGCTAAGAGACTTTGTCAAAGTGACCAAGTCAAAGACAACATTTATTTTCTTAACAAGTTTAGACGATGGAAAGAACTGATCTTTAATAATAAAAATTAGACAGCCTCTCCCATGATTTCAAACAATAACTTCTTCTATGAAAAACAATTATTCATGAAAATAAAACAAAAAGAGAATCAAGACCACTTTTAGAGTGGTGAAAAACCTTGTGGTATGCTTCTCCAACGAACAACAGTCATTTCTTCTTTAACGAGAACTCCGTTGTCGGCGACCTCAAACCCTAAGCTCCATTCCGATATAGCTATTCACATGAGGGTCAAATCGTCTCTTCCTGCCCATGGTTATCATGCTCGGGAGTTGCGGACGCTGGAATCATCGTTGCTTTAGTCACAGATCGAAGAAAAAGTTTCATCTGAGCAAAAATGGTGAAGTTTTGATTATTTGTACATCTGATCCTCCAACTCCTGTTTATTTTCTTATTTGTCTCATAATTCTAATATGTTCTCGAATATTTCACGGAACTCTTAATTATGCAATCCAAACCATCTCCCTATAATAGATGTACAATTTCACCACAAACCTTGATGGGTTCATCACTCATGACATACAACTACTATTTTTTTGATTCACCATCGATGTACACATGTACAAATCACATGGTGTACACCTATTCTCCTATACAACATCTTCTGTTTGACCTGATCTATTTTTGTTATCATTTTGATATTTTCATCATGTGTTATATGTGTAGTGCTTCACCATAAATCTTGATGAATTTGTCACTTATCACAAACACCTATTTTTCTTTTGATTCACTTTTGATGTACACGGGCACTCGGCACCTGGTGTACACAACCCAATTGAAAACAAAACAATAATCTTTCTACATAGAAGCATGTTTTCATATTGAATAAATAGATGTGACAAGGTTTACAGAAAAATCTTTCACATCCTCATGGATTTATGCATTGAAAGCTAGGTTTGGAAGGTTTTACTTAGATGGCAAAAATTTAGTAAAACCTTGTTTCCATTCTATATATGCCATATTTAGTTGACTTGATCTATTCTGTTATTTATTTTGGTGTTTTGATTAAAAACAAACAATTCACCTATAATAGATTTACAATTTCACCACAAACCTTAACGGGTTCATCACTTATCACATACAACTACTATGTTTTTGATTCACCAACAATGTATATCGATGTACAAATCACATGGTGTACACAACCAAACTGCTCACAAAGACTATTCTTTCTACATGGAAGCATGCTTTCATATTGAAAGAGATTGCTGGGTATTTTTTTTATCATGTGTACACATGTAAAACTGTGTTTATTTTTGTATTTAGTTTATTTTTTTAGTGTTTGAATACAAATTATAAATAGTATGTATTACATGTACATAATATCCTTAAAGAAATTGTATATAAAAATTGTACAAGTGGACATTGAAATACAGGTGTACACGTTGGTGATGTTTGCACTTCTAATATTTTGCTCCCATCTTGATCCAATTAAAGTCTTGTTGTGAGTATTGCTGGTTTGTAATGTGACATTTATCTCTTGCGTCGAAGATATCTTGGTCCAATGTGACTTTTCAGTTGTTCTCGTAGAATACTTACACAAGTTTTATATCACTACGAAAAAAGATAATGAAGAAAACAAATCAAGAAACCAGGGGGAAATTGCTCAAATGATGTATCAAATTTGTTGTTTTATGTTAAATATGGGAGCATGCTTCCATCACTACTAGCTTCACAATACCATATATAATAGTGTACATACACGTTATTATCCATGTGTACATCCATGAACGTGTACATGTCTTGTTTATTTTCAATTTTTTAGTTAGTGGCATTTTGGTAAATATATCTTCGTCTTTCCCAGATTTTTAAGATTTTCTGCAACAATTTTTGCGGCCGCCATTGATTTCTTTCTCATAATCTTACATTCTTTTACATTTTAGTTTTAGCTTCCACCTCAATATCATAGCTTTATCATTTATAAAAAGGTTTTCAACCTCAGATTTCAAAAATAGTGAGTTTTTTGTGAGATTTGGTCATTGTCGTTTGAGCTTCATTGTGCAACTGAAAAACGGCCACCATGGCGGGATTCCGAGCATCATAACCACCACAAGCTACTGTCACAGCACAAGGGAGATGGATAGAAGAGCACGGTGTGTTGATTTCACGAAGAAGGAGAAGACGAACTGTGGGATTTTGCGATCGAGCTCTGAGGTTCACCAGCGGTCACGGAGGTGGACCAGGAAACACGCCAAAGAGGAGCTGCGGCATAGATGACCTGGGATCGAGAAATTGAAGAATGAGATGTGAAGAAGAAGCTTTTGAAGTTTTTTATTTTAAAATTTTAAAATTTTGTTTGTCCACTCTCGAAAAAGAAAAAAAAGTAATAAACTTTAGAAAATTGTAGGACCACTTTAGTTAGATAAAGAGACTCTAGTTAGTAATGGTTGGTTTCTAGTCACAAAAAACTACACCAAGAGGTTAAACTGCCCTAGAGTGCTATTAAAAACTTAAAACTGCCTTAGAGTATAAAAAACTCCCAGCTTTTTTCCTTTTCTTTTAAGCTGATTTAGCTCTCCTCAACCAGCTCTCTTCCTAATGGGCCGAGTTCAATTACAGTATTGCACTTTGTCAAGTGAAGGAATCCATCTCCAATAATAAGTCCCTCCTAGTTCATTGTGAGAGATAGAGTCGATCTCAACGAATTAGATAGAGTGGATATGAAAGGTAAATGAACTTGTTGCGATACACCATTAAAATTTGTTGGATTCCCAGCTTTCTCTAGTTTAATCTTGGTTTTCTTTCTAATTGCTTTATCCTATCCTTCAATTTTTTCTGATTTAATATCAAAACGATTTTTTGATTTCCAAGGAAGTGGAATTGTGGTTTCTTTGAAATGTGAAACATCACCTCCATTACTAGGTTTAATAGAATAGTGATCATGTCCTTTCGACTTTCGCACCATTTTTCTATTAATAAGAGATTTTCTTCCTCACTTCTCCACTTCTTCCTACGATCTCATGTATTTGCTCTCTCTCAAAATATCATATTCCCACATTTTCTTAATTTACTTTTTGATTTACTACCGTGTTACCTATGGATTTATCTGTTCTGCCTTCACTATTCATCTGTTCATAAAAAAGTAAGTCTTCAATCCACAAGTGTTAAAGAAAAGTAAAATAGATCGTTATGGCAACAAACTCGGCATTGGATGAATTTGGGTCCTAAAGCCTGGTCATTGATTTGACCAGGAGGAATCAGCAAGCTTTAAATACTATAGCGAGTTTGAATTCTGTCCAACTTCTGGTTAGGGTTTTGGAAATTATGCACCGAGATGGAGGAAAAGGTCAAGGAATCATCAATGATGAAGAAACCATTGACGATACTGAGGATGTTGCAGGGATTATGGTGTATCTAGAAAGGATACACAAAGGACGCCTCCATCAACTCTCAGTCTTCAGCAGATTATGGCTAGCCGAGAAGAAGGGTTTGTCTATCAGGAAGAGATTCCTGAAGTATAGATCAGGCTGTTAACCATAGAAGGTCAGAACTTGGTTGGTCATTTTTCGACAAGATTCAAGGAAAAAGGGGTCAGGGACTTTGTCGAATGCGTGAGAGCCGATGTTGACTTTACACTCCTGATACCCATGCCGTATATATGACTATAGACCTCCTTGTCGGATAAGTATGTATTTACGAGTCGTGGTTCAAAGAAGATGCCATGTTGTGGTTCCCAATCTCGCATCTTAACACTTCTTATTGAAGCAGACAACATATCTCACTCTTCCATCTGACAACTGGAATAATAAGAATTGAGTAGCATTGATGGTCATGGCTACCGAGTTCGATGCCTCGATGAATGTCAGGGTTTTTGAGAAAATGATTAATGTTAGTGTTAAACATGGCACAATTTTGTTTTCTCTAAGATAAAGACAACACAATATCCTGACTAGTCATTCCTCTGTGAAGATCAACCCGGCAGCCTTCACATATAAGATTTTAGTGCAAATTTATAGTTGTTAACATTTGTCATTTAATCATTTTAAATTACAATTAGTTTACCTTAGCATATATTTTTTCTATTTTTTATCAATAACTAAAGCAATTAAATTACAATTCACATTTTGGAAGGATAACTACAACTTGAAAATCCACTATAGTGAAATCATAATGTATTTAATTACATTTCTTGTCAACTTAACTTGCTGATGTAAATCATATGCTTAGTTGTCTAAATGAAATGATTACGTCTGCATGTCTAGTAGTAATGAACATTCCTAGCTTTCAGATAAAGGATATCGAAAAGACACTTCCTTTCATTGGTAAACGTTTCAGTCCTTAATACTCTCTCTCTCTCTCTCTCTCTCTCTCTCTCTCTCTCTCTCTCTCTCTCTCTCTCTCTCTCTCTCTCTCTCTCTCTCTCTCTCTCTCTCTCTCTCTCTCTCTCTCTCTCTCTCTCTCTCTCTCTCTCTCTCTCTCTCTCTCTCTCTCTCTCTCTCTCTCTCTCTCTCTCTCTCTCTCTCTCTCTCTCTCTCTCTCTCTCTCTCTCTCTCTCTCTCTCTCTCTCTCTCTCTCTCTCTCTCTCTCTCTCTCTCTCTCTCTCTCTCTCTCTCTCTCTCTCTCTCTCTCTCTCTCTCTCTCTCTCTCTCTCTCTCTCTCTCTCTCTCTCTCTCTCTCTCTCTCTCTCTCTAACTTCAAACAAACAGAGATCAAGGAAGAACTCATGATTCTTTCTCTTCCAAAAGAAATTCAAGCGTTAGTAGTCGAACATGTTCCCGAAAACTCTTTGGGAGATCTCTACAAACTAGGAGCCACATGCAAGCATATGTAGGACATAACAAAATGTCTTGTAGTATACGCATCATTTGATGTGTCTGAATACCTTTGGTACTTACGCCCAACAGATAGATGGAAAGTTATTTTCCTAATGGAAACCCGAGTACACTACACATCGAAGGTGTACACTTCTTCTCTATGCACAACTTCCAAGAAGAGAACTTTTCTTGATGAAGTTTGCAGCGGATGCAGGATCGAGCATGCTTTGTACAAATATGCTATGGTACTCTAAGGCATTTTAGATCTCCATGCTAGGGTAGAGTTTGGGGTCAGGGTCAGAAGCAGCCTCCTCATAACGCTGTGTTTGTAATAAAAAGGGATTTGTTCATGTCATCCGCCATTCCCTTCTACTATAAATGCCAATGTACTTCGTACGCGGAACCAAATTGGATCCATTGGTTCTATAAAGGCATTAAAGGTCTAAATATGTATCACCGTTGCTTTTGGATCAGAGAATTAGGTCTTTTTACAATGATTTTGAGCCGATTAGTCATCCAGATACCAAGCTTTGGTGATTCTGACATCCAGTTTCGAGTTTCCTCCTTTGTGTTTGTAAAATACAGTTATATTTAATAACGTTTTCTTGTCCTATTTACTTAACGTAATTTTACCCAATTTACCCATTACTGATCAGTTATAACAAGTAGTACCCTACAATATCTAGGAATGAAAAGCTATACTCAATTTGTAATATCCTATTACAGGCCCGTCCACTCTTTGAAGCACATAAAGCATTTGTTTTAGGCCGCTTTTATACAGAAAAATCAAATAGGCCATTTAAGACATCTTGTGTAGCTGAGATGGTAGATAACACGAAACTGTCACACATGTTCCAGGTTCAATTGATGGTAATTTCTTTTTTTTTCTTTTTTTTCCAAATCTAACCATCCATTTTAATTGATTCGGCAATATTCTCATATTTTATAATGGCCACATATTCTTATATGCTTTAAGCCTCTCAGATATATGGGATGTCACTGCCATGTTATACCAGTTATACTCAAGTAGAACCTTGTTATACCCAATACTACAAGGCTATACTTAGTATGACTGTATGAAATTCTATATGACTAGTATTACCGAGTACAACAGTGTTAAACTCTAAAGAACTTGTACAACCAGTATTACCGAGAATTATTGTGTAACTGATATGCTCAAACTAATCTTTAGCTACTCTCTCAAATAAGAGATTCATTGTAGTATTTAAGAATCGAATCTACGTAGACTAGGGATCACACAATAGACTTATGGTTTCAAATTAAGCTAAGCCAGAAAGTAGAATGAAGTAAAAATAAAGCAGTAAATATATAGGCTGTGAATCATATGAGAAAGCGCTAGATATAGAAAATCAAACAGGTAATTCAAAACTGCAGTCAATAGATGCTCAGGGTTTGTAATGCTCGATTCTAAAACTAAATTTCAATAGTAAGTTACCTAGCTCCGCTCTAGGCTCCAAAAGGAGTTCTTCTCTTCTCTCTCAATCTAAAACAAAGCTTAGTCTAAACAATGGCTGAAAATAGTAAATATAGGATAAAACACGCCATAGACTCTTGTGCAAGTATATGAAACTTTGGGAAAATTTTGAATTCTTGAAACTTGCATTAAACTTGTCCGTTTTTTGAACAGTTGGGTGTCGTTCGACACCACACCAGAATCTCGGCAGCTTCCTCGCGTGCATCATACGGGCTACTCTTCAGTAAAATAAGCATAACGTTTGAGCTAAACGATGAATTGACCTCAAACCAATGACATTGGAAAGCTAACTCAGTATTATATCTTCTGTCAAAATATGAGCTTCATCCATTGGTGGAAAGACCTCCATCAGTTGCTAAACTTCTGACGCATATGCACAGTTCTGCAGAATTGGGTATCAAGCAACAACAAGGGGATGTTGACCGACACCAGGGTAGTGTCCACCGACACTAGAGTAGTGTCGACCAACACCCTTTCCAAATGTGCAGTCTCGATATTTTCAGTTTTACTTTCCTTGATGCTCCAAATAGCTCAAAATCTTCAATATACTCCAAAACGTACTTGAATAAACTCTAAAACGGGATTTTCAACATTGTCAAACCCCATAAAAACCATGATGTATCAGTAACCAAACAACATCAGTAATCTTCAGAAGCAAAGAAAAAACCATGAACAAACACTGAAACCTTAAGATCAAATCGTCCCATGAAACCCAGCTCTTTGAACGCAGTTGAATGGGACATAAGAAGTTGTTGAGGTGAGAACCGGTGAGGCGAGTAGAGAAGAGAGAAGATGCAGAGAATTCGGGGTCTTTAAATGGTGCTCTTGTTTAGAATTTAATCATAACCAGATCTGGATCCGTGCAACCGCACGGGTGTTCTTTTTCATTTTTGATGTAATAACATTTATACATGATTGAATATTTTTAATGATTCAACATGTGTCAGATTGTGTTTGGATGTTAATTGTTAAACAAATCAAAATGATCTATTTCATTAGCAAAAATTTTGTTAATAATTTGTATGTTTTTACTATTTAAATTAAACCTAAGTTTATACTTTTTGACCTTGCTTTCAAAATACATTATTTAATTTTTTATTAAGTTTGTTCTGTATATATAAAACATTTTATTTATAGATATAAAAGCTTGAGATGTGTTATCAGATTTATTTGTGGTATAAATATATTATATAGTTTACTTAATTTTAACATGTTATTAATTCATGACACTATAAATTTGATTTTTCTTTGTTTCTATTTTGTATAGAAATAATTTTCTGAAATCAAATTTGAGATGAGTTGATAGTTTTCTTTTCCCGTAGATGATAAAATTATATAATTCAAATTAGATTTGTAATCATAGTATGATTATATAATATGATTACCGATTTTAATATATGCAAATATATACAATTTTCTATATGTTATATTTTATACTATTTTATTTATATTATATTTTATATTTACGGCATGTTTTACATATGTGATATTGTATATATATATATATATATATATATATTATATGTATATTTTTCTATTTTATAATATTTGAACATAGTGACGATATTATACGTATTATATTTTATATTTAAATTATTTGGTTTATTCATCTAATTTGTTTGGTTTGATTTTATATCAGGTTTTCATTTTGAACATGACATGTATACAATGTGGACAAATATATAATCAGGTAAGTATCTTTTTTTATTTTTTTAAGTTTCTTGAGAATCTAAAATAATCATTAATATATATACATGGCAAATGATTTGTTATTGTCATGTGTATAACTAAAAGTAACCATATCGTATATGACACTGGGTATGTATTGTATCATCTGTATAGCTTAGTTTTTGATATAACCAGTTTATGTAGGTATTAATAAGATCGTATCTAAACCGGTTTGATATTATTTAAGAATTTTGTAAAACGGTTTTGTCATATTTTTAGGGTTTGACTTATACATCTGTTTATAATTGTTTACCCAAAAGAATTACGTAAATCGTATCCAAGGTTTGAGTGAATTGCTTTGTAGTATTATTGAGGGCTTTTTACAGATTTGACGTAGAATTTGAAGTCAAACATAAAAGTAACCTTCCTTTTTTTGGAAATTGATTTTGCCCTATTCACCCCACAAGTTCATATAATTCACAAAAATGCCATCAATTTTTTTTTTTTTTGAAAATGACATTTTTACTCTCTCATCCTCATCATCTTCAAGTAATTACAAGATTGCCATTGTTATCAATACCCTAACCACCATGAACAACCAATTTGAAGCTCTTAATGCTTCCAAAATCGATTTACCCTTCTTCTTTCTTCATTCTTATGAACTAAACACAACATCTCTCTCACTTTCTTTCCACATAGAGATAAAAAAAAACCAAGATTTTGATTCTACATTTTTTATGGTTCATAAAGTCATAGAAACTAACGATTTTGGGTGGGTTACTTTCGTTTGAGATTCTGTGTGCTTGGAGAAGCCTTATGTGTGCTAAGGAAGTTATCTCACCAATTTCAGGTATGAAATCGAGATTTTTTTCCAGATATGTTCGTCCAGACGACTGAATTGTAAGTCGTCTGGCTGCAGACGACTGAATTTTAAGTCGTCTGGCTGCAGACGGCTTACCTGGAAGTCGTCTGGTCAATGCAAAACCCATTTTTGCAATTGACTATGAAATTTGTTTTGGGCGACTGAAATATCAGCGTGCGCTTTAGTTGGTTACAAAAATCTCTTAAGAATCTAGCGACTGAAATTTCAGTCGTCATAGATAAGTTTGCATTTGACTAGAATATTTCAGAAGTTTGACTTTTACGGACGATTTACATTTCAGTCGTCTGAGAAAAATTGAAATATCAATATTTTATTGAAACTCGACGACTTACATTTCAGTCGTCATAGGTTAGTTTTGCAATTGTGAAAAAACTTCAACTTTTAATTATATCAGATGACTTACAATTCAGTCGTCCAGGATTTTATTCCGAGATTCTGGTCAAACCTCGTAAATCCTGGGCGACTGAATTGTAAGTCGTCTGACGGACGACTGAATTGTAAGTCGTCTAGATATAATTAAATATTGAAGTTTTTTCACAATTGCAAAATTAACTTATGGCGAAATGTAAGTCGTCGAAGTCAATAAAATATTGATATTTCAATTTTCTGAAATGTAAGTCGTCCGTAAAAGTCAAACTTCTGAAATATTCTAGTCAAATGCAAAACTAACCTATGACGACTGAAATTTCAGTCGTCTGTGTTTTTTGGAGATTTTTTTTAATCAAACTAAATCAGACGACTGATATTTCAGTCGTCCTAAATAACAGATTTCAAAGTCAATTGCAAAAATAACCTCTGCGTTAACCAGACGACTGAAAGTTTAGTCGTCTGGATGACTTAGATTGAAGTCGCCTACGTCTATCTTTAATAAACTTTCGTTTTCTTTGTTCTATGTTTGCTAATGTGTTTTATTTTGACTTTTTCAGATGATGCGTCAGTTACATGCAGTGTATGGAGAATGATTGTTTGAAGATGGATGTTGTAATTTTGTGGTTGATCGTTTCAAAGGAGCGAGGATGTTATTTTGAGTGAAGGTTCGACACATGCTGATCTTGTTGCAATGGCTCAAGAAGATTATAGTCTGGACATGAACACAGAGTCAGTGCAGTTAACCTATACAACTCAACAGATGGCTCCAGACCTTCCTCCTATTCATGTTACAAGTGATATGCAAGTTCGGAACTTGCTCGAGATAACTAAAACGCAAGACGTACGTCTTTGTGTATCAAGCTTTTGCAAGATGAGAACGGTTTCAGAGGAAAGGGATGAAACTGATGTGGGGGATGAAGCTAAGTTGGAGGATGTAATATGCTTTGACACCAACGATGATTTGTTGGAAGAATGGTTAAAATGCTTCTTAAAATGTTGTATCAATACGAGGCTACCAACATTCTTGTTTATTAAGATGAGCAGAAGGTCATTGGAGTTTATTATTGCATATGAGAGATCAAAAGATGAGAAAAGGCTATTGAAGTATATTATTTCATTGATTTGTAAATGTGTAAACACATTGTTAGCACATATATAACATCTTGGGAAACAATATTACTGATTTTACAAAAAAAAATCACAACTAAAGGAGTACACATGCAAATCACAAAACATACCACAAACAGAACTATAATAGATCATTCCTCTACAAAGACAACCTTGGATTCCACTTGATATGAAAGAAGACAGCGTCAGAAAACTCTCAGGAAGTCCAGAAAACTTCCAGACGACTTACAGGAAGTCCAAACGACTTCCAAGAAGTCTTCCAGACGACTTCCAGACGACTTCCAGGAAGTCCAGACGACTTCCAGGAAGTCCAGACGACTTCCAGGAAGTCCAGACGACTTCCAGGAAGTCCAGACGACTAACAGGTAAGTCGTCCAGCGCCTTATAGTTTAGACGACTGAAAAGTAAGTCGTCCCAAAAGTCTTACAGATCTGAAAAACCTGCATTTCAAGCCCAGATCTGAAAAACCTGCATATCAAAAAAATTCAAATGGCTTAGATACACAGAAAATAAGTGGAAGATTAGATATATACTTTTATAGAACACACAACGTACATATCTAAATGGAAGATGAGAACCATCGGGTTAAAAACCTGCAAAAAAAGATAGATTAGTGAGAAAGACATGAGAAAAAAACTGAAAAATTCATATAAAGTTTGGTGTTATCAAGTCAAAGAGATTAGAGTGGGTTTGGAGAGTTTTAGTTTGGGAAAAATGTAAGAACTTTATGCAACAAAAAATTACCAAATGAAGAAAATACCACTTCCTCTGCAAAGACAAGCTTGGAGTACACTTGATATAAAAGAAGACAACGTCAGAAAACTTCCTGGAAGTCCAGACGACTTCCTGGAAGTCCAGACGACTTCCGGAAAGTCCAGACGACTTTCTGGAAGTCGTCTAGCGCATTTATAGTTTAGACGACTGAAAAGTAAGTCATCCTAGAAGTTTTCCAGATCTGAAAAAACCTGCATATCCAAATCCAGATCTGAAAAATCTGCATATCCAAAAACGTTCAAATGGCTTAAAAACAAAGAAAATGAGTGGAAGATTAGATAAATCTACCTTTATAAAACATACAAAAATACATATCTAAAATTAATAGATCTACCTTTAATTGAGTGGAAACATGTGATGAAAAACCTTCAAAAACAAGATAAATTAATAAGTTCAAAGAGATTATAGAGAGGTTGGAGAGTTCTAGAAAGATAAACATTACATTTTTGTTGCAGACATTTGAGAGGAGGAGAGAGAATGTGTATTTTTTTCTTTATATAGGGAGACAAAAAATCTAATTAGGTTAAATATTTTCGATTCAAACGACTTACAAGTAAGTCGTCTGGTTTAAATATTTTAGCGGGAAAATAAAATTTTCTTAAATTTTAGGCGGGATATTAGGACGACTTACTTGTAAGTCGTCTGGTTTAAATTATTCACCAGACGACTGAAATATAAGTCGTCTGGTTTAAATTATTTAAGCGGGAAAATAAAATTTCTTAAATTTTAGGCGGGAATATTAGGACGACTTACTTGTAAGTCGTCTAGTTTAAATTATTCACCAGACGACTGAAATATAAATCGTCCGAACCCTAAACATAACCCCTAAACTTAATTATCTAATTAAACACTTCATAAAATCAAATTAAACTTGAAAAATGTTTACTATACACAGAAATAAATACATAGAGGTAAAATTTAATTTTTGAAAAAAACTTTTCAGCTTTTCAAAATCTGACCCTAAGAACACATACAATACTACAACATATGTTTGTCAAACCCTTAAATCAAAGAATATCATGATTCACTACTTCCACTAATCTATGTTGAAAACAAATCAATTTTATCATATCTTAATTTTTATCACTTAAAACTGTTTATAATTACATGATTTTAATTTTTTACTCATCAAAATATTTTTTACAAAATTTATAAATTATTTTTAAGATAAACTGGTTCTGGACGACTTACAGTTCAGTCGTCCAGACAACTTCTAACATCTCAGACAACTCAGACGACTTACTAGGGCTATATTCGTAAAAATGGCTTCTGTTTTTTTGTTTGGTCACAAGGGGTTGGACTGTAATTTCATAAGGTTTTTAGGTTAGTTTTGCATTTGATTCAAGTTTGGGTATAGCTTTGGAGTTAAAATCAAGTTGTAGGTTAGTTTTGGCAAATTCCCCTATTATTGATAAGAGTTAATGAAATTCTTTTTAATTATAATTTGGTGGTTTATTGGAGGTGAACCTTATTAGTCTAACAGAATATGTGACTTTTAATGAGGGAAAATAAATGTGACAAATGTTTTTAAATTAATGATTTTTTAGAGAGGGTCCATTTAAAAAAATCACATATGAATAGAAGTTGCGACTTCTATTTTAATATAATAGATCTTTCCCAATTAGATTCTCAAATTTTTCATTTCAAATTTTAACTCATTTTAATCAAATACTAGTTTAAGATCCATTGCTTGCACGGGGTGAACGTTGTATATATAAATTATTTTTATGTACTATTATTTATATTAGGTTCTTTTACATAATATGAATAACAAAATAATAAATATATATTGATAATTGACAAACCATTAAGGCATTAACTATTACACACATAATCAAATTAGTGCAATCACATAAATCAAATCAATCACTCTTATTTATTTGTTTGCATCATTCTATGATAAGTAAATCTAAGTAATCATTTTTTATATATTTTTATGGTATAAAATTAAATTTAAATGATAATATTATAGATATATAACATATTTTAATATAGCTATCTATTAGAGACTTCCTAATCATATGTTTTTATGATCATTTGTATCTTTTATATCAAAATTTTTAAATCATTGATAACAAAAAATTTCAATGTGTATCTTTTAAAAGTTCTAAAATTTTTAATACTTCTTGAAAATTCATTGCAAATGTTGAAATTAAAATATCAAGTTCTCAATTCTTGTTCAATGTATTGAAATTGAAATATTTTTATGTGGTATATATATATATATATATATATATCTTATTCTGAATATCTATTAATTGAGACTTTTTACTCATATGTTTTTTGATCATTTGTATTTTGTTATAAAAATATTTTAAACCATTGATCATAAAATTTTAGTATGAGACTTTTGATAGTTTTAGTAATTTATTGTCGTTTAAAAAATAATAATATATACAAAAATTATGGTTAATGTGACTATTTAGTTTATTCTAATAACGAAAAATTTAAACAAAAATGATGAATTATACATATATCGTTATCAGATATTTATTATTAAAATCATTAATTTCATATATATATATATTAATAATATTTGATAATTTTGTGTTTTTATTTAAGAAAAATATTAATTGTACTATATTAATTAATTTTATGATTAGTTTAATGAAAAATATAATATATGTTTAGATGGATTAACATATTTATTTAGTAACTTTGAAAAATATTCTAGTGACTATACGTGTTATAACTAAATTATCGTAATGATTTCAAATAATATACAAGAAATATCCAAACGGTATCGGGGTTGAGATCAAATAACCGACCGATGATTTTCAATCAAGTAACCTAACGTATTTGATTTTCGAAAAATGGGTTGGCGATAGGCCCAATTGATAGTTAACTAATGTAATATCATTACGATAATTTAGTTTCTCTTCTGTTTGGAAAGAGAGTAATGGCAAAAGACATGGAGAAAGATCTAACAGTCCTGCAACTTTGATCAAAGGCAAGGAAAGGCAGTAAGAAACCGTATCTCTAGCCTGCGTCTCATGGGAGTGTCCAAGTATACTAAAGCCATGGAAATATGGTTTTCAGTAAGATAAACTCTGAGGTTTTTTTATTTCAGTTTTCATAAAAACTCTTAACTAAGGTTACATCTACCGTAAAAAAAGGTTTTTTTCTTGAATAAATTTAACATTCATTTCAAAAATAAAAATTAAAAATTAAAAAAAATAACAAAAGATCTTACACTACTAAAAATTCTTAAAACTCAATAGGGAAGGTGTCCACGTCGATTAATTAAATCAACCAATCATAAAACTTTGTTGTGCCACGTCAAATCAGCTTCCCTTTACACAGTTTAAATCCAGGTCATTCTTGTGGGCTGTCAAAACATTTCTAAATGGCCCATCTCTCCTATACCTATTTTCGTCTGAAAGGTTGATGGTTGATCGTCTCCGACTCTTCCACTTCGTCATCACCGTTTCGGCTCTCTGTAATTCGCCGTTACCGTGACCCACTTTGATTAAATAATTTGTCACCCAAGAAAATTCAATAACGCTGTTTGGAAGTTCGTCTTGGATTGCTCTTCCTCCTCTGGTACGTATCTCCGGCAATCCAATTTCTCTAAAGTGTTTGCTTTTTAACGATCACACAGAGATCAATAACTGTATTTTGGTTAGTAGAACCTTTCCTACATTATTAACAGATCCACTGTTGGTTAACGCTTCTAAAGGGAAATTGGAAGATCTACGTCATTTTACCAAAATCTCGCTCAGAGACACCTTCTAAAATTATGACCTGCTCATAAGAAGCCATCGAAAACAAAAGTTATGACCTGATCCTGCCACTAAAGTCACTTCCAGTGAGTTTTTCAGTGTCTGGACTTACAACATTATATATATATATATATATATGTTTGAGTTGTTTGTTGCTGTCGTAGTGATCTCTATATAACTGTTTTTGATATTGAGATTATTTTTGTGATTGTGTTCGTCTCTGAGACACAAAGCTAACGTTTTAGGAATTTGAACAGATTTAGAAAGAAAGCAGTTGTGGGGCAGTAATAGCAATATCAACAACATGGATGGGTTACTCGAGCAGGTCTCTCGATCTTAAGGATCTTGAGTGGGTCATGCTTATGCATTGTGGTATCATAGAACGTATCAAAATGACTCGGCAAGTGATTGCTGAAGCCAAACGTCGTTTGATAATCAAGTGAAGATACAGAAGCTGAAGGCAAGTTTTTACACGGTTAGCTAACATTCTCGAGTGAATGTGGCGAATTCGACCAAAGGGGTTGCACTGCATTGCGATCAGGTTTATGGATGAGAGAATGAGCTAGACCACCGGAGCTTGAGGATTGGTATCTTTCAATTACGCCATCTTTTCTGAAAATGTGATTGCAGCGTCAGTGGTGCTGAAATCTGCAATGAAGAATGCAAGCCATGGAAACATGTCTTTCACGTCGTCACTAATCTTGGGGCGATCCAGGTTGTGTTGAAGCTGAAGATTATAATGGATCTCATGTAGAAGTGTAAGCTTTGGAGGACTGTATGTTTTTGAGCTCTTCGTGTGCGCCTATGTGAAGCCACTGGAGTGTCCTAATCTTCAGAATTTCTTTCTTGAGAACAAGCTCAATAATGCGTCGAAGGATACCCTGAATATGAAGTTTCGGAATCCACAATATTTTCCTATAGAAGCCCTCGACGTTCTATTTGCCTGATATGTACCTGAAGCTGTATAGGATACTTCTCTTGGACGATGATGTAGTTGTGCAGAAGGATTTAACGGGGCATTGGGAGATTGATATGGACACGCAAGTTAATGGGGCTGTAGAGACTTATACCTGGTCATTCCATTGGTATGCTCAGTACATGAACTTCTCTCGCATCCTTTGATTAAGAGAAGTTAAATCCGACAGCATGCTTGGGGCTTATGGAATGAACTTCTCTGATCCTGATGCTTGGAGAATAGAGAAGTGCACAGAAGAATACCATTACAGTCAATAACTGCAGCCGACAAGAATCAGTTTCTTTGTGTGTGTTTTATGAACTGGCCACGTGCTCAAAGTTTTACCTTTTTGTTAGTCTTTTCGTAATGATATAAACAATGAATCTCTACAGCTTGAGAGGGGACAGCTTCTGAAGGCGGATCCATACTTGGGGTTAAGAGAAGCAAACATCACTTTCCCTACTGAATCACAATTTTCTGAGTCTCTCTTAGTTTTACAGTTACAGTTTATGCTGTTGAGAATGATTAAAGCATTACGAGATCTTCACTTCTTCCTATATATGATAATATGTTGCGTTATGTTTCATTAGTAGTACAGTTCCCTGACCAAATTAAGTCTGAAAGATTGTAAAAGTAATAGATGTGTTTATGGCTTTTGATTATGCTTAGTAAATCGCATTAAATTTTTTTTTTAATTGTTACCTCCTGTCTGTACCATTAAATTTGTCCATAGTTTGTTTATAGTGCAAAGATCAATTTAGGTTAGACTAATCGATGCATTTTGAGAAGGCTTAAATTTTTTTAGAAAATTTCTGATTTGCTTCTAGCTATTGAGACTCCATCTTAAGCTTTTTAATAATTAACTTTTTGGGTCAAATTTAATAATTAACTTAAGAGTCTAGATTATTAATGGAAATATGTTTCTACATTAACATACGAAGTTCATACTGAAATCTCTTACAGATTTCACATTTTTATAGTACTGTAAAAAATTATTTACAAGATAATAAATACCAAAATATATTATTGAAAAAATAATAGCTTCAAAATTCAAAGAATTATTGAATCATCTTTATTGGTCATAAAATTTGCAGATTTAAATATTCAAAAATATTACACATTTATGAATATATATATATGTATATATATATATATATATGTATGTATATGAAATTAAGGTTACTATCCTATTCTTTAAATAATAATTTTAAATTATATCAGATGATGTATAAAAACATATATGAAATACATAAAATAATAAAATATTAAAAATTTAATAAATATAGAGTATTTTAACTCTTAAAAAAGTTTAAACATGATTACTAAAAGATTAATGGAAACTGTAACTATATTTACATATAAACTGTAACTATGTTTACATATATATTATATAGTAAATATAAATTAATGATATTCTAAACAAAAAAAATTATCTCTCAAAACATTTCATTCTAATTTTATTATTATATCAAAAAAAGTAAAATGATATAATAAAAATACAAAATAAAATTAATTTATTTTAAACCTTGAGGTTTAATTTATATTCCCTCCATTTCAAAAATATACAGTAAATACTCTATAAATTAATAATGTTAGGCTTTTTCGTATTTTATTAATTTACAAAAATTTCCTTTTTAGATTTATATATTTTAATGTTTATGTATAAATATGAAGAAAATTTGATTTCACAGTATATGTATTGATTAAATTTTATAGATACAAGTTCTATATTGTTCTTATTCGATTATATGGTGTATACGATAAATGTAAATGCATCTGAAGTGTAAAATGAAAAATAACATAAAAATATTTAGAAATATTAAGAAAAACTATATATAAACTTTAGTGGGAATGGAAAACAAAATATACAATATATTGATTATATTCATATAATATCTATATACATTAATTTCAATTTATATTTATATTATGACCATAGATTTACATAAGGTTTTTCAAAAATTTACCCTTATTGATTTGTGTCATATTTTATATTAGCTCAACTCGGAATCGGTGAAGTTTTTTTTTTAATTTATAGTGGTTATAAATTTATCAAGTATTAATTTATGTTTTTGGAGAATTCACATATTAAAAGCATTTTAAATTTTGATTATAATTATATTATTTTCAATTTCCTATTTTCCTCAACTTTACCCAATCAAAATTCAATCAACTTTACCCAATCAAAATTCAATAAGCACAAATAATTTCTTTTATTCACAGTTTACTATTATTACCGTATAAATATTGTAATGACAATGTAGAAATGCATTCAAAACAAATTATTTTTCAAAAATATATATCATAGTAATACAAACAAACCGCGCGCAGCGCGGCAAAACCTGATTAAGACTTTAAGAATCACTAAACCAATAACAATAGAATCTTTAAATTCTTAAAGTCTTTAAAAATTGCTCTCCCACTAATCCCCCCTCCCCCTTAATATCTTCAACGCATACCGTTCTTCGCTTAGTGTTATTCCTTGTTCATGCTGATCTACTTGAATCCAAGATAATATGTTAATCTCCCAAGATCATTCATGTCAAACTTTGAAGCCATCTCCTTCTTGAACTCTTCGATGATCTTCTTATTAGTTCCCCTAACAAACTTCTCCATGTAAATCCCAGATTTTATAATTTGGTGTAAATCCACATTGATAAAGATGATTGCATACTCTTTCTATGGGAATAAATTTACTATTATCACAACGAATACAAGTACAGAACATCTTACCTCTTCTCAAGTAATATCTGTGTTTCCGGCAAATCGCATAAATTCTTTAACCCCTTCCGCCAACTCCTTTGAAATTTGTCCATTTGAATCTTATTGATTGTTCATCCATGAATGAAAATTATAAATATTTGAAGACATTATTAGTGTGTTGCTTTCTCAGCTTTGGTGAATTGCCTACAATGAAGTAAATCATTTATATAGTGAAGAATAGTTGACGGCTAGTTTGTTAACGTAAACAAAATCAAATTTGGTGACAATTTCTGACCACAATCAAATTTTCTGATCACAAGCTAAACGGCCAGGAAGCTATTTTCTAAAGCAAATTGTGTCCACGTTTTGATCAAATTATGGCCACTTTTCTGACCATATTTTAATCGTCAAGATTTGGTCATAATTTTTTGACCATTTTCTAATCAATATTTTTGGTTTGTAATTTCTGATCACTTTTGGTTCAGATCTTTTTATCGTCACTAAATTGTTGGATTGTGGTCAAAAATTGTTTTGATCATTTTAAGTGGTCAAAGAATTGGCCAAACATTGATATGTTTTATAGTGAGATTAACTACAAACCAGAGCAAGGTGACTTCTCTTCATATACACTATCACTAATCATCATGGGTTGCTTTCATCAAACATAACCCACATACACTAATCATCCCTGAATTGATTTCATCAAACAAAATCATAATTTTAAAAGGTTTCTCGAACATGACATATTGCGTATTTTAGCTTTTGATGGTCATAACATAAATTGCATCTCACACGGAATCATCAGAATATTGTGATTCAATTATCTCGGTCTATTTTCGGGTTGAATTATTAGTCCCTTTTTTTACAACAATAAACTAAACTATGATACTCGCACTACCGGTTCAGAGAACCAAACCGGAGGCAAAGAATCGACATATAACACAGCAGAGGGGGAACTCCTAGCACCTTGTGCAAGCTTGTCCGCCACTAGATTATGAGCCCTCGAAATATGTCTGATCGTGAAGGTAGAAAAGAAAGTCTTACTGCGCTGAAACTCCTCCATGTGTGTAGTAAAAGCTGGTCATTCGTCAGGTGAGGACACCATCTTCACCAGTTGAGAACAGTCTGTTGCGAAAACTACGTCTGAGAAATTAAGGATCTTCATGCACTCAATAACCGATATCAGAGTTTCACATTCTGTATGTAAAGCGGATAAGCTTCTTCGGAGATTCATTGCCCCCATCATCTTCTCATTTGAACCCACAGCTCTACATAACCATCCTTGTCCTGAGAACTTATCTTGTTCCTTCCATGCACCGTCAACAAAACATACCCTAGAATGACCTAGAGATTGCCAATCTAAAATCAGAAGTTGTGACTGCTGCCTTATCGGAACAGTAAGTTGGGCTTCCTCCCATACCGTTGTTTCCACTTCCGCTATCCGAAGTATTCCGAAAGTATCTCCCTTTAAAAACTTTTGAAAATAGACAATATGTTTTGTCTATTAATCGCCATAATTGCTTAGCCAGTAGAGCCGTATTAAAATTTTGAAGATCTCTAAAACTCAAACCGCTGTCATCCTTATGTTGACATACTTTATCCCAAGAGACCCAATGGATCCCCTTTTTTTATTTCCACCACCACTTCACCAAAAATACAAAATCGCGCCCGTTATTTTCTTTTTGACCGCCTTTGGAAGTCTATTGCGGGACATAACATTATTCAGCATTGCGGATGCCACTGACTTAATCATGACTTCTTTCCCACCTTTGGTAAGAAATCTGACTGTCCAATTATTCACCTTATGATTAACCCTTTCATTCAGAAATCCAAAAATCTGTACTTTAGATCCACTAGACTCTCTGGTATCCCCAGATAATTACCCATACCCCCCCCCAGTATAGTAATTCCTAACTGAGACTTTATTGCCACACGCTTCGCATCGTCAACCTTATGACCAAATTGAAGAGAAGACTTATCAATCAATTGACCAGATACTGACTCATAATCTTTCAGAAGTTGCAGGATAACTCTACATTCCTCAAAGGTAGCCTTACAGAAGAATAAACTATCATCTGCAAAAAAGAAGATGAGAGACCGCGGGACCTCCACGGGAGATTTTTAAGCATGTCCACCTCTTTTCCCTTTCTTGCTTTTTAATATTTGCAATAAGAGCTTCCAAACATAAAATAAATAAATATGGTGAGAGAGGATCCCCCTGTCTCAACCCCCTTTCTGAAACAATATGCCCTTTAGGTTGTCCATTAAGCAAGACTTTATATGAAACCGAGAAAATACATTTCATCACACGAGAAACCCAAGTAGAACAAAAACCTAACTTGAGGAGAAGCCGTTGCATAAAAAACCATTCTACCCTAACATAAGCTTTACTCATAACAGTTTTGATAGCCATAAATTTTTCTTTACACGCATTAGTTGTTCTCATTATCAAGAGGTTCTTCAAGCTTTTCAGTGTATTTAGCAGCAGGTGTAGAAGACGATCTGTCTTTAACCTTAACATCAGATTATTTGGTTTCTTTTTCAAATTATATGTTTCAAATCAAAACGAAAATTTTAATTTGGTTAGTCCATTCAAATAAGTATATTCTCTTTAAAATTGCAAATCTTTATTTTTCTATCATAAGAATCCAAATTTTGATTTTAAATAACATATATATATACTAATTTTTGGTAACATCCAAATATTTTAAGAATTGAAAATGTCTTATAAAAGATATCCTTTCATTATTTGACTAAGCTACTTATCTCTTTCGTAACTGAAAATTGGGATTTCATATCTCAAAACAGAAAGTTATCATCATAACTTTTATAATAAGAGCATGAATAAATCGTATGCAGCAGAAAAAAAATCAAAATAATTATGGACAAGAAGTCTAAAGATCCTAGATATTATAATAGATATCAAAAGAGTTTAATTTTATATGTTCAATCCCTGAAACATATATATTTGATCCGAATGCATATCCTGAAAATTTTGCTTTCAGGAGAAGAAATATCATAATGTGTGTGGTTGAACTCTTTTTCTTTCTTATAATGGTTTTTGTCCCACTGGATTTTCTATGATAAGGTGTTAACGAAAAGAACACAAATGATATACACCAAGGAGAATGCTATACAAAATCTTATCACCATTCAAAAAATTTTGAAATAAAGAGAATTCAAAAATGATCAAATCATAGCAAGACCTATGCTTTGCTAAAAATGGACATTAAAGAGAAGTATTATGAATACTATATGATGTATATAATGTAATGTTCTAGATTTACTTGATTTTTAAGTTTACTTGTTTCCTAAATTCTATTTGATCTCCAAATTATTATATTCATGTATATATGATTCATTATCAATAGAGTAAAGGACACTAGTTTCTCTTTCTATTTATATATCTACATAACTATATTTTATTTAAATTTTCTATATTTTAATGATTTTTTATTTTAGTTAAAACTATAGATTTAGTTTAATGATTTATTATAAATGGTTGCTGCCAAAAACTTTATGCAGTTTATCGTTTGATTAATAAATAATTTCGGCATTTAAAAGATAATATTTTATTTCATTTGTATTAATTGGAATAGATTCATTAGTCCAAGAAAAAAAGTGCCAAACGAAGATTTTCTAGAATCACTTGGTTGAGTTCGTAAGTCCAAATCAATATCTTTAAACTTATTAGTTGAGCTGTTTATAGTTGCTTTTCTCCAAACTCTCTACCAAATCAAGACCACACACAATTTTTATTCTGAAACTGCATCTTAAGTTGGGGCTTTAGAGCACGTTCAATGGGGGTATCAACCATTGGAATTCTAAAAATATATTTTAAAAAACTTTAGGCTGGTTTCACGTAAAGTTAATAATTCCACAATTAAATACTATATATATATATATAGAACTAAAATGGTTGAATTTCCCATTAGGGATGCTCTTAGTACCGGATACTGAAGTGACTGCTAACAGTGTTGACTGAAACCCAAGAAGACCCCATCCTTTTTGAAATCGCTTCGAACTTTCATCTCTAATTTGCATTTTCATCATCAATTGTTGATGGTTTCTCATGTGATGGTGATGGATTTCTTACTGCAAACTATGGTTACTTCAAAAAGCAGTATCAAATTTCATGGAACAGTGATCTTTTTGACTATATTATTATCTGTAGAGCAATATAAAGAGTTGTCTGGTCTCAGTGGCTTCTACCGGAGTATTAAAAGAGAGCAACAATCGTTCTCAATTCAATCTAAAGCAGAGTGTTTTTGGATTAATATGAAGATTATCCCCTTTGAGATTCAGCTATTCCAAAAAACAAATATGAAGTTTTTATATGAAAATATTTAGTCATCCATACGCAAGATATCCATACTTTGGACTCCTACTAGTAGGAGTATCCATTTTTTATTTTTGTTTTCATAGTTATTATTGTTTAGAACTCTTTGCCTAAAAGATTCAATAATACAATCCAGCATTACAAAAAACTGATAGTTATAAGATCTAGTCTTATACAACTGCGGTTAAAAAAGCAACCTATAACAAGAATTAAGATCACCACATAAACATTCGTTTAAATCAGAAACAATTATTGAATTAGGTTTTGCTCGCTTGATCCGATCCACTTCGTTCTCCGGTTATAATATGCCAAACCGATCAGGCCTCATCAGTAGGTAATCGAGCAAACGCTCGCAATCGATCAGGAATGATCAGCTTCGTTGGTCGTACTCGGTTTGTCAAGTTCAGCTTCACCAAATTGGGCATGGCCTCTTCTTCGATCTGCAACTCATCTAATACGATCTTGATTATTTCAAGCTTTCTAAGCCTACCAAAACCATTAGCGCTGATACTCATCTTTTCTCCCAAGCAATCACAATTTTGCAAGGCAAGATCTTCCAGTCTCTGCAATTCCTGCAAAGCAGGCATGGGGTCTTCCTCGAATTTCATTGCAACAAGTGTCAGAGACTCAAGACTGGGAAACATCAAATCCATGTCTCTGGGGATTCTTCTTACGCCGCAACGCAGTGTGAACTCGACTAGGGTTCGGAAGCCAACTGCTTCGTCCGAAGATAATTTGAAAGTCGGTACCTTGAGCGATAAGGCACGAAGGTTTGTCAATTTAGAGAAGGAGCTCAAGTCAAGAGAAACTATGTTCTGTCTTAAATAGACGGCGTCATATATCTCCAAGTCCCGGAGGTTTTTGAGTGACTCCTGTTTCAGTTTGCTCCAGCTGTAGGAGGAGATAGATCTCAGTGTCCGGAGGTTGACAATGTCATGTCTCCTAAGATCAGTTCTCCGACAAATAATCCAAGAAGATGCCTTAATGATGTGAAGTTACTTAGATCAGTAGTGCCTTTCAAGAGGTCATTGCCGGATGCATCTAGTGTCTGTAGAAACCGTAAGTTGGGGATGAAAGAAGGTAAAGATTTTAGACGAGTATTAGCTATTCCAAGGTACCTCAAGTGGACTAACTCCCCGATCACATCTGGTAAACCCAAACAGATCCCCTCTTTAGATAAAATCACGATCCCTTGGATATCAAGCACTCGAAGAAGCTTCAGTCTCAAGTTATTGGTATTGAAATCACGCCATTGTGTTCTCATCTCTTCTCCAGAAAACAAGAAGGATCGCATCCGTTTGTTCAGACTTCTCTCGTGCGAGTAAGTTTCCATCTTATTGTGAACCACTTCTCTTCTGCAGGTAGTAGAAGAATAATTATCATTGTGAATGTTTACAAAGTTGAGCTCTTTTGCTTTTTTTATGGCCACATCTCTCAGAGGATCATGGATTCTACAAGACATCACAGTCCCTCTTTCTAGTCTCACTGCTTCCACTAGGCTTCTGTCTATCAGCTCTTCAATGCAATATCGAGCCATATCTTCTATCATCATCTCTCCTTCCTCTTGTATAAACCCTTCTGCTACAAGTAAGCGTATCAACTTCTCTACATCGATCTCGTAGTCCTCTGGGAAGACGGTAAGGTAAAGAAAGCAGAGTTTCAACTCGTGTGGCAGCTCCACGAAGCTAAGATCAAACACAGTATACACATGAATAGAATCCTCCTTAAGGCGCCGCCATAGACTAGCACACATATCAGTCAACTCGCCTGGCCTCTTCCTCCAGAAAAGCCCAGCAAGAACTACTATAGCAAGCGGTAATCCACTGCACTTTCGAATCATTAGTTCTCCGGTTTTCTGCAGTTCTTGATCGACCTGTTCGATATCCCTGAATGCTTTCCGTTGAAACAAGTTCCAGCTTTCTTTAAACGTCAAGAACCTTAACTTATGGGCGTAGACTCTCCCGTCCACGCCTTCAGCCACGGCTCTAATACGCGTAGTAATGATGACTCTACTTCCTTTATGATTTTCAGGCAAAGCTCTTTTTAAGCTCTCCCACGCTTCTCTCTCCCATATATCATCTATCACCACCAAATATTTTTTTCCTTCTAGGAGACCATAAAGGTAAACTTCTAACTCCTCCTCCCCAAACATTCTGATCTTTTCAATTTCTTCAGCAGGAGCAGCTCCCAAAGATATAATGACCCTCATAAGCATATCTCTTGTTTTATACTCTTGAGAAACATATGTCCACGCACGGTATTCAAATCTTCTCTTCACAGCGCTTGAGTTGTATAGCTTCCTAGCAAGAGCAGTCTTTCCGAGATCATATATCTCATGTTATCCCCATCATCGTTTAGAAGTTTTGCCAAAAGAATCTTAGCGTCATCTGCCAAACCAACTACACGCTCTTCCTGATCGACAGATCTAGCACGTCGAAGCTGCCTTACCTTTAATTTTGTAGTATTCCCTCCTCTAGGCTCATTGAAGTTTCCTATACCATAAGTCTCCCGCTTGCGAGTCACATCTATTATTCTTCTTTTGAGGATTCTGACATCATCAATTATTCTGTACGCATCCATCTGTCGGCCTATTTTGTTGGTCAATCTCACCAAACCTTGCCTTTGTGATCTTTCTATGGCTTTGACGTTACTGCGGTCCAGAACGTCTTCCACATCGTAAGCTATGTCTAAAACCAGTTTTTTCCACACTTTTGAGGCCTCGTCTTCGATTTCTAGATCTTCAACATCCTTGAGATAACCTTGTATGCACATCAACTCTGTCTTCAGCTCCTCTAGCTCATCTTTGATTCCCATCAACATGGACGCTTCTTCGATAAGATAGTTGCCTATCTTTCCCACGATGTAACCTGTGATTGCATCTACCATCTCAACACGGTGGAGGTGATTCGAAGGAAAGTTTGAACAAGATGAAGATATGATTAGTGTACTTGTATTCCCTTCCACGTTCTGTTGTGAACACAAAAATCAAATGATATTTTCTGTGTTATTGTGTTATTGTCCAATAGTCATGACTACAACTCATTTATATGCAAAGGCATATATATGTGTATAATATATACCACTAATTAATGCTTGATTGGTAAACTGATCGGTTGACACAGCATGTTCTATAGGCAATATGCTCTTCGAAATGATTTATAAATAAACTATTATATAAATTTAGTATATAATATATAACTTATTTATTTATAAATAATATATATATATATTAATTTGGGGAATTTTCATGGTTACCATTTTTATGGTACCATTATTCAAGTTTCCTTTTGTTAAAAAGACATTTTCAGAAATATAATTTTCATTATAGAATAAAAGACTCTTATACCCTTATTATATATATAATGAATAAATATTTAAATAAATATAAACAATAAAAATAAATTTTTTTTAGTTTTGAATTATATTTTTTTGAAATTCTAATCCTTAAACCCTAAACCTCTAAATCCCTAAACCCTCAACTCTAAACCCTAAACCCTAAAACATCAAACCTAAACCCTAAATTCTAAATCCTAACACTCAACCCTAAATTCTAAACCCTAAAACATCAACTCTAAACCCTAAACCCTACTAAAACATCAACTCTAAATCCTAAAACTTAAAACATAAACTCTAAACTTTTAACTCTAAACCCTAAATCCGAAACTTTAAACCCTAGAGTTTAGGATTTTAGGGTTTAGGGTTCGAATTTCGAAAAATATAGGGTTTAGGATTTAAGGATTTAGAGTTAAAGGTTTAGGGTTTAGAATTGATGTTTTAGTGTTTAGAGTTGATGTTATAGGATTTAGGGTTTAGAGCTGAAGGTTTAGAGTTTAGGGTTTAGAATTTAGTGTTTAGGGTTTAGAGTTGATTTTTAAGGTTTTGAGTTGAGGTTTAGGGTTTTGAGTTAAGGTTTTAAGTTTAGATTAGTTAACCCTAAATTTTTTTGTCAAAGTTAATCTTAAGGCTATAAATGTCTTTTATCCTTTATTAGAAGTGAGGCTAAATATGGTTAGTGTAAACATGAAAAGTGGTACTATGGATGTGGTATTTTTGACAATTTTCCTATTTTATATTTTTTTACTGAAAATGATAAATTATATTAAATTATATATATTTAATTATACTTTAAATGTGAAACTATAAAATTGTAAAATATATTAATTTATTTTTATTTTGAAAAATCTAAATTTTATTTTTGGATACTCATATAATTTTATGATATTACGAAATAAAATAAATCAATTATGTTCAGTTATTCAAAAGAATATATATATATTTTAATTGCAATTGCTTTACCAAAAGTTTTATATGAAAGCATTGGCAAAGAATTTGGAAAGTATTTGCATCTTCTAAATATCGTTCAAATTTTTTTAATAATTGTTGATTAAATAATAACGAGCATAATATGTATGCTAATGTTTTTTCAATCAATACCTAAGAAAATTAATAATTAAGTAACCACCAGAGGATAATTATTAGGGATGTCAGTTTAGCCCAATGGTACAGTTAAATGTACTTTAATGAAAGTATTGGTCCGAGTCATAGGAAATATGATTTTTCATAATCATAAAAATTAACTACTAAGACATTAGATAATTACAATAATCATTTAATGGGGAAGATGAGCATCTTATTCCCGAAAAATTTACCGAGATCTTTAATTGTCTAGTATTTATTGCACATAATTATTCCTCAATTAATTGTTGGATGTAGACATGGGATTCCGAACCGAACTGAGGAATGCGAAATTTGGTTATTTTTTGGTTAGGATGAAGAAGCCGTTTCGCAGATTTTGAAATTATGTTTGTTACTGCATCGGTTCGGTTTGGTTCGTTAATTTCAAACGATTAACCGGAAATAAACCTCGTATATATATATTCTAAACATAATTGTCAGCTAACCTAAACCCACTTAACCTAATCCTCTTTCTCTTTATCTCAAACCCGAGCATCCAGCCTTGAAGTTTATAGTTGAATTTGAAAAGCTATTGGCAGAATTGTAAAATGAATACTAAAAGGAATCAGAAGAAAATGGTCAGAAAGAGGTTGGACCTCCACTTCTCAGGGATGGGACGTAAGTGCATAGGTTCTTCAAATTCCTTAAACTCTTCTTCGGGTGTACTTTGACGTTTTCAGTATCCAAGACAGTGACCTCCACTATTTGTTACAATGAAATTGTGATCACTGAAAGGAACTTAATAGCATTGAGAAACAGAAAAGATAGACTTCTACAGATTCAAGAAAGAGAGATGAGAAAGAAGTTTGAGAAATATTGGGAGGGACTCATCTAAATGAATCCACTTGTCATTGTTACAAGTGTCTTTGATCCTAGAAACAAGATCTACTTTACATCTATTTGTCTCGAAAAGCTTTATGGTAAGGGTAGTGTGGAGAGTGCTCATCTTAGAACCTCAATTAGGGCACTGATGAAACAGTTATATGAGGAGTATGTGGTGAAGTTGGGTCCACCATCTCAAGGTGATAGTGCCGGAAACATGAGTGAGAATGGGGAAGTTGAGATTGGCCTCATGTTTGAGCTGTCTGGTGACGATGAGGAGTATGAGGGGACAGATTCTTTGTATCCTGAGATGGTTTCAAAGGCTCCAAATGAAGAGGCTAGTAGTGAGATTGACATTTGCTTGATGGAATGGCATGTGTCAAGAAGCTCAAACCAAATGTGATTTGACTACAATGTTCTGTCATGGTGGAAAGCCTAATTCTACAATGTTTCCTGTCTTGTCAGATGTAGCCAATGATGTGTTTGCTATTCAAGTCTCTTATGTTGCTCCAGAGTCGGTATTTAGCACAAGTGGTAGAATTTTAGACCCTTTTCATAGTTACCTGACACCATATATGATTGAAGCACCCGTCTGAATACAAAAATGGCTTTGAAACACCATCCAAACGGAGAAGCTTGATTCAAATATTTGAAGAATTGGATTTCCATGAGTCTTTTAGGTAATCGTTTCACACTTTCATAAATATTTCTCATGTTTTCAATGCTGCATTTGACTGTCTTTCTCATTTTGTAGACATCCTAACAATACCATGTACAGGAGAATCAAATAATTAGAGCCTAAAGGGTAATGTTCTTCTGTCCTTTAGCTTTTTTGATTCCTTTTGCGCATTTATGTTATGTTTTTAACCAATTTTTGGATTTCAATAAGCTGCAGGTTGGAGTAGAGATTGATGGAGTTAATGGTGTTCTCTGTTTCTGTTTTGTGGTCCCTTAATCTGTTTTTAGTACATTCTCAATCTCTTTTGAAACTTTGAATATATTCTTCTTTGAATGTGTGTTGTTTCAGAGTTATAGATTCAGAATATTTGATCTTTTGTTTACGATGACTGAGGAAAGATAATGAACGATTACATGTTGTTTTGGTGCTTCTTTTGTCTGTTTTACTAATGTTTTTCGATTTTTCAGGTTAAAACCGAAATACAGAGAGAACCCAAAAATAACTGATACCCGAAACTAACCAAAAAATTCAGTTTTTCTGAAACAATTCTAAATTTTGGTTATTTTCAGTAACAAGCTTAAATATCGATAATAACCGAAATTCGAACCCATCCAAACCGAATTGAATTTCGGTTATCTTTGGATACATTTCCAAATATTGAACTACCCGACTAACCGAAAAAACTAACCCGAACCGAACCTACTAGCCGAAACCGCAGGGATACGTAGATGTGCCGAATTGGAAAAAAAATTCAGCCATTAAAAAACATAAGAAACAGTGATGTTTGAGGAAGCATAACACCGGAGCTGTTTTCGTAATTACTGGGACCGCAATCCGCTTCCAAAAATCTGTAAACAAAAACACTAAACAAACCGCGAAATGACACATGTGGACAAAAAAAAAACAAACATAAGAAAATAAAACGAGAAATTCTTGGGTTCACCCTCTAGGTGAACCTATAGGTTCACCAACCAATGAGAATTGGTTATTTCATATACAGATTTTTTCAAAAAAGTAAACTGAATATTTAGAATTTGTTTTTTAAAATAAAAAGATAAAAATAAATAAAAAGTGTAATAACAATTAAAAAACAAATATTTTTTTAACATTGTTAAAGCCATTCATACTAAATATTAAACCCTGAACACGAAACCCTAAACCCTTGGATAAACACTAAACCCTAAATCCTTGGGTAAACCCTAAACCCTTAGATAAACTCACAACTCTTGCAATATCTCTTTACCCAAGGGTTTAGGGTTTACCCAATGGTTTAGGGTTTACCCAAGGGTTTAGGATTTACCCTAGGGTTTAGGGTTTAGTGTTTACCCAAGGGTTTAGGGTTTAGTATAAATAGCTTTAACAACATTAAAAAAAAAATTACGGCTACTTGATATCTCTTGATTTTTATTGTTTTTAGCATTCATTTCTTATTTGTGTTAGTGTTTTGAGTTGCATTTAGGTGTCTACATTGCATATATTTGTTCATTTGCATATCATAGGTGTTGGATTGCACACTTGAGAAGTTTGGGGGCAAAATCGCAAGGTTATCTTTGCAATTTACAAAGTTTGTGGCCAGTTTGAAAACCATCAAGAGTCTGGGAGCTATTCTGCAAATACGAGGGGGCTAAATTGCACAATTGGAACTTAGAGGTTGATTCGCGAGTTCTGGAATTAACAAAGTTCCGGTCCAAATCTAAAGGAATCAAAATGCGAGGGACCTCTTCTTCAAATACTTCAAAGTTCACCATCGGAGAGATCTTCGATAGAGCTCCTCTTCGATCCGCAACGGCCGGGCTTCAAGCGACGACGACGAGTGGGGATCCTGAGACACGACGGAGGAGGATAGCTCGAGAACTGGAGATGGCTTTGTGATGAGAGAAGAGGAGCAGCGGCGGAGAAGCTTCGTGGCGGAGATGGTGCCGATTCATGGTGGTTTCAAAGCAAGGAAGAGAAGACGCGGCGGAATCAATGTCTTGCACGGAGAGCTCGTGGGCTTGGTCGCGACGGTGAGCACGAGGAGGATAGAGTTGACGAACCATGGTCTCTAATCTCAAGATGCAGAGCAGGTTTGATGAAGCGGGGGAGAGACAACGCTGTGGAACCAACAGATCTTGGAGCGACTTATGGTAGCGAGGAACTCACACCACTCGGCAAATTCCATATCAAAGACCCAGGCATTGTAGCGACTAGACGGAGCGAGACGTACAACCCGCTGTGGAGAAGAGAAGGAGCAATTCCAAAATGTTGACCGGTTTATTTCGTTTTGACCCGGTTTACTTCAATTGAACCAGGACGAGTTTAAACCTCCTATATATAGTTTTAGACCTCAAAAACCTTGAGATATCTCATTTTCTCTCTATAGTTTGCCTCATCTTGTAAAACTTGAATCTTTGATCAATCTAAAGAATTATTTCATCATCTTATATCTTGTTTCTCTTTTTCATAAACATGATTAGCCTTGAATCTCACATAGATTTAAGGTTTTTCATGAAGATTAGATAGTAGACACATTTTGGATTTATGGGTTAGGGGGATTAAGGGTGATTAAGTGTAGATCTAAGGTGTTTTATTGTAGATCTATCTTGTTCCTTGCTTGTTGAGTGATCTTAATACTATTTTAGTCTTGATCATACTAAAATAGAGCTTTAGGCATTTCCCACCCACAAGGTGTATGTTGAAATGTCTGAACCAACTCTTCAAGGTTTTTAGTTTACTTTACCAAGGACACTTGTTGTTAAAGAAGCTAAGATTGCTAGTAGACTCATTCCTAATGATTGCTTTAATAATATTCAACCAAAAATATTTGATGTTTGAGTTATTTTAGCAAATGAGCATTTATCTAGACATAGAGCTTGCTTAGTGTTGTGTCTAGGCATAAGGTAATAGATTGATTGTGTGTGTTTGCCACCTTTAGATTGAATCTTGATTACCCAAGATCAAATCCCTAGTCCCATGGATCCATCCTTAGCATTTGATTGAGTTCTTGCACTTGTTTCTTGATTGGATTTGAGATCACCTTGTTTATATTTTTAGGAGCTTAGGTTGTCACAAATGATCCAAGTCCTGTTTGCTTAGATTAAGAGAGCTTGTGTATTCTTGGTGCATAAGTCTCTAGTTCTCTGTGGTTCGACAACCTTTCTATACTATCATTTGACTTGGGAGCCTTGAAAACGGGAGCCTTGAAAACGGGAGCCTTGAAAACTTCCACTATCACTACTACTATTTTTTATTTATTTTTTATCTTTTATCTAAGGGTTTATGGTTTATCCAAGGTTTAAGAGTTTAGTGTTTAGGATTTAGAGTATAGGGTTTAATATGAACGGTTTTAACAATGTTTTAAAATATACTAGATTTTGACCCGTCCTTTTAAAGGGCGGGTATGTTTCCTTTGACAAATTTATTTTTGTGTCCTTGGTATTTGAATATTCTATATATGTAATTTTTATAAGTATTTAAAATAATTTATAAAACATAAGAATATGTTGGTATTTTTATATATGTATTTTTTATAAGTATTTAAATATAATAAGCAAATGCAATTAGAAATCGTTTTGTTTTGTAACATTATTTTATATTTAGTTGCACAAAATATTTAATAATTGTTTGATATATTTTGGATGACTAATAAATTGCACTTGTTAATTTTCAGAAAATAATGATGACTAATACATTACACTTGTTATTTAATAATTTTTTTATGAATGAGGAGAAAAAATGGTTAGTGAATATCAATTTAAATTATATATAATGTCTTATTAGGTTTTGCTGAGTCTCAATTGTAAAATACAAATTATTAAATCAGAGAATTAGCAGAACACAAATAATTGATTAAAGCACTGATACTAAACATGTAACACAAGTCCAAGAACAAACTAACAAAGTAGATTACATAGAAAAAGAACTCAAAATACAAAATTAAAAACACATTACATAGAAAAATAGAGAAACCACATATCACTACTTTTATTAGTCATCCTTAATAGCAAACTCATATAATAACTTAAGCCTCTTGTAGAAGTAACATTTGTTGCATATTAAAGCCATGTTATCTAGAGGATGGCAGTTGGGCCATTGCTTCAGATTGACCATGTTCGTATAGTAGTCCCTCGTCCATGTAATACGGATATCACGTAGTGAGTTCTTGATTCTTTCCCAACAATGATCGGAAGTTGAGATATTGTCTTGCCAATTGAGTTTATCTAAAAACTTCATACCCTTACGATAGTTACCTAAAGCAAGATTTAACAACCCATAAAGATACGTACCATTTTCATTGTTCCCATCTGACGATTGCCGTAAATGATAAAGGCCATTGCCTATGTCATCTTTGCAGAAGAACTGAAGTAATCCTTCGATATAATGGGCTTCAGGATTGCCATTAGCCAAGCAAAGTTCCTTGAACTGTTTGTGCTTAGTGAGCATCTGGATTGGATTAGCACAAAAATATCGGAGACTAATATTTCTGAAATAGTTAGCAGGATCCGGGTCTGAGTAATCATCGTAGCTAGAGTTCTCACCGGTGATTGTGAGGTTGTAATTGTTGACAGAATTGTCTGAGTCCATATGAGTGCCTTTGTTGAGTAAAATGTGAGAATGTAAAAGAAGAAGAAGGTAAAGGTGGAGAATGGGGAGCGAGAGTAAAAAATGATTGTAGAAGGGAGAGTTCTATATTTCAAATGATATATGTGTAAGTGGAGGAAGCCTACGGAGATGTTATATATTTGAATTGATATATGTGTTAGTGCTATTATACACATTTATCGGTTCTAGGTCAATAAGCTTCGCATATGTCAATAAGCTTCGCATGCATGCATTGTTTTAATTGAAGACGTCAGCTTTTGCATGCATGCTTCTTGAATAGACAAAGTCGAGCTGTTTGTGTCATTGATACAGAAACATTTTGACGTTCGTTTTTGCATGCATGGTCTTCAATTTTTTTTCTTTTTAAATTAAATATGAATTGAAGACAAAACATTCGACTGATCTTATAAAACTCATTAAGTAAATCTTATAAGACATATATAAGCTAAGTTCATACATTAGTTACTATTATCTGAATGATTTGTACGTTGTCTGACATGTCTGATAAGATAGCTAAGTTTCTTTTGTTTATTTCATATGCACGATTTTGTTATGTGATTATAACATGAACTTTTTCCAAAGTTCTAAATGTTTTTATTGGAGCATAAACACAAACGCATAAATTGTGTTAAAAAAACTGCAACTGTCTAAAATAAAATCATAAGTACTTGTCTAAGATAAAATCATATGTAAGTAAATGAAACATATTCAGAGATTTTGAAAAGAAGATGAAAGTTTATCTCACCGACACCATGAAAAAACTTATACTGAATGGTAAATAATAATTGTTTCATTTGTATCTCTTATTTATTCAACATATCTATATATATTGAAACGTATAATGAAAATGAAAACTAAATCAGACTAACTTTATTGTAAAATCTGTTATGCATGTTGGATATAATTGATTTCTTTCTTATTCCGGGGGAGTTGGAATGTGTTGTGATGACTTCAAAGAGAAAAAATACTGTTCAAAGTCGGAGCCATTCGAATACAAATGCACACAAATACTTTAAAGGTATACATTTATATTTAGGTACTTCTCTATAAATTGTATGTAGTTTTTATATCATGCTGGCATGTTATGATTTATACATTTATTATTTTACGTTGATCGTAACATATATGTTCTTATATTCTTTGAGATAACAGTAGTTATAAAAAATTGGACGCTGATTGAAATCATTCTTCAACAGAGTACATTGATAAGAAGAAATACCAAAGGGGACAGAGAGCACAGTCATAGATGATATACGACTATGCGCCATCTGTTATAACTCTGATCAGGTATAATATTACTCAATTAGTAAAAGTTAAGTGTTAGAATGATTTTTTGATTAAGTTTAGTAATGAGTTAGGATTGAACTGTTTCTGGATAGTTAGGAAAATGGAATTGGCGTGATGACTGTTATGATTGCTATAGCTTTTACATAATCAACGGACTTGTAACTGATTGTAGATATATATAAAAAATGAACTAAAATGATTATTCCTCAGTTAAATTTTTCTAAAGTTCACATAAAATAAGCGTAATCAAAGACGCAAATGTGCGAAAGACAAACATAAGTCTGTGAATCAAAAGCAACGCTACATCAAAAAATAAAAAAACAAACTCAGAGATTTTGGAAAATCTCTTTGAAAACAACATTTCTTGTTTGTTTCTGAGGATTTCCATTCTCATCAACAATCAAAATCTTCAATCCTTTCTTAGATGTAACCCTAGAGATAGCAACATAGAGTTGTCCATGAGAAAACACTGGTCGCGGTAGAAATATTCCAACATGTGAGAGAGACTGCCCCTGACTTTTATTTATTGTGATAGCAAAGGCCACAGAAATTGGAAGCTGCCTTCTCCTCATCTTGAAGCGTAACTTCTTGTCTGATGGAGTAATGGACAGTCTAGGAATAAGAACAACTTCCCCAACTTTCTTTCCAGTAATAACTCTCGCCTTGACACAGAAATCATACAAATCTATAATCTGCAATCTAGTTCCATTCATCAATCCTCCAACGTGGTCAATATTCCTCAGCAACATGACAAGGCAGCCAATTCTCAACCTAAGACTGTGATTTGGTAAACCTGATGCCTTGATACTGTTAAGAAAGTCGGGTGTGAGAGCTTGATCATCAACAGCTTTTGTATCTGATGGGTCTATGCAGTCAGAGCTTAAATATATCCTCTCCTCACCTGAAATTCATAAGATTATGTACTTATGTTAAATCGTTTCTTAAAAAATAGGGACTAAACTTGCTGTATTTATAATGTACTTACCATCAAGTTTATCCAACATATGCTGATTGATATTATTAACATCCTCGTTGGTCGGACAAAGAATTGCTCTCTGTTGAAAAAACATAGGATCTTTCTGCTGTTGTAAAGCTGATGCACCTCCATAAACTTCTTTGCTGATTGATTCTATGGGATCGTTTGTATCCAAAATCAGAAACTCATCTGGAATAGTGATTAGTCCATCACCATCGTTAGGCTCACCAGCTACTCCATCTCCAACATCCAATATCCATTGCGAAAAGTCTTCAAGTTCTTTCAACTCTTCTCCGGTCAAACCAGTCGACAACAATCTCATATTCTTTGTTAGCTTCAGCACTTTGCAATGTTTCCACAAATAGGAGTAATTTAGAGAGTTCAACACAATTTCAGTCCTCGAGCCTCCATTAATAACAGGCAATACTTGCCTGAAATCCCCACCCAAGACAACAACTTTCCCACCAAATGGCTTCTTTTCTGTCGTCTTCATAATGTCTGCTAAGCTCCTATCCAAAGACTCAAAACAATGCTTGCTCATCATTGGGGCTTCATCCCAAATGATCAGTGATGCTTCTTTAACCAAGTTAGCAGCATCAGTCCCTGGTATCAAATTACAGTGTGAGAACTCATCAGGATCGATAGGTATATTGAATCTAGAATGTGCAGTCCTTCCTCCTTGTAACAAAAGCGAAGCAATACCACTTGATGCGACATTCAACACAATCTCTCCCCTGGATCTAATAGCAGCAGATAATAATCTCCACAAAAAGTCTTTCCAGTTCCACCAAATCCATAAACAAAGAAAACACCACCTCTTTTCTCTATAACTGCATCCATAATTTCCTCGTAAATCATCCTCTGCTCGTCTGTCATCTTTAAGATGTCTCTATCATGTTCGTCCCGTAACTCTTCACGGTCATAACTCAACTCATCAAGAATCAAAACATTCTGATTGTCATTGTCATTGCGGAATAGCTTTGGCATGTTATCCCAATTTGATAGTGAAGTTCCATTGCTTTTCAAAAAAATTTCAATCTCAAACAGAGCTCCTTCTTTTATTTCAGCATCGCTTAGACATAAACCCCACAAATAAATCAAAACAGTATATTAAAAATCAACAGATATGTAATACAACGAACGCATGCATTTGGAAACACCGCAAAGATTGAAACGTCATCCAGCAGTCAGGATCTTCTATAATAATTAAATCTAAGACTTCACAAAACAGGGGAGACTTTCAAAAACACATCAAATTTTTACTAACCTGGTCTGTTCAAACGTTTCCTCTGTCTATACTGAATGTCCTCTGCAAGAAACTCCCATGTATTTTCCCAGACCTTTTCTGGCATTGACAAAGTCATGGACATGAGCATAACAGCAAAGAAATGTCGCAGACAAGATGCAGAACACGAATAGCTTGTCCTGATAAGGTCATCAATGTATTCTTGATCATCTTCTAATAGACCACGAGCAAAGCAGGCCTCTTTGTACGAAGGGTATAGAACACGGTTAAAGGTCCTAATATCTTCAAAGCATGTTGGTCCACGAACAATATTCAGCAACACACGTAGATAGTAAGCATCTTCAAACTTCTTGGGTGCATAATTAATTCTCCCAATGCTGAAACCTCTCTTCCTTTCTTGTAATTTTCGCTCCTTTTTGTTCCAAATGAACATTGTTGGAATTTGAGCTAAAGTCAACTTCCTAGCAACAGCGTTAACCTTGTTCAACTCAAACCAAGCCAGCAAATAAGTATCTTGAATCATCATGCGACTTGTTACTTCCTCATAGGTATCATCATCCTTAAAAATAACCATCTGTTTCCCTGGCAAATGAAACTGAATTTTTTCAACCGGTACTGATTTGTAATGAATAGGAGACTTCAGATTTCTCCATGAAGATTCACAAGCCGATACATATCTGTAAAATAAAAAATCATCACAATTAAACAACAAAAGACATGTTTCACATGAAGATCACACAACACGAAAAGTACCTGCCATCGAAATAGTCTTTTATTTCGTTTTTTTTTTCTCTTTGTTTGCTGATTGATTCACATCACTGTTCTCCATAGATACTCCTTCTTTAGGCGCCTCAACTGTAACAGTCATCCGATCTTGACCCTTATTGATGTACTTGAATAAGTATTTAACAGATCCGGTTTGATTACACCACTCCACATTAATATGAGCTCTGTACATAAAAGACAGAGTTCTATTATACGGAATAACATATCTGTTGTCGCACTTGAAACCTTTCTTCTCAACAAAACGATTGTTATCTCGTCTCATGTAAACTGGGAAGCCCTCTTTGTTAACAGTGGTTTTTGTTGCAAATGCCTTTGGAAATTGCTTAGAACATTTTCCATTCTCCATACATGGCGATTTTAAATTGACAACCCCACAAGGACCATGAATCATCATGTCTTTAATCACTTCGTAGAGCTCTGGATCTTCTGATTTATCAGGAATCTCTGCTGAAATGATCTGGTCAATCATGTCAGTTGTAGATAACTTAGAACTGGGATGCATGAATAACAAAATGTGAGAATGCGGCAAGCCACGTTTCTGGAACTCAACAGTATAGACAGCTGCATCATAAAAAAAATATAAAGTCAGAAACATATAAAATTTAGGCGACTACACATAGTTATATTGTGAACGACATAAATAAAAACACTCACATGCCACTGTTCGTCCTAAGACCTCATTAACAGTTAAATCTGTCATTAGAGAATCCAACTTCATCTTGAATACTCGAGAGAGGATCTCTGGCCTATCCTCTGTATTCAAATTCCGGGGGGTAAGATATCTTGTAATTTCCGGCCATTTTGGGTTGCACGTAAAGGTGATGAACAGATCAGGAAAACCAAAATGTTTACACATGGCCATTGCA
Organism: Brassica nigra; assembly: GCA_016432835.1. NCBI lineage: Eukaryota > Viridiplantae > Streptophyta > Magnoliopsida > Brassicales > Brassicaceae > Brassica > Brassica nigra. The sequence continues at coordinate 58,546,589 of CM028244.1, forward strand.
TCAAGATAGCACTTCTTCATGTATCTTGGTGAACCAGTGAAAGAAGCAGGCAAAACAAATCGAGAACCTTGTTCATTCATATCGACTTTGCCTTGGTTCTCAGACTACTTAATAGAGTCGTAGCTGTCAGACCTCAAACATTTCTGATTCAGCTTTAAAAAACAGAGCCGGTTTGTCTCAACAGTAGTGAAGGCATCAACCAAAAACTGCTGAAATAATCTCCTTGAGTGCAGAAGAGTCTGACACTCGCCATCCCTCTCGAATAAACGATAAGCAAACCACTGCCTCATACTTATATCCTTTCTCTTTAGCTTAACAGTAGCAGGAGAATTTCTCTTCTTAATTCCAAGTCTAAATCCATCTTCTCCATAGGTAAAAATAAGGGGATACTGAAGTGAAAGATAAGAAGGATGTATCTCACTAATCCTTTTTAACCAACCAGTCTGTTTCTCTTGTAAAACAATGTCACGCCTGTCCATCTCTAAATTGAAGTCCCCAGGAATTAAAGCTGCCACTTCAGACGCGGTTGGAGTATCGTACGTCCGTCAATCTTTTTCACGATTACTCACAATCCTCATATGAAACTTTTCATTAGGTTCCATGCTTAATCTCTCACGTGCCTGCCGAAACTGCTTAACATAGGGATTAACATCGTCAAGAACTTTGATAATATCTTCTATAATTTGTTTCGCAAGGCCTGCTTCTTTGCTTTATCTGCTTCTGTGTTGAACTTGCTGAAAAAAAAAATGTCAATGAAACTGACACGAACACATAGGTTTATCATATAATATTAGATTTTATTGTCAATACCTCATAACAGAGTCTCTATCATCAACCTCGCTTTCGATATCAACGATGTATAGCTGAGAAAACTTAGCCGAATCACCTAAATTTGGTTTCATACTGCCCATTAAATGGTAGTTTTCCCCATGCAGTGTAAATTTTTTCGGACCAACACCATTAGGAATAGAACGATCAACTTTGCCACCGAGGGAAGTAAATGAAAACAGCATGTTCAATGCTCTTAAATTTTTCTGATAGTATCGACTTTTCGCATCTTTCCCATACAGCAGCTGTTTTATAACCAATGGACTCTCTTTCAACATAGGTAGCTTGACTTGTCCTTGCCCACAACATAGGGAAAAAACAGGTTTCGTCTTTATGCTGGTCCTTCGGTCTACACGTTCACCAAACCACATCTTGGCCTTACAATACTGACATTTGAAAGTAGGATTACCCTCATCAACATATACTGTAAAATACATTGAATAAAAAAATAATTAAAATGATATATGATATTGAGAAATATCTAATATTGGAACAAAGACAGAAACATTCTCACAATCTTACCAATCTTTTTCAGCACTGTTTTTGAAGTAGATGATATTTTACTTTGGGCCTTTTTGGCATCATGGTTTTTTTTCCTGTTAAGCATGGCCTGAAAGTCAAACTTCTCAACGTCCTTAAAAATATAGGGAGAGCGAGATGAAAGATTTGAGTTGTCTTCACTTTCTTCACTGCTTAGATCGTATTCTTGGTGATATTGTCTTTCTACTTCATCTGGCACATTAGAGATAACGTACCAAATTACCAAGCTGATACACAATTTGATTTGTATTAATAAGATTTAATCAACAAACAAAAAAATACCTTGACCCAAATTGATATCATCATCTCCAAATAACCTTTTCGGATCAATCACAGTAGAATCATAATTTGATCTTCGTGAATACATTTTGGCGTTCTGGTAATGTGAACTGTTCGTTACTTCATTGCAAGATGATGACCGAACACCTTGAGTACCCAGTTTTCTAATTTTTTGGCCTATAAATAAGAAGTCAATTATATGTTTATTAATAAAAACTACAGATTGTTTTATAAACAAAATGCTCTTACTTTTGCAGGAAGTCATACTTGTCGAAGCTACATTTGGAGATTGCGAAAGATTGCCACATAGGGGAGACGGTATATATCGGCTTTGAACCCCTTGTGAGTCACATCCAACAGCTGGAGAAGTGTTAGTGATATCCTTTAATACCCTGCCAAAAATAGATTTCAAAGGTATAGACTCATTGCTTGGTTTTGACTTGAAAACAGAGCTAGGAGTCATATGATTATCCTGAATGTGAGATAGCTTCCTCTTGCTTCCTATGGATCGTGGCCTTAGCGGTGTCCCGACATGTCTATACCTATCCAGAATTGATCCTGCAGCTTGAAATGGTAAACCAGAATTTAGGTTTAAGGCAAGAGAAGTTTAAAAAAATTAAAACAGTTCTACTGGGTGATACTTAAACCTTCTGACGTATTTATATCATTAGAACCAAAATTAGCTGTCTGATTCTGATTCATTATGCTGTTTTGCGACTCTATTCTGCCTTGAATAATGCTGCTTGTTTCGTTACTTTGTGTGTGTCTAATTCTATTCTTAAGCACACGGAGGCTTACTGCTGTAAAAACAACATAATATGTCAGTTAATGTGGGTTTTAACTCAGTTAGTAAACACATATGTATAATGTTTACTCACAAGCATCATTTCGTCCTTGTCTGATCTTAGTTGTTGGGGGTACCTCCTGTCCCTGTTCATTGACTGCAATAAAAGATAGTCGATAGAAAGTTTGTCATATAAAGATCTAACAATTGTAATAATATGCAGGAACAGATACATGTAGAATGCGTTCTATGTAGCGGATCTGAGCAAGAACAATCACCCTTATAGAGAGGTATATTGGTGACATCTCCGAACACAACTCCCTCACTGGTACATGTTTTTGTACTTTTAGCAGGAGAATCCTTATTCTCATCATTAGCTTGTTTGCGTTTACGTTTTTGATTTGGTTGAATATGGGGGAACACCCCATCGTTGTCTTTCTTAGTATCCTTCATTGACAATTACTCCGAAACTGTCGAAGTGCAGAGAAACCCTTTTTAATAAAACTGCGATATAGTAAAAAGATTTCGATATAGTTAAAAGATTTTTTTTTTATTTGATAGAATTATAAAATATATATGCACAATAAATCTTAACTGTTTTCCATGAATGATTATAAATCCAGTTTGTATTTGTGTATAAATCACAATAAAATTAACGCTAAGATTTATATAATGAGCTTATATTTTAAAAAGATATTTTTTGATATATAAGTTCGAGATATATTATTCTTCAATGCTAGTTAAATTTTTTGTATTTTGTTTATTTATCATCTTATATGCACCGTATTAATATGCTAGTAACAGTAGTTATATTTTTTTAAAAAATTGTTTTTATTAGAAAACACAAGGATAAAACATAATGTCAAATTAAAACACCATAATCTGCTAACAAATGCATATAACGATATGTGTTTGGAAACACTTATTAAATAAAAACATAAAAGCTCTAATATAAATGATGATCCATCAATCTCGATGATTAGTTCTTCTTGATGCTTATCTCCTCACTGCTCATCTTCTCAACCTTGATATTTTTGATAGGACGTATCTTTGATATGGAGGTGTTATCTGGAATCTCAGCAATTTCATCAGCTGTGCGCTTTGAAGGAGTTGTCATCTTGCTAGAGCTTTCATCACTGTAAGTTAATAGAGAACCCTAAAATATTCAAAAAGATTTGTTAATACATGGTTTAGTTAATCATATAACATTAATAGATGGACATATGATTTTACCTCAGAACCGGATATAGTTGTTGACTCCCTTTCCAACATAGTCTCAGACTGGAATTCAACCATGACTGTGTTGAAAACAGACCAGACTTTAAGCACCTTAAAAATCTCTACTCCTTTTTCGATTGTAACACCAAACTTAAAGGTCTTCCCCACAAGATCCTTAATACACGCAGGCAATAACTCTGGATCTTCAATCTATAGCAAAATTTTAAAACAATAAAATGTAAACATTTGCGAGAAGTTCTAAATTAGGTAGCATAAATAAATCATGAACATCTGAAAATACCTCATCCAAAGAACCATCCAGTATTTTCTCAGCTGTTACCCCTATAACCGGCCATGCAATCCAATCAAGAAGTACAAATTTTGCTTGAGCAGTATCATCCTTGGCCAACAAATGAAGCTTATACCTAAATGTTAAACAACAGAATCAATATATATGAAGTCATAACAATTTAAAGTCTAAAATCGGACCACATAACTACGAAATCTTACCTCGGTTTCACATTTATCACATTTGTTTTGCATTTCTCACACCAAAATAAAGGCTTGGATATGGTGGAAGTGTTCATATCTTCCTGCAGGACTTTGAAAGTTCTTGTTTGACACAAATCACATCCAAAGTAATACCATGCATAATCAGTATCGATAGCACAGATTGTAGCAACGACCTTGCACTTCTTAACCTGTTTTAAAAAATGACCAATATTACCAATTGAATGTCAAACGATAATATAAACTAACAAAATGTTAACCTGTGTGCAACCCAATAACTCAGAAACGTTTAAGTCTTCACAGTCTTTCCAACTGTCCAGTTTTTGTCCACTCCGAGGGTTGGATTTCGTTACAACATCTTTACCTTCTTCACTCATCTCAACAATGCTCATAGAATTGTCATTAAATCTGAATCTACAAAATTTTTCACAAGAACCCTTTAATATTTCAAAAATATATTTTGTAGTCAGTATAGATATAGAAAGGTTTTTATAAGCTTGCGCTTCTATTATCTCTTTTGCCTCCTTTATGTCAGGATTGAATACCAATTGCGTAGAATCGAAAGAGTTTGAGATTTGGAGATTACCTAATCGTCGCCTTAGATATTAGTCATCAAAATTAGAAATAAAAAAATGTTAACTTTACATTTACCTCTAAACGCCCCAATTTTGGCAAAGCGGATCAAACACACAACAACTCCAAACTGAGCCTCCTCTCTATGGGATTCCATAGCTTCAGCAAAATTTCCCCACAAACAACACGGTATGCGTTGATCACTACAATAGAAGATTAAATAAACTTATAGTATATATATAATGTACCTAAATCTGGAAAATAGATTAACAAATATTATCAAACCTGATGCCTCTGAGTTGGAATTCAATTTTTTTTTCTCCTTTCCACCATTGGTGTTGATTGTCTGAATTTCTGAGACTTCAATAGCTTGTCCAACAATGTCTATAAAAATGACATGAGTATCTTCACGATCAACATTGTTACCAAACAAATGTATGATAATTACCAATTAGGATATCGTTATCTAATTTCCCACTCATTACAGAATCAAATTCTGATAATGAAAGAAACATATCATCGTTTTGGAACACAGAGGGCTTAATAACTGTCTGGTTGATGAATGTGATCTTGTACATGTGCTGCGTTGGCCGGTAATGCTTCCCGGCTGCACTCACTTGAAAGTTATACAGTGTCTTCCACTCACCAACTATGCATTCTTTTCCCAACGAATTCAGATAGTTTTTCTTACATGTAGCATGGATCTTGCAGCCCTGCGTTAATCATAAGATTGCTTAGTCATTTTTATTTAGCACAACAAATAAGAGACAGATTTATCAAATTTCATTACCTTTTTGTCTGACAAAACCATTTCCAAACTCTCACCAAAGCTGGTATTCGATGGTTTCCAGGTATGGAGCACTTTGGCTTCGATTAACCAAGCTGTCTTCCATGGTCGAATCTCATCAAGGTAAACCATCTTTTGCTTGGACGACATCGTGTAAATAACGCTGAATAAACCGAGGAATATATTGCTCATAGGGTAACAGTTAGATTATATATATAAGAGATATAGGATGTCGTTGGTTTCGGATATTCTTTTCAATATACTTTCAGAATATATTCAGTTAAATTTATAATACAAAATCTAGAAATTGTAGCTAAATAAAATATTTTCTGTTACTAACTGCACGAATTTTTCTATTTTAGTTAAAAAGTCTGGTATAAAGATATGGGATTATCCTTATGTTAATAACTGAACAAAATCAGTTTCGTTATGCAGGCAACGTTCTTAAAAAATCTAATGATATGATTAGGATCTTATCTTTAAAGAGGCGCGAATATATCAAAATATTAACTGTCTATTAGATACTGTTGAGACTGTTATATTCACATATTCTCTATTTTTGAGAGGTTGTATCCCATATCTTTATAGTTGCAATCCTAATTAATTTTAGTAGTTTTTTGATATATTATATGTTTATTCAAAAGTTAGGATTCTAATAATAAGAAGTTACCTAACAGTTGTGCCATGCAACAGGACACCTTATAATCTCTAAGGTGAGTAAAATGTGGTTCTATACTTTAATAATAGAAATTAAATAGGAATGGAACTGATTCTGGATAGTTAGGATAATGGAGATTGCATGCTGATATGATGATTGTTAGCAAACGATGAGATTATAACAATCAATAGTTAAAAACCAAAACGAAATTTATTTTTATTAAAGATGAATCTAGATAAAAAAACAATCCTAAAGAAAGCAAAACACCAAAATAATGAATAAAAAACAAATAAAATCAAACCAAATACGAATAATAGACTTAGATAATCTGCATCAATCTAGCCATTTTTCTTCTCTTTTGCTCCATCGTGATCTATGTATTCAATCTTCATAGAACTGGTGCATTGCTTTTTCATTGGATGAATAGACATCTCGTGCAGTGACTTGGTTCTTTTCCACATAATATCATTCAGATTCCAAAATTTGGAGGCACTGAATACATCAACTTCATCAACTGATATCCCAAACCCATATGTTTTGCCAACTATCTCTACAATCTCAGGTGGTAGCACATCTTGATCTTGAAGCTGTAAGAAGAAGTTAAACAACGATCTAAGTAAATCAAAAATTACTAATATAGTTTTATCTTTGATAATATTGATTAAAATATCACCTCATAGGATTGTACATTCGCGAGTTTTGATGCCTTAGTTTTCACCATAGATGCTGCGACTGTGTCATTAACTGTGAATTTTGACTCACCAGTCTGGTCCTGCACAAGCAATTCCAACTTTTACCTGTAAAGTTTATAGTATTGATTTCAAACTAAATAAATGAGACATCATGAACAAATAATTCTAATGAATACAACGTTGTAAATGCTCATTCAATACCTTGGTGCAACCTTTGTAACAGTTAGTTGGCAAAATTGACACCAAAAGCTGGGCACGTCTAGTTCATCAAAGATAACCCTCTTTTTAAATACTTTTTTGCTGCACACCACACAAACACAATGATACCATCCATTCATGGTATCAATAGCATACACAGAACATACCACTCTGCATTTTTCATCCTACAAAATTTCAAACATATGCTGTAAATGAATTATTAAAAAAATAATTATTCTATATATAAACAAAGAATCAAACCTTGGCAGTGTGTTTAATTTCTTGAATGGTTTTGAATGGGTATTGAGACCATTTCTGACGTTTTTCTTGCATCTGAATCTTCAAATTTTGATGTTGGTAGATATCAAGAAACTTGTGATCACGATGAAACCTATTTTCAAATATAGAATAATTCATAAATTCTTATTACTTATAATTGTAAAATAATATAATAGAATGTACTGTTTGATATGCTTTAACGATAAGATTGTATCTTTATGTACTTACTTTTCTTTAATTGCTTTTGCCTCCTGTATATCTGGGTTTATTATCACCAGTGAAGAATCAAATGTATTGGAGACTTGCAACTCTCCTGAAAATAACTAAATAATAAGCAATCTTATATCCCAATTATATGAAAACCACAAAACAAATATTTTATTGTAAATACCCTTATATTCGGAGATTTTAGCATATCTGAGCAGACAAATATCTCCATTCTTTGGTTGTTTTCCTTCTTGCGTCAAAACATCAGCAACTCGCCCATAAATGCAGCATTTTAAACGGTTGTCACTGAGATAATAAATAAAATATCATATATTAGAATTATAAATAATTTGTCAAAAAAAAATCTGTGACAAAACTTACTTGATATCTCTTAGAACAAAGTCAATTTTGGTCACTTCTTTTTTTGCACTCACGACAATATCGAGACCACTGACTTCCAAGACTTCGCCAACAACATCTGATATACAATACATTTAATCATATCAAGAATGAAAATGTATATATATATATATATATATATATATATACAAAGCAATATCAAATAAATGTAAAGTTACCAATAAGAAAACGTTTGTCATGTGAACCATTTATAATGTCGCGGAAATCCTTTAGATCCAGAAACATGTTCTCACTGGAGATTAGAATCAGTTATTGTAGTCTGACTCAGGAAATGAATTTTGTAAACATGGTCGGTGTGTCTGTATATTCCAGTTGCTGGACTTAAGGTGAAGTTATTAATAACTTTCCATTTTCCAACATCACAATGCATTTGGAGTCGTTGCAATAACGATTGCTTGCAAATGGCCTGGATTTTGACACCCTATATCATATGAAAAACAAAATTTAATCAATAAGCTCATATATATAACTTTAAACATAGCTAATATTATAATGCCAAACAGGAATATATCTTACATTCACGTCTGTTAAAACCATCTCAAGATCAGATCCGGTCGTGGTATGGAATGAATTCTATGAATGAAGCAATTTCACGTGGACTTGCCATGCCGACTTGAAAGGCTTTAGATCACTCACACTGCTAGTTTGAAGATTTAAATCCATGTGTAGATTTAGGTTTGAGATGATTGTTGTTGCTTTGAAAAGAAGATGTTTATATAGTATGGTCGCTGGATGAGCAATAGGATAATGATCATTATTATAAAATCGAGAATTATAAGGAATATTCTATGGATATACACAATTTGAGATCTTTTAAGTTACAACAATAGATGATAGTTGTTTATCGATATCTATTTAGTTACATCGAGATAATATTATCGTTCTATCATCGTTAATATATAGATACTTTTGTTTTAAATTGTTTTGTTTGATTGAAAACCGCGAATACAAAATTTAAGTCTCAAAGCTTACAACGAACCGGTATTTGGTGTCACATAAGTTTATAACCAAAATGATATAATAATCAAAACCAAACAAAAAAAAAACAATTACACTCAGTTCGTGAAAAAAAAAACTGGCTATTGAATACCAGGCTGTAAAAGAAATTGGATGCTAATCATTTAGATATCTACTTCGATTATCTCATGTTGTATTCCCATTTTCAATCAAACACTCAAGTCGCAGTACATTTAATCATTTGCAAAGTCTGGAAAAACTAATTAAACCAGTCTTGAAAACATTGCCAGGACCGAGTTTGTAGACAATACCGAGACCAAAGGAATAGACTAAAGAAATCCAAGTATACCGAGACCAAAGGAATAAATGAGAGATTCTGTTGTCATTTTAAAACAAAAGGAAAAAAAAAATAATGAAAGCATAGCATAAAATATATGCAGTGGCAGGGAATGGTAAATAACTCTGAAGACCAAGGGTTCCTGAAAAAAGACCCATTGATTTTAATAGTATTGATATATATACGTATTTTTTGACGCTATTACTATTTTTAATTTATTTTTTATTTTAAAAAATAATTCTAAATATTCTGTTTCCTTTTCTGCAAAAATCTGTATATGAAATACTCAATTCTCATTGGTTGGTGAACCTATAAGTTTACCTAGGGGTGAACCCAAAAATATAGGTGAATCCAAAAATTTCTCAAATAAAACACCACTCACAATCACCGACTGGAGAAGCCAGTGGCCGGAGAAATGAAAATCTGAATCAAAAGAAATCGCAAGAGAAAGAAGAGAGAAAACAAATGTCTATTGTGTTTATACATGATCGATAACAAATATTTTTAATTGTTAAAAAATATTCATTTTTGGGATATGATTTCTAAGAATATCTCTAATCCTACTCCATATTTTATTACAAAATAGAGTGAGAAGTGTAATAATGAAAAAAAATTTAAAGTATTGCTCCATTTATAGTAAATCTTCAAAAGGAATTTAAAATAAAAAAAAACATTACTCATCAAGTTTCAAGTTTCGGATGCTGCCTTGGCTTTGTCGATGTCTAATTTTGACATTTGATCATATTTAATCCCCCTAATATTTTATTGGCATTGTGCCTAGTCCGTAAAAGAAAAGGTTCGAATTAGACGTGAGACCAACAAAAAAGAAAAAAAATCATTTATCAAGATTTCATCGAATCTTCGCTGAAACTTTCAATTTTATTCAAGTATAAGCTGAATCAGTCGTATATTTTTTCAAATGTCATATTCAATCCAAAGTTTGACGTTTACGAAACTATATTGGAGATGTATTTAATACAGTAGTAGTTTTTAAGTAGTTTGATTTCTAAATGAACTTATAGATGAATCAAAAAATTGATATGCTTTTAGTTAAAACACTCTAAAGTCAGATTTGTATTTGTATATTTAACAAAAAAAAATCTTCAAAAAATTTTAAAATCACAAATCTCTCAAAATCCATTATTTAAAATATTTGTAATCTATACTATTATTTATGAAGTGATTTTGCTGATTTTGTCATCTTCTCTATGATTTTAGCTAATTTTACTTATTTTTCATATTCTTATTAGTCATTAGATTAAATCATCAATTTATTAATTTATTTAGATAATATAAATATTTCAAACTTTCTAATTAATTTATTAATTTGAATAATATAAATATCTCGAAATTTCTAATTGTAATTATGATTATAATTATTTTAACTTTCACAAGATTCTTATTAGTTTTTAGTTTAAATCATTAAATTTATTAATTTAAATAATATAACTATTTCAAACTTTTTTAATTGGAATTACAATTATAATTATTTTAAACAAGTTATGATCAATTCTTGTTTTCATATGATGCAAGATGTTTTAAACTCTATAGTTTCATTTTTCTCATTCATTCCAAGTTGCCTCGATTATAGTTTTTGAAATCTATATTTATGTACTTTTGATATTTGTTTTTTTAGTTGGAGCTCTATGTTTTTCTTCTTTCTTTGAGTTTTAAAGACTAGGAGAAAATAGGTTTTCTTACATGGAGTTTGGAATATGAATTATTTCGGTAATTATTTCACGTGTATGTTTTATTATTGTTTAATCTATAAGAAAAATATACTTTGATCTTAAGTTTAGAGAGTGGCCTATATAATCGTGTTATGAACATGTGTTTAATGGTTTAATTTCTAAAACGGCTAAAGTAGATATATTTTTAATGAATAATTAGATTTATCATTATATAATTAACCATAAATTAAATTTAATAATAAAACTATCATTACCTATTTTTCTTTTATTAAAAGTAAAACTTATGAAGTATTAAGATAAGTCGATGTATATATTGATCAAGTAAATCAATGAAATATTATCATTATCTCAGTTCGTTTTTTTATAAAGTTTTCTTCTAAATTATCATTGAACTTTAGTTTTTATTTACTTTTTATTTATTTTGTTCTCATTTTGTGTGTTTTAGTGATTTTTTGGTAATTTAATACATGTTTCAAGTTCAAAAATACAATGTAGATTAAGAGAGACCAAAAGTTCACATTCTTATTTTATTTTATGGTGTGAAATATTTTTGATATGTAATTATACTCTCATGGTCTCATAATTTTATAGCATTTTTGTGTTAAGAAGATGTAGACCAAAATAAAAATCGAAGAAAACTAAAATGTTTATGAATATTAAAAAGTAAGTTATCATGATATTTAAATCATATTACATATATTAATAACTATTAGTAAAATGATTATGTCTACATGTACGGACAAAACACCTAGTTATAGTAAATTTAACAATTACAAGATGGTGGTCTATTGGTGATCGGATTTTGGAAAGCTACACAATTCAGATTCCATGGCACTCACTAGCACTCTATTTTATGGCCACATGAATAGTAAATGAGATCATAGTAAATTATGTTTTAGATTTTATTTGAATATCCAATGGAAAAAATCATGCATAAACTGCATTTTTTATTGAAGATTAATTTGAGTCTTTCCCAAAATCCAAAATATCCCAAGTAAAAAACAAATAATAATGAAATTTAAAATACATTTTAAACTCAGAAGTTCAAAAAACTAAATTCTAAAATACATATTTGAATAATAGAAAATTTAACATGATAATACAAATCATTCTTCAGATTAAATACACCACCTTACAGTCATATCCGTGACAAATGTCGGCTCAGATTTTTGCAAGTTGTTCAGTTTGGGGTTTCAGTTTAATACAAATTTCAAAAGATACATTTTCAGGAATTATCATTAGAAAAAAAGCTGAACGCAGTCCCTCGCTTGAACTTAAAAACTTTAAACAATGAAGTTAAAGGATGAAGAAACTCTTTCCCGATTATCAGCATAACTCAACAACGCAAGCAAAACACTAACATAAACCCATTATTTGAAAGGAAAAAAAAACTGCAGAAAGGCTTGAACAAATCCTTGAAAAGGAAAATGGCAAGCTAAAGTTTGTTTCACGAACTTACATCTCATTACCTTAATACCTCTCTCCAAAACGGAAAAACAGAGCACCAGTCCCATTGTTGTGATCAACAGCATACTCAGCTCGTACCAAACCCAGCTTCACTCCTACCCCGTACGATGAACCTTGTCCCATCCTCCTGTAGACTGCTGTTGGGTTGCCCTTCACGTCCTTGGAGCTTCCCAAATCATTTCCATGCTCAGCGAATGCATAGACATGCGTGTTCTTCACTGGTACTCTAATCTCAGCACCAAGCTGCAATCCATGAAACAAAAAATCAGACACATTTTTCGTCAGAGTTTAGGGGAATAAAATGTTGCTGGTTTGTGTGTTTGCTGTTCTACCTCAAGGATGTTTCTCGCAGCACCGAGCTCACCCATGTTGTAGCCACGAACGGAATATGGACCTCCAAGAACAAAGGCGTCGTAGCTTGGAAGATCGCCAACACAGCCACCGTAATGTCCGTGGAGGACTAGAACCGGTGGTGGTGGCTTCCCAGCCCCCTCTTCTACTTGCTGCAGCTGAATGAATCTTGTCAAAGTCAATTGGTGGCGGTTAAAGAAGGGGAATTTGCTTCCAATTCCCAAGCCTTGATCCACCTGCAATTACCAAATAACAGAGTGTAAAGCTTACAGAGTAGTATACACATGACTTATAATTATAAGCTTCATTCGGTAAACAAACCTGAAACACATTCCTCTCTCCAACAACAGCCCCGTTGACAAACTTGGTATTGTCACGGGTGATGTTGGCTTGTAGAAAGGCCATCCGGTCAATACCCGTACCACTGAGAGTTGTTGGAGGTCCATCAGCACTGATTCCTCCACTAGGTAGTAGTCTCTGACCATTTGCAGCGATGTGACTGCTTTCATCACGGGTAGTTATCTCTTCCATCACAAGCCCATATGTAAACTTACTCTGACGGGTGAAGTTCTGCATGAAAAGATAATCTTGATATTATGGGTTTATAGGACAGAACAAGCTGACTATGGCACTGAGTATTGACAAGCTTACCTCAGTTATGTTAGCTTTCACACCAGCTCGATCAACCCAAATAGGTGGCACTTCCTCAACACCTGGTCCTCCAGTGAACACTGGGCTAAGTTTGCGACTGTTGAAGCAGCTTGTTTTGAATGTACGGTTACGAGGATTGTAAACACCGTCCAGATATGGGTGTACATACTCCATCTTAAACGAAAGATCATCCTGCACGCACAAGGAAGCAGTGATAGATAGATGGTGTCAGGAAAACAAATTGAGATAGAGTTTATCAAATATGTAAGCTGACCAAAACGTACCTGAGGATTCAAGAAGTTGCTAGTGGTCACCGAACCCATGAGAGACCTGTTAAGACCCTGGATGTTTCGATGCTCGAAAGTAACAGAGCCACCTGGCTGGAACGAAGCCTGATGCACATAAACAAAAAGAGGAAAAAAAATCAATTAAAATTTTAGAATATGAACTAATTCCAATAAGGAAGGAATTCATACCAATGTGGGAGCTCCTCCACGGCCAGGAACTATGCTCCACTCCGTACTAACTTCAGCTGACTTCTGTTCGAGCTCTTTCAGTTTGATCTCAACGATGATTCCCCCTTCGTTTTTCTCATCTGGGCGCGGATTCACTTCAATGTTAGAGAACAGCCCTAGTGAGTTGATGTTCCTCAGAGCTTGCTTCCCAGCTTCAATGTTAAAAACATAGCCTTGGCGAAGCTGTCAATATATGATATAGATAACTGTCACCAAAACTAACTTAACAAATGATACACAGAAGATTTATACAAGCAAAAAAAAAAAGACAAACTAAACTACTAATCGCTTCTAAAGTTTTAACAAACCAATGCATCATTCCTGATAAAGTAAGTTCATTTCCGCTATCAAAACCTTTCACATTCAGTAGAACTAATAGCAAGTTCGAGTCAAAGTCCATCAATTTTTCACGATCTATCTATGGGGCCATCAAAGATTCTGCCAAAACCAAAGCTCAGATCACATCAAACAAGGAACTAAAACCAACTAAAGAAACAGACCTGCTTGGGCAACTCCCTGCGCACAACAGGAACTTGAGTGTTACCTTCAACCACATTACCCAGCTTATCTTGAAACTGAATAACCAGCTGAGTAATATCCCCTTCCACAACTTCACAAACAACCTCCTTAGTGTTCAAATTCCCAAAGTTGACAACCTGAGCACAAGCATAGCCTTCATCATGGTACCATTTCTGAACACGGTCCCTAATCTTCTGCAACAGCCTCGCACTGACTTTCCCTTGATCCCTCAGCATCTGCATCACCTCACCGTACACAGGTGCAGGCAACAAACACGGCCTCGCCCTATCGATCCTCCTCTTGTAATCCTTCTCAAGGCTCCTGTAGTACTCGAGCTTCTCTTTATCAGTCATGTCTGTATCCATATCAACCGGCTTTGACTGCACCATTAGCCCCACGTTGATACACCTGAACCTATCAGCGGACTGCCACGTGCTCTCCGCGAAGGAGATTGTGATTCCTAGGGTTCCGTCGGGTTTGGTTTTCCCTTCCAAGTCGACTTTCTCGAACATCCCGCAAGTGGCAAGGGTTTCGAGTTCCTTCTGGAGCTGAGCTTTGGTGTAGACTCCGCCTGGACGGATCGATACCATCTCGAAGAAGGAGTCTTCAGTGCCGATTGAGGTCTGTCTCCTCCTGTCAAAGAACACAATATCCGAGATTTTGTACTTCTTGAAACCACTCAGCTTGTTCAATTGCACGACGATGTTCCCCGGTAAGCCGTGAGAATCCCAATCCGGAGACTGTTCCTCATCAGCAACGGCAGTAGCTGGGGAAAACAGTTTCCCCCAAAATCCACCGTCGTTTCCATCTCCGCCGCCGCCTCCACCACCGAACCCGCCAAAGTTTCCATCGCCGCCTCCTCCTCCTTCACCACCGCTTAGCAACGACTGGAGATTCGAGATTCGGAATAGAAAGAAAGAAGCGGCGGAGGAGGCAGACGCTATGGCTAGAGGTTTGGCTAGGTCTTTAAGGAGAGAGTCCTTTGGGGAGGGTTCTGTATCGCGGCTAGGTAAGCTGCTGCTGCTGCATTTTATGGATGGGGCGCGAGGAGACGGTGAGGAGATACGGGGAAGGCGAGAAGAGGAAGGAGATAGGAATTTCCGACGGGGATAAATTGAATTAGGAGTGGTAGAGCTTGTCGCCGTCGGGATGAGCTGCCCGTTGACGGAGAAGGCGGCCATGGCGGAGAAAAGTGAGCAAAGATAAGGTTTTAGAGAGAAGTCTGCTGAAGCTTCGGCAAAGGCATCTATTTTGGGTTTTATGCAGATCTTTTAGACTTCATTTCGTTTGTTGTATTTACAAACAAGCATCGTGACGTTTTATTGCGTAGAAACTGTACGCACTTTTATCTCTGCGGCAATTTTACTCGCGTGTTTAGGTAGGTGAGCTGCATTTGGTTCGGCGTTTTTCTGTTTTGAATTTTTCGAATTAAAAAAAATCGACTCGACTTGGGACCGAGATATATTTTGGTATAGATTCGGTTCAACTTATTTGGACAAAATATCTCGTCAGACGTAGTCGGTTTTCAGCTCAGGGTCGACACAATTTAATTTTTTTTTGATAAAAAAAAAGATTAAACCGGGTCTATTAAAAACACAAGCCTAACCCCCGGATGGGAGGTGCAGTCCACGGATAGACCCTCTCCCAGGTATTCATATGGACTGTAAGCATGGGTCCATATCCGCGTGGCCATGGACAGACGTGTGAAGAGGAAGGAGATAGAATGGGTCCAACATTCCAATATTGGGTTTTTTTGTTGAAACTACCTTGAAGCTCAAGTTACTTCTTGTTCTTCGGAGAGCAAAAGGGAATGTTGGGGGTTTTGTTGAAACTACCTTGAAGCTCAAGTTACTTCGAGTGCTTAGCCTCGGAGGACTTCTGTTTCATTGTAAAGGATATGTCCCCTTGAGCTTACCAGATGCGATTGGAGATTTAATCCACTTAAGGTACCTGGGGATAGCTGATACTGGTCGTAGGAACATACCATCATTCATCTCCAACTTACAATTTCTTCAGACACTAGATGCATCAGGATCCAATTATTTCAAGGGAATGATTGATCTAAGTAAGCTCACATCACTGAGGCATGTCATAGGAAAATTCTTCAGAGATTTGCTTATAGGCAACGCAGTTAACCTTCAGACCTTGAGATATGTCTCCTCCTACAGATGGAGCAAACTAAACCATGAGTTGTTTGTAAATGTTAGGGACGTGGATATTTATGACCGGCCCACACGGGTCAAAGAGAGAGACAGATCGGTTCCTCTGAACTTGGCTACCTTTTCTAAACTGGAATCTTCGTGTCCTGAAACTAGAGGTCAAGGCCGTGAAGATATCGACGGAATCGAAAGAAGATGTGATCTTTCCCAGCCTCGAGTCTCTTACACTTGAAGGAACAAGTCTCGAGGAAGACCCAATGCCTGCTTTGCAGAAATCGTCGAGGTTAGAAGATCTGGTTCTAAAAGAATGTGAATGGACGGGAACGATGATGAGCATCAGTGAACAAGGTTTTGGTCAGCTGAGGAAGCTTGAATTGATCACTGTGAGATTGGATGAGTTGCAGATCGAAGAAGAGGCCATGCCTAGTTTGTTGAAACTGAATTTGGAGATCGAACGAGGAGCAACGAAGCTGCTGATTCCTGATTGATTACAAGCGTTTGTTCGAGGTACCTACTGATCCTTATTACCAGGTAAATAATTGGGTCATGCAAACTATTTGGACTGCTTGGTTTGCAACAATAATTTTTTTTTCTTGAGTTGTGATTGTACATTCGAATTTTGCGCATTACGCAAAAGATGATGAAGTTTGATTCTGTTTAGGAGAGAAATAACAGACTTTTAGAGAAGGTACAGTATGAGTTTAAACAAGCTCTTAAATAATGCACGAAAAATTTGACAACATGTCAAATATTTTCAAAATGAATGAATGTAATAAATGCATGTACTACAAAAATACCAAAATTGCATATGTTTTGATATATTTATATATAGATGATATGTTTATTATTGAAAGCAATAAAGACATAATCAATCAAATAAAGAACATGTTCAGAGGAAAATTTGAGATGAAAGATATGGGATTAGCAGATATTATTCTCAGGTTAAGATCACAAGAATTTCAAACGGAATTATCTTAACACAATCTTATTATGCTCAAACAATATTAGAGAGATTCATAAATTATTCTAATGGTACGATAAAAACTCTGTTCGATCCCTTACTTCACATAATAAAGAATCCAGTTGAAGCGGTTTCACAAAAGGAGTATGCACATGTTATTGGAGGTCTCATGTACTTAACTAATTGTACTAGAGCAGATATAGTGCATGCAGTAAATGTACTGAGTCGATATACAAGTAAGCTAGGTCATACACACTGAAAAGCTATAACAAGAGTAATCAATTACCTGCGTCATACTAAATATTTTGGCCTTCACTATGGTAAAAAAAAACCAGCACTTTTAGAAGGATACAGTGTTGCTAACTAGATATCAAATTCTAAAAACTCAAAACCCATAATTGAATATATCTTTACACTAGGAGGAGCAGCAATATTATGGAAATCTACCAAACAACCAGTGTTAGCCAGATCCACCATGGAATCTGAGTTCATAGCCTTAGACAAAGTAGCAGAAGAAGCTGAATGGCGTAGAATTTTT
Organism: Brassica nigra; assembly: GCA_016432835.1. Lineage (NCBI taxonomy): Eukaryota > Viridiplantae > Streptophyta > Magnoliopsida > Brassicales > Brassicaceae > Brassica > Brassica nigra. Next base: position 58,564,708 of record CM028244.1, read on the forward strand.
TTTTTGGAAGATATTACTATGTGGGAGAAACCTGTGTCAGCTATACGCATACATTGTTACAGTCAATCAGCTATAACTCGAGCTCATAATAATCTCTATAATGATAAATCTTGTCACATCAGAAGAAGACATAAAATCATTAGATAACTTATCTCAAATGGTGTAATCACTAAAGACTACATTAAATCGGCTGAGAACCTAGCGGATCCATTTACTAAAGGTTTGCCACAAAAAAATTATTGTTAAATCATCAAAGGAATGAGTCTAAATCCTATAACGAATGAAGATGTTTGATTGCAATCCTACCTATCATGAATGGAGATCCCAAGACATAGGTTCAAAGGAAAAACAAAATTAACAGAATCTATCGAAAGCACTTCAAGACAGAGTAGTCTCATCCCATCTCATAAGCTGATAAAAGTGATAACGAATGTGAGAAGGATAGGCATTAGCTTTTAATGATTCTATAGCTTCTAAAGCGGAGTATTACTCAATAATCTTCATGGTCTATGAATGTAAGGCTATATTCATGAAAACCAATAATGGTTCAGGGCACAATGAATATAATAGAAAACTAAGTTCTACGAGAAAATGAAGTTGGATTATGCATGTTGTCTCAGTCTATATAAAAGACCGGTTGGTTCAAAACATCATGTTCACCTCCTGGTAAAGTATATTCGAATATATTAACTATGAGTGGTTCAAGGCTTTAAAATGCCACCAACTCAATCAAAGTGATTTTTCGCAAACACTCTCGATAAGTCTATCAAGTCTAGTCAGGATTAGTATGAGTATAATAACTAGAGTCTATCGAGTCTGCATTTAGTCTGCATATGTTTAGAGTCATTTCTATTTATGTAGGAATTTTTGGATCCATTAAAGCCCATTGACTTTAGTTAAATTTTGAAATAAAAATGACTTGGGCCATGTATGCAAAAGCCCAAAAACAATCATGATGCATATGGGAAATGTCCCACATCGGGGAAGTAAAGAAGAGAGGAGTACTTTAAATATGTATCTCACATGAAGGCTGATCAAAGGCTTGAGGATGAGAGAGACGGCTTGGTTCGGCTCGGCTTGACTCAGCGTGGACGTGGGAGAATGTGGCCTCATGACCACTACAAGATGTTTTTTGGGCCCAATAAAGCTCAACGTTTTAGCACATTTCTTTCAAAAAAACAGCATATGCATTTTTGTTTTAAACGACATGTAGTTCATGAGAAAACAACACGCTCTCTCTCTCTTCTTAATGATAAGTTCAATCGAGAAACGATCTTGCGGAGTAAGTTTCGTAATGCTTCACCTCCAAAAAAGGTTCATCTTCTCCTCTTTAAAAACTCGTCTTCTTCTCATTTTATTTTTTAACTTTTTACATCGAGAAAACCAACAAATATCTTCTAGTGTAAGCTTTTTTAGAGAATGTATCGCAGAGTTTTATCCTGTGACTCCAATTTCCTATGATATGTCGCACATACGGATCGAATATAAAGAGTTAAGGAACGAGATGGATTGAATATAAAGAGTCAAATTGTGTTTTCATTATGTCTATTTCCTTAACTTCGTCATCGTTTTTATCAATTAGATTTCGGCTTCTACATTCCAATCTATTGAGATTTAGACAATATAATTTCAAAATTCAACTTTTAGGGTTCTTCTCGTGTTCTATTAGGGTGAGTTTAAACAATCGAATTTCAAAATTCAAGTTGGTCAAGTCTTGAGTCTAAACTGTTTATTTTTTTTCTTCTGTTTGGTGTAATGGTCCGTTATACCGAATACTATCTATTATGGCATTCTGAGGTAGGGTTGGGCGTTTTATCCGTTAAATTTGATTCGATTCGTTATTCGGTACGATTCGATCCAAAAATTATGAATATCCGTAAACTTTCGAAGGAAAGCAAATACTAAAAATTAGTGTTTTGAAAACCGGATCGGACCGGCCGGTCGAACCGGTTCGACCGTGACTCGCTGAAGAAGCCGAGTCCGGTTCAGTTTAAAACCCGATTTGTAAAACCGTAAAACCGGCTGAAAACCGGTAAAACCGGTGACCGGGTCAATTTTAAAACCGGTTCATAAAAATAACATATAATTAAATGTTTTCAACTATTACTAGTTAAAATTTAAATATTTTATAATTAGTGTTCAACTATTACTATTTAATCGATTTTTATTTTCTGAATAAACAATGTGAAAATATATTTTTACTTTCATATACTATCTTTATTTTACCATATTCATAAAATTTGAGATTTAGTTGTAAAATAAATAAATATGATAATTTTAATTGTAAATCATAGTATGATTTTATCAATTTTAGTTTACATAATATTCACTATTCAGTTTTATTTACTATATATACAGTTGGATTTATGTTTATTGTTTATGTTTAATTAACTATAGAAAAGAATAGAGAATGTATTATATGTAGAAGTAAAATTCATATAATTTAAATATATAATTATATATATAAGTTTCATAGATAGAAAACCGGTTCGACCGGTTAAACCGGTCCAACCGGTCAACCAGTAGCTACATCGAGTCGGTATCCGGTCCGGTTTTCAAAACATTGCTAAAAATCAATATCCTTTAAAATCGAAGCAAATCACAAATATTAAAATTTTGGAAAGTGAATATCCGATCCGATCCGATCCGGTAATATTTAATACATGTATATCTTGATTATATTTTAAATTTTTAAATGTATAAAATTAAAGTATATAATTATTATTCTAACATATGATTTGACAAATTATATTCACATTATTACTTATATAAAAGTATTACATAAAGAAAGAAAAAAATTATGATAATTATAATTTTTTTCTTAAGTTTGTGTTATTATAATTGTTAATTAAGTTTAAAATTTTTAAAAACATGTAGATTCACTACTTCTTTTAATTTTTATTTTATATATCATGCAAAAATATTTTATAAAACAAACTTGTATCGAATTTTTAAGATTATTTGTATTAATTAAAATAGATTAGATATCCGCAAGTATTCGTAAATATTCACAAATATTTTTTATTTTCCGAATATCTGTTTTTCCGAATATCCGTTTTTTCGAATATCCGTATTTTTCCAAAGTAAAGCAAATCGAAAAATTAGATATTTGTGGCATTCGAAGCAAATCATAAATATTTTCAAAAGCGCGGATATCCGATCCATGACCAGACCTGTTCAGAGGAGATTAGTAGATCTATATAAAACAAGGTAAGTTTGAGAGACATTTGGTGATATACTATACTTCACATGAGAAAATAGATGGTTGATCCATTTTACACTGACCTTGACCCGCTGAGTGGACGATCATCTCTTCCTTTCTTTAAACCTCTCTTTTGGCTGGTGTCTTTATTTGCGTCACAAGACGCCTTGAATCTTCTTATCGACGACGATAAACAATGGCGTCGCTTCTTACATCGGGGCTCATACAATCTCATCATCTCTCTTACGGAACCCATCGACTCAAGCTCTTATCTTGCTCTACAGATTCGCCTACTCCGTCAATCTCTCGGAAGGTACCTACAATTATTACCGGAGCGACCTAATTGTCGAACGCCTGTTGCGATTTCTGTTCATTCTTAATTTGATAATCTATCTATGTGCAGTTGATTAACGACTCGAAGGTTTCTAGAGATTCCAGTCGAAAGATCAAAGTCGTAGACTACGCTCCACTAATCGAAAGCTTAAACCGGAGAAGATTACCTGACGAAGCTCATGAGGTTTTCATCCAAATGAAATCAGACAACTTGCTGCCTAATTACAGAACCCTTTCCGCTCTTATGCTCTGCTTTGCTCAGAACGGTTCTGTCCTTCGAGCGCGTACCGTCTGGGAGGAGATTCTAAACAGCTCTTTCGTCCCCGATCTCGTTGTCATCTCAAAGCTCATGTCTGCTTATGAGAAGATCGGTTGTCTTACCGAAGTTTCCAAAATCACCAGAGACATAAGTGCAAGACATCCTAAGCTGCTTCCGGTCGTATGCTCGCTTGCTATATGCCGTTTTGGAAAGAATGGTCAGTTGGAATTGATGGAGGATGCTATTGGTGAATTGGATTCAAATGAAATCTCTTTAGACTCCGCCACTGCTAATGCAGTTATCAGATACTATAGCGTTTTTGGTACTTTAGAGAAGATGGAGCAGGCTTATGGCCGGGTTAAGAAGTCTGGAGTAGTGATAGAGGAAGAAGAGATAAGAGCTGTGCTGTTAGCATACTTAAAACAAAGGAAGTTTTATAGGCTACGTGAGTTTTTATCTGACGTTGGTCTTGGTAGAAGGAGCTTGGGGAATATATTATGGAACTCTGTGTTGCTGTCGTATGCAGCTGACTTTAAGATGAAAAGCTTGCAGAGAGAGTTCATCCAAATGCGCGGCGCGGGTTTCTCTCCTGACCTCACCACTTTTAACATCCGTGCTCTTGCGTTTTCTAGGATGGCTCTTTTCTGGGATCTGCATCTCACTCTTGAGCATATGAGACGTCTGAACGTTGTTCCGGATCTTGTGACTTTTGGATGCGTGGTCGATGCGTTCATGGATAGGAGGCTAGGGAGGAATTTGGAGTTTGTATATAACCGAATGAACCTGGACGATTCTCCTCTTGTTTTAACTGACCCGCTCGTCTTTGAAGTACTGGGGAAAGGGGATTTCCATCTCAGCTCAGAAGCTGTTTTGGAGTTCGGTCAACGGAGAAACTGGACGTATAGAAAGCTAATTGGTGTTTATCTCAATAAGAAGTTGCGAAGAGACCAGATTTTCTGGAATTACTAGCCACCCCACCTCTTTGCTGCAGCGTGATAAGCTTAATATAGCAAACGCTTGAAACACTGAGGCTAGAGAGTGTTTGTGAAACTAGAGTTGGTTAGATGTTGTTGTAGATGCAGTGTTTTGTAATTATTTTGTTTGGTCTTGAGTTACTTTAGCATGTCTTGAAAGCACAGTTATTGGTTACAAAGCTATCCTTGTGGCAGTATATGTCCATATTATTGTGTTTCCGACGCCCTCTAATGGTTAACTAGTCATTCATAAGTCATTCTTGTCTCTTCGGGTTTTAGCAGCTTAATTAGACTTGTCCAACGAAACCTCAGACCTTTGATGATTGGACACACTACATCCGGCAGGCTATAGAAGATGAGCTCATAAAACAGATTGTTCTAAGTTGCTAAATTCTTGTGGTCAGTTTGTTTTGATCGAAGCAACAAAGTACCACCTATAGCTCACTTGGCTGATATCTGCTAAGGAATGAGCTAGGAAGACAACCAGCTAACACCAAGAAGTAGAGGCGCTACAACCGAGGAAGTTAACTAGAGCAACCATGTTCAACCAAGGTCCAGCACTAGACTCACACCTCGAAGAGAAATTTGAAAGTGGGTGATTATTGACATGCATCTCATCAAGAACCGGTCAATGGTGGATGTTCCGATGGGGTGAAAATCAGTCTGGTCTGCATCAGAATTTGCAGATATTCTTACATGAAACTGTTATGAGTTGGTAGGGAAAGAAGTCGATAATAGCTGGTGGATTCACATACCTTTGACAACCAAAATAGGTATGCAGATGTGTTTGAAAAATAGAAACTGAGATATAGTTTCAAAGGTTCTCCTTAAGAAACCTTTACGAAGCTAACCAAATGATTTGAGGAGAATTGTGTACTTGGAGCTGGAGGTTACGGCAAGGTTTACAGATGATAGCTTTGTGTGTCTCTCAAGCACCTGCCAGGATAAGTCGAGCAAACTACACACAATAACATATACATAGCAAGATTCCATGTTATCAAAAGCTTCCATGCATGCTCATTTATATAGCCTCGTCTCCAACTAAAAGAGAGACACGAAGTTAGAGAGATTAGGTAACAAAAACTTCTTCCCTTACTCTCCCCAGACTACTAGCCTAGTGAACCGGAATGATCAACAATTACAAAAATCAAACAATCAGATATTCGGTCACTCCCACACAGAGTTTTTCGCCTGCTTGTGAGCACACACATGTTAAAAAAAACAAGAAAGAGTTCGTTTTTTTTTTTTTGAACAAAAGACAGAGTTCGTTAGTGGTAACAAAAACAGAAGCTGTTGTGTTAAAAAAAAAAACAAAAGCAGAAGCTGCTAGGTTATTCAACAATGCGCAGTAGAAATCGGAGGCCGTGGGAGCTCATTTAACAGGGCTAAAGATATCGGCTCGGGAATCTCCTAGAATAAAATCGGTTCTCATATCGTAACCGCGGTTGGGAACACTTCCGAAACGCCTAAATTGTAGGTTGCTACAGTTTGAGGACAGGACAAGGCGAGAAACTTGCTACCCAAGGAAGCAGCGTTGAAACAGATTAGTTGAACACTTACCCCCCGCAGATGAGTCTGAGTCTAAGCACACGGAAGAGCATCTGAAGCACCCATAGAAAGAGGTGACGAAAGTGTTCGGAAAGTCTCCTCTATTTCAAATTAATTTTCGGTAGTCAATATGAGAATATAGAAAAATCAAATCTTCTTATTTTAAAGCCGTTACAATTTGCATCATGATTACACATTCACAGAAAATCTGAAGCTCTAACATATCTACCTACAGAAGGAGCAACGCTTTAATTTTGAGACAAAACATGAGGAGACATACAAAAAAGATTACTAAAATCCGAATCCCATCAGCTTCTTCGCCAAGATGTTGCAGAACCCGTACACTGTTGTTGAGTAAGAGGATATATCACAGTCACAAAGACTAAGATGACGCAAATCAATCCAGTTCCTAAACCGGTCGTTGTTAAAGCAGCCGCCTTTGAAACGTTACCCCAGCCGCTAAAATTGCCTTTGAGATAAAGCGTGATGAAGATTAGGGGGATCGATAAGATCACAAACCCATGTTTAGGTAGAAATTGCCAAATTCGATCACTGTTTTCGTTGAAGAAGATCGCAGCAATAATGACTAAGAAGATGACGCAAATCCATCCCGTTCCTAAACCGCTAGATTTAAAATCAGCCGTCTTTGAAACGTTATTCCAGCCGATAAAAAATCGTATCACCGCGCATATAAACGAAACTGGCAAGAAACAGATCTCAGCTAGTGTCATCTTTTGATCTCTCTTAACTTTTGTGTTTATGTTGTAAGAATATTTTATATTCTATGTGACCTATGTGTCATTGGTTTAATATAAAGTTCAAGTTCATATCAATGTTTAAAGGTTCTAATATAAAAGACGATACCGTGATGGTTCGGTTTCGATTAATGAATTAGAATCTGGGTGTGTTGATAACCCTCCTACTTTATCTTAAGATTATAAATCTCCTTAATCTCATGATCATATATATGTGTAAAATGTAATAATAATAGAATATATTATTATTAGATTTAATATATATGATTATACATTATGGTACACTAGTGAAGTGTTGTGTACGATGTGTTGTGTCGAAGAGTTGTATTGGTTGATAACTTAATACACATCTCTTTGAATTACTATAAAAAGAACACTCTGCGTTCATTTGTGATGTAACAAAAAGACAAAAGTCTTTCACAAAACACACAACAACAAAACTGGTCATAAGAGAGATTATTGAAGATTTAGGGATTTCTTGTCCATCAAGGAAATTCCATAAAGGAGAAGGTTAAAGAGGAGAACATCAATTGGTGGGATTGCATCCAAGCATGGATCAAGGTTAGTGTTCTTACTTTCTCTAGAAATGTGTTAGGATTGAATTAAGACAAATCTATTTAGGTCTTGGTGTTGAAATAGATTAACATGTGGTATCAGAGCCTCTTAGATTTGATTAATTCACCATATTTGGTTTCATCAATTTCATGAACATATACGGATGAAACCGTTTTAAAGAGTGTTCATGATTTATTTGGTGAAACGTTCGGTGTTGTACGGTCTCGTCATCGTACGCCGTCCGACGGTCTCGTAATCTCGGCACGAGGTTTAAGTAAACGGTTACCGGTTGCATGCATGCGGTTTGATTTTCTGTTTAGGTTACGGAATATATTTGCATGAAATGGTCAAACAAGTCTGGATTATGTTTGTCCCTGTTCTTGTTATTTCTCTTCGCAAGGAAAGACGAGAAATAACTGTTTGTGTGATGAAAAGTCACACTGGTTCATGCATGTGTTTTACGTAAACTAAAGTCAGATTAATTAAAACGTTGTTAAAAGTCTTTTAACGTTATTGTGAAAAGTCACTAGTTTAATATATTTCTGGAATTTATCTCACATGTGCATACACGCGTAAATTTGTTGTGTTGTGTAATGGATTTGAACATGTGCATGCATTAAAGAATCTGAAGGATAAATGGTGTGCGTGCATATCGTTTATTCTGAAAATAGTATTGACGGTTACTTGTGCGAAAAGTCACCCATGAATAATTTAAAAAAAAAAAAAAAAAATCTTATGAAAAGTCACCATGAAGCAATGTACAAACACTTACGTAGCACTGTACGTAAGCGGTTAGTTGATATATATATATATTTCTCATGGTAATCATTACTGGTATTTTATAATGGATCAAGATACCATAATGAATCTATGTGAAATATTACATGCTTCATGGTTTAATTGCTTCCGCTATAAGAATTAATTGTGTTATGAAATATTAACACAATTTAAGTAGTTTTCCCCTTTTCATATTTTTTTTAATGTTTATATGTATATAATATGATAGTCACCAAAGTGACCTTGTTATGTTACATATAGACATTAAATAATTTCCCAAAGTTTCTTAATTGATCAAAATCAAAGATGCTAAATGACATAAAAGTTTTGATCGATCAATTAATTTATTTTTTTATATTCTAGGAGATCACCCAAAGGTAGATCATTGAATATAATTAATAATAAAAGAATTAATCATTTCTTACTATAGTGAATAATATGTATATCCAAAGATAACATATTTATTTGACTAGTGCTTGATTTGATTAATATTAAAGAATATATAATTAGCATCAATAATAGTACTTGTATTTAAATATTGCCCAAAGGTTATTTAAAATATAAGTGTTAAAGTTTCTATTAGTCTGAATATATATTAAAGTCTCAAAGCACTAACGGTAAACATGTATGAATGCTTGCAGCTTCATCAAATGTGTTTGCATCTGCTAACTCTGTGGTAAAGTTTAATGGCCTCAACTATGGTGAGTGGGTCGAGCAAATCGGTTTACACTGGGTGTAATGGCTTTAGACTCGCCATACTAACTGATGAGGAACCTTCAGCTATTACAGTAGATAGCTCCGAATCTGAAAAGTCCCGTTATGAGAGATGGGAGCGATCTAACAGGCTGAGCTTGAACCTTATGAGGTTGACGATGGCGGAAAGTATTAAGCCATCAATGCCTAAGACAGAGAAAGCAAGGGAATTCATAGAGAAAATTAAGGAGTGTTCACAATCGAATTGGCTGACAAGTCGATTGTAGGAAGTCTCATGAATGAGCTAACTACTGAAAAAGTTTGACTGGTCTCAACCAATCCATGATCATGTGACGCACATGTCTAATCTGGCAGCAAAGTTAACGACCTTAGGAATGGAGGTGCATGAGCAGTTCTTGGTTCAATTCATCATGAACTCTCTACCTCTTGAATTTAGCCAGTTCCAGGTGAATTACAACACCATTAAGGATAAATGGAACTTTAAGGAATTAAAGGCTATGCTAATTCAAGAGGAGGGGAGATTAAAGAAGATGAAAAATCAAGTTGCTAACCTTGTAGGTCTTGGAAGTGCCAGTGGCAGCAAAAGAACATCAAGTAGGAAGGACAAAAGGAATGTTAAGAACTTCGTGAAAGGACCTCAAAGTCAAATCCAGAAGGAAAAGAAGTGTTTCTTTGTAAGCAAGTAGGACACTTCAAGAAGGATTGTCCTAAAAGGAAGGACTGGTTCGACAAGAAAGGTAAACATTATAGCTTTGTTTGCTATGAAATGAATCTTGTTGAAGTTCCTAATAATACTTGGTGGTTAGATTCTGGTGCTACTACTCATGTGTCTCATATTAAACAGGGATTCAGTTGATCCAGCCCATAAGAGGACCTGAACAATACTTGTTCATGGGAAACAGGATGAAGGCAAGAATAGAAGGACTTGGGACGATAGATTGATCTTGGACACTGGAAGTCATGTAGATCTTGAAGGATGTCTCTATGTACCTGAGTGTGCTAGAAATCTTGTTTCTGTTAGTAGGTTGGATAATTTAGGTTTTAGTATTAAGGTTGCACATGGTGTTTTCACATTGTACGAAATGATTACTTATATGGTAGTGGTATTTTATTTGATTCACTTTATAAGTTCAACCTTGATGCAAAGTTTTCTGAATCCCTATTTAATGTTGAAAGTCGAGGCATTGCGTGGCGCAATTAATGAAAATTCTGCTTTCTTGTGGCATCAACGACAGGTCATATTTCCAAAGAAAGAATAATGAGGTTGATAAAGAATGAAATTCTTCCTCAATTGGATTTTAGTGACTTAGATGTATGCATAGACTGCATTAAAGGAAAGCAAACATACTTTAAAGAAACCAGCCACAAGAAGCACTCAGCTTCTTGAGTTAATACACACCGACATATGTGGCCCTTTCGATGCTCCTTCATGGAGTGGCGAAAAATATTTCATCACATTTATTGATGATTACTCACGTTATGGATATACCTATCTACTGCATGAAAAATCTAAATCTGTGAATGTCCTAGAGATATTCATTGACGAGGTGGAAAGGCAGTTAGATAAAAAGGTGAAAGTAGTGAGATCTGACAGAGGTGGTGAATTTTACGGAAAATTCGATGAAAGTGGACAATGTCCTGGTCCATTTGCAAAGTTACTTGAAAGTAGGGGCATATGTGCACAATACACTATGCCTGGTACTCCTCAGCAAAATGGTGTAGCTGAGAGGCGGAATCGTACTTTGATAGAGATGGTTAGGAGCATGATGAGTAATTGCTCTCTACCCCTTTCATTGTGGATATATGCATTAAAAACTGCAACATATGTGCTGAACCGGGTTCCTAGTAAGGCAGTTCCTAAGACTCCTTATGAACTGTGGACGGGAAGGAAACCTAGTTTAAGACATCTACGTGTATGGGGTTGTCCGGTAGAAGTAAGGCTATATAATCCACAAGAAAAGAAACTTGATTCTAGGACTGTCAGTGGATCTTTCATTGGCTATCCTGAAAAATCAAAGGGGTATACATTTTATTGCCCTAACCATAGTACGAGAATAGTTGATTCGGGTAATGCTAGGTTCATTGAAAACGGTGAAATTAGTGGGAGTGGTGAACCACGAAAGGTGGACATTAATGAGGTTCAGGTTGAAGTTTCTTCACCTGTAATTCCACCTGAGGTAGTTGTTCCTATTGTTGCATCAGAGGTTAATGACACAATAGGACAACATAATAATGTACCAGCCCCACTAGCTGAAAATAATGTTGATGAACATGTCCTAATTCAAGAAGAGAATAGTGAACCACAAATACCTTTAAGGCGATCTGGAAGAGAAAGAAGATCTGCTATTTCAAACGATTATGTGGTTTACACTATTGAAAATGAATGTGACTTAAGCATGGATGAAGATCCGATCTCATTCAAAATGGCCATGGAAAGTGACAATTCTGAAGAGTGGTTTGATTCCTCAAAAGAAGAAATGAAATCTATGGATGATAATCATGTATGGGACTTAGTAGAGTTGCCTGATGGTTTCAAAACCGTTGGTTGTAAATGGGTCTATAAGACTAAACGAAACTCGAAAGGTAAGCCTGAAAGACGCAAGTCTCGCCTTGTTGCTAAAGGTTTCACCCAGAAAGATGGAATTGACTATAAAGAGACCTTCTCTCCTGTTTCAAAGAAGGATTCTCTTAGAATTGTTTTGGCTTTGGTGGCTCATTATGATCTTGAGCTTCACCAGATGGATGTAAAAACCGCCTTTCTTAATGGAGATCTTGAGGAGGAAGTATATATGGACCAACCAGAAGGTTTCGTGGTCGCAGGAAAAGAAAATTTGGTGTGTAAGCTGAGAAAGTCAATATATGGACTAAAACAAGCTTCTCGACAATGGTATATAAAGTTTAATGATACCATTACGTCATATGGTTTTGTAGAGATCATTGTTGATCGATGTATCTACATTAAGATCAGTGGGAGTAAGTTTGTGATTTTAGTCTTATATGTTGATGATATTTTGCTTGCTGCAAACGACATAGGTATGTTACATGATGTGAAGAAGTATCTCTCTAAGAACTTTGAAATGAAAGATATGGGTGAGGCATCTTATGTGATCGGGATAGAAATCTTCGAGATAGATCACAAGGACTATTGAGTTTGTCTCGAGAAAGGATATATCAATAAGATCTTAGCGAGATATAGAATGGAAAAATGCTCAGGGAATATCTCCAATTCAGAAGGGGGACAAGTTTAGTAAAATGCAATGTCCTAAGAATGAATTGGAGAGTAAAGAAATGGAAAGAATTCCCTATACATCGGTGGTTGGGAGTTTGAACTATGTTCAGACATGTACTCGACCAGATATCAGCTTTGCTGTTGGTATGTTGGGTCGATATCAAAGTAATCTGGAATGGACCACCGAAAGCTGCAAAGAAGGTTCTCAGGTACTTGCAAGGCACCAAAGAGCACATGCTTACATATAGGAGATCTGATCAGCTAGAAGTCATTGGATATTCAGATTCAGACTATGCCGGATGCGTTGATAGCAGAAAATCAACGTTTGGCTACTTGTTCCTTTTAGCTGGGGGAGCAATATCATGGAAAAGTGGAAAGCAGTCTGTCATTGCTACTTCCACTATGGAGGCTGAATTTGTGGCATGCTTTGAGGCCACAATTCATGCATTATGGCTGCGGAACTTTATCTCGGGCTTGGATTGTCGACACTATAGCTAAGCCGCTGAGAATTTACTGCGATAATTCTGCAGCTGTCTTCTTTTCAAAGAACGACAAGTACTCAAAGGGTGCTAAGCACATGGAGTTAAAGTACTTGTCTGTTAAAGAAGAAGTTCAGAAACAGAGAGTGTCATTTGAGCACATAAGGACGGACATGATGGTAGCGGATCCGCTAACTAAAGGTTTACCACCCAAGGCGTTCAATGGCCATGTAGAACGTATGGGTATTATAGATAAGGCTTTGCTATTTTAGTTATGGGATGCTCATTATGTATATGACACTGAGAATTCACTTAAAGATTATGTTTCTGATTTATTAATTATGTTATCTTTAAAGTATATGTATACACTTATGGTTTGTAGATGACATATATTTGTTTTGAGAAATAAAGGTTCTTCTCATATAAGGATTGATATAAAAAAAAAATTGGAATAGATTTGTGATACATGGAAGGGACTATGTGGTTTAATGACATACAACCGCCATGATTCGATCAATTCAAATTTTAGTAAAGATTCAGTGAACTTGATATAAAAGTGCACATTAAAGTTATTGAACCCTTAAGTCGACACAAAGGTCAAGTGGGAGAATGTAAGAATATTTTATATTCTATGTGACCTATGTGTCATTGGTTTAATATAAAGTTCAAGTTCATATCAATGTTTAAAGGTTCTAATATAAAAGACGATACCGTGATGGTTCGGTTTCGATTAATGAATTAGAATCTGGGTGTGTTGATAACCCTCCTACTTTATCTTAAGATTATAAATCTCCTTAATCTCATGATCATATATATGTGTAAAATGTAATAATAATAGAATATATTATTATTAGATTTAATATATATGATTATACATTATGGTACACTAGTGAAGTGTTGTGTACGATGTGTTGTGTCGAAGAGTTGTATTGGTTGATAACTTAATACACATCTCTTTGAATTACTATAAAAAGAACACTCTGCGTTCATTTGTGATGTAACAAAAAGACAAAAGTCTTTCACAAAACACACAACAACAAAACTGGTCATAAGAGAGATTATTGAAGATTTAGGGATTTCTTGTCCATCAAGGAAATTCCATAAAGGAGAAGGTTAAAGAGGAGAACATCAATTGGTGGGATTGCATCCAAGCATGGATCAAGGTTAGTGTTCTTACTTTCTCTAGAAATGTGTTAGGATTGAATTAAGACAAATCTATTTAGGTCTTGGTGTTGAAATAGATTAACATATGTGTTTTAGACAAAACTTGAATACTCCTTCCTCACGGGAGTTGGCTACTCTATTTTATAGTGCATGTTTGAGCCTTATAGCGTTTTCCTTTTTTGTTAATTGGGTTTTCTCTATGTTTTCCTTTTTTCCTATACTTTGTTATTTCCTTATTTCCTTTTATTCCAGCCGCTAAAAGATAAATACTTTGTTATTTCCTTATTTCTGTTTTTGCTTCCGTTACGACTTTTCCTTTTTTGTTGGATAGGAAAATGGAAAACAAACAAAAAATAGATACACAGAGTGCAAAGTAAAAAAAAAAAAAAACCACTTATTTATTGAGAAAATAAAATGATATAACAATTATTGATGGCATATATTTTACAGGAAATTTTATAAAAGCCTAACCTGCTTGTTATCCCTTAGCATTATTCACAAGCAAGCGTATGGAGTCCCCTAAGTGTTGCATGTAATCTCCACAAGAACAAAATCCATTTTTGAACCGATGAAACCGGTTCACATCTCTGATTAACCAAAATCTCCTTTTCCATGAACCTCAAGATGAACTCTGTAAACAAGTGACAATCCTCACACTAACGCAAGTTCTTGGTGATCCTGATCGGTTCTCCTTTCGCTGTTTATATCAGCCCAAACGCTAGCCAACAGTTTCTCACTGTGCCCCAACACTATCCGCTCTTTCTCTTCCGTTTCAAGATCTTACAAAACGCCTCTCGTCTGTGCTATGCACCCTTTCTCCTTCATATCTAACTTAACTAAGAGAGCATGAATCTGTTCCATAAGAGGGTTAAACTCATTCACGGAAACAAACAAGTTAATTTTCCAAAATGTTTCGGCATATACTCATATTGCAACGGATTAGTGTGGCGAGTCCTGCAGATTTTAAGTCAAATTGAGTTGGAATATAGGAGAAATAAACTACTATCTTGCTTAACAAGCAAACCGAATACCAAAAGAAACTCCATTTACTTGTTTAATTTTTGGATGTAACTGTATTTAAACTACAACTTTCATATATGCTGAAAACTTGAATCGTGGAAGAACACTTGAGCCAGAAAAGACTGAGATCAGTCCATCCATCATCAAAATGTGAAAGGTTTTAAGGAACAAAAAAGAAGCTTGATGAGCTTTTCGTAGTCTCTCCTGCGCAGCTTCTCCGCTAGGGCTTGCTTCACCATCATGGTCTGCAATGGGACTGATAATACCAGATCTCAGCTCCAGGAAAACCACAGCTACGATTAATGCTCACTAGTGTCTGGCGAACCCTCTGTTCTACTAAGAATCCATGAGCTGAAGGCCCCTCTAGTGTTGCCTCATATATATAATAATGTATATAAACTAAGGTATTCAGAGGAGTATAAAAGAGAGCAAAACTTGGGTTGAAGAAAAAGAGATGACACGCAAAAGAAGTGGCAGAGATGTAAACATATATTACGTATTACGTTATATGTTGCCTTTGTGATTCTGGATAGTTCTCATGGAGGTCCAGAGTTATTGTCACCGTTGCTCTCTTCTCTACTTGCGCAGGGTTTAAATCGTGTTGGTTAGGACTGAAAATGCACATATGAGACGATAATGAATGAATGAACTGTATACTACGAGCTGATTAGCGCTTTCAACGACAGAAAGTTTACGATGAATGAAATATGGAAAATTGTTACAAACTCTTAAAAAGCTCTCTGTACATCAAATGAGTCGCTATTGTTAATCCAAACTCTTACAGATGCGATCAAAGCTTAGTCGTGGACTTAGGCTGAGCTGAGAGAACTTTTTAACTACAGTTTTTTTTTTTCAGATGAAACCAATGTAGCAAGCGGAGATTCTGAAACCATGAGGATGTTTTCAACGGTTTCGTATGTGTATACTTCTTTTGCTTCAGAAGAACCTTGGCTTTCGATCCGCAGGCTTAAGAATTTGGAAAGAGCACATCAAACTTTCATCGACGCTCATCATTGCACCCGCATTGTCGAATTCACCACAGTAGTTTGGAGCAGAAAATATAGTCACAAGCTGTCTATCGGCAAAGAACTCATACCCATCCTCCACAACCTGGGGGAACATTATAGTTAAGAATCTATTTCGCAGCTAGAAGAAACAATGATATATATACTAACCTGGTGGGCACGACAGACTAAATCCATATCGTTTTTTATTAGAAACTCGGCGACTTTGTCAGCACCAAAAGTGTAGGAGACTCCACGGTCATTCATCCCCCAGCCCTTGACGCCTTTACTAGGATCAGACCAAAGAAGGTCACAGAGCAAACCAGAGTCTGGAATATCAGCTGGACGCTCAATGTTCTTAATCTGTTCGACACTGGTCAAATCAGGAGAAAGTCCACCGTGCATACAAAGTATCTTCTCGTCTATGACAGCAGCCAAAGGGAGACAGTTAAAACAGTCTGTAAACACTTTCCAGAGCTTCACGCTGAATCTCCGTTTACACTCGTCATAGAATCCATAGATTCTGTTGATAGATGCGCACTCATGGTTTCCTCTTAAGAGAAAGAAGTTCTCGGGGTATTTAATCTTGTAGGCAAGGAGAAGACAGATAGACTCCAAACTCTGCTTCCCACGGTCAACGTAATCTCCCAAGAACAAGTAGTTTGCTGCAGGAGGGAAACCTCCGTACTCGAAAAGGCGCAATAAATCTGAGTATTGACCGTGAATATCACCTGAAACAAACAATACAGATGTCAAAGACAAATGTTACATATAAACCTAAAAAATCCAAAGGAAACCATAACCAACAATGTTTAAAGGAAAACAAAGAAAGCAATACAAGGAGTTGCTAAGTATATTCATCAACAAAGATAAGTACAGGGCCGGCAGGACCGGTCCGGGGTAAAGCCAAATGATAGATTCACCTCAAACCTTCTAAATTTTTTTGAAGAAATTTAAGTAGGCATAAAGCTTCCAAATTTGTAAAAAGAATTCAAAAAAAATTGAAATCTTTACTAAATTGCAATGTAATGATCTTTTTCTCTCCTTTTCTTTTCTTTCTTTCTAAGATTAATTGTTGAAATCAGGTAATGCTAATCATCATCTCTCTCTCTCTCTCTCTCTCTCTCTCTCTCTCTTATCCATTCTACATTCCTACAAAACTTCAATTCTATAGCCAAACATCTTTCTTTAACACTATTCACCTTTCAACAAAACTAAACACATATCCAAGAATATTGGTCGCTGAAGAAGACAAACTCTTTGATATAATCCAAGTTGTAAAAAAAAAAAAGAAGAAGGCAAACGATCTAAGAATCTCAGATCTCAAGGCAAACAAACAAATCAGAAAGGTGGAAACAGGAAAGAGATTAGATTAAGTACCGCAGATCTTGACGGGGGCATCGAGCTCAAGGAGACTGGGCTGCTGAAGGAATATCTGTTTGGAGACAACGCAAAGCTGTCGGATCTCAGACTCGTTGAGCATCATAGCCTGCTTCGTCCCAGGCTTAGTGTTTCTGTAATCAAGCAAACGCCGAATGATGTCGTCGAGAGCGTCAGGGTCCATGCTTCCTTGCGCCATCCCACTACTTAAACCACCTCACGAATTTTAGATAGATCTTCGGTTAAGTTTCAATCTTTAGGACAAGATTCGATCGCCCGAGTAAGTATTTTTGCCTTCTTATGTGTCTCTTGCAGTTCTCTGAGTTTGTTTCTGTGATTGATGTTTGCGTTTACCGAATATGATTTGGCAATCTCTCCTTGGGCTAA
Organism: Brassica nigra; assembly: GCA_016432835.1. NCBI lineage: Eukaryota > Viridiplantae > Streptophyta > Magnoliopsida > Brassicales > Brassicaceae > Brassica > Brassica nigra. The sequence goes on from CM028244.1 coordinate 58,582,488, forward strand.
CTTTTGCTTCTTTTTTTTTTTTTTTTTGTCCCTTTTATTTCTCATATAAAAAAATATTAAAAATACTTTTCTCTATTATTTTAGATTTATGCATATAAATCATAATATTTAATTTTATATGTTTTCTAAATAAAAAATATCATTATTTATACATCTAATCATATTTCAATCCACAGAAAAAAATAAACTAAAAATACAAAGAATCAATTAATAATTTTACACTAAAATTCTAAAAATATAATTATTTTGAAATAAAATTTTACTCTACAACAGCACTTAATATAAAACGGAGATAATATAATTTTGGATTTGATTAGTTTCTAATCCTGATTGAGAGTATTAATTTAGCTTTAAAAACTGTAAAATTATAGAAAATAATTAAAAGCTCTAAAATACTTAACGACTTAATATTTCTTTTTTTTAAAAAAAACTCTCTTCATAATTAGTAATTTATTAGTTATGAACACATTTTCGTGCATGCAATTGGGTATATTGTGCAAGTCGGCTGATCTGACGTTTCTCTTCTTTCTCCACCACTCCTTTCATCTCTTGTCCATGTTTTGTCATTGTCTGTATCATCTGGTCGGTTCTCCAAATAAGCCTCGTCCCCTCATTTTCATTTTTTTTTAAAATTTCTATTAATAATTCAAAGAGAGAGCAATATTTGATTCAGTCTCAACTCTATTTTTTTCTTTTCATAGTCTTAACTCCTTTTACCAAAAGATTCGTCATATTGACTTTAAATGTAAAAAGATTGTTCTGTATCCAATTTTTCAAAAATCAGTAGCATTAGTAGATTGCTTGTTTTCAAAAAAAAAAAAAAAAACTTTATTCGAATGATTTAGGAGAAGGGGGATACTTTGATAAGAAATGAACCAATGATTCGAATAAACCAAGCCAAGACAAACCGTTCTAATACCGGAGATAAAAACAGCAACGCAAGAAGAAGAGATTCCAAGTATACTTACTACTAACAAAGCGTTACTGGCTAAAGAATCTCACAAGTTTTTAAATGAACACAACCGAAGAAGAGAGAAAAAAAACAGAGTAACAAGTATTCTACATGGTCTTGCATAGCTTTCATGAGCCAAAACTTGAAATGAAAGAGGAGCCAACGAAAACAAAAGTCTGAAGCTTGGGATAGGGAACAATAAACCAGAAAACATATTACCTTTCGTTTTAGGTAGAGCAGCAACCTCGCTTCACGCCTCCAGATGTGTCATCGACGTTAATCGTAGTTCCTTGTCCTGGAATTGCGGAGTTAGCTGCAGCTGCTTCTTGTGCAGCAAGCGCCTTTTTGCTTATGATATGGTAGATCTCTCCTAGGATAGTCTGAAACGCTTTCTCGACGTTTGTTGCTTCGAGGGCAGATGTCTCCAGGAAAGAGAGACCTTCCTTCTCGGCAAGATTCTGACCATCTTCCTCAGCAACGGATCTCAAGTGGTTGAGATCGGATTTGTTCCCAGCCATCATGATGACGATGTTGGAATCAGCATGGTCTCGGAGTTCGCGCAGCCACCTCAAGGCATTGTCAAATGTCTGCCTCTTGGTGATGTCGTAGACAAGGAGTGCACCCACTGCGCCTCTGTAGTAAGCGCTAGTGATGGCTCTGTACCTCTCCTGACCTGCGGTGTCCCAGATCTGAGCTTTGATCGTCTTCCCTTCCACCTGTGAATCCAACCAGTTAGACCTTATTGGCTGAAGCATATGAATCCTCAAGACTATGAACAAGATTGCTAACGCTTCAACAAACAAGGTTAAGAGCGTGTAAAATCCCCAATTGTTAACAGCTACTTACGTGTATAATCTATGTTAATGTATCATAAAATTCTCTTTCTTGTTAGTTTATTGGTTGACTTAGAGAAGGTTAAAAGGTGGACAAAGTCATGCATGAAAATAATAATCAGGAGATGCAACAAATTATTGAGGACAAGTTGTGAGAATCTTATTTTCTTTCTTTTATCAAATTGGCTCTCACGACCATCCAATAATAGTCTTAAATTGAGCAAAAGCATCGGTCAAGACTTAATTTCCAGCTCATCTAAGATTCTCTCTTGAACAACAAAAAAAAAAAGAGAACAATCAAGTTGATGATCCAGTACCCCAAAAAAAGGAAGAATCCTCAAACATTATCCAAAGAAAACAAAAAGAGAGAGGATGCAACTTCAAATATTGTTCGAAATTACCCACCTGTGATCATGTCGTGACTAACCTAGAATCAGCCCCCTAATAAATATGGTGATGGTGCGGGTAAACCAAAAAGCATAAATGTAAAGCATATTGCAGATCTTGATTGCATGTTACAAGCTGAGAAAGTAGAAACCTCATAGGACAAGAGAAGAAAGTAGCATATCCCAAAGTCACACACATCATCTCTAAGCCTTAAAACATATATATATATATATACATACCCCGAAAACTGAACATTGTTTTGTTTAAGAGAGAGAGAGAGAGAGAGACCTGAGTAGTCCTGGTGGCGAATTCGACACCGATGGTGGATTTGGACTCCAAGCAAAACTCATTCCTCGTGAATCTCGACAAGATGTTCGATTTCCCCACACCCGAGTCTCCGATCAACACGATCTTAAACAAATAATCGTATTCCTGATCCACCCTATTCGCCATTTCTTTCCCGATTTAGCAATCAAACCCCAACACAATCGTCAAAAAACTCTCCCAATCAGAACCCGTATCGTTGAAATTAAGACAACACCAAGTTGAGAAACAATACCCTTTTCGAAGAATGGCGGATGAATCGAGGAATCAGATCTGACAAGGACGAAGGGATTTGGTTTCCTTTTTTAACAATCTACGAATTTTTGTTCTGTGTAAAACGGAAAGGAAAGTTTTGACCAACTGTTTGCCTAGAGAGAGAGAGAGGAAGCAATAAAGTTTATATACGAGCGTATATACGCGTCTTATACGTATCTATACGGGCATTTTTGCGTCACGGCTAAGAAACGACGTCGCCTTTTAGAAAAGGACAAAGGCTCTACAATGCTGATGTGGCCACGAATGATTCGTTAGCCGGCTGGCAAAAAGTAAGGGCATGTTCCAAGCGTTTTATTGCATTTTTCAAAATATTTTCTGCTTTTTTCGTTTCATTTCTGATTTTTTTTTAAATAATAATTGCATAAGGTCAATGATTGGTCTTGTGTGGTGTTGGCATATAGTAATGGACAAACTTTTTATCTTTGATATTGGTCTCCATTAGCCTGGCTTATAACTTGCACAAGAAAAAAAAAGAAGAAAAAAAATTAAGATCCCAGTTGCATAAAATATGTGGTGGGGAGGGATGTGTGGGGTGGGGTGGGGTGGGGGCAGAGATAAGCGTATGTGTAAATAAATAATCTATGTATCAAAGATATGTTAATATGGATTATCTATTATAAAAAAACATAAAATAACTATATAACCCAATCAAACCAACAAATGGCATATATGCGATAATGTTATATGGATGGAGTTTAGAGAGAACATGATGTTTTTATAAGTACTCGTAAATAGTAAGTAATTCTTAAATATTCAAAAAACTCGTAAATAGTTCACAAGTACTCGTAAATAGTAAGTAATAGAGCAAGGCAAGTAACTTGCAAGTAATTCATTTTTGATCAAGTACTCGAAATAGCAAGTACTCGTTTTTAACAAGTCAAATACAAGTCGCAAAATTTTATTACTCATACAAAGTAAGTCAAGTCGCAAGTACATGCAAAATAGCAAGTACTCGTCTTGTGCCCGGCCCTAATATGGACAATCGGATTCTATATGATTTTTAGGGCTGGAATTATTATCCGAGATCCGGATCCGATCCGATATCCGATCCGGATCCGCTCGAAAATAGGATATCCGGCGTCGGATCCGGATCCGGATAGTAAAATTTGGATCCGTCGAATCGGATCGGATCCGGATATCTAAAATTTTAGGTCGGATATCCGGATCCGGATCCGTTTTTAATATATATAAATTTAAATTTTTATTAATAATTATAGTTGATTTATTAATATTTATACATAAAATTAGTCTTATAATATTACATTTTAATTTTAATAATATTATATACATAAATACATTTATAAATTTTGTAAAAATATTTAATTTATATAATATTTATAGATTTTTTGTATTTTAAAAAATATTTTTATTATTTTAATTATTTTGGCGGATCCGATCGAATCCGGATACTCGCGGATATCATGATATCTAGGCGGGTATCCGGAACCGGATATCCGAAAGCGGATCGGATCCGGATATTAAAATCACGGATCCGACGGATCCGGATCCGGATCCGGATACTCCGAATATCCCGGATATCCGGATCCGTCCCACCCCTAATGATTTTAATGCAACCGAATTTTAAAACACCCTAGCAATCACAGTTTCTAAGTAATTTAAGAAACAAGTAATCACGAGACATCATCGATCGACACGTGCAATGGCAGGTCGATCGATATTCGACGAAGCCCAAACTTTTAACCTCAATTAAAATCAAGCAAGCAATCAATCAATTTAAATAGATTTGATTTAATTTTTAAGATTTATGAAATCGACCAGGAAAAAGGGGGTGATCGATTTCTAGGGTTTTCGATTTGATCATTAAGATCAAAGGGGTTTAAGGGACACGATATGATCATAAGATTTAGGATGATCATATGATTTTTGAGATTCAAAACTTTTTAGGGTTTTGAGTTTAATTGTTTAAAACAATCTCTATCGGACTTGAGAGCTCCGATTTACTCAAGAAGGATTTTGGGATCTATTATCTTAGGGCTTTCAACATTAGAGATTTCAAATTTTAGGGTTTAAAATTTTAATTACCTTTAGATTTGAAGGGTTGAAACCGAACCACCAAAAAGAAGAAGATCACGAGCTGGTACCGGCCGCAAGAATGGAAGCCCCTTGGTTGGATTGCTATCAGACGGAAGAGCTGGTACGGCGGCTGCTATCGGACTGGAACTGCTCGGATGGATGCAAGTCGATCGATATGGAGTGAAAACTGTTGTTTGTATCGATCGATGTGATGACTGACTGGTCGATCGATGTTGGATGAGTAGGATCGATCGATGTATCGGTATTGGTGCAAGTCGGATGGATCTCGATCTAGGGTTTATGGGATGATCTTGAACCAGAAAAGGAAATTAGGGTTAGGGTTTATGAGAAAGTAGTTGGCGGCTTGATTAGGGTTTAGAGGTGGTCGATTTTTAGCTAGGGTTTTTAGAGAACAACTCGTGCTGATAACGTGTTGTGAATCAGTGAGAACACTTATCTTATTCCATAGCCTAAAGGCTCTATATACATACAAGGTTTATACCGTCATAAATAGACCGTCATAAGATAAATAGAAAACTAACAATTCCTAGTCTAACTAGGAAAAGGTAAATATAAATATGGAAAAGTACATCGTAGATAAGTAAAAGGAAAACATAGTGTGGGCCGTCTCTCTCTCCTCTTGGGCGCCTGGTTATGGACTGTCCACATATGATTTATAACCCGATCGAAATACTGATTGGACCACTTACATAGATCAACAATTCAACATGAAATTCTTGATACAGTAAAACCTCTATAAATTAATAATGTCGGAATTTTAAAATTTTATTAATTTATAGAGATATTAATTTACAAAAAGTTTCCTCTTTAGTTTTCTTCTATTTTTTATTTATAAAATAAATATATATTTGATTTTACTTATTTACATTTATAAAATTTTAGAAATTTGAATTTAATATTGTGTTATTATATTACTTGGTTTATTAATTATATGTGGTTTTTTATATAATTTTACTAAATATTATCAAAATATATTGAAATGTTAAGAAAAAATAGAGGTATTTTCATTGTGAATATAAAACCAACAATATAATATTTAGTTTGTACTTATATGAAATGTATATATAGATATATTATTAATTTATAATTTTAATGGAACCATATATTTATATAGAATTTTCTAAAAATTATTATCTTATTATTTTATCGATTTGTGTCATATTTTGAACCGCCCATTCGGGACCGAAGAAATTTATTAATTTATAGAGATTATTAATTTATGGAGTATTAATTTATAGAGGTTCTACTGTATATAGAATTATAATTACGTATCCGAGTTGTGGTAATAACAAAGGCAAGAAGGGTCAGACATAGGAGCTCAGTGAGTGTGAGGTGAAGAAGCCTCACCGCCGTTCAAGAACTTGGTGTAGCGGATTGCTTTCGAGCATGGAGGCAGTGTCCATCTTTGCACCGCCTGGCACCATCCTCTTCAATATCCGGATCTTCTCGCTTATCTTTTCTCGACGCCGACGAGCCACCACCGTCTGAGGGTCATCGCTTACCCTTACGTTACGGCGGTTGGGTTTGGAAACGGTGGCTGGATCGATGTCTACGGGCTGCATGGCAGCAATCGCGTATTGCATCTCCTTCATCACATCCATCTCTTCCTCTTCTTCTGCTTCTGCTTCCTCTCCTCCTCCGTGATGGGAGACGAGTGTCGGCGGGGGCTGGAAATGGCTTAGGGTTTCGAAAGGTGGATCTACCATGAGATGAGGATTGTGGTGAAAAGAGTTTTCTTGTGTAATGAGATCATTAGGTTTGCTCCAATTCATAAGGAGATGATGAGGCTCCATCATGACTATTGGGGCTATGGCTGCATCTGCTTTTGAGCCAGACATATCGAGTTTTTGGACAAGAGACGCATAGACCTTTCTTTTATACATACCAATTTCTATTATATATATATATATATATATATTTCTCTATTTTAATAGTCTTAGAGTATCACCATCGGTGAAGTTCTAAAAAATAAGTATGTTAACCATTAAATAATAGTATTACATCATAATAAAGTTTTTTGATTAACTTTTATTTTGTTTGTAAATGATAAACCATTTATATCATGACAAATGGCAACAAAAGTTACAGAACCACTTCCAAAAATCCTTTGCAGAGAACCCTTTCCAACATTCTCTCTCCTTGTTCTATTATTTTACTATTTAACTTATGTTTAGAATTTGACAATAATAATAGCTTTATTATGCTTTAATACTATTATTTGACAATACCGAAACTACTCTAAGAAATAAAAAACTATTATTTAGACAATACCGAAACTATTATTATTGTCAAACATAAAGATCTTCCTTTCTAGTTGAGTTAATGAGCATTGGTCATCTGTATAATAGTATACAAAGGGATATATGCACATACCATATGGACATCACCGATGTTTCGAGTTTTGAGTTGGGTAAGAGTCCAGACAATAGTAACAGAAGCTCAAATGACCACCACTCCAAGCTTTACTTGCACATCAAAAGAGATAAAAAGATTTAAGCATCCGTTCGATGATCAAAAAAATCAAGAAACATAGAAAACATAGTTACCAAGTCAACATTGAAGTGGGAATCGCAAGAGAGATGAACTGCTTCATGCTTGAGTAGAGCTCTTGCATTTGATAAAAAACTCGGATTGATATATATAGTTACTGCCCTTCTGATCAATAAATCATCTCTTTACGTCTTGTCACTTCTTAATTCTTATATTCTACTACAAATCTTACCTCAAGCCTTCTAAGATTCCAACTCGTCCAACGTTCCGTGGTACTCACAAAGATCCTACACAAAAATCCCCTAACAGTTTGGCGCTAGAAGGAGGGGGTAATCAAACTACGTGACGATGGCGGTGGACGAGCACAATGAGTCTCCAGAAGCAACTCAAAGAGAAGCAGAGCTCCAGAGTCAGCTCAACACCCTGCAGAGTCAAGTCACTTAGCTAAGCAAAGCTCGCGAGAACACAACTCCGAACCCTGAGCTCGTCTCGGAGGTTCAGACCCTGAAAGATAAGCTGGAGGAACACTCCAAACAGCTAGACAGCAGCGCCGAAAACCTCTCTCTTCGGGACAAGAATCAAACCCTAGAATCGGCCGGCAAGAAGAAGCGTCGATTCCGAACTAAAGTCCGATCCATGCCCGCCTTAGATACTCCCAAACCTGGAGAATATACGACTAATCCATCTCCGGCTGTCGACGGGAGCGGGGCAGCGCGAGAGAAGACCGGAGATCCTCCCATCCACGAGATAGAAGATACCGATTCGGAGTCAGAACCCGATGGAGATACACCAAGAGGAACAGCCGCAAGAAGAACGTCCATGATTTCTTACCTGGAGGAGATCTTTTCCAAGAAATTCGATGCTATCCAGTCCATGGTAGAAAGACTTTCCGGGGTAGCTCCCCCTATTCGCAAAAGTGGCCCAACTCCTATGCAGGTACGCCCTTTGCGGATGAAGTCGCCTTGATCGAGATGCCCATGAAGTTCTCCTTTCCCAATATAAAAGCGTATGTTGGCACCAGAGATCCAAATGACCACATTTCCCAACACAAGCAAAGGATGCTTGTCGTAGCACTCCCACGAGAGTCCCGGGAAGCCACCATGTGCAAAGGGTTCGGTTCCACCCTGATCGGACCCGCCTTGCAATGGTATATCAGCCTACCTACCAGGTCCATCGCCTCCTTCGCTGACCTCAGCGACCAGTTCGTCGAGCACTTCGCGAATAGCCGAGACCTGGAAAGAACCTCAGACTGCCTTTACGAACTTCGTCAACGATCCATAGAGTCCCTACGAAGCTACATCGCCCGCTTTAACCAGGAGAAGGTCTCAATCCCTGGCTGCAGTATCTCCACTGCGATATCCACCTTCAAAAGAAGCTTACTCCCAGACGAGGACCTCTATAAGGAGCTGACCTGCTGAAAAAAGGTCATCTTCGGGAATTCCTTTCATAAAAGGCCAAGAACCATTTGAGCAAAGGAACGTCCGCAGAACCTGCTAAAGCGGTCCCGACATCGCCACCAAGACGGGACCAGACTATACACGTCATCACAGGGGGTTCAGAGATAAGCAGCATAAGCCACGCCGCTGCCAAGAGAAGCACTCGAAACGCCAAGCACGGTCTGGAAACCACCCAGCCTAAGCGCCTGCTCCTGGGAACAGATAAGATAAGCTTTACAGCCAAGGAGCAGGAGAAGGTTCTAGCACCCCACCACGACGCCTTGGTCATATCACTTACAGTAGCGAACTATCTAGTGAAAAGAATTCTGGTAGATAATGGGAGCTCCAGCAACATCGTCTTCCAATTAGCTTACCAAGATCTAGGACTGGAGGAAAACACCCTAACTCGCCGCACAACCCCACTCGTAGGATTCAGCAGAGAAGTTAAACAGACTTCAGGGGAGATTATCCTCCCTGTCTATGCTGAAGGGGTCAATTTTTCGACTAAGATCTTGGTCATCGACTGCCCGCCATCCTACAATATGATCCTTGGAAGACCTTGGATCCACGACATGGGGGCAGTCCCCTCGACGCTCCACCAACTGATAAAATTTCCTACTCCCTGGAGCATAAGATCGATCAGAGGAGATCAGGAAAATTCACGATCCTGCTACCAAACCACCCTGAAAGGAAAACCCAGGCCTCATAGCAATTACAGAGCCGGATCCGACCCTCCGGAGCCAGATTCAGGCTCCCTGAAGGAACAGCGTGGAGTTTGAGGGAATTCTTCAGACCATGTCCAAACAATCCCGCTGTTTCCTGGGGAAATCTGCCTGGAACCTGTTCAGAAATCATCGGGTATAAGCCACAGTCGAACCACCAACACCATCCAACCAGGGAAAAGAAAAGGAAGTTCGTCTCCGGAAGAAATACAGCCGTCAGTAAAGGAGTTAAGCGTCGCACCAACAACATGCCTACTCGTAGGACGTGGAATTCAAAATGGTTACCTGGAAGGATTGCGGTCAAAGGAAAGAACGGAAAAAGGGTCCCTTAGGTCGCGACGGTCCCGACGGGTCCTTCTCGAAGAATCCCCTTTTCTTATCTCACGTCAAGAAGATCATCGAGACTACGATCAGTAGCAGGTTCGTAGGCCTTATGGATGCTCTCACCAATTATAGCCGGACTCTCGTACATCATAACGGTGAGAAGGAAACTCCTACCAGGACGTCAAACCTCATCAGTCATGGCAGGATCTCACCCTTCAGAGCAAAGAAGCCAGGATACGGCTCCAAGAGGCTTTTAAGATATGTCAACATCTCTAGGGGCAGCGGGGTCAATCGAGAGCGAATCCGGGTCATCTGTCTGATCTCCTCCCCCACTTCACCCCCAGTAAAGGGGCAAGAGATGCGACTCCAAAGAAAAGTGGAAGGGAAGAGCAAACAAACATCATATGATGCCGGACCTTATGACGCCAAAGGAGTTCAAGTAAAAACAATCCTCATGTCTCCGGCGAGAACCGCCGATCCCGGAGTCACGATAGGCTACCCAAAGAAGTTTGTTAGAGAATGGGGCACGACTCTTACGTGTATCACGTCCGAGTCTCTCTGGTCCCACGGACAAGGCGTGATCGGAAAAGCCACAACAATCAACCTGCTGAAGATTTCCGCGAAGGACCTGATAGGAGAAATGTGCAGAGAACTCCGGTCCTACCAAGAGAAAAACGACAAATCAACGCCTTTCAACCTCGACCTCCTTGAGGGAGAGAAAGAAATTGCTAAACCGATGGACTGGCCCTACCAGCGAAAGGCACAAAGGAGCCACCAGAAGGGAATTGGAGTTAAGATCTTCCAGTTAACAAACTGGACCCTACGACAAATCCAGCAAAACCTTATAGGGAAGCTCATCTCCGGATGGGAAACGCTCTGCAACATGACCAAGGTGTAAGGATCAAGCATCTATCAACTACCAGGCATTTTGCTGAAACGCCCTACACCTCAAAGGTTATCCTTTCTAATACGATATTCGGATCCTTCTCTACATAGTTCACTTTATACTATTTAAGCATTATGGTTTTCTACTCCTATGTACGCTGCACGTCTACGGACCAGGCTTGTATAATAAAATAGTTCCGACTATAAAGAACAGTATAAAAACCACCATCCTTAAAGGGCATACAAGCTGGATCCGGTCCCACGAGACCTTCGATCCTGGCCAACCCTTACAAAAAAAAAACAAAGTGGCACGCCCACCAAAGCAAAATGGGTATGAGACTTAAGGCAGGAATGGGTCTGCGCAAACCTGAGTATGCTGCCAATACTACCCAATTACCTCGGCATAGGCCTAGAGCCATAGAAATGTCGGGGCCCCTGAGTACCAAATGTGAAAAATCTCTGCCACGCAAAGAACACAGAGTGTAAAAATTTCCAAATACTAAAAATACAGGGAGCAAGAAGTGTCAAAGTCCGGGAACACAACAAAATATCTATTTCTCCAGACGTGGAAAATAGCAAAGTCTGGTGCCTGGATCACTGTCCATGGTAACACCGCGCTAGCACCTAAGTCTGATAGTGGCTCTCTGTAGGGAGAAGAATGCAACACCAGTAACTTGATAGTGGCCAGCTTCTGAGCAGGCAGAATGCGAAATCCAAACAGGTACCGGGAGTAGTATTACCTAGGAAGACAGAGTACAGTCCCTGCAAAAAGGTAAACCCAGGTTTACGAACTCCGGGCTCAGAAATACATCAAACCCACAGGTCCAACAGGGATCCTAAGCTCCAGAAAGCTTATGAGAACCCAGTGAGCTTAGGAACCTACACAGATCTATAAGATCCACCAATCCTTGACCCACAGATCTTACACGAATCTGGAGTCCAGAACCTCCAGACCCTAGATAGCCTAGGGATTGGAATTTATGAGCTCCACCAGACCTGCGAGCTCGAAGGAACCTAAGGATGTAGGAAGGATGGACTCAAGACCTCTGGACCTCGCGTCCTCCGAGCCTGAATCATCAAGTCGGAATCAGAAGAATCCTCAAAGTCCCACGGAAAAGGGAGAACCTTCGAGCTTAACGAAGTCATCCCAAAGATCATGGCCTACAGGCCCGCACATGACTTAAGAACACACTAGTTCTCATCAGACTTGGAATTTTGACCATTGGCCTGAAGTCCAAAACCTGGAGAATATGTCTTTCTTGACCTGTTCTTTCGAAGAATATCCAGAGTCCAGAAGAAGATCCGCAGTCCTCACTGCAAGGGCCGGAGAAAAATTCCAAATACTCAGAGCCGACCTATGGCCTCGATCGTAGGCCCATGGGCCTAACCGATTTCAAATAAAACGCCCGGTTGTCAAGGACCTTTTTTGGGAAGCAAAGAAGCATTCGATCCCAGCATAAGATCGAAGACTTTGCTACCTAAAATCTAGAAGAGGCAAGAAAAACTGTAATGTGATTTCTCTTATAGAGAAATAAAAAGAAGGCCATATATGGCCATTGTTCAACAAAAACAAAAGGCACGAAGGCCTGAGAAAAGTCTTAAGATCCTCGAAAAGGACCCGGTACAACAAAATAAACCCCAACACGGGGTGCAAAGTTCGAAATGAGAAGACAGGGATCTGTCGACAGGAGGATCATCTTCGACGGGAGTAGGCTCTGGAGTCTTCATCGGCTCCTCCTCGATTTCTTTGAGAACCACGGCTTCATCTTCAAAGGAAGGAGCTGGGAGTCCCAAGAACTTGGTCTCAGCAGTTTTTACCGCCTTATACTGCTCCAGAAGGACTGCGGGTCTCTAGCTGTCGATCTGGTGACGAATCCACTCCCTCATAAGCTCCCAGCTAGCCACCACCTTGGCACCATGAACCGTCATGTTCTTCTCAGCCTCGAAGGTCTCCGCCGCATACTTCAGGTCACAGATTTCCTCTCGCCTCTTCTCCAGCTCCTCCCTCAAGGAAACATTATCCGCAGCTGCCAACTTCCCTGCTTCATCCTGATTCCTCACTTTGAGTTTCAGAGTCTTAATCTCCTTCTCCAGGGCCAGAATCCTACTATTCTCTTCATCCAGCTGAGAAGACAAGATGTCCATCTGCTCCTTGACAGAGGCCTGATCATCAACTCTGCCTCCAAGATGGAAGAGTTGGGACATGGTCTCCGCAAATACAACATCATCAGCAACCAGTGATTAAAAGATATAGGAAACAAAGAGGATTCCCTACCTGAAGGAGATCGCCTTAGAGAGATCGGATGACATCACGAGGATCCTTCCCGGATGAAGACACTGGAGCCGACGTGAATACCTTGGCATTCAGATTAGCAAGCACAGTAGAGAGTTCGGTCGACGATGGAGAAGTCTTGGGAGTAGACACCGCAGTTTTAGACTTCTTCTTAGAGGAAGAAGGGACAGGAGTAGCCGTAGCCTTACGCCTGGTACTTCGAAGGAACTGCACATCATCGTCCTCTTCCTTGGCAGGAGCGGGTCGTTTAGAAGTCGCCCTCTTAGCTGTTTTCTCCTCAAAAGCCTTGTGAAATTCTAAAAAAGCCTTCTCACCCTTAGCTCCCGACATATTACCTGTAATCCACACACACAATTCGGAAAATAACTCGGGGAATCAGAAAAGTGGAATGAGATGATTATCCCAGATGCTTCAACGTTCCAAAGCTTCTTTGCTCACGAGGAAAGGAATCTGGCGACGTTCGACAGGAAGCCTCAAGATCTGATCGATCGTCTTCTTTCCCGAAGAAGAGCTTGGTCGCGAGACATCTATAAAAGGAAACAAAGGGTCAGCAAACATACTCCTAAAATAACTACAGTTATTTCCTAAGACCCACCCGCTACATGCCAGACCGAAGAAAAACTCGGAAGATACATAAAAGCAAATTTCTCGGCCCAACGACCCTCGAAGGCAGGAAGATTTTTCTTTCTCTCTCTCTCTTAGGAATCTCCAGAACCGGAGGCTCCCTTGGACGAGGGTGCAGATAATACCTTCCCTCTCTCGTGTTCAACGGAGAAATGTAGTAAGAATAGAGGACCTCTGCGACTCCAATAACCAAACCCTCAAGATCGCCCAAATTCTGCATCGCTATTAATGTTCTCCAGGCAGGAGGATTCATCTGGCCCGGAGAGATCTCCAACATCTCCGACACTTTGTCCACCAGAGAGGGAACTCGATCCCTGAAACCCGATTCGAAAAAACCTTTGCAGACAGGGACCTCGTCAACATCGAAATCAGTGACCCTATCGATAGGGCCAGGAACCCTAATCACGACCTCGTCCGAAAGGCTGTATCTTTCTTTCCAGGCTGCAACTTCCTCCACTTCGATGGAAGAAAGAGGACCCACCGGACGCAGTCTTTCCGTCTCCGTAGCAGACAGTTCATCTCCTGCATCTGCATGTCCCTGACCCTCGACCGCCGAGTCAGATCCAAAGAGAGATCGGAAGAATCCATCGATTCCAGCGGATCATTCTCAGTTCTTTTCTTCGATCTAACCCTGCCTTCGATGGAAGAAGAATCGGGATGGAGATCTGACCTAGGTTTCATCCTAGCAGTAGAGGGGGAGCTAAGGAAAGGACCTAGAAGAAGTGGAAAAGAATAAAGAGACGAGAAGGCTACCTGGAGACATCACGCGACGGAGCGAACTTCGAGGCTCATTTACTCCGTGTGGGTATTCCTGTCAGGCAGACGTACAGACGATTGGATCCAAAAAGTGGGCCTCATGTCAAGCCCAATAAATCGTTAATACCTTCCTCCGGACCTACAACTCGACGCTCAATCTTGGACCTATCACGAGAAAAATCTTTCTACGATGCTCAGCCTTAATCCCTGATAGGATAACAGAAATTCTGCAAGCTCCCAGCCTCATCATCATCAACAAGTTCAAAAAACTCAAAGGAAAGCCAATAGGCTCTAGCCTTCAGCGAGGGAGTCAAATTCTTCCCTGAACCGTAGCAAGGTCCCAGCCTAAGAAGAACCTGGAAGAGAAGGTCCTTTGAAACAAGGTCCTGCCTAGAGGAAACCTGCTGAGAATGAGCAACCCCGATTGACTTGAGTGCACAGGTTATTCCTCGATTCCGATGACGAAATCGAGAAATAAGGGGCAAACTGTTGGAGAAAAAAATACTCAGGTATCACATTTCTCCGAAATCCGGGCAGGACCTCGATTTCCAGGATCCTACCAAAGGGACCTACCAGGTCCGGCTCCTACGAAGTTCCTTTCCCTGGCCAAAATGGAAGATTTCCGACTAAAAGAACCTTCCATATTTCCGAATATGGAAGCTTTCTATTCATCCTAAAATGACTCCTAGCAGCCCACAAAGACTATATAAGGAGGACTAAAACCCTAAATCAGGGGATCGACTCTTCAAGACTTAGAGACTAAAGCTAGGCGGTTAGAACTAGGGTTTTACACCAATCTATTGTAGTTCCTGCCCTTCTGATCAATAAATCATCTCTTTACGTCTTGTCCCTTCTTAATTCTTATATTTTACTACAAATCTTACCTCAAGCCTTCTAAGATTCCAACTCGTCCAACGTTCCGTGGTACTCACAAAGATCCTACACAAAAATCCCCTAACACAACCAAGGAGATGACCAGAGTGAAATAGTACGGCCATCACCTACCATAGGTCTTAAACCTTTTATAAGTAACTCCCTTCCAAATAAAATTCTTCTCCAGGCATAAGAAGGCCTAGAACCAAGAGAAGCTGTAAGGAAGGAACCTGAAGGAAAATATCTACTTTTAAGGAACCTACTCAAAAGAGAGTTAGGACTTGAAAGAATTCTCCAAGCCTGCTTGGCTAGAAGAGCCTGGTTAAACATTTCAATGTCCTTAAAGCCCATCCCACCACACTCCTTAGGAGTGCAGAGCTTGTCCCAGCTCAGCCAATGAATTTTTGCTTTGTCTTCTTCAGTTCTCCACCAAAAGCTAGCCATAGCTGAAGTCTGTTTTCTGCAAGTAGTCTTAGGTAAACGGAAGCAAGTCATGGCATGAATAGGCATTGTGAGAGCTACTGACTTAATAATAATTTCTTTTCCAGCCAGGGAAAGAAGTCTTGAATACCAGCCTGACGTTCTACCTTTCATATTATTATGAATGTAGTTAAGAAGTTCCACCTTAGAACCACTAAAACACTCCGGAAGACCAAGGTAAGTGCCTGCTCCTCCTTCATCAAAAATTCCAAGCTGAGACTGAATCTGTTTTTTTTTTTTAAATAGGATCAACGTTCTTGCCAAAGGTGAAAGAAGACTTGGCGTAGTTGATAATTTGTCCAGTTGCTTCTTCATACTTATTGAAGATCTCTTGAAAAACTTTACATCGAGCAATGTCAGCTTTGAAGAGAAACAGACTATCGTCTGCAAAAAATAAGTGATGAATGGCAGGACGTTCAGCAGAGAATTGAATCCCATTCAAAGAGCCATTATCCGAAGCTTGATTGAGCATGTGAGAGAGACCTTCAGCGCAAAGAACAAATTGAAAAGGAGAGATAGGATCTCCTTGTCTAAGACCACGATTCGGAGAAATAAAACCATAAGACTGTCCGTTGAGAAAAACAGAATATACTTAACCGTGGAAACGCATTCCATAATCTAAGACACCCAGGTTTGATGAAAACCCAAAGCCAAAAGAATTGCCTTCAAATACCTCCATTCGACTCTATCAAACGTCTTGGACAAGTCAGTCTTTGCCGCCATAAATTTTTTTGAAATCATGTCATGAGATCTGAGGCTGTGAACAGATTCATGAGCCAAGATGATATTGTCTGAGATAAGCCTATCTGAGACAAAGGCTCACTGCAAAGAGGAAACGATGTCTGGTAAAATCTCCTTTAGTTTTGAAGAACAAATTTTAGAGATAGCTTTGTACATAACTGAACAGAGACTGATAGGCCTAAGATCAAACATCAACGATACATTCTTCTTCTTGGGAATAAGACAAAGTTGAGTATAATTCCATTCCAAAGGCATTGTACCAGACTTGAAGAAGCCGAGAATCTCATTAGTAAGCTGCTCTCCCACAACATCCCAATAAGATTGAAAGAAAAACCAGACATACCATCAGTACCAGGGGCATTACTTGATTTGATCGCAAAGACTGCTTCTTTTATTTCTTCAGGAGTAACTTTCCTAATAAGTATACGGTTCATACTCTCCGTAACTTTAGCAGGGAAATCACTAAAAAGAAACTAATAATCCACAGAGTTAGAAGAGGAGTAAAGCTCCTTAAAATAGTTAAGAGCTACCTGAGCTTTAGAAGCTTCCGATCTATGAGAAACACCTGACTTGTCGACAAGTGAATTATTATCAATTAACTATAATTTGAATTGAAAATTAATATTATACATCTAAAACTAAGCCGGATCGAACCGAAAAACCGAACCAGTAACTCAAAATAACTCCAGAACACAACAGCTCTTGGGGTCTGTTGGGAGTTTTAAAATCTGAACCAACTTTGAATCTCTTGTCTCTGCTCCCACAGTTTCTGCGAGACCAAAAATCGAATCCATCATCAAACCTCCGCTCATAATGTCCACTCCAGGTCCCGATCCCTCCGTCTCTCTCTCTCCGCTGCATCGGAAACTCCGATGACACAACCTAGCACAGTCAAAACGCCGTCTTCTCAACCGTCATACAGAGCCATAGCTCCGCTTCACCGTCAACCTCAACAGAGTATCCACCCGCATCACTTCCCGGTCAGGCGATCAAATCCCGTCTCCGGTTCGCCTCACCAGGACCACCCTTCAGCTCTTGTTTACCCGGGTCGAGGATTACCGACCCGACCCGGAAGGCAGAGTCCGAGTACGGTAGTCCTCCTCTGCCGGTTTATGTGTACCAAATGGACAGGGCTTTGATCCAGTGAGAGCTCAGATCCAACCAGCTTCTCATCTCGGGTCGGGTCACTTGAAAGGAGTTCCTTACTTCTTGCAACCTCGTGTTAGTTTCTTCTTCTCTAACCGAACATACAAACCACTTTTTTTTATTCCTTTGGTTAGTGGGGAATTGGTTGATTTGTGAAAGAGATTTGGTTATTACATCACTGTCTGTTTCATATATTATTCAAAGCTTTTTAGCTTGTGGTTTGGTTAGTGAACTTTACTTTGGTGATTGTAAGTTAAAAATAGACCTGCGTTTCCAAAATTTCTGAATTGCAAACACAAAGGTTTAAACTTTTTTTTAAATCATATTTGGAACTTTTTATTAGATCTCCTTGTGTGCTGCGGTTACACTTTGTTAAAGTTTGGATCTTTATGATGATTAGGTTGCTCATCCTTCTTCTACTTCAATTCTAGACAATGATGGGCGTAAACACACGCTAGGTAACTATTATCTTCTTCCCCTTTTATGCATTGTTGATTTAGAGAAATCTTCTTTTACAAACTTGTTAATGTTGGCGTTTTTTTTTCTTTCTCCATGTTGTTTAGAAGCAGAAACGACGTCCTGGTTCTTATTAGAAAAAGAAAGGTGAGTTTTTTTTGTTATCATCTTTTGGGTTTATGTTAGAAGTTGCCTTGCTTTGTCTTATCCAATGCTTTTTTTTATTTGTTTTTTTTGCAGGTTAGAATAACAGAGGGAGCTTCTCTATATTCACTCTGTAGATCGTGGTCGAGAAACGGTGCTTATGAGGGTGTTCAGGTTCGCCTTTCAGTTTCTGTTTTCGCTTTTTGTAATTTAATTTAGAGTTGGTGAGTTGTGTTTATGTCATTATGGAATTTGCTTACAGAAGCAGCAAAGCGATACTGCACTACAGTGACATGTTTTCCAAAGCCTTTGCCTATGGTGGAGAAAAGTTTGCTAAAAGATTTAGTTGAAGAACCAAATAGTGAAGAAGACAAAGAGGTTTTCGTGTTTCTTCTTATTCCTTTCTATAATGCTAATGCTAAGTTTCGATGATCTAATATCATCAACTCTTTGATAAGCTTCAGGACGAGGAATCTGTGAAACAGTTGTCTGATTCTGATCTTTTGAAACGACATGTGGACCGTGCTAAGAAAGTCCGCGCTCGGTGAGTCACAAACAAACGTTTTTTTTTTGTCAAAATCAAAGTTTGTTTTCTTTGGTATGATTGCAGAAACAAAAGTCTGGGGTTTGTTTTTGTTTTCAGATTAAGAGAAGAGCGGCTGAAGAGGATCGTGAGGTACAAGGCAAGATGAGCTCTTCTTCTGCCACCATTTGGAGAGCAATGCAGGGACGAGTAGGGGATTTAAAAGCTTGGAAACCACTATGTGGATATTTACTTGCACTTGATTTAGTTATATATCATAAGTTACCTTAGAGGGGTCAGGGGTGTGTGTGTGTGCTTGTTCTCTATACTTGTCTCCTAGTAGATTTGTTAAAACTGGAATTATATTTTCTTATTAGCTTTGATGTGTAATAATCAATATATGGAATATTTTCTCATAGTTTTCTTTCAGTCGTTTTTGAATAAAAAGAATAAACAACCTGACGTTTTCCACTAGCCTTGAGTTCTAAGGGCATCTCTTTGTAGTTTGGTCTGTGATGTTCTGCTTCCAGTTTTGAAGAAGTGCTTTTGCAGAGTTGCAGATTTTCCGGTCTTTATGCTTTGTAAGATAGGCTATATGAGCCACGATCCTCTTTGTTTCCGGAGCTGTTGGGATTAGTCGTGAGCAAAGAGAGTGTGTCTACGTACACAAATTGATGTCTCTTTTGTAGACAAGAGAATGCCCTCTGCACTTGCCACATCTGCAGATTTATTTGCTATTTCAAACAGCTCCAGCGTCGTCTCTGTTGAGTTCTTCTTCACAGCAGAAAGGAAACTGCAGAAGCTTCCTTCGGTCGCAAGTTAGTTTCGTTGGTGTTTCGAAGTAGACTCCTGAGGTAATAAAGATGCTAATTTTCTATCAACTTTTTGCCTACTCATGTTACTTGAGTCATGTATGCTTACCAACTATTTAATTCACTCACCAGATTCTCATGATATACTGAATGATCAATTGAAATGATAACTTATTTTTCAGTTCGTTTCTGTATACTTGTATAGTACTTTGACACATGACATATTTGAATGATCGATTGAATGATAAACTCTCTCTTTAATCGTTTTCTGGAGTGAAGCGCTGCTGCAGGCCTACTTATTTAACTGTCTCTCAACATAAAAGGTTTTTTATCGGAACAGACTTTAAAAATTTAAATTTCACACAGAAAAATAAGTAGTATGAGCAGTCACACATTTATATATACACACGCAAAGTATATAGATATCATTACAGAAAACAAAGGTGCGTACACGCACACAAGCAGGTTACTAGCTAGTACATAGCAACGGATTCAATTGAATGTTATCATGCATGGAAGACAATACAATCAACTGATTTGATCCGTCGCTTTTTATTTTATTTTTATGTAAACGTGCACGATACATAGACAGACACACATCAAGATACGCAAACTATAGGATAATAAGTAGATAAGTTCCTCATCACGAGGTATTTATTCTTGTGGTCTTGATCGAATCCATCCATGCGCATCAGAGATACTCATGTGTGGAGAGAAACAAGAACTCAACCCCAATATAAATCGCATCATTTACCAGAAATCCGTTTGAAGCTTTGTAGAGTTCCTCTAGCGGCAAAAACTTACATTGCCCACAGCCGTCATTTGAGGAAAACCGATACACGATCTCTTTATCAAACAAGTAGATATTAAAATTAGCAAACGGCTTATATATATATATATATATATATATATATATATATATATATATATATAAAAGTAAGTTTTTGGTGCAACAAAGAAAAAAGTGTAATACCAGCTTCATGGTGATTGCGCTTGAATTGGTCCAACACTCGCAGTTTGTAGACAGCCGATGTTGCTTGCACTGGAACTTTACTCACAAAATCTGAAGCGAACAGATACAAAGACAACGAATTTTCTTTTCCCTCTAAGTCTCCTTTAGGGTGCATCTTTAAGTACCTGGTTGAAATTGAAAACACACATATGTATGTATAAGATATACTTCTCAATATGACACATGTTGTAATTTCCCTCTAGTATTGTCGTTATTTGAAACATTAATTAGTTATAAAGTATAGATATTCAACCATAATATATAATAAATTTAATAGAGGGCACATAAAATTTGGCATACCATCTCCGTGGTCCAACGGTGAACTCATAAGACGAATGTTGTTCACCATCGAAGGAGGAAAACTTAGTGATCTTCCATGTGAATCTAGAGTTATTCCGAGGCACCTCCATCAGTTTAAGGCGTTCCGCTGTCCCCAAGTTTGCACAGGTAAGGTTAGCCTTGAGAAATTTTGGCTGTTTTGTCTGTACTCCGGTGATCTCCGCACAGAAAACCGTTTTGTCGTTCACAAGATACTTTTCCCTCAACGCCTCTTGTGAGATGAAGCTGTTGTCCCCCCATGAATCATTCTCTGAATCGAAATCGTACTCAAACGCTGATAAGACAAACATATATCGCATATCAAATGTAAAATATAAAAACATCGTCAAAATAATCACTAATTGTACTTGTAAAATTTTAATATTTACGTTTGCATAATTCAGATGCTTCAGTCCGAGAGACTACACTGAGTTTGAAACTGCAGTTGACTCCCCAGTTAGAACCGGTAAACTGTTCATCGGTGAAGTGCAGAAAAAAGGATACGTAGTCCTCGGCGAGATCTGACCGAATTCCCAATTTCCTATATCGCCATTTTCAAGCCAACACGATCAATATATCCCCCTATACATTAAAAGAGAAGTCACTTTAGTGATTTCTGCTAATGTGGCACTCATAGAGGACACTCTCAAATTAATTCTCTTAATTCTATTGGTTGATTTTTGCTAATTTCTTTTTATTTATTTTAAAAATCGGCTGGGAAGTGTTAACCTAGAACCACTTAATTTAGACTTCCAAACACTCTCAATGTTAGAGTTATCCTAGAACCACTTAATTTAGACTTCCAAACACTCTCAATATTATAGTTAAATTATATTTGTATATAAAATATAATTATGTTTTCAACTACTTATATAAACTATTCACATACATTTGTACAAACAAATGTTAAATCAGAATTAGCCACCAAAATTCCACATATCAAATTTCATATGTTACTAAATAATAGTTTTAACACATATAATATTACAAGAGTAGTTAAAACATAGATACAAACTATTTCAGAATTTAAGTATTACTAAATAATACTTTAAAATTATATTTGTATATAAAATATAATTATGTTTTCAACTACTTATATAAACTATTCACATACATTTTACAAACAAATGTTAAATCAGAATTAGCCACCAAAATTCCACATATAAAATTTCATATGAACCGAATATAATATAAAAATTATATTAAAATTATATATAATAGTTTTATGCATTCAATTAAAAATTTCATTTGAACCGAATATAATAGTTTTATGCATTCAATATAATAGTTTTATGCAGAATAATTATATTCTTTTTAATGACTTAGCCTTATGCATTCAATTAAAAATTATTTAAATACAATCGTTGCTAATATGTGATCTTACATTATCCCAACTTGTAACTTTCTTTAATCTATTTTAATAAATCTATGAAATATAATTATTCATATTAAAAGTCTTACCTTATTTAAAAACTACATTACTTGCACAAGTTATTGATATGACAATACAAGTTTAGTCTTTGTATGTTTGTAGTTATGATTTGTAATGATGATTTTGATATGACAATACGAATTTGTATTGATTGAAATAAATAGTAATAAAACTATTATAGATACAATCGAACAAGATTTGTGATCTTACCTTATCACAAGTTGCAACTTTCTTTAATCATATCTAATTAATTTTTAAATCTATGAAATAAAATAATTCTTATTAAATGTCTTACCTTATTTAAAACTACATTACTTGCGCAAGTTATTGATTAAAGAATACAAGATTAGTCTTTCTTGCATGCCATGATGATTTTGATATGACAATACGAAATTGTATTGATTGAAATAAATAGTAAATAAAATAATTAATAGATTATAATGATTTATTTATAAATCCCCCATTTATAAGAAAAGGATACAAGATTAGTCTTTCTATGTTTGTAATGATGATTTTGATATGACAATACGAAATTTATTGATTGAAATAAATAGTAAATAAAATAATTAATAGATTATAATTATTTATTTATAAATCCCCCATTTATAAGTACAAGAATACAAGATTAGTCTTTCTATGTTTGTAATGATGATTTTGATATGACAATACGAAATTGTATTGATTGAAATAAATTCTAAATAAAATAATTAATAGATTATAATTATTTATTTATAAATCCCCATTTATTTATAAAGTTATTAGTCTTGAATTGTTTGTAATCATGATTCTGATTTAACAATACGAAATTAGACTTAATAGAAATAAATTATGAATTTAGCAAATAGTATTTAGTTTGTATGTTATCTAGGATTGTAATGATTATACATATTAAAACATATGAATACAAAAATAAATAAAGGAAATTTTTTTACCTATATATATTCTCATTCCACCCTTTGCCGAAAACCCTAATACCTTTCAACTTCTCTAAACTCTCTCTCGAAGACTCCTTTGAGTAACTTGTTCATATTTCTCTTCTCTCTCATTTTTAATCGGTTAATATTCATATTGTAGAATCCCTTCACGTTTTAGATGAGATTTGCATGTTGATCATTACATTGATGTTCATAGTTTAGAATTGTTATATTATCTTTTTAGTTTAATGTTCATAGTTCATAGTTTAGATGAGATTTGCATGTAGAGATTTCACCTTTTTTAAAGTTTAAAATTCGTATATCTATCAAGGGTGGAATATTGTCTTTTTTTAGTTTAAAATTCCATTACTATCTTACTTTAGTTAGAGATTTTGTTAGTATGTGAGTTTGGAATTTTAATAGACAAAAACCATTTTAATTTTTTTTTATATACGAATTTAATTTTAGATTATTATGAGAATTTGTTGTGATTGTATTCTTGATTTCATTTGTTTAGATGTAATAAACATGTGGGTGTGTTTTATATATCTATTGATCCATTTTAAATGATACTAAATGTTTAAAATCTTCAAACATGCAGAATAAATACTCCATGGCAAGTTCCAAAGATCTGAAGATGAAGGAGCCGGTGGTTGATGAATCGGCAACAAAATTCAAAGATGGTTACGATGAAGCCAAAAGGGAGACGACTGATCATTACCGTGCTCTCCTTCGACTTTACAAGCGTTATGAAGCTGTTAAGGCTAGGCATGTGGAGGAGGTCGAGGTTGAAAGACTCGAAGCCAAGCTTGAGATAATTGAGAAACTTGAGAAGGTGTATGATCCGTGAATGAGAAGGAGAGACTTAGAATTGAGCTGAACATTGCAAATGAGAGGTTGGCTGAGGTGAAAGTGCCATCTCGATTGGGCCAAGCTGGGTGAAGCTTGGTTGTGGGATTGATCTCTCTTCTAAAATCTCGGTTTAAGTTATATCTTAATCTCGGTTTATGGTTGCTTTTTAAAATTATGTGTTTAAGTTTGGATCTAATCTCGGTTTATGTATAATTATGGTTGCTTTTGAACTTAACTATTTATGTTTAATCAAGTTTGGTTTGTCAAGATATTGCTCTATAGTATTAATCCCACAAAATATATGTGGTTAGGTTTAAATTTGTTTATAGCCTTGAATATCATTAGTTAGTTTAAAATGGAGTAACATCGAACACAATAATTTATAACTAAATATAAATGATACTAAATGTATCATATCAAATTAGTTTAAAATGATGGTTAGGTTTAAATTGGTTTATAGATTGATGGAAGTATCCTAACCATATATTTGACTAAGTCACTAATTTATGGTTGATTAAATGAAGGTTAACAAAACGAATCATAATTATCTTATTGAATATTCACTTACACATGTGATTGAATTAGTTATGTTTGTAATGATTATACTTTTGAAATGACAAAATCTTTATGTGAAATGATTGAAAGGAAGGTAAAAATATCAAAATATATTTAGGTTATATGTTATGTACCTATGAAATCATATTCGAAACTAATCATTTCAACTTCTGCAATGATTACCGAAGAATTATTGACTATAATTAAATTTAAATAAGGTGAATCAATTAGTTGCATGCAAAATAGTTAAAGAAGATTTTGACATAATAAATACTCATTATGAGAATATATATCAGAATCAAATTAAAAGAGAAGACAAGAATAGGGAAATAACATTTATTTTTATGATTCGTTTAATATAAAGATGCCTTATTCCTTGCAAATGTCTTAATTGTGGAAATGTGTATTGAAACAACCTTATTCTAATCTTTTTAAATTGGAAAAAGATTATTAATCACTTTCCTTATATTCTAATTCAAAAACTTGCGCAAGACATCGACAATTAAATGAAAAAAATTAGTATTGAAACAACCTTATTCTAATCTTAAACTATTGGAAAAAGATTATTAATCACTTTCCTTATATTCTAATTCAAAAACTTGCGCAAGACATCGGCAATTAAATGCAAAAATATATGCGGACTTCAAACATAAGGAATTCTCGACAATATATAAGCAAATTTATACCCTAAGATATTATACAATACAATACAGTTTACTGATATAGAAGATATCTAAATACTCCATGGCAATGGTTCAAGCTACCAAAAATCGAGTTTCTTTTATCAGGCAATTGAGACCGTGTAAAGATACATGGCGTATTGAGGTTAGGATTGTTCGTTTATGGAGAAACTACAACAGAGATTCCGGAAACACCATCGAAATGGTTTTTGCCGATAAAGAAGTAAGTACATTACTTGATTTGTCATTTAGATTGTTGTGTTTTTTCTTTTATTCTCAATCCAACTATATAAGTATTTTCATTTCATCATTGTCTAGGGTACAAGAATTCATGCTCAAGTTGGTGAACAGCTCATAAATAAATTTGAAGGGAAACTAACAGAGGGCGATGCGAAAGTCATCCAGTTGTTCAAACTGTACGATGCTATGGGTGATTATCGGACCACCGCGCATCCCTACAAAATTGGATTCTTTCAAACTACTTTTGTTGGACCAGCGGATGACTTCCCAAGTGAAGTTCCAGAGAAGTATCTTGTGAATTACAGTGATATTATTGATGGAAAGCTTGATAACACTCGTTTGGTTGGTTAGTCAATTCATACGATTACTTAAGTTTCTGTTTATTTTCCGTGCAAGCGATTTAACTGGGATTTTAATTTCACCTTAACTTTATTATGTAGATGTTATTGGCCAAATAGTTAACTTTGGATCTCTTGAAAACAAAGTCATAAAAGGAAAAGATAATCTCAGGCTATTGATTGAGTTACGTGACCAACAGTAAGTTTAAATACAAAATCGTTTACACTTAATCTATGAGCTGAGCTTTGAATAATCTATTCATTAACCTAACTTTATATTATATACAATGATGTCAAGTTGATGTGTACTCTTTGGGGCTGTTATGCTAAACAAGTATACGATTACAGTATGTTAAACATGTCGACAATGATTATTTGTCTTATCAGGTTCTGTGCTATTAAAGAGTGGAAAGGTATAGTTCTTGCACCTATATTTGTTTAAATGGTTTATCTCATAAACTTATTAATAACCTCGTGCTATTGTAGGTGCTTACTCCATATCTAGCGGGTATAACTCAACCCATATTATGCTCAACCCAGCACTGGATTTAATTGATGATTTTAAAGCAAGGTAAGTCTCCAGTGTGACACCTACTCACAGCTAGATCTTATTGTATTTTCATTCGATAAGCATAGTCAAACGTGGTTGTCTTATCCCTTACTTTTATGTGCAGTCTTCCTAATGATTCACTTGCTCTTACAAACAACGATAGTAGCCAATGGTCTGTTGGTAGTGCTACATCTGTTCGTGCTAGGTTTTTTGTCACTAATGAGAGGCTAACCATAAGAGAGATCATTGATAGTGAACTGGTATATATACTAAACCAGCTGAGAATAATTATTTATACCAAGTAATTGAATCATTCTTATTAATTTGACTTGACATATTTGTATTTTGTAAGGTTGGTACTTTTGTCACTCTTGTCACTATTGAAAGCATAGATGCTGATCGTGGGTGGCAATATCTAAGCTGCAAATACCACAACAAAAAAGTCATGCCAACAACCAATGTTGATGCTGATAACCGTCCCTTGTTCTTTTGCACTACATGCGATAAGGAACACATTCATGTAATTTCAGGTAATGTTTTCTTTGGTCCTTGAGATAGCATGTTATTAAATGTATTTTTTTGAAAGTTTATAGTGACATTGAACGAGAGTAACGAAAGATATAAGTGCCATTTTATCGCATGTATCCAGATTCAAATTAATTGCCAATGTTAAGGACGACTCAGGTGAGGCAAAGTTTCTTTTGTTTGACACCAATGCTCAACTTATTGTGCGTCATCCTGCCGCTGAACTCTATGATGAGGTAGTTTTGATGAATCAATATTGTCTAATAAATGTAGAATATAGTTATTTTTATATAACTGAGTAAATATGATCGTAGGATGAAGATCCAGACATCTTACCTGAAGCGGTTAGCGATCTTTGTGGCAAGAGATTCCTTTTTGAGATTTCTGTTGATGCTGATAACATCAAGGGAAAGACCTCTCAGTATGTCGTTCGATTGGCTACTGAAGACCGTGAAATGATTGAGGAATTTGCTGCTTTGCCTCCTAAATCGGTATTAAAACAATAAAATAATAGCACTTAGTTAAGATAAGTGTTTTTAATCATGCTATTGAGTCCAACTCTTGCTGTTGCAGGTCCTAATGCTGCAGAACTCGGATGATATTTCCTCTGGTTCTGGTGATTTTTCAATGACTCCGATGTCTAAAAGAAAAAGCCAAGAAGATCTTGACATCAACCTTGAGGATCAACACTCCGTCAGCAAAAACCATCGAAGAAAATCAAGGGCGAGTGATCTCGAATATTTATGTTATATTTACTTTTAAACTAAAATGTTATGGCTTTGTCGCACTTTTGGAATCTTATTGTCATTTCATACCTTGATTTAAAGTACCTTGTGTTTTGGTTTTTAATTTATTTTATAAACATCTATTTGTGGCAAGATAACATGTCAACGTTGAAATTATATAAAACCATTTTATTTTTCGGAAAATAACATGTCAACTTTAGCTCCACCAACTCAATCTGGACGTGTTTACTGGATACCATGACAAGGGAAGAGATTCTAGAAAGCACGCGTTAGTGTGAAGTCCTTTATCGAGTATAATATGTAGGTTGAGCTATAAATCCAATTGATGACTGTAAAATTAATACTGTGAGTTTACATGTATTTCATTCAAATATATATTTTGATATTGAGAGTTTTAAAAATGCCCTACAATCGTCCATGTGACTTTGGGGCCCAAAGAAACAAAATATGTTTTCAAAGTTTCAATAATATACTTACCGATTCTAAAGCCCAATATCATATAACCTACAACCCTAAATTTAGTTTGTAAATGGAACTCTATAAATATTCAAAGATGTTTGCTTTGTAAAGAAACAAGATATCAATTAGAGTATTTTAATTGATACCTGCATCCGGTACCATGGAGCCGTCGAAATATCTATGGTCATTTCCTAAGAAGGTATTCTTATCTCTCGAGATCTATCTTAGTCCAAGGCCAGTTTTATTTGTGACCAAATTCTTTTTCTTCATCCAGGAATTATTCACATGGGATCAAGATGAAACTTGGTCATCGTTGTACCTTTGCGTAAGTCTTTTTATAAACTATTCCTTCGAAGTTTCATATTACACTTTTTATTATACTTCCAATTACTAAATATTATCCTTAAATCTTCTCAGAGATCCGAAAACAACGAGAAAAAGCAAACCATTGAAGAAAATGTGTGGCATCAATATCACAAGGTGACGACATTTACACACGATCCACGTCTACAAAAGTGGATGGATTGGATGGACATTAACAATCTCAATTCTGATTGTTCCAATCTCAAATCGGCACATCGGAAATTCATCAGCTATTTTGTTTGGGATCCAAAAGCTAAGACATGGAACCCGAAATTTAAGGTCTCCACCAAAATCAAGGGCGACTGATCTCGATGTTATTTTAAAATTACCCAAAATTTACTATTTTATGGCTTTGTGTTACATTTGCATTCTTAATTAACATAAGTACAATTGTTTTTGGATTTTATTTCATTTTCAAATTTTAATTCTATGGCTTTGTCTTACATTTGCATTCTTAATTAACTTAAATTATTCTCTGTAATATATATTTGTAGATTTGGATCATATTTATAATGATCTTATTTATTTATAACTTTGAATAAATTTATATATTTTACTATCTTGCTTCAACATTAACCGGAAGTTAGGAAAATAAATGTATAAAACTATAGGTAAATCTATTCTTGCCGGTTAGTTAAACTATTAATTTACGTAATGCAATTAGTTTTTGCTTAGGTGACCGGTCACAATTGTAAGCAGTTAATTATTATTTAAAACATATTTGCAAATTATTTCGATAAGTAATTTGAAAAGACACCACTTTCTACAGTTTCCTATATAATAAACTGTATGTGAACCATTGTTTCCAAAACCTATCAAAATCTTCTTCTCAAATCGAGTCTCTTCAACTTTGGTAAGTAAATTTATTGTAAATTTTGGTTTTCCTTTTAAGATATTGTATGTAGATCGATCTTTTTATATTTTGTTTCCCACTTTATCAAGATCTGAGAAAGAGAATATATATGAACGAATCGTACCTTCCTTTTCAATATATTGCATGTAGATCTTATCGGTTTTCTGTTTATTTTCTTATCAATTTAATCTTGAGTAAATAGTTTTCTATCCTTCATAAGGATTTTTACAGAACCCCATGTTCATAATCATCTTAGGGTTATAATAATTTTGGATAGAAAACGTCAACCAAAAGGAAGTTAGGTGTGAGTAATTCCTGTGGTTCGATGACTTTTTATCTATCCATCATAAGGTTATTTTTTAAAACCCCAGTTTATAAATCTTATTAAATTTGTTTCTTTGGATATATGATAGTGTTTCAGAATTTTGAGATATTATGTAACCAATTGCATATTGTTTTCCATTAAACAATTACTTTCGGTTAAATACTCTATGTGTTCTAACCAATACTCTTTCAATATAAATCCAGACCAAGATCTCAATGGCTTTCAACAGGAATCTTAGACTCAAGTCTCCCATGCATGAGGATTTTGGTATTTCTTTAGAAGAAGCATTCAACAAGGAGCGGAGGACCAAGAAGCATTACCAAGCCAAGCTCTGGATGTGCAAGCAACTTCATGATGCCATGATCAAGAAACATGATGAGGA
This sequence comes from Brassica nigra, assembly GCA_016432835.1. Classification (NCBI taxonomy): domain Eukaryota; kingdom Viridiplantae; phylum Streptophyta; class Magnoliopsida; order Brassicales; family Brassicaceae; genus Brassica; species Brassica nigra. The sequence goes on from CM028244.1 coordinate 58,612,564, forward strand.
GCGTCAAGTCTCGTATACAAGGCAAACTGGAACTGTTTGAAGAACTCTTCAAAGACACTGCACTGACCGAATTGAAAGAGAAGCTTGAATCTCAACTTGTTCTTGCAGAGGCCAAGGCCTGATGTGAAGATTCCCATCGATTGGTACAGGTTGAAGGAGCCACAGATGTTTGAGTAACCGCTTCCGTTTCTTAATATCATGAAGTTAAAAGCGTTTAATGTTGTTCGATATTATGGTTTTCTGTTTGGATCATATTTTCTGGTTTTGTTAAACAAGTTTTATAAAACATGGTGCAAATGGTTTTATATATATCATTATTATAAAACTGATTATAAGTATTAACAAAACATCAAAGTTAATCTTTTACTTTAACTTTTAATAAAAACATTGTCATATGTTATATTCATATTTTTGATTCGGTTAGTCCGTGAATATATTGAACCCACCAGACTTATGCCTAAAGTAGGTAAGCCCTATTTCAATCCTATAAACCTAAAGAATATGAACACTAAATCCTACGTAAATTGTTAAGATAGTAATGCAAAAAGATAAGTAAAACCACAATGTTATATTATTGGTTGACAATAAATTCATGTCTATGCCGAACAAAAATGAAGAATATATTACTTGACCAGCACTCATTTTCCTTAATCTTATAAATTTGAATATATTGTAAATCTAAAGAATATCAAGACTTAAATCCTTACTACTTGACCACTACTCATTTTCCTTAATACTAAAAGATTTACTTGCCTTTTTAGAAGCTTGCCGGCTGGTCTCTTTTGCACGGATCTTTTCATTCAAATAAATGACGACATTCCTTATTGCTTTCTTAATAAAAGATTATAGAATATATTCAATTACTTGACAACTACTCATGTCCTTAGTCGTAGGATTTATAATTTTGGCATGCTCAAACAAGTGTATATAGTCTTTCCTTTCCACTCAATCCAACGTATATTTTATAGTACCTAGGTTTCTCAGCTTCCTCTTATAAATACACTTTATATGCAGTCATTCTATATCCATTAAATCGCCAAAGAGGTTACAATCTCCACTCTATATCTGTGTGGTTTATATCTATTTTCTTTATGTTATGATAATCGATTAAGTTGTGGTTTTTTGTCATGTAATAATAAACAGTATTTTTAAAGCAATGGAAAGGATGAGGAAAACAATTTCTGAAATTATTGAAGAAAAATCGGTAAATATTTGCTCCTCACTGAACCGCCAAGCATTTAGAATTATTGTTTTAGGTAAAATAAAATGATATCACTACATATTTATTGTTATCATTGAAATAAATCAATAATAGGCTGGACAGTACGTGGTTGTTGCAACAATTGAGGCTGTTGATTTGGAAAAATCTTGGTACTACATTGCCTGCAATTTATGCAATAGAAAAGTGGTAAGCAAAGGAGATGCTTTTGATGCTATTGACAACCATGTTGAGTTGAATCCTCGATACAATTGCATGGCATGCAAGAAGGATGTTGAACATGTTATTCACTGGTATAATAAAGTTTAACATTCATCAATCTTGATACCTTTATAATCTCATGTAATTATATGTTCTGAAACTAATTACAATTTTGAATTATTTAGTTACTACTTGGTTTTGGTATCTGATGAATCAAAAGCAAAATCCAAGTTTTTGCTTTTCAACAATGCTGCTCAGAAACTCATGAGGAGACCTGCTTTTGAGTTAGTCCAAGAGGCTGCTGAGGTATTTCCTTCATTTCTAATATAGGGATATCAGAATAGATCATACAATTATATTGATTTGTGAACCATAATTTTATTTTTTTACAGGAAAATCCATATTTTTACCTCAATCTCTAACAGATTTAATTGGGAGGCAAGTTTTATTTTGGATCACTATCAGATCTGATGGTCTGAAAGAACGAAATTCAACATATGTAGTTGATTACCTGGTTGTGATGCAGAAATGATTCAACACTTTCATCCACATGTAATATTAATCTTATAAAAATAACTCAATCTTAAAAATATGCATTAGATATATTCTAAACTAAGTGCAACATTTTATGCAGGCACATGTTGTGATTTTTAATGATTATGACTCGGAAGAGGAATTTGTATGAGCTGCCCATGTAAAGAAAGAGAAAGTTGAAGTTCATGATGCATGTAAAAGTGGATGAGCTTAAGATATGATTTGTTTATGTTTTCTTAAATTTTCTTTATTTTCCCAGTGTCTCTGTTTTTGGTTTTATAGTTGAAAACGCCAAATAATTCCTTTCATTTGTTTCGTTTTTAAATTATGAAAGCCTTTAAACAGATTGCTACAATTGGAATTTTACACAGTTTTAATTATTTCGCTTACGTAAATATTGAATACTTTTAGTGAACCTATATTTACCCCTCTATTATTTTTACATTATAAAACAATCTTACAAAATCATAATCATTAAATAAACAATGTAAAAGAAGATCGTAAGAATTATATTGTCATAAAGCGGTTTCCAATATAGAGCATATAGTAACGTATTATTTCAAGTATTATTAATTTTATGAGAGTGGTCAATCCTTAATAAGAAAAGGAGATGGTAAGAAATTGATAATCAGCATCAAAACAATGTAAAAGATTATAGTAAGAATTATATTGTCATAATTGAAGTTTTCCAAAATATGATTTCATATCTTCTTGCAAGTAATAGATTCTAGAATAGGCAACACTTTGATAAGGAAATTTTATAAATCTTTAAGTATTGTACATATAATTTAAATTGATTTCTTCGATTTTCTTCTATCTTCAATAAAAGATAGAGTTTATTCAATCCGTATTTCTAATTACATACGATTCAAGTTGCCGATAGTGTTTTATCTTACTGAAAACACAAGCTTTCTCAAGGATTTGGAATCATGAAGAGAATCAATCCACCCATAGACAATGGGAATAAATCACATAAGAAAGCCAGACAGGGTATGTTCTACTGAAAATAAACAAAATATCTAATATATTTGTGGGGGTTCGTTGTATTGAAAACAATGAATGATAGAATTACGTCTAATGATATGGGTTAATGTATTCTTTAATATGTTATTGCAGCTACTAATGACAAAGAGAATATGGTTGTGAGGAACATAACACAAAAGTCATCTATCACAGATGTTTCACCTTCACCAAGTATCCAAAATCCTTTTAGGGTGCCCTTAGAGAATGTTACGAATCAAGTATTTCGACCCATTATTCCACGCCCATCAGAGTCTAATCCGTCAAACTTCTTTGAAAATTCATCGACACATACTGTCCCATTAAGTTGTGTTTTTGATAGTTTGAAAGATATGACACAGAGAGCAAGAGTTGCAAGAAAGGAGATACTGGATAACAGAAGAACAATAGGGCTTACTACCTCAATAGAGGTAAGTCTCCTTAGAGCTTGAAATTTTCCCCATGTTGATTCTTATTAATCTTTTGACAATAATATCCGAACTGACTATTTTATGTTCATTACATTCCACAGTTACAAGGATTTTCAAGCCAACAAAGCCATCACTTGTACCAAATTCGAGTAAAAGTTTTATTACAATTAACAGATTAAAGAATTTAGGGAGAATTACTGGAAGAACCCTTTTTCACAATTAGCTTGCTTATTTATCTTTTAATTTTACTTATGTCTGCAGGCACCCATACTGAAACTCAATCTTCCCTAGCAGTGCAAATTTGAGTGGTTCTGGAAGCCCGCACCCTGCGATTAATAGAATAGGTTAGTAATAACTGCATTTTATATACATATCGCTTTGTATTATAAATCGTATACAAATAGTAAAGACTAATAATTAGGCTTTCGCGCAATAACAAGTGAATCATAGAAAAATTCTATTGTAATCTTCTTAGGTAGAATTGGTAGCCAAGAAGGTATTCAACGAAGTACCACCATTTCAGCCAGGAAACGAAAGACTCTTGGATCACCTCCATCGGTGAATTCAAAGACAAGACAAACGAAAGGTAACAACGGTTCTTATGACTTTGTTCCGTATAGCTATTCTATGCTGCTATTCAATAAAGTGCGACTAAACTTAAGCAAATATTAACAGCAAGGCAAGGTTCCAACATGACAGGACAATCAAATCAGACTCTTCCAAGATTGTTTGTAACAGATGCAAATCCTGAAGGTATTTTTATCCACTGTTTCAATTGTAGTAATATTATGACTCACTAAAGTTAAATATTTATATCATACGAGTTATTAGAAATTTTTAGCTCTAAATGTTTATCTTTGTATGTCAGCTCCTCGGCGGTAGACTTTTATTTATATGTATAAATTAATATTTTTCAGCTATTCAAAGACCATTCCAGCAAACAGAAACAAATCAATTCGTTCCTCCACCAAGGTTCATCGTCGAGAACCATCCTGAAGGTAAAATATATTTTCCATCTATATACATGAGACAGAAAATTATATTCATGGATCATATGTATTTGACTATGTCATACAATTTTTCATGCAGCTTACAATAATCGATATGAAATGGAGAGTGACTCTGAAACTGAAAATGAAGATGACGAGAATCAAACTTACACTAACTATCCTGCTGGAGAGTCTTTGATAACCCCATCACCACAACATATCCCACAACAAACGAATCACACAGTTACACCGCCTATTATCATCGGGATACAAAAAATGGTAATCACCTTGGTGTCAAATTAAAATATTGTTTTATTCGTAACATATCTCATTGCACATGTTAATAATTTTTAAAATTTTTAATAATTTTTAAAATTTCTTAACTTACTTCTCCTACAAAATTTAAATAAACTAATTTTTTAATGAAGATATGTTCTTAAACAGGTTATTACGACGACGGAGATCCAGTTTGGAATTGTAAGCATTGTCAAGCATATATGTGGTATGGTGAAAGAATTGGAAAACGCCGTCGTAGTAACAATCCTGTCTTCACAATGTGTTGTAAAAGTGGTAAAGTTGTGCTTCCTCGCATGAATCCTCCAATGGAGTTAATGACTTTGTTATGCAAAGGAGACGAGTTAAGCAAACATTTTCGAGAGTTTATACGAGCTTACAATATGATGTTCTCTTTCACATCTCTTGGGGGCAAGATTGATCATTCTATTAACAATGGTCGTGGACCATTTGTGTTTCGAATGTCCGTGAGAACTATCATCGTATTGGTGATATAGTCCCCGAGCCTGGAGAAGCTCCAAAATTTTCCCAGCTGTATATCATTGATACTTTAAATGAAATCAGAAATAGACTTGATGCTTATGCGGGTATTTTCATGACTTTTTAACTTAATGTGTTCATACTATATATTGTTCAGACTGCAGTATGCCTTATGTTTTGTGAATTTTATTTTCTTTGAATGAAAAATTTGTTCCAGTCTGACAGAGATGCTGCTAAGAAACTAAGAGAACCACTTGTTCTTCTTCTGAAGAATATGTTAGATCAGTGTAACCCTCATGTTAAGGCTTTTAGGTATGCAAGAGACAGATTCGACGTGGAAGGATCTACAGGTTATAGGATGAGGTTGATTGAGAGTCGACAATCTGATGGACGGACCCATAATCTTCCGACTGCAAATGAAGTGGCTGCTTTGATACCTGGGGATTTTGTTTTAAATATGGAACCTCGAGATATTGTTCTAGAGTACAAGTGGAAAGTTGCAAAGGATAAGTGAATTACATCCGGATTTGCCTCTGCAATATCCACTATTGTTTCCTTATGGAGAGGATGGCTTTCGATTAAATATTCCTATTGGTTTTGAAGACAGTAAGAAAGCAAAGAATATAACTATCGTGAATACTTTGCATTTCGTATTTTAGAGAGGAGGTGTGAAGCACCTACAATTCTGAGATCAGGCAGATTGTTTCATCAGTTTCTTGTGGGCCTACACAATGATAGAATCCAGTAGACTGCGTTACTTGTGGATGAATCAGAAAAGCTCGGTCAGATAGTTACGATGCAATCCAGAAAGCAGCTGCAAGAGGTGGAGCTAAGATGGCTCAGCAAGGAAGCCGAATTTTCATTCCAGCAACTTTCACGGAGGAAAAGATATATGAAGCAGCACTACTATGATGCCATGGCTCTGTGCAAGTACCATGGATTTCCAGATATTTTCATCACTTTTACGTGCAATCCAAAATGGCCTGAAGTTACAAGGTATCTGAAAAAATATTACCTGACCACAGAAGACAGACCAGAAATTTTGTGTAGAGTTTTCAAGATGAAACTCGATAATCTTATCGGCTGGTTGACAAAAGGGCGGCTCCTTGTTTGGCCCTGTTGCTGCAGGTAAATCTCATTGCACATGTTCTCAAGTGATGCTTATATTAATTGTTATCTGTTGGTAAGAACTACTTTAGATAGTATTTTTTTTGTTAAAATTTCTAATTCCTTTTTTATTTCATTTTGTCAGTAATGTACACGATTGAGTTTCAGAAAAGAGGAATGCCACACGCTCATATTCTCGTCTTCATGGAAAAGGAGTTAAGTTTCCAACAGCCGATGATATAGATAAGATTATTTCTGCTGAGATACCAGACAAGACTGTAGATCCGGACCTGTATGAAATCGTTGGTGATTGTATGATGCATGGTTCTTGCGGTGCAGCAAAGAAGGATAATGTATGTATGGTTAACGGGAAATGTTCTAAGATGTTTCCGAAACCTCTCAACATGAACACATCGATTGACGCAAATGGATTTCCATCTTACATGCGTCGTATTGATGGTAGGTTCGTTGAGAAAAATGGTATCAGATTAGACAATGGATATGTTGTACCATACAATAGAGACCTTATGCTTCGATATCGCGCCCATATGAATGTCGAGTGGTGCGTCCAAACAAGAGCTGTTAAGTATCTTTTCAAATATATCCATAAGGGACCTGATTACGCTTCAGCTGCAATGGATAAAGAAGATGAAGATGGCGTCATTGATGAAATCAAAACATATTACGACTGCAGGTATTATTTTATTTAAAGCAATTCGTTTTACTGTCTACAAATTACTAAATTCTTTATCGTATATTTTTAAAATAATTATTTTTATTTCAATTGTATTAATAATAGATAGCTAAAAAAATAATTTGTATGCTATGCTATGTGTGCATCAAACGAAAATAATACAATAATCTATTAATATTAGTAAAATATTAAGGATATGTATACGCTTTTCCAACTATATAATATCATAAATGATAATTTATGAGCCTTGTTTTATACAATACTATTAAAATATTATGAAAAAATATAGTTTTACTGTCTTTCATATTTTAAGGTATACGATCGTCCTTTCTAATATATGTTTTCGTATTTGTTAATTAGATATATTACTGCATGCGAGTCGTCGTGGTGGATTCTTGCTTTTCCTACACATTTTCGTACTACTTCTGTGGAGAAACTTGGATTTCATCTTCCGAATCAGGAGCTGGTGTTTTTTGACGAAGATGAACCTATTGAGAATATTCTCAAAAAAAAAACTGTCAATCAATCCATGTTTTTGGCCTGGTTCATAGCAAACAAAAAATATCCAGAGGCAAGAGAGTTGACATATGCCGAATTTCCAACAAAATTTGTTTGGAAATCAGGTACCAGAGAATGGGTACCACGGAAACGAGGCTTTGCGATAGGGAGGATTGCGCATATTCATCCATCACTTGATGAGCTATATTTCTTAAGAGTATTGCTAAATTGGGTAAGAGGGCCGACATCATACGAGGATATAAAAACAGTTGATGGTGTTTTATATGATACATACGAAGATGCTTGCTATGCGTTGGGATTGATGGACGATGACAAGGAATTTATAGAAGCTATCAAAGATTGCAGTGATAATAGTTCTGCCACGTATGCCAGGAAGCTTTTTGCGAGAATGTTGGTATCCAAAACTATATCTCAGCCTCATGTCGTGTGGGAAGCTACTTGGGAGTATCTTACCGACGATATTCTTTACAAGAAACGGCGAGAAACTGGACGACCTGGTCAGCCTTTTGTCTTATTAAACTTTTTTTATTTAAAAAACTTCCTCTCTTCTACTTATTAAATTTATCATTCCTGCAGATATGAACTTGACTATAGAGCAGATCAAAAACACTGCTCTTACTGAGATAGAAAATCATTTGCTCAGCAATGGTCGTAGCCTGAAGAAATGGCCCCTCATGCCAAAGCCAGAAGATTTTGGCTCTTACGAGGGCAATCGCCTTATAGATGATGAGCTTAAATATGTTGTTGAAGATCAGCTAAAGGAAAATGAAAGACTTATGGAGATGATAACAGATGAGCAAAGAGGGGTATACAACCAGATTCTGGATGCAGTTTTAAATGATAGCGGTGGAGTGTTCTTTCTTTATGGTTATGGAGGCACAGGAAAAACCTTTGTATACAGAGCACTCTCATCGGCGATCCGATCTAGACGTATGATTGTTCTAAATAACGCATCCAGTGGAATTGCTGCATTATTGTTGGAAGGAGGTAGAACCGCACATTCCAGATTTGGTATTCCGATTGATGCGACGAGTTCAGTACTTGCAAGAAAATGGAGCCAGGATCGGATCGTGCAGAATTGGTTAAAGCGGCCAAGTTAATTGTATGGGATGAGGCGCCTATGATGAGCAGACACTGTTTCGAGACGCTGGATCGTTCTATGCGTGATATTATAAGATGTTCTGAAGACAAACCTTTTGGTGGTAAAGTTGTTGTTTTCGGTGGAGACTTCAGACAGATTTTACGGTTATACCGGAGGTGGTAGAGCAGAGACTGTTTTGGCAGCTCTGAATTCGTCATATCTTTGGGAGCACTGCAAAGTTTTGAAGCTAACAAAAAACATGAGATTGCTCGCTGGTCTTACTGATGATGCCGCAAAAGAGCTTCAATCTTTCTCACAATGGATTTTGGATGTTGGAGATGGAAAAATAAATTTGCCTAACGACGGTCAAGTTGAGATTGACATCCCTTCTGATTTGCTGATAAAAAACAGTGGAGAAGATCCTATTGAGACTATGGCAAAGGAGGTTTATGGACAAGCTTTTCAGACCTCAGGAGATAAGGATTTGTATAGACATCGAGCTATTCTCACTCCCACAAATGATGAAGTGGATAAAATAAATGATTACATGCTTTCGCAGTTGCCAGGTAACAGGTTTTGTGTTTACTCTTATATTCCAGTATCTTTTACATGTCACTAAAGAAAATGATTTACATATGCTTTCAGGTGAAGAGAAGGTTTACCTTAGCTCGACAGTATTATTCCATCCGATGTTGACGTAGAAGAAATTGTTGTATATCCTGCAGAGTTTTTGAACAGTGTTAAAGTGGCTGGACTGCCTAGACATAATTTGAAGCTGAAGGTTGGTGCTCTATTATGTGTCTCCGTAACATGGATGTTGCAGATGGATTATGCAATGGTCCTAGGCTAATTGTTACTCAGCTACTTCCCCGTGATAGAAGGTAGAATTATAACCGGAAACAATATTGCTGGAGAGAAGGTTTGGATTCCTAGAATGTTTGTAACACCACCTGACACAAAGTTTCCCTTCAGAATCGTCGAAGACAGTTTCCGGTTACATTAGCTTTCGCGATGACTATCAACAAAGTCAAGGTCAAACACTAGAAAGTGTTGGTTTGTTTCTGCCTAGGCCAGTGTTCTCTCATGGTCAGCTCTACGTTGCACTTTCAAAAGTTAAGTCGAGATCTGGATTAAAAATCCTAATAACTGGTAAAGAAAGGAAGCCGAGACAAAAACATTGAATGTTGTCTACAAACAAATTTTCCAGAATATTCCGTAGACAAGGTACCTAATTGTTATCTACATTTTCCAATAATTTTTAAAAATATATAAACAGTTACAATTGTTTTTTTTGAATTTGCCGATGGGTAGTGATGAGTATGAAGATCGATTACAATTAAATTGGCAATCAGTGTTTCCGACTATTCGATCATGGTATGTTACTTTAATATTTTTCTCTTCAATAATCTAGAAAAGAATAAATCTTTCAAATTATGTAACATGTCCACTTGCTTACAAAATCAAATACATTTTTGCAGGTTTGTAATGGAAGTTGTTTTCATTATCGAGACAAGTACTTCATACTTGATATAATTTATGGATAATAATTTCATTTTATTATATTTTCTTTTAATAATTCTACATAAACTTTTGATAAAATAAAACATAATCATTATAATTTACCCCAAAATAAAGAATTACAACACATATACAATACAATTCTAATTAGTGATAACCCCACTTCTAAAACTATACAATATTAATTCCATATTTTGAATGAAAGTATCTGCTTAAACAGGAAAATTATTTTGGGACGTTGCAATTATGCATACCGGAACAACTACCTCTTGATACTGAAGTTACTTTGTTCCATCTAGACTCTTGGTAAATATCGAGTACCAACATTTTTCTGTGCCTGATGCTTTCTCCCAAAGACGATGGTCTTATGATATAAAATCCGTTCTGCTAAAACTTTGTATCACTAATTCCCTAATCTGAATCTGTTTATGCCCATGAGTCTTGGTCCTAGTATATATATATAGTTGTTGAATATGCAGTTTTATTGTTTATAAATTTTATAAATTTTAGTAATTTATATTTATGATAAATAAACAAAATTGTGTAAAGTATCATTATATTTTCATGCACGAATAGAAATATTTATATGTTTTAATAAATTTTAAGTCATTTTAATTTATATTTTGAAAAAAAATATTTTCTGATCTTATTAGATTTGTGATCTCATTTATAATAATTTGGATCAGTTCATGTACAATATGTTGAGCTCCACCTATTCTGTTAAAATTAACAATTTTTTAGTTAAGTTAGAATTCAATAAATATTTTATGAGTTTCATTTACACTGGTTTATTTTCTTTGATTTGTAAATATATTTATACAAGTTTTTTTTTTATAATTTGACATATGTTGTTTTGGGAAAATATATAAAGTTAGTGTTGCATTAACAAATACTTTAAAAATTTTAAGATATTGATATATGTCATTTGGATAAAATTATAAAAATTTGAAATGTTGAGGGAGTTGCATAAGCAAACCAAATCAGAAATATTTGAAACTCCATTGATTAGTTACGATTTCATAATGTACTTATACCCAAATATTTGAAATATTGTATCTATCTTTATGTTATCTTCTTAATTAGATATTGAAAATCTAATATTTTGGATCAGTTCAGCTGTATATTTTTTGGTATGTTGAATTGAATTTATTCTTTCAAATTGATGAACAATGATTTTTCTATTTAATTTTAATGTTTAAAATTAGATGACTATTTCCTTGACTTCTAATTCAGTTCATGCTCTCAGAATTATAAATATATGTATAAAATCTGATGTATGTTGTAAAATCGGAAAACAAAAATATAACATTATAAAAGTGAAAATAAAAACAATATTGACATTAGATGAGCAGTTTATGTTGTTTAATAATATTATTTATCAAAATATTTTTAGCCAACTACATATATCTCGATTTATGTTATTTAAATTATTTTTGTAATCGTCTAACTAAAGAAACACATATAAATATTTTTTATTGATTTCAAGACATATATTATGTTGCTTAAGATTATGCTTTAAAGGGAATATTGTTTCTTTTGTTAATATCAAAATTATTTTATGAACTTTTTTTTTATAAAATCACATTATATATAAATCTATTTTCTCTTTTAATTAGTTTTATAAATTTTACAAATATTTCTTTTGGTTATATATGTTATTGGAAAAAGGGAAACTGAACTGAAAATTTATTTGAGAAGAAATACTAAAAATAATGGTAATTAATTAATTAATGGTATCTCGTGTGGCACATAGATTTTTCAAATAGTATTATATAGATTATGTTAAATTAAAAATGTATATAATACTTATCTTGTTTTAGCATGTCTTCCTAAAAACAAGAAAAGTATTAATCTTGTTAAACTAAAATGCAGAACCGTGTTGAGTAGATGACTCACCATTTGAGACCAAAAGCATGGAAATCCAGTGACTCACATTCCTTAACTTTTTCAGTCATTAGCTTAGACATTCCATCAACCAACATGAAGTGAGAGTTGTTGCGTTTCTTTACCTGATTTCTTATGTTGTCTAGATAGAATACACGTAAGAGAGTTAAATATATATAACGAACCTTCAAGTGAACATATATGTAATAAATTAATTATATGTATGAAAGTTTTATATATATATATATAACGAACCTTTAAATAACATTCGGTTTAGGAGGCTCAATCTAAATAACATTTTTTTTTTGTAGAAAGGGTTTTCAAATTTTTTAATTTTATTGCTCTCTAGTTGGTCTGTAGTTTTGTTTTGGGGTGAGAAGAAGGTGGTATGTGTGTCTATATATAGGCAAATTCCTTGACGAAGGGAGTTCAGTTGGTATCTAAACCAAACCAGATATGGATTATTATCTTCCAAAAAAACATTAGAGATGTGATGGTAAGAGAATCCCATCCATGGATATGCTTATCTGAAATTCTCACCGATAAAAAATTGCTGGTAATTTAGAGTGTTACAGGTTTAAACACAATGGTCGTGGGTGCAAATGCAGAGTTTGCGGACTGTAAATAATTGGGATTTCACGAGTTATTAAACAATCGATAAGTTGAAGTTAATGATTTCCTATTCGAAAAACATTTTAAATGATTTCCTTGTTCTTAATTATTTTTGCCTTGGAAGCATTCCCGTATAGGATTGTTATTTTGTAACCTCTTTGTCTGATTTATATGATATTAACATGTTTAGCAAAAAAAAAAAATTAATAAGATTAACGAACGATTAGAAATAATATGCTTTTATGACTATTTTATTAACAAATCCTTATTTAGTAATAAATTAACAAAATTGTTAATTTATAGCGAAGAAAATAAGTAAAAATTCAGTTTACGGGAAGGCAATTGAAACATGGTTTTCTTCTAGATAAATCTTTCAATGGTGATGTCTAGCTAGGTTGTAAAATGTCTTTTTTGTTGAATTAATTTAATGTTCTTTCAAAAAAATAAAAAATAACAATATTAACGCATATGCTTATCAAAATATCACAAATAATATTATGATCATAAAATAATTATAATATTATGTTTACTTATATTTTGAAGTTTAAATGAAAATTTTAATGTCAATTAAGAAATTATTTATTTATGTTGATTAATATTAGATTTTTAGTGTTTAAAATGTTATAGAGAATATTTTGATTTTGTCAGTATAGATTTTGATATTGGTTGATTGTTATAAATTTTATCTATATATATATGTAGCTATAATATCTCAATTTTAGTTTTAATTTAATATATATATATATATATATATATATATACACATCTGTAACAGTAAATGTTAAAAGAAATCAGTTTTCAATAGAAGAGGTTTGGAACTATAACGGTTAAAAGTGTTTTTTTTGTGTGATTATTAGCAAACAATCCTATCACCTACATACACACACAGATTTTTAAAAGGCAATAACGATAAAATAACCAATTGTGATCTTAATGCACTGCTGCTAATTTATGGTCTCTTAGTGAGTCTGAGCACAAATCGAGCACTTGCTACTTTATGTATATATATATATAATACTTGAATTGCTCTCTATGAGTAAAAAAGTTTTATTTATATTTATCTTGTTAAAAACGTGTATGTCATTTTAAATAATTGTTTAAAAATGAATTATTTGCAAGTTACTTGTTTTTTGCTCTACTATTTGCCATTTGCAAGTATTTATGAGTTATTCACAAATATTTTTGAGTAATTTAAAATAACTTTTATAATAAGATTTTTACTTTATTAGAAATAAATAAGAGTTTACTTTGCTTAATCAATTAAAAATAGGAGTTGCTCAAACGAAATATGTATGCAAATTATAACAATAAGAGTGAGCAAAAACACAAATCTCTCGATATATGAATATTTTAAAAAAAAATTCCTACCAACAAAATGTCTTCCCTGGAGGAATAATAAGTAATATTAAACCAGGTAATGAATTATATATAGAGTATTTGCAGGCCTAGTCTAATTTATAGGTAGTTTGCTATGTTATTTGTTTTATATTTGGAAGTATATAAAGTTTGCTATTTGATACCTGAGGCAATAACGAATACTAGAAAAATCAATAACATATGCGAGATGAGTAACGAGTATTTGTGCTCAATCCTAACAACTATATTTTAAATTTAATTGGCTTAAACAAAACTGATTAGTTAAAGAGCGACGTGTCATCAAAATTCCCCAACAGATAATCATAGTGTTTTCTTTGAGACCATCATTCGTCTCTTTTTCTATGTTGTCTTTATTTTTATTTTTACTATATATCTTTTACGTTTTGCACAGAGAAGTATCCTAATATCAATTACTTTTAATCGAAATAATAATTAAAAAGAATAAAAAAATTCAAAAATAAATAAATAAATGATAAAAATAATAAAACAATCACGAAAATAATGTTTGACACATAATTATAATCAAACACTTTCAATTGCAAATATGGTTATGTTATGCTTTATTTTGGTGATGTAATCTTTTGATCTTCTTTATTTTAGGTCATCTAATTTTATTTATGTTCTTAGATTTTCTTTGTCATGTTGTTTTACATTACATCTCTAGTTCAGACTGTTCAAATATATACTTCTATTTTTCTATTAGTTTTAAATTAATATTAAGATATCTTTTGGAATTAATAACCTCTTTTTAAAAAAAACTCTACATTATTTGGATAAATCTTTGTGATATGAAGATAAACCTTTTCATTTGTGTTCTTAGTTTATGGTTTATTTTGTTATATCTTGTTATATTTCTTTTTCGATTATTTTCTGAAATCTTTATTTTGATGTATTAATTATTTATTGTGGTTTTCCTCTATGTTTTGTTAGTTTTCATTACCTTGAGTTTAATGAGTAAATAATAACGGTTAAATCCATTCTTTTCTAAATTTGCATTGACCTTTTTTGTTGAAACATCAAATAAGAATTGTTGATGGATTGTTCTAATTTTTATTCTTATGAATTTTTCTTATATCTTTTTGAAATTTATGTATTGTTTTATATTATGTATTTTGACTATATAATGTATTTCTCTAAATTTGGAATGTTTCTTGTTTATATTGTTATTTCTTTTTCATATTTTTAAAATTATATATGTTTTATTATGTATTAATTCTGTGATTTTTCATAAACCTTTTCAATTTCTCTTAGTTTGAGTTTAGTTATTTATAATGATTTAAAATAATTTATAGTAATTTAATGTTTTATTAAAGGATTTGGTTTAAGAACTGAGAAAATGATAAACGTGGGGTGACTATCAAATACTTTAAATGTATGCTGATATGGTACCTATAAAATGAAGAGTGGTAACATGGCTCAGTGTAAAAATTGTATGTTTACTTCTTTTTTTTGTGCAACCAGTATGTTTTACTTTATTAATATAAATAGATAGATTAGATACTCATAGACCACTATTGGAAAAGATCTAAACTCTTTAAACTTTTCAATAGTATTTTACTTTTAGTTCATTACAAAGCTTTTTCTTTTAAAACTTTTCAACAGTATCAGATTGAACTTCTAAACCTAACCCCTAACCCATAAATCCCACTCCTGAGAATTTAAACACTAATTTCTAACTTTACAACCTTAAAAATATATGTTTATGTTTTCTTTACTGAATGATATTTTGTCATTTTTCATTAAATGTTATTTTAAGAATAAAATATATTTCTTACAATACCTTAGGATATTTTTCTTTAATATGGGGCAGAACGCATTCGATTCTTTTCTTTAACGCACTAAATGCGGCCATGCATTCGATTGTTTTTTTTTTTGCTAAGAATGTAAATATTATTTCATGAAATAAAAGTCTGAGGTTTACAAGATGTTATAAACAAAACACGTAAGACCTATAAACTTGGTTCCACGACAAAAAAAAAAAGAAGTAAAAACATGAAAACAAAGACAATTGATACTTTAACCGTTCTTGGGAGAATAGGAATAGAAGTATCAATACAAACTGGAAATACCGGGGTGAGAGATCGTGGTGAGCAAAGCAAACAAAGAGAAACTTTGTTTGTCTTGTCTTTTTACAAGGTTGTCTTTCAAATGTTGTAGGTTCTTTCCTAAGTAAAAGGTTAATTAGTGGCTACATATTTACAAACGAAATTTCTTCGAAAAATACCGTTATAACTTAAACAACGGACTCTTTTTTTGAGCAACTAAACAACGGACTCTAAAACAGATTTTTCAGGTAAAGAATGTAGGCCATTTTTCTGAGAGCCATCATCGAAACTTTTTAATTTGCATGTCTATTAACTCCTTATTTTTCTCGAAATTGAAGCAATGATTTGTAGTTTCGGCTGGATACAGATTTTACATCTAAGCTCTTTTGAGATCGGGTCTAGCCAATATTTTTCCTCTTGAATATTTCGATCAAAGCCGAATAGCATCAGATTTGACGGATGTGTATGGTCCACCTGATAGCTCTAAGAATATATCCCTTTGATATCACCAACACTAAAATGATATTGTATTACTTTTTGGTTAATTATCATATCTATAACGCATCATATACCCGGTCCATATATTCTACAAGCACTCGTTCAGTACCTTTATATATGTCTACATACTTGTGTTTTGATGTGGACTTCTACAATCACTCTAATTACCCCTCCCAAGGAGAATCTAACAACATGACTGTTGATTTTCAAAATAGCGTGGACAGAAGCAATTTAACTTTCCACTTCTCCAGCATCAATGCTCTATTTAAGATAGGTAAATGAAATCACCTTTTTTGTCATGAAAGTTATTATTAAAGGCCCAAAAAGGTAAATTATGCAGTTATTAATGCATATATCTGTCATTTTATACGGTACGACGAGATCATCTATAAGATTTTGAACATCATAATATGAACCAGGTGTAAGATTATTTTTAGGTAGAATACCTCTCACAAAATCACTAATCACATCAAACATTTACAATCCGATTTTATTGCTATCAATCTACTTGCATATGATAAAGGTAAATGATCATTTCTACATCATTTCTATAATGGATGTTCTGCTGCGTCTAAAATATCAGAAAATCTATTTTTCTAAATTGGATTTTTCTCGTTTGTTTTCTTTCTCAACCATTGAAAATATTTTTTTTATATATGCATTATTAACCATCTGAATAGTATACGCACAATAATTTACATCCATGTTGGATTCATCTAACCTGTCCAGAGTCTGATATTCGCTAGTTTACCATAATCTATTTTCCCACGAAGATACCTAATTTTTTAGTCAGGCATAAATCATTTATATATAAATTCTTCCAAATTCCACACTTCTTAAAATTTCTATTTTTCCGATAAGAAAAACATGAACATTTCAACTTACTGGTTTGTAAAGTTTTTGGTTGTCGTTGAACTACCACTATTAATTGCATATTCAATTTTGTCTCCGAATTCATAGAAGGGTTATCCTTATACGAACGGAAATAATCAGAAAGAATCATTTTGTTGTGAAAGAGGGATATAATATTATAATAAATGTGGTGGATTTTATGACGGATTTTCGATGAACATATCAAATATGTTAGGAAATTTTTAAAATTTTAAATGACTATAAAACAGTTATAAAATCTGTCGGGAATCTGTCAATGGAATCTCGACCTAATTGATATTTTATTATGAATTCGTCGAAAATATTATCCGACAGATTTTCAGTATGCTAAGCTGGAATAGGAGTATTGATCCATCATGCGTGGTTTTGCCATGAGCCAATGGAGACGAGAAGACACATCTTTTTTGAGTCCTCCTTTTCAGCGCAAATATGGGCGGTTCTTATGAGAGGAGTACTGGGTGATCGATATACAGTTGTGTGGGATGAACTGATGAGATTGGCTTTGGACACTACACAATGTAAAATCAAGCTCTTTGCCATTCGATATGTTTTCCAACGCGTAATTCTTTTCTTCGGTTTTCATCAAAAAATTCAGCAATAGCACGCAGTTGTCTAGATGTCTGGAAGATTTTGACTTTGACTCTATAAAGTTTGGATCTTTGGTTGAGCTTGATGATTATTAAAGTATGTAACCATGGACCAAATCATTCTGGTTCTGGTGTTACCAATATAAACTAGATGTTGAAAGAATCTTTGTATAAATAACGAAGTCTATAATCAAACTTGGCCAATTTTAAAATATTAACTAATAACTCAATTACACATGTTAAGAATCTCCAGTGATAAAAAAAACTATGGTCGTCAAGAAAATAGAAACAAGAACTATTACTCTCTGGTCTATTTCGTCTTCTATTCACCAGCACAAACTGTGAATGAAGAACATCAAAAGATACTTGGCCTGCTGCGAGTTCTCAGATACGTTTGTAGAATAAGATATACGCCTCAGAACGAAGAACTTCTTCAAAAGAAACCTGTCTCACAAAAGAATCGCTTGCACGATACCATACGGATGAGTCTATCCTCTCCTTATCGTCCCCTCTTATGTAAGCAACATAGTGGCCTCTTCTCATTTTCCCTGAATGCTCCACTAACCCGGACAACATGTAAACCGGATGGTCTTCTTCGGCCAACCTACAAAAGAGAAGAGAAAAATAAGGAAGAGATTCTGTTTTCTTATTAAAAGTCTCCTGAGATAGAAAAAAAATGGGCGTTTACCTAGAATCCATATCCATATATAGGCCAAGATCTATAAACTCATTGAAAGAAACATGGCCACGTAACTTGCTTAGCCTGCCTCTGGCGTCTTGGCTAAACCTTTTGAGATGAATGGTCAAGACAGGTGGTGCCTTGTTTACAAGGACTCTTTTAGTTGCAGCACTTCTTACTATCACTTCCTTGGAATCTACTGCCTCATCATCATCATATATGGTCTCACAGTTGATGAATATAAAGGATTGGTTGAACATATAATCATTCATCCATCCATAGCCAAACCTTTCTCTCTTTTCTCTCAACCGTTGGAGTTTTAGGTTATTAGAACAGTTCTCACAATGCCAAGCATTGTCTTCTGACAGAATCTCATGCTTGGTGAACAGAGCCAAACAGCTTTCTACAGACACTGGTGAATCCGAATCATCAAGAACAACGTTAGCATCAGAGTTGCTGCTGAAACCGGCTTCAGAAACTTCAGCTTTAGTTGGTGGTCCAAAACATGGTCCTTTGGATATCTCAGGCTCGTCAGAATACCAGTAATAGTCAGCATTCTCTATCTTTTGTTCATGGTGGCCGCTCACAAATGAAGAGGAAGCTTCACATTCCTTAACTGTTTTATCATTACAGGAGACGTCAGGCTTGTATAGAATACTGCTCGAGTCAACATAATCAACGGTTTGTCCATGGTGGATGCTGCTCACAAGTGACGAGGAAACTTCACCCTCACGTTCCTTAACTGTTTTATCATTACAGGAGACGTCAGGCTCGTTAAGGTCAACATTATATATCGTTTGTCCATGGTGGCTGCTCATGAGTGACGAGGAAACTTCATCCTCACGTTCCCTAACTGTTTTATCATCATCACAGGAGACGTCAGGCTCTTCAAAAAACCAGCTAAAGTCAACATAATCTACGGGTTTTTCATGGTGGCCGCTCGCATATGACGAGGAAGCCTCACCCTTGTCTTCTAAAACCGTTTTATCATCTTTATAAGGCATATTCAGAACTTGAGAATCTGCTACCAGCAAAGGAACCTCTTCATCAGTGCACGGCTTTGCAGATGAAGAACTCTGTCCAAAATCAGAGTAACCCCCTACTTGAGCCTCACTAATCTCTGCTGATATACCACTTGAAGCTGTGTCTTTACTACACTGCATATCATGCTCCAGCGTTTCTGTGCTACCTACAAAAGTCTGATCAACTACTTCAGATTGTGTTAATGGTGGAGCAGTATCGCTAACATCACCTTGAGAAACCAGATCAGTCTCATTGTGAGAGACTTCTATTCCAAAAGATTCCCACCAAAAACTGTCAACTTCTTCCATATCATTTTGTGTTACAACAATTTCAGGGACCTGCTTATTGTCAAGGGCCATAGTTGACACAGGTTCTGTTGAATCTTTGATGTCAGCTGCAACATTCTCAAAGACCTTTGTTGGTGGTGGAAGTTTACTTCTCTCTTCCTGAGAGAAGGTTTGTTGCTTTCTCGGTGGAGGTTTCTTGGAGGGAACAGGTAAAGAGAGATCCAAAAAGGGTTCATAAACCTTTGAGGAGTGCCCACATTCCAAACAAGATATGGTGCTTGAAACTTCACCACCGAATACAGAATCCACTAGAGTAGTAGGTTTCTCACTGTCATCACTATCAACAGAAACGTCAAGCTTCTTTCTCAGACTTGATTCTTCAATGCTCAAGCCATCCAACAGACACCTCAGCAACTCATGACTGTCATGCTGCCGATATCCCCTAAATTGGGGAGCCTTAGAACATAAAGAACCAAAAAAGGCACTTGGGTTTATCACACTATTGAACAAGCCTGCTTCTGATGTTGCTTCTGTGAACAGCTTCTTCAGGGACGAAACTAGAGGCCCGCCACAACACGGATCCTCTTTCAACAAGCGGTCACGTAACTGATCCAAAGAAAGAAGGTTCTGCAACACAGAGTTAAAGAAACATGTGTTCCCAAGGTTAACTAAACCTCTTACACCATAACCAGAACCTTTGATCTCATTAGAGATACTACTTGAACATGAGTCTCGATCAGCCTCAGTTTCACCAAAGCATGTGTTTGAGGAACGTTCTTTGATAAGTCTCACAGCTTCCTGCAACAAATCTTTCCTCTCACCATTCTCTTCTTTCTCAAAAGGGACTTGTGACTGGCAAGCGAAACACCATCTCAACCGAGTGTCATCACACTGAATCACAAGATGGTGACATGTCATCTTGACGTGACGCATGACATGACTCTGAGATTCGGTCGGCAAACCAACACCTCCGCAGAGATAACGGCCACATTCCAAGCAAAGCCAAATAGCTTTCTTATTAGCAGCAGTAAAAGAAAACATACTAACGCTCCCTTCGCTTCTTCTCTCCATGTCCACTCCTTTCTTGCATTCTCTACACTTGATTTGTTTGCAAGCTTTCATCTTTTTCAACAGCTTAGCCATATCAACGCATTTATCAAAATGGACACAAGATCTCTGTTCCATCACCGTCATAACATTAGCTGCTGTCTCCGCGCTTTGCTTGGTTACCTTCTTGGACTTCCCAATTGGAGGAGCTCGTCCTTTCTTTAACTGCTTCCCCATTCCTAACTAATCAGACACACCTCAAAGGCCAGGCTAAGGAGACTGCGTAAAGACAGAGAGTGTTAACTTCATCAGTACAATAATCAAATACAGCTTAGCAGATAATACAAACAGAGAATTATCACCACAACACAATATAGTACATTAAAGATCCAAACTTTAAAGACTACCTAACAAAGATCCAAACTTTTCAATACCAGAAAAAAAGATCCAAACTTTATAGAGTCAAAAGCTTAGAGAGGTCTAAGACAACTGAGATTGAGACTTAATTTACTTGATAAAATCAAAAACACTAAACAACAAGACTATAATGGGTTAATAACAACCAAGAGAAAACAGATGATGCACTTTTCGACATAAGTATCAAGAGATTGTAGGAGAATGTTTTTTCATGTGAAGACGAAACGATGTCCGAAGATTGTGATCTAACCTTATCTAGGGTTTTGTAAAAGAGAGCACAAAAGGGTGTTCGTAAGTTAGTTTTTTTTGTTCTCCCACTGCCTAGGGAAAGAGAGTTTGACGAATGTATTTATAATCAGTGACCTGCTAGGACAAATAGAGAGAGGGAGAGGAAGCGAGTCAAACAGACAAGAGAAGAGGCACATAAAATATAAATATTTTGAGTTTAAAAAACAAAAAAGGAAAGTAAAGTTCTAGTAGAATTAGGAGATTAAAAAGATGAAATTGTAATATTTCCGAATGTAATATTCAAAGTTTGTATAAATTTGGGATATATTTATTTAGTCATATATCTCTCCAGAGATTTAAAAAAATAGAAAAAATGGTTGTAATAATCTTATTTTCTAAAATCTCTTTTTTTTTAGAAGGGCTTTCAATTAAGGGCTTATTTGCTTAATAACCAAAATCACAATCAAAATTAAGTGTATGACATTGATGTTGACATAATTAAGAAACTAACAATTGTGTCTCTTTTCATCCGGTTATAACCTTCTTTCGTGCAGGTAGCAGGTGAAAGGAAGAAGGTAAGACCACATCACCCAAACTAAACATGACTAATAATGAGGCCACATCACACACATGCAAACCATATACGTTTAAAATAGTATACTAAATAATGGATATAGTATAGTACATTTACAGTATACTGTGAAGTAAATTATAGTTCTCATTCAATAATTTAGAGGATTTTAGTAGGAAGATTAAATATATGCTATATTACTATATTATTGAATAGAATATACTGACACTACAACATGGATGGGTTCATATAACTAATACAAGTAACTGAACAACAAGGTGAGTTAATGAAACCCGAACCAGATGATAACACTAAACCCAACCCCTGAAATGTCAACCCACATCCGAGATATAAACAGTTTCCTCTGTTTTCAAATAATGACATTCACCACGTTCATAATACTATACTATATAGTGGATATAGTATACTATTTTTAGAGTGTTCTCGTTAGTGAAACTCAACCCAGATGAAACTATACCCTAATCCGGAAATATTAATCCACATCCAAGATATAAACAGTTTCTTCCTGTTCAGAAATATTGACATCACCGATGATTACATTTTAGTAAGAAGGTTAAATATATGTTATATTACTATATTATTGAATAGAATATACTGACACTACGACATGGATGGGTTAATATCACTAATACAAGTAACGGAGCAACGAGTGTGAGTAAGTGAAACCTCCACCCAGATGATAACACTAAACCCTAACCCGGAAATGTCAACCCACATCCGATATATAAACAGTTTCCCCCGTTTTCAAGTAATGAAATTCACCACGTTCATAATACTATACTATATGGTGGATATAGTATACTACTTTTAGAGTGTTCTCGTTAGTGAATTTCAACCCAAATGATAAAACTATACCCTAATCCGGAAATATCAACCCACATCCAATATATAAACAGTTTCTCCCTGCTGAGAAATATTGACAGTCACCAGAGTATTACATTTTAAAGAAATAGTATTGAATATGTCCCAAATAGTATGGTAAGTTTACATAAATAGCTACACTAAAAAATATATAGTATACTATTTTTTTCACTGAATATAGTATATTAGGCGAGTTCATCTTCTTCAGATTCTCTTTTTTCAAACGTGCTGATATACCTTCATTTTGTTCACCGTAGTTATTCTTCACCACCATGTAAAGAGCATCTTTGTCTCCTTTCTTTTTTCCCGACACAACAACGCTTCTACCGGTGCATCATTGTTATTCTTCACCTTTGGATCACTAAAACAAAAACAAAAACAAAAACATAGTAAAAAAGCTTAATTATAAACAGAAACAGAGTATAAAACAAGAAATAGAAAAACAATATAAAAATAAAAACAGAAACAGAGTATGAAACAAGAACAAAACATAGTAAAAAGCGTGATGTCACCTCATTCTCTACGGTGTCATATTTTCCTTCAAATTTAATTTCGAAAACTCAGAATCTTTGTTTCTTCCTTGCTTTGAGATGAAGTGGTGTGTGTTTGTACGTATGAAGAAGAAGCAAAGACTTGGTGACAAGAGGAAGAAGAAGAAGAAGAGAAGAGATGTGTATCAATGGTGGCCACAATTTATGATATTGTTTGTTTAATATTTATTTTAATAAATATTTCTCAGCAGGTTACACAGGTCACAAATGAGGGGCAATATGGCTATTTTTTATATTGTGGAGCTTGTATATTGGTAATCTAGGGATTTTAGCTATGGAGTGAATTAACATTTGTTTGATGGTTGTACAATGCAATTTCCCTTCAATTAAATACTAGCAAATATTACATAGTGACGGTTACAAAAACCACAGAGATAAAAGCAAGACCAATAGTTTAAGTTCTGAGAAAGAGTAGATGGAGAGTAACATCAAAGAAACACAGCAAGAATCAACATTCTCAGGTTGATGGAACTAATTTTGAGGTCCTCGGCCACCTTGATAATGACTACGACCTCTTCTTCCTTTACCTGTCACTGTGATC
Source organism: Brassica nigra (assembly GCA_016432835.1). Lineage (NCBI taxonomy): Eukaryota > Viridiplantae > Streptophyta > Magnoliopsida > Brassicales > Brassicaceae > Brassica > Brassica nigra. The sequence goes on from CM028244.1 coordinate 58,636,750, forward strand.
CATCCCATTTCCTTCATCTTTTGTGATGGCTTCAAGTTTCTACCACTACGAGACCTGAGAGCCGTTTCGTCATAAGATTCAGGCGGAAGGAAGACTCCATTGCGGAAGTCTAAGTATTGATCACAAGACTGCCTGGGAGTTGTCTCATTTGAGACGGTAGAATTGAACTGAAATGGAGACGAGGAGGTGAAACATTCCTTAGCTGGTGGGGAGCGTGGAGACATCAACACCTCAGAGTCATCCAATAAAGTATGATCCTGAACAGAATCAGTTGCTATTTCAAACTCAGAAGTTTGAGACATCAAAATCTCATCTTTTTGCTGTAGGAAATATATTGATGTAGTAATCTATCTATATAAAGATGAGTTAACTCTCTTCTTAAGCCCTCCACGTCAACAATTCAAATAACCTCAGCGTGACACGTGTCTCTCTATTAATACACTGCGTTTTGTTTAATGGGTTACTCTTAACAATTTTTGGGCTTTCCCGTGTTGAAACTAGGGTTTATGTATTCTTCGTTTTTGTTTCTAACCAAAGCGATCGATGGTGTATTCAACAGTATTTCAACGATTCCCTAGATCGATGGCGTCATTTCGTCTACGTTTCTCCTCTCCGAAACCGTTACAGGATGAATTTATTCACAGCCATTAACGAGGTTTTTAACTTCAACCCACACTGCAACCACGATTTCTTAATCATTGCGCCTTTCTCTCTTCAAGGCGGTGCATCACCAGCTATAAAAAGGTAAGTTTACACATTCTAAACATCATCCTCACGAATCCAAACAATACTTAAATTTTTTTTTTCATTAGAATGGCGAAACTCAAGGTGGGTTCATATGTGTCTTAGTGAGATTAAAAGTTTTTACGAGATTTGAGAAACAATTGCCAAGTTCCCTACACATGTGCGGATCATTGTTCTTAGGAAAAACTTTTAATTGTTTGTCTTTGCTGTGCTCTGCTCTGCTCAGGTTTGGTGTCAACATTTTTTTTTACAGAGCAAAACAGAGACCATGAATGGTTATTCAAGGAAATAATCAGAAACTGAGTTTTCATCAAGCCTTGAGTCTTGAGTTCCTCCTTGCAGATTATCTGCTTCTGATCGCTTAAGAAGGTACACATATCTCCCAACACCATCTTATATGCACACACACCCACAAAAAAAAAATATCTACTTTATTTGATGTTGGTTGGCTATCTGAGTCAGACTTTGCTTAATAGTTTTGATGTCTGGTTAATGAAAAGACTGGGTTCTGCACCCCAAGAATCGGATAAGTGGTAATCAAGATGCACATGAAGAGGTGATGAGAGCTTCAGAGACGCTAGAAAATCTGCAGCTTGATAGGAAAACTCGGAACCTAACATCATCTTGGAGGTAAGGCTTCCAAGCTTCTTTCCAATAAATCCGACTGTTTGATTGGTTTGATTGTGATGTAGAAATGTGTGGGATAGAACAAGTGAAGAAGAATGAAAAGATTGATATTTTATACATATAATGAGAGGTTACTCCTCATGCATAAAAAAAATCTTAGTGGGTGATATTGTCTTGTGATGCTAACGAGACTTGGTATTCTCAATGCTATCATATTAATGTGTGTGTCGTTGTTTCCTGTTCATAAAGTATTAGTAGAGCTTCTTGTGGTGTTTCGCATGTTGCTTATCTTAATATCTACTCCAAAGAATCAGTAATATTTATGATGAATTCAAGCATCTATTATGTGACACAGCCACCCCCAAGCGGCTTTCTTGACGTGGAGAAGGAGTTGCAGAAGATTGGTTTGAAGTCGGTAAGGAACACTGCAAAGAGAAGAGTTGCTGCACAGATCCAAGGCATATCGCAAAAAATGGAAGCAAACCTCAGCAGCACACCTTTTCTGTATCTCTTCCAAAGCCTCAACGCCAACGGTTCCCGGAACTAAACCTCATTGACGAATGATATGCTATTTGAAAATCAAACGGACTTACTACTTGACATATTTGTACATATAACAAAGTGTATTATGTGTCTTGAGTTTACCACGGTTTGCAAGTATTCCGAAGAAAAAATGCATTTTCAAGTGAAGGAGATTGGGCTTATACATGTAACTTATAATCACAAAGCAAGAATGACATCCGCCTAGAAAGTAAAAAACACAAAACTTGATAAGTTTTCTTATATAGTATCAGATAGTTTTCTCAGACCACAATGCAATAATCAAGAGATCAACTCAAGCAAAAAAATAAAAACAAGTTTGAAGATTTGTCAGAACGTTTGACAGCCCAGCAAAGAGGATTTAAACAGACCAATATTCTCATTTCTTAAGCTCCATGACATATGGTGGAATGCTCTCCACTTCTTTAGCCTCAAGTCTCAACCTCTTTCCAGTTTGGATAGCACCGTCCTCTTCGGCTCTTCCTGTCAAACCAAAACCACTCAAAAAGGTATTTCTTTAGTCAAAATAATAAACTGTTAAGCCAAAAGAGAGATTGATCAGCTCACAAATGAGAGACCAATGTTGACAACACATTGAAAAGTCTTTACAAAGGGTACGAGTTGAAAAACTCATGTGTTATCTAACAACATTCACAACCACCGAAAATATGCCATCTAAACAGCATCAAGGATAGATGCGACCAGTGGCGGGGGTACGGCTAACGGAGGAAATTCATTTGACTTTGGGAATATTTGGAAACTAAAGTTTCTTTGTAGTTTTAAGAGATTTGGTAAAGTGTTATACATTAATTAGTTTATTAAGCCCTCCAAATTTGCTAAACATCTACTTGAGCCAATAATTTTTTAAAATAATTTCCATTTCACTTCATTTCCCAATATATATTATTAAAATTATTCACTTATTAATTTCTTTTTTTTCTTATTTTCCAAAACTTTTTTCTATTTTCAGCTCTTTAAATACAATTTTCCTTACATAAGCTTATAAATATTTAAAACATTATATGTTTGTGTTTATTAAATATTTAAATGGTTATTTCTAATATATTAAAAACATTTTTCATCAAAAATCCAAGCAAAAAATAATCTTAATAAATATATATTCCTAATATTTTCAAATAAGAATCTGCTTTTAAAATAAATATAAATTCAGTAACAAAAGTTTTCATCATCTACATCTATATGTATGCTAAATCATTATAGTTTAAATATGTTTATAAAAATATTAAAATATCTAATATATAATAAACAAAATAAAATAATTGTATTCAATATTAAAACACAATCCATATATAATAGTATAATAAAATTATTGTAAAGAATATATTTCATAAGTTAGCCAGTAATATTTATTTCAAAAATTCTATTCTTTTGATAACATGTAAACTTTTTTCTATATAAAGATACATATAAAATTATAACAAACAGGTATATGTATATTGTTTATCAAAAACATGTATATGTATCAGTGGCGAATATAGATTTTTTTAATGGGGGTAAGTCACTTATAAACTTAAAAATATGGCTAAGATATGAAATTTAGTAAGAGAAAAATAACTAAAATTTGAGGTATAAGATGTAAATTTTGAAAATTTTATGGTGGCATTTGCCACTTTCTTGGCTCACCTAGGTTCGCCACTGATATGTATAAAAAGTTATTTCTTTTATATTGTGAAATCATTAGTTTTCTAAAATGTATAAAAAGAAAAAGTAATTTTATTTTTACAATTTTATAATAATTAGAAAAGTATATAGTTTCTAGGAAATACAAGATCTTTAAGCGAAATCAATAGGTTCTTGAACTTAATTTAAGTCAAAAAAATTTCACTTTATACCTTTAGGAATATTATTTCTCTGAAATTTTAAAATTATGAACCTTAACCTGAAGTACTATTTTATTTAAAAGTAAACTAAACATTTAAAATAAATTTATGCTATTTATCTTTTATTCGCCCGCCCGTAGAGCGAGTTTGCCCTAGTAAATTGTAAAACTATATCACTTAAAGCTAAATCAAAAAATTCTACAAACTAAATCCTACAGAAAAATTACTACACTTATGGTCGAACCAATAACCCTATATAGCAGATTATCTATTCTGAATAACTAACGGATATTAAAACTTTGTTTAAGATTATTGTCCAAATAGGCAATCTAAAAACTATAATTCAAAAATTATTGCCTTTATTTGTTTTAACTTGTTTTGCTACATTAAAAAGATCAATTACATGTGAAATCATCATAGCAGGTGCTTCTTTAGAATAGTGGCTTGAAGTCCATGAGCTCCCATATTGATTTTAGCTCCCATATGATTGTTTCATATTTTTTGGTCGCGCTGTTTCCGCCGTTCTTAGCCATCACTACAAGTTTGTAATATTTTAAATTGTTGACTGATTGAATATCACCGCTAACGACCGTCACAAACTTCAATCTAAGTTCGTTTAGTCTGGCGTATTCTGAGATCGCAAATTCACCAATCTTTACGATGTGGGGATCTTTAACGTCTACGATGGGATTCCATCGATCTTCAAGAGGCGTCAACGCAAACACGTGAAGAGGGAAGAGAACAAGAGAAATGAAAAGAAAGAAGATTGAATTATTCATTTGAATGTGTATTTAACCGTTATTATTTCTGTGTATTTTTTCTTATCAACTCAAACTATGGTAGGAGAAAATGAAAAACTTTGAGGACTCTTATAGATGTCATGCACATTATTGATTTCTCAAATTTGGTAAACAAAATATTTGATCCACAAAATAAAAGGAAGGCAAGTTGTTATTTGACCTAAACAAAAATAAGATAGATTTATTTATCCCAAAAAACAAAGTAGGAATCAAATTATTATTTAACATCTTTGATGGGATTCTATTGATCTTCTAGAGGCGTCAATGCAAACACGTTAAAAGGGAAAATAACAAGAGATGCGAGACGAAAGAAGGCTGAGTTATTCATTTAGCTGTGTATTTAACCGTATTACTTTGTGTATTTTTTTTATCAACTCAAGCAATGGTAGAAGAAAATGGAAAGACTTTAAGGGCTCTAACAGTGGCTTAGAGATGTCCTGCACATTATTTATTCCTGAAATTTGGTAGACAAATTATTATTTGATCCATAAAAGTAAAGGAAGGAAAGTTGTTATTTGACCAAAACAAAAATAAGATAGATTATTGTTTATATACACGGTAATAAGAAAACTATCATACCATATATAATCTGAATGTGACAACTTATTAACTTTGGGTCATGAAATTGTCCACCTTCTTGTTTTAGTGATTCAGTTTTCTTCGATGGTTCATGGAGAACTTTGTTACCTCATGAGACTATCTCCAATGTGCTCTTTTATTTTTTAGAATTCTATAATTGAGATAAAGTGGACATATTTGGTTGGTTCTTAAAGACTTGGTTGATTCTTAGAGTGAAGTTGTCTAAATAATAGTTTTTATTTCTTAGAGTAGTTTCGGTATTGTCAAATAATAGTATTACAACATAATAATAGTTTGACAATAATAATAGCTTTATTATGCTGTAATACTATTATTTGACAATACCGAAATGCAAGACCTATATTATCATATGACGCCTATTACAGATTTGGTTGGTTCTTAGAGTGAAAACAGATGCTAACAGTGAATGTATGTAAAAGCACTGTTCTTTTGTGCAGGTATGAATCGTCGCACTTGGTAAAAGTGCAGGTTCTAATATGCCGTTTACAGAGCATTATACTCTCCTGAAATATAGGATTTTAGTCATGTAACATGATTCCTTTTATGTACTTTATAATTGACTTTGAGTAAATACAAGAAAGGATTCAGACTTAAACTGGGATATGATAAACTATTAAAATTAAATGGTGTAAGTTACACCGTGTACAGAGCAAGGATTCATCTTAGCTTTGCTGATGATCTTTTGATCTTTATTGATGGAAGTCTCTCATCTGTGCAAGGAGTCTTAATGGTGCTGCGTGAATATGAAGCTCTCTCGGGATTATCTATTAGTATAAGACCTCTTTCTATCTGCTGGCCTGACTCCAAGTGAAATAGAAGCTATCTCTGTGTCTACTGGTTTACGCCAAGATTTGCTTCCTATTCAGTATTTGGGCGTTCCCCTCAATACTAAGAAGTTATCTATTGCAAACTGCGAGCCTCTCTTCCATCAAATCAAAAGCAAAATCTCTACCTGGAGTGCTCGTTCTCTCTCCTTCGCAGGATGTTTGGTTCTTCTAAATACTGTGGTTGCAGGAATAACCAATTTCTGGTCTTCTTCTTTCATTCTCCCTAAGAAATGTATTACCACAATCAACTCTATGTGTGGAGCATTCCTTTGGAAAGGCACACTAGATGGCCATCACACTGCTCATGTTTCATGGGATGTCGTCACAAAGCCGAAGGGGGAAGGAGGTTTGAGAATAAGAAATCTGTTGGTTTGGAACCGTGCGTGCATGATGACATTAATATGGCTCCTATTCTTTCGATCAGGATCTATACGGGTCGCTTGGTTCATTGAGGAAGTACTAGATGGAAACCTTTCAAACTATTGGATATATGATAAAAGGCGTGACTTCTCATGGCTTGCTAATAAGCTTTTCAGTCTAAAGGCAAGTATATTCCCTATGCTAAAGCTACAAGTAGGGAATGGTCGTACCTGTTTGTTCTGGTACCATAATTGGTCACTTTTGGGGAACCTTCAAGACTATCTTCAGGGTCTTTCCTCCAGAACTGGTGTGGCAAAAATAGCTACGTTGTCAGACATCTATCGTAATGGGATATGGTTGATACGTCCAGCTCGTTCAGATCAGCAAGTAACGCTTCATGCCCACCTATCAACGATCACATTTTCATTAGAGGAAGATAAATATGAATGGTCGCTGGAGGGAAAGATCCTAACAAAATTCAGTACAGGAAGAGTCTACAATTACCTTCTTGATCACTCGGAAACAGTGGGATGGAGTAAGGTTGTCTGGAACTCATTTGGCATCCCTCGTCATAGCTTCTTGTCCTGGTTGGTAACACTCAATCGATGCCCTACATGGGACAGACTTTTAAATTGGGGTTTGACTACAGATGCAAACTGTCTCTTATGTAATAATCCTCAAGATTCGAGAGATCACCTTTACTTTCTCTGCTCGTTTTCGAGCACAATCTTGACTGCTGTTGCTGCAAGATGCGGAATTGCGTCAAACTGTGACTGGAACATGTGCTTCTCGGATCTCCAAAGTCTCTCTGTTCCTAGATCAAATCGCAGAATCATCTTCATGGCTTGGGAGTGTGTGATCTACAATCTCTAGAATGAACGAAATGGTAGACTCCACCGTAATCACTTCCGGTCCACGGATGCGATACTGCGCTTGATTGATGTTACCATCAGGAATAGAATTTCCGCTATCAGATTGCAATCGCCAAGGACCGCTTCTGCACTCTACGCTCTCTGGAAATCAAACCCTTATTGAGATATGGAAAAACAAATATCACTTTCATCTACTCCCTGATTCTTCCGAGATTCATGTCTCTACTCCGACGGGATAGGTTTCGATAGCCATCGGTGGTCTCTTTGCATGTATCGCTTATTTCCTGGTTCAATTGGAACTCTTTTGGGTTGATAAAAATTATGTAACTGGATCTAAAGCCCACGATGATCTGCCCTTAGGGACTGTAACATTTTTCTTTTCCTTTTTAATTTTTAATAGAAGGCCCTTTCTCAAAAACAAAAAAAAGTTACACCGTGTAACTTTATTAGTTGAACGTTTGTAACAAAATCAGATGAAAACAAACAAGAACGTTCAGTAATCAGATTACTAAATGATCATTAGCTCTATTATGGCAATGGATTGTGTGACACTATTCTCTAATCAAAGTAATCCAAAAAATGCAATAAGGAAATCGAGTAGTAAAACGAAAGATGCAGTAGGGACGAAAAAAATACTAATAAATTAAAAATGTAATATAGTGTTATAAAAATATTAAAGACCATATTTTATAATGTATACAAATCATTACCCTTTCATTTTACTAGTTGCATAGTCCCCGCGCAGGCGCGGGGCCGGTGACGTTGTTGATGTATCAGATAATTTTGTGTATGTGATTTTATCCATTGATTATACCCTTGAATATTTACCGAATGTTGTTTGATGATTATACCAAGAATAATAAGAAATAAGACAATGAATTTTGAGTTTAAAACATGAAATTATTTTTTATTATTAGCTTGTCTTGGCTCATAAATTACTTTCCCGACATATTGGGAAACTTATATTTGTACGTAGCCAATGATTAATGCAAAGACAATGAAATTTATGGCCGCAGGTGAGTGTCGAAATATTGGTTACATTGGTGTAATTCTCAAAGCAGATGGTGCATATATGATTTTCCTCTTCGGTTGTCGAGTTACTTCTAGGTCCGTGATGATTAGATCAACGTCAAGTCTAGCGGTTGCATTTGGATTGTAGTCTCTAATGGCGAGAGTAATTTGAAGATGTTGGGATATAATCTTATGGTTTTCCCTCATTAAATTCATCACATATTGGTTAGTCTCCTCAATAAGGAATGTAGAATCGGGATGATGAATGTCATGATATGATAACATGAAATCTAATGATTCAGCGACTGAGTCATTGTAATTACCTTGATTGTCAAAAGTTGATGATACCTAGAAATCGATGACCGATTGTTGTGTGTTTAGTCTTTGTATATTTGATGTTGTTTGGTTGTGAAAGCTTATCATATTGTAGATATGTTTATAGGTTGTTAAGAATTGATGTCATTTTTGCTTATTTATTTTACGTTTGTTTATATAATGTATTTATTATGATGTTGAAAATTGAAATTAATGTTTTAGTATTTTATTACGGTGATTTATTGAATTCTTCTTGTTATGAAGACTAATTTTCTCTTTGTTTGTTATGATATTTAAAATGGTCAAATAAGAAGAATTGTAAATTCTTCTCCTAACATTAATCTTTCATAAAAAATATTAATATTTTTTTATTTGCATAAAATGTTGACCTTTACAATTTCTTAATGTATAGCTTTACTTTCAAATTTATCGAAGAAATATCTTGAATACAAAATGAGGATTCTATTCATATTGTTATATAAATATTTATTTTAGTGGTTTATTTGAGCTGTGGAGTTTTTTTGTTGTCTTTCTAATTATTTGAATTGTTGATCTAAAATTGAAACTGTTTTCCCTAATGTTTTATTGTAAAGTTTAGTAATCGTGGGTTTAAAACGTTGGGCTCAAATTACAATGGTTCTTTTCTGAACTATTGTTTTGGAAAAAATAAAAGTATGGTCTTTATTATTTCTTCCGTCTTCGGGAGAGCTTCACATCTGCGATTCTTTTCCTGATATGTATAATTGTGTGAGTTTGGAGGGCGCAAGCGCGGGGTTATGAATAGAGTTTCATCTCAATATTTGCTAGAGTTATTGTAGTGAGAGTTTTGCATTTTCGGTCGATCATTGTTTTTCAAGTTTTTTTATTGTTATATGGTTAGAGTTATGTTGATGAACTGTATATGCATTGTTCTCCCTTTATGAAATATTAAACTGTGTTAGTAATGTGGTAGATATAGTTCGTAGTGTTGCTTGCTGTGTCACTGAGAATTATTGTTTGTTTGTCTTTTTTTATTTGTTTCTTGTATTGTTGAGAGTACATAAATTAAATTAAAGTTGTTGAGAGTACCTTTGTTTCTGGATTTTTTTCTCCAGATTAATTGTGTATGTTGTATGTATTAAGTAATAATTTTATTATCTTTATTATTTTTGTTATATTTTTTATTTTATTTTTAAACTTGTTGCTTTTACGAACCTTTAAAACAAATACATGATGACTTGTAGAAATAACTATAAAATGAGTGATAATTCTGAGTGTTTGGACATTAATAGATTTTCAACAAATTTATATATTTCTCATAAGAAGACAATAGCATTGGTATGTTGACATTGAACATGTAAGCTATTTTCACAAGACAAGAGGAGTGAGCAGGTGGAGATGTTGTTGTCGCATTTGTGTCTGTCTGGATTTTCTCTTGTATCTCTTGGTGTGCATGTGTTTATTTCTCTTTAATTTGATGGGTAATATGTAAAAAAAAATCGTTGTTTGTTATATTTATCAGAGTTCATAATTTACTCAGCTTTTTTCGTTTAGGTGATTTCACTGATCTTGGTTGTCTTCTTTGTCTTCTTCATAAGCATCTGCGAAAGTATGTTTATAAATTGTTAAATAACTGGTTGTGTAGTTTGTATTTGTTTACCTGACTCAATTATATGTCGTTGAGTTTTAGTTAAGGTGCTTGGTTTGGTATATTTGGTTTGAATTTTATTTGTAAAATTAGACAAAAAGGTGATCATTAATGATTCGTCTTTTTTTGGATTCTAGTTTTTGGTGTTTTGATTATTTGGATTGTTGTGGTTTCTGTTAAACTGTAAAATAAAGGTTTGTGTGAAATCAATTTGATAAGTAAGGAAGATAAATAGACGACCACATATCTTGGGTAGGAAATATTTTCGATCATTGACGTTAGTAAAATATAGACGGTAATTGTGTGTTGATTTTTTCTGACTGGTCATAGAGGATACGGATAATAACTCGAGTTGTTTCTTTTGTGAGTTCTGAGCCCTGGATAAAACGGATTTTCCCAACCACATTTGAGTTTAATATCATTTATAATATCGAAACATAATATAAACCCATATGTAATATGATAATATACATGGAAGTTTGAAGTTTGTGTTTGCAATCATTTGGAGATTGTCGAACAGCCTAATCATGACTGAAGATTGATCTCAGGAGCACTCGTGATGACTTCATCAATAATGGTTGATGGAATGAGGAATTGATGATCAGTTATCTTGTACATGTTTGAGCACCTAGCAATCTCAAAACGATCGATTTTCACGAACCGGCTTTCAAAGATGGCATGTAATGATTAGCACATCCGGCGGGAATAAATCCATGAATCATAAAATCTGCAAATAATATTATTCAACAAAGAATCAGGAAATCAATTAAAACAATTATGTTAAATAAATGTGATAGATCAAATATTAACTTACCATAAACTCACTGTCTTTCTTGAATTTCAAGGAATCCCAAAAGCGGAGGAGGCCAGCGACAATGCTCTGACTACTACGACCAATAAGGAGAAACTCGAAGGTTGAGTGACAGCGCGGTGACGCTGGTTTGAGAAACTGAGAGGCGGAGAGACGTTTTCTAGAAGATGGTTAAAGTTAAGAGGAATCAATGATTTATGTGGAGATGCAAATTGGGTTCATTAAAGATGAGAATCATATATATATATATATATATATGGTTTCAGAGGGGCTACAAATCAGAAATATTTATGATCAAGCGATTTAAGATTGGGAGATGAATAGTTTACCGGTAAAAAAAATTACGAATAGACAAACGGCGCAACTCTATAACTCAGTCTGATACAACGATGAAAAGAATCTTAACTGATGTTAAACAACGACGATTTACAATATGAAAAAACTATAATTGTTGCAAACTTAAGCTATTTCTTAATATAACGTGATGAAACTCATTTAAAAATAAATCTCATAATACATTTATAGGCTCGCCCTCAGAGAAAGCCCAAGAAGTAATAGCTTCCAACCTTCATAAATATATATTAGTTGCGCCATCAATGTACAAATTATACATTAGTTCAGTGGTATAAATGGTGGAGGTTGTATCTTTGTAACCTGGGTTCAAACCATAGGATTGACACTTTTTAACATTTTTTTAAAAGTGGACCCCACAAAAATGCCGACGTGTCGCCTCAGGAGTAACTCAACTGCCCCATTATATAATAGATTATTTCTTATCATATTCAACACTATTGTTCTCTAACTAACCTGTCTATTGATCATCATGATTTTCTTAGTAAAATTGACCAAGAAACTACACTAAAGACTTACAAAAAAAAATAAAGACACTGAGGTTTGGAATAAATCTGTGCTTGAAGAACATGAAACTATGAAAAGGAATTATATTTGAGATATCACAGAACTTTCAAAAGGGAAGAAAACAGTTAGCTCTAGATGGTCTTCACTATCAATACCACAGCAATACCATATAAAAATGCACAATTCTCATGTTGTTGCTAAAGGATATACCCAGACATATGGAGATAACTATAAAGACACCTTTAATCATGTTGCAAAACTCCATAAGGTACATGTTGTGCTTTCTTTTGCTACTACCTTTCCTTGGATTTGTGGTAGATGAATTTGAAAAATGTATTCCTTCAAGGAGAGCTAGAAGAAAAGGTGTATATGTTTCGACCTCCAGGCTGGTATTGATATTGAAAAAGTAAAAGTCTTAAAATTAAAGAAAAATATTTACGGTCTTAAATAGACTCCAAATGCTTCATATCACAAACTGAGTAAGACACTTCTTGGTCGTGGGTTTACAAGGTCAGAAGCTGCTCATTCGCTTTTCACAATTCAGGGGGAATCATGTATTGCTGCTGTTCTTATTTATGTTGATGATATTATCATTTCTAAAAACATTATACTCCAAACCTTAAACTCTAAACTAAACCTAAGCCTTAACCCTAAACCTCAAATTATATTAAACTAGAGTCGGTCCGCGCTACGCGCGGAATGTGATGTATTGGTTATTATCAAATATAATTTTTGTGTAAACCTTTTTTGTTTGTTTGTTTGGTTGAGTGTGATTATGTTAAGCTATCAGTGTTATTAACACAAAATTCTATTATATAGCTAAAAAAATATGTAAGCATAATTAGTATTAGTGCTGATTTGATTTGCACCAAATTTCAATTATATAGCTAAAAATAACATGTAAGCATAATTAGTATTAACGTTGATTTTATTTAGAGTTGCAAGACCTTATAGTGTTATAATACTCATAACACTTCTCTAAATTTAAATCTTAAGCATTATAAGTTAAATCAAACCTTAAGCATTATAAGTTAAATCAAACAATCAAGAAAAAAAGACAATAGAGAAACCTTTTTAAACCATGGATTGTGAAGGATGTCTCTAGATTTTATGGAGCGAAAAGTTGGTTTTAATCTCTTCTTTTTCTTCGGTAGCTAAAGAAGAATTATATCCCTTTTATATTCTGTTTTTGATCAAATGAGAATTTCTTTACTGTTTGTTTAACAATTATATATAAGAACATGAGAAAGCAAATATTAAATCTAAAATTGGGGCCAAATTACCTGTATCTAAATTACAAAAGATGATGGATAAATTTAATATTCATTTCAAGTCAATTTATTTACATTTACATAATGTAGATAACATATATATTTAAATTATTAAAATGAAATATTAAAATATGTGACATACATGTTGATGATAATAATGATTATCTTTTTTTGTTTTTCTTAAAATTAATTTGAATTCTTGAAATATTAAAAATAAATATATTTATATAAAGAATTAATTAATTTTATTATTAGTTAAAAACCATGTTAAGACAATTTATTTCTACTTTTAAAATTACAATTGATTTAAGATGAAAATGTACAATTGACTATTAAAAAATATTTATGGACTATTTGATATCGTGTAAATATATTTTTTTAAATAATAAGAGTATGAGATATGAAAAAAAATTCATAATCTTTAAAGGATTGTGATAATGTGTCAATTTATGTTGTGGCTTCATAAAATAGATATTTTGTTTTTTTGTTTGTTCAATATTCATGTAAGCTTTTATTTCTAGATTTATTTATGACACTTTCAAGTATTCTATAGATTTTAAATGACAAATTTGGAAATATAAGACTACTTTATTTGTTTGTAAATCTGATTTCCTGAATCAAATCATAAAATCCTAATGTCCAAGCATAATAAGTGTATTACATTGATTACTTATAAGTGGATTGTTAAAAAAAAACATATAAGTAGGAGTAGACGGGGAAATGGGTTAGGACACTCGCAAATTTACATAATATAAGACCCAACGGTGACATAAGTGGCCCAATAGTTGATTTATTTAAGGTTTTAATCAGAACATTTTCTAAAACCCTAAAGAAACTCAAATTAAAGGGAATATGTCATCCCCTCAAATACAATCATCTCTCGCCTCTTAATCTTTTACGCCATGACACTTCTAATTTTCTCCGCCACAGAACACCATGTAATCAACTTTGGTCGCCAGGTCTCTATTCGGAAGGATTAACCTCATAGTGATACCCTCCACAACCGCACAATCCACTTCATCTCGGACGCCGGCGTTGAACAAACCCTAATCTTCCATATTATTGCAGTGATCCACTGGATACCGCCTCTCTTTCCCTGCAATGCCCTAGCCGCCTACAATCTCTGCGATCGCTGCCGTCAGAGATGCCTATCTCCTCTCTTGTTCCAGCCCGAAGAAAACGAAGACATCGCCAGCGATGTGTAAGTTACATGGTTGTTGTTTAGAATGGCAACGATTTCATCACCGACTCAGCCAAACACTTTATTAGGAAAATTCAACCATGAAGGCATAGCCTAGATCGCCATTTCGAGGTTGATGAGTTCACCGTATTTTTTGACGCTACACTCCTCCAGAAGAAGAAGGGTCATGAACAACGACTATCTTTCAATAGAGAGAGCAAGAACTGGGAAGTGCTGTATGCAAAAATTCAGAGGAAGAAACAGTGAAAAACAGGATGAGACGGTGAGAATCACGGAATTGGACATCCATATTTATAGGTACAATTCCAAAGATCGCAAAGTCGGTTGGGTTGGAAAATTAAATGCTAAATAGTAAGGGGTTTATGTTTGGCTTCATAGTTATAAAGCTTTATTAGATTTTTTTTTTTCCGGCATGAAGCTTTATTAGAGAGGTTGAATCATATTGAATAAGACGTTTCAATGAGGCGTTTAAGAGATTATGGAGATTGTGGAGGGCATGGGAAGAGACAACAATAATGATATGGGTTTGCCCATAAATAGTCCAGTAAATGCAAAATATGAGTGTTGAAAGATATGTATGAAATGGCTTATCTTAAATGAAAAGCCCATACAAAAAGCCCATAGTATTAAGAGAGTGACACATGTCGCACCGAGAGATTTTGAATTTATGACATGGCGGGTGACGTGGCACATCTTAGAGTGAGAGAACTCTATTTTATATAAATAGAGATCCTAAACCATAGGTAACAGTTTATTTTGAAGTTAGATATACCAAGCTCTATATCATATATTAAATTACAAACCTTTAAATATAAACCCAAACCTTATATAGTGTAAATCCAAACCCTAAGTCATAATGTGAAATTTATTTCGTTTAAACTTTAAATATTAGATATATCAATTGAAATTTAATTACTAAACTAGATACTGACCCGCATTTTTCAAGGGTGGAAATTATTTAAACAAATTTTTCAAATTGTTACCGAGATTAGAATATACAAATTATAACAAAAATAACAATATTTTCTATATATATAATTTTGAATAATATTGTTTTGGTTATAAAATATACACATTTTAATAACAACTTCTACAGTGAAACTTCTATAAAATAATAATGTTGTGACTATACTAAAACTATAATTTTTTAATTTATAGAGGTTATTAATTTATCGATATAATAATCGAACCAAAAAATTTAATTTGGGACTATACAATTATATTATTTTATAGAAAATTTAGTGTATATTAATTTATAGAGTATTAATTTAAAAGGTTATACTGTATATGAACGTTAATATGTGTGAGATCCAAAATTTATAAGGAAAATATTTACACAATGCTTTTTAATTGTTACTGAGAAAACGAAAAAATCAAATAAACTTTAATTCCACAAAAATATATTTTATTATAATATTGTTTGTGGATATATTATATATTCTTTTTATTTTTAAAATTCAAATACAATGTTAGTTGGTTAAACCCCAATATTTATAAGGCCTAATGTAAATTGGTTTACATAATCGTATGGCCCTTTATTTGTAAATCAACACAATTTTAATAATTTTCCAAAACCCATTAGTTAAATCAATTATAATATGTATTTATATGTTGGTTTAAATTAAGTTGTTAGTTATGTCTATATATTTAAGGAACCAAACAGATTTAAGTATCCAAACACCTACTATCCTAGAGAAGGTCCAAATTTAAATGACAACTTCTAAATGGTAGATAAATTTTAGGACCCTAAATTAATAGAGTAGATAAACTTTTCAAAAACATTCGTTTCAAAAACTGTTTAGTCGATTTAGTTGTTATTAATCAGTAAGAATATATATATATATATATATATATATATATTCTTTCTATTTAATACTAGTCATATGAAGAATAGTGGAGTAAGAAACGGTAGCAAATCAAACGTTTCAATGTAATACATTAATATGGAAAGTGCATTGTGTTGCCATAAATATTTTAAAATTTAGAAAACAATCTAATTAAGGCTTTGTTTACGTTCTTAGACCCCGTACATCATCTCTCCCTATAAATGATCGCTCCATTCTCACATTCTCATATAGTTTCATTTTACTAAATCAATAGAATATGGCAAAACCTGCAGGCTCCTATTGTCTCCTCTCTTGTCTCTTTGTCTTGTTTGTGAGTTGCACCTCAGCAGCCAAAAATGATCAAGAGAAACAGGTAAGTGCACAAATCATCCGTTGTTAACCCCCATGATAGTTCTTGGCTGGTTTTAAATATTGACATATGACAAAAATGATGATCTTTGTAGGTGTATATAGTATACATGGGAGCACTTCCTGCTCGTGTTGACTACATGCCAATGTCCCATCACACTAGTATTCTTCGAGAAGTCACCGGAGAGAGGTGCGATCAATTAATATTCCATAGATCAATTCTGATTAAATTCTTTCCATATTAATGTTTCATTTTGTATATGGATCGTAGCCAAAGATCGGTTATTAAGTTTATATTTATGGGAGTTAAATTATCCCACCGATGAACGCTAATAGAATTCTTACAACATATAATATATGTGTCTGTAGTTCAATCGAAAGTCGATTGGTTAGGAATTATAAAAGAAGTTTCAACGGGTTTGCGGCCTGGCTAACCGAATCCGAAAGACAGATACTAACAAGTAAGTGTTTAAATTAATATATAACTGGAAATTTTCAAAAGTATGTACAGTATTGACGCTTATTTTGCGAAAGTATAACGTGTCTTTTGTATTCATATTCTTAGATATGGAAAACATTGTATCCGTGTTCCCTAGCAAAACACTGAAACTCCAAACAACGGCGTCGTGGGATTTCGTGGGTCTCAAGAGAGGCAAAAGGGCAAAGCGAAACCCTAGCATCGAGAGCGATACGATCATTGGTGTCATCGACAGTGGAATCTACCCTTTATCCGACAGCTTCAGTGACAGAGGCTTTGGCCCTCCTCCTAAGAAATGGAAAGGAGTTTGCCATGGGGGCAAACACTTCCCTTGCAACAAGTATTAAAATGACTGAAATTGATCATACTATTAAATTGCTAGAGCTGTCAATATTATATTTTGAATGTTGAATGATGTGGTTGTTGTATACAGCAAGGTTATTGGGGCTAGGAACTACACACCCAAAATAAAGGGGATTCCTCACTCAGTGATGGACAGCATAGGACATGGGTCGCACACAGCTTCTACGGCAGCTGGAAACGCTGTTAAGGATGTGAGCTTTTACGGACTCGCCAATGGAACCGCGAGAGGTGGCGTTCCAGCGGCAAGAATAGCGGTTTACAAAGTATGTGATCCTGGTATCAAAGGGTGCACTAGTGACGGAATTCTATCCGCATTTGATGATGCGATTGCGGACAACGTGGACCTCATCACCATCTCCATCGGTGACGAGAAGGGTTTACGATTCGAGGAGGATACTATCGCAATTGGGGCTTTCCATGCCATGGTCAAGGGCATCCTTACAGTGAATTCCGCCGGAAATAATGGTCCAGAACTTAGCACGGTCACGAGCGTTGCACCGTGGATATTCACCGTCGGTGCGAGTGACACAAACCGCGCTTTCGTCACCAAAGCTGTTCTCGGAGACGGCAAGACAGTGGTCGTGAGTACCAAGAAACACATCTTTGTTGTTTTAACACATATCTTCATCGTACATCTCTTATCCTCTTTTAACACTAATCCTTGTTATGAAATAGGGAAGATCCGTTAACACGTTTGATCTTAAAGGAACTAAGTACCCTATAGTGTACGGTAAATCAGCTTCAAGTAACTGCGATGCTGCTTCCGCTGGGTAACGTCTTCCCTAATAAACATTTATTCTTTCAAAAAATTTTTTGCTCTTCAAATGGGGGGCTAAAATGGTCATTGTGGTTTCAGGCTCTGCTCACCAGGATGTCTAGACAGGAAACTTGTCAGGGGGAAGATTGTGTTGTGCGATTCTGCTCAAAATGTTGAAGAAGCTAAATATATGGGAGCCATTGCATCCATTGCTAGGAGCAGCTTAGCAGACGCCGCATATGTCTTCTCTTTCCCAGTCTCTGTTCTATCCGCCCCCGCCTATAACGTTGTCCTCTCGTATATGAATTCTACAAAGTAAAGTTCATCTCTCTGTTTCATTAGATCATAAAAACTCTCCCTCTCAAATGCTCTTTTTTTTTTTTTTTTTGGTTCAGAAACCCCATAGCTGCTGTTCTGAAAAGTGAGACTATCTTTAACCAGAAAGTTCCAGTCATTGCTTCCTATTCTTCTCGTGGACCTAACCCAATCATTCCTGATATTTTGAAGGTATGTGTAGAAACTTTGGTTATTTACATAACTCATATCAGTCTTTCTCACAGTTCTGTGTCTGATTAAATCCTTAATTTGAACTGCAGCCGGATATAACAGCGCCGGGATCAGAGATCATCGCTGCTTATTCTCCTACTGTTCCACCAAGTATCTCAGATACAAGACATGTGAAGTACTCTGTTCTTAGTGGAACTTCAATGTCTTGTCCACACGTTGCTGGTGTTGCCGCTTACGTCAAATCATTTCACCCTCGCTGGTCTCCGTCCATGATCCAATCCGCCATCATGACTACCGGTAAGTACAATATATTCCACTCTGTTTTTAAAATACTCTGTTGGTTTGTCTTGGAACCATACCTTCCTTGTATGACAAGAAATATTTAGAATACTTTCTTTTGGTACAGCTTGGGCAGTGAATGCATCTACTTTGATGCCTGAGTTTGCATACGGAGCAGGCCATGTCAATCCCTTAGCAGCCGTTCATCCGGGACTGGTCTATGAAGCTAATAAATCAGACCACATCGCTTTTCTCTGCGGCTTGAGCTATACTGGAAAAAACTTAAGACTTATCTCCGGTGAAAGCTGCAGTTGCACTAAAGCACAGTCTAAATTTTTACCCCGAGACCTAAACTATCCTTCCATGACTGCTAAAGTCCCGGCGAGAAAACCATTCAAAGTGACCTTCCGTCGGACAGTCACTAACGTTGGAACGTCTAACACTACCTACATAGCAAAAGTAGTGGGATCTAAGCTCGACGTCAAGGTCATTCCCAATGTCCTTTCTTTAAAGTCGATGCACGACAAGAAGTCTTTCAAGGTGACCGTTTCAGGCAAAGGTCTCAGAGCTGGAAAACTTGTTGTGTCTTCACAACTGATCTGGTCTGATGGATTCCACTTTGTGAGAAGCCCTATTGTTGTTTACGCCGCAAACTGATGAGTCAGACTCAGTTTATGTCTTCATATGTAATCGTCGATTATGAATGTTGATTCTTTACTGCTCATGCTATGTTCGTTGTTTATGATGTTTCAGTTTTTTCTACCTACTCAGCCACTCTAGTTCTAAACATTGAAATTAAAATTAACTGTTGGCCTTTTCTTTGCATTATTTTTCTTGTCATATTTTGTACCTTATAGTCTCTAAATATCAAAACGGTCATAAGAAAGATAAATATGTTGTGATGTAAGAAACTATCAATGCATGATGATCCATCCATGTAATGCATGATGATAACCAGGTTGGTCTTATTTGACGCACAAGTTTATCCATTTAAATCATAAATATTAGTTAATATAATCAATTAACCATACATAAAAAATGAAAATAGAAAAAAAAATCAGAAAATCAATTTTTTTTTAAAAGTCGAAATATTTTCTTAAAAATGAAAAGGATTTTAATTTTTATTAAAATTAATTTCTTTCATTTTTTATTTTTATTTAAAGTCAAAAAGTTTTAAACTTTTCTGAAGAGTTAGGTGAATGCCAGTTTTGATACATTATTTTAAAATTTTGTTTGAGATTATTTATTAATTCTAGTTTTCAGAAATCTTAATTTGAAAATATATTTTAATTATATAATTAATAAATAAAATTAAATATTTTAAAAGGAAAATCAAAATAATTTTTAGTAATAATTTTTTTAAAAATTTTAAAAATCAAATAAAAGCTCAAAATTTTTCTATTTTTTTAAAAAATCAATATCATTGTCTACGGTATGATCTTTGACATACTGAAATAAATTTGTATCCTCTTCTCTTGATACCCGAATAGTAGGATTTGTCATCTGCGGCTTGACCTCAAGCCAAAAGTAGTGCTTCCATTGTTGCCAACTGGAGGGTATCTTTGGAATCTGTGTCTATGCTACTAAAGGCCTGATGTTACGTCCCTTCTAAATATACCATATGATCTATGAGAAATGATGATTTTCTCCTTGTGATTGTATTCTCCAAAATAAATAGTCCATATCTGCAAAATTTGATTGCATAGGAAAGTTATCCGGATTCGGATTCGTGGGAATCGATGAGAGAGCCGATGTTTGAATCACCAGTTGACACTCAAAAACACATGATTAATGGTTTCCTCCTATGCTTCACATATAGCACTTCGCAAATCACATTCTATTTCTCTTCTATTAAGTTTTTTTCACGGATAAATATCATGACACAATTTGCCATACAAAATGTTTTATCTTAGGTGGGCATCGGATTTTCCAAGAAAACGTCTTTAACGATGTAACATTTGGCCCGAAGATTGGTGGCGCTCTAACTATATCAGGATACATCCTTTTCACTTGGTACCCAGATTTAATTGCATATCTTCCATTTTGTTTTTGTAAAGTGTCATCCTACCTGATCTATTAGCTGATTCTGCTCAATAGTAAACATTCAATAATCTTCGCATCAACTAGGTCCACCGGCGCTTGAGTTACCTGTGTGTTCCATATTCATATCATTGTATTAATGAGATGGTTTACTATGAGATCCGAGTTAAAATTATGTGAATTACTGTTTGTTGGTCTTGTGCGAGTGGATGGTATCCATGGATCATTCCATACTGAGATAGTTGATCATGTTATCACCCTTTTGATTAGTCCTTTGCTAACCAGAGATCTAGATGAGACAATACTACGCCATCCATATGATGGTGATGCATTCCTGAAATACCGACCTTTAAAGACTCGGGAGACAAAGTTTTAGGCTTCTCAATCATGCGCCAAAATTGATTCCTTAGCATAACCGTGTTGAAATCAGTGAGGTCTTTGAATCGTAATCCTTCGTCCTACTTTGGCTGACACACTTTATCCCAAGAATGCCAGTGCATACCTACCATTTCGACATGAACCCCAACAAGGTCTTCTTATATATATGTGTGTGTTTACAGTTGGACTATTATTGATTTAGTCCAAACACCAAACATGAATACTAATGCATCATTTTCAGTTGTGATGGCTTATACACCATCCTTTGCAGTATATTTCTTTAATGTTTTTCTATGCAAATTTTTTTCGGCTCTGCATCTGCCTTCTTTGGCGCCAAGAGTAAAAAGATGAAGATAAATTTTTCGTAATAGTATAACTAGAACAGCTTGTTAAAAAAATCATTATCCGAATCATATATTTTTGAAAACAAACTATTCATATATTTTGACACATGCAGAGAAAGAAATATTAGACCAACATGTCTCATTGGTTCTACATATCTTTTTCTTTTCTAGTATCATTCATATGCTGAAAAGAAAAACCAAATATCACCATATTAATTACAAAATTGTACTAGTTATACTGTCTCAGTGGTATTCAATATATTTGTACTAGTTATACTCTTTTTGCTGTATGAATTGTACTACTTGTACTAGTTAAAGTATGTGTTTTCTTTGTCTTGAATCTCATATGCAAAAGGTGAAATTTGATTTGAAATAAGATAGAACTGAATAAAGATGACTACATGCTGATTAATTTGAGATTAGAAAAAAAGAGAAAAAATCAGTAAATGTTTGAAGAAAAATTTTGATTTTGTTTAAAAGTGCAAAAAACATCAATAGAGAAAAATGAGAAGAAGAAGAAGAAGTTTTTTTTTTCTAGGATTAAGTGGGATCGGGTTTCAGGTCAGAATTTGGTTCTAGTTTTGGGTAGATAGTAATGGAATAGGTTAACTCAATATAAAATCGGAAATTGCACTTCATATACAAGCATAACCGCTTAATTTGCAACCATGGAAAAGTGTTTTTTCGTCGACACGCGCTCCATTTCATGACCATTCTACTCCTATCTGGTTCTGCAACGCGCTCTATAGCCTACGTTAATTCGAAACCCCTAATGTCGTCATCGATCTTCTCACCGAACCGATGCAATTCAAAACCCATGGCATCTCTTCCTCACGCCGCACAAATGTCAATACAACCTTTCTCTATTCTCTCGTTCACTTCACCTCTTTAATCTCTCTTTACTTTGTTTCCTCCGCTGGGAAAACCAATATCTGTATATGATCTGAGTGCTCAATCTCTACTCTCTTGCCTTTTTATTCTGTTTAATTTTCGAAATAATGGAAGATATACCGTTCCCTTCTCGATTTTTTGCCATTGGCGAAGAACCCGATGGTCTAAGAGTCACCCCTTATCACAAAACCGGAGGCATAAAGCATATACTAGAAACACTCGAAGAAGACGAAATTGAGGTTCTGAAGTCATCGCCTTTCAGAAGATTCATAGAGTTGGCGGACCAACCGCCGTATTCCGGCTGTCTAGGACGATTCATGCAGCTCAAGGTGAACAAAAAATATGAAGCTTGGTTCTTGTTCGCTGAAAACCCCATTAGATTCTCTTTGAGGGAATTCGCCATCGTTACGCGCCTCCCATGTGGAAATTATCCAGATACATCTTCAAATGCCAAGAAGAATCCGATTACGGAACAGCCTTATTACTCAACTCTTTTCGGAATGCTTAAGGAAGTGAGCGTTGTCTCCGTTATTAGGATGCTTAAGCGCAAGGCAGTTACCGCCAAAGAGACTAGGATAAAATATGCATGCCTTGCTTTGCTCTCTTATGTGATCCTTCCGACATCGCACATGCCTAAAATCTTGGTCGAGCACGCAGAAAGGATCAAGGATCTAGATGAATTCTTCTCCTACCCATGGGGACGCGTTTCATTCGAAATGCTCATCGGTAGCATTAAGGAGAGGGACGAGGTGGCCTTATGTCAAAGCACAATTGCTCTTCGAGGTTTTGTCCAGTCCCTACAGATGGTGATGAAGAAAGCGATACCTGCCCTCACGGAGGTTGTCCGGCAAGATTCTGATATTGATGTATGCGGAGGTGAGAATGATATCATGTTAGACACCCCACCTCGCAATGGTATTAAACCAGCGAACGCTAGGAGGCTCGACGCGGCTGAGAATGTAAGTATAGAATCGATAACCATTTGTTGATATGTGTAGCTATCTATTTGACGTTCGGTTAACCGGCTAAATATATTAATATACGTATAGTCTACCTGATTACACTGTGAACACCTAGGTTATAACATACTTGTTATTGTTTAGCCGTCTAACATAGTAATACATGTACACTATCTGTAGGTAAACGTGACGTCAATCATCCCTCAGGACATAGACTTTGTAGTTGATGAATCGGTGTTGTGTTTTGCGAACGAGCTCGAGGATAGCAGAGTAGATAGTATAGTAAAGTTTATCAATGAAGGTGGCTGCTTCAACAAAAACATGTTCCCAGACAGTGTTTCAATGGCAGATGTTGCCCGCATGCGCGAGGAGGCAAATGCCCTAGCACAGGCCATGAAGAAGAGAAAGAGGAAAAGCATTACTAATAATCAGCCAGAGACTCCTACAGACGCGGAGCGTGTTGCATCACTTGTGAAGCAGAAGATCAAAGGCGAAATAGACAGAGTTGAAGGCAAGGTTGATGATCTACGTCAGTCCTTTAACCAGTTACAGATCATCATTAGCAAGCACATCTCCGACAACGCATCTGTCTTGCTTTCCTTACAGCAGAACTACAAGAATATCCTTGGTCTAGTTGGATCGATATCATCTCGGATGCAACCATTTTCTGAAGCAGACAACACCCAATCTAACGCCTTTGCTGCTGCTACTAACATACATCCAGCCTTGCGGACTCATAACCCGAGGAGTACATTTGAGCAGACTGAGATTATAAACGCTGTAGTAGATAGCGTTGCGACTAATTACGGTGACAAATGTCAGGAGGTAATTGAGTATCTATTTAATTTCATTACTTCCTAATAGCTAATGCTAATTTTTTTTGCTATGTATTTAGAATAAGGGCACAAATATTCTGTATGGTAACAAAGACGTCCAACACGAACAGGGTGCAGTTCATGTTGAAAACGACAATGACAATCTTGTTCAGAATGACGTGTCATACAGCGGGAGCTCCAAAAATGATCCAGAGACATCAGTCACCGCGAAAGCAAATGATGACTCGGTTTCTGTAAGTCCTAATTTAGAACTGAAGTATTTTTTCCGCAAAGTTTAAGAATGATGGGTGGCTACATTATACTCTCAGGAACTTGTGCCTTGGTTATTGTTTCCTGAGCCCTCCTTCTCTCTTGGATTGTCTCAGCAGGGTTCACAAAATGAAGCTGTCAACGAAGATCCACTCGATCATGATATGTCTGATGAGGCTGAAGAAGCACCCCCTATTCCAGACGCTTCTCATACAGAGCCTCCTGTTGTCACAAGGAGAAGTACACGTCACAAGGCTGTAACCAAGGGTCTGGTAGGCGTTTATCAGTGTGACGAACGCATCTTAATCCGTTTTAGGGAGGGGCAACTTGGCCTCCTTAACAAGGAAGGCATAGCCGTTTTTCAGTCCAAGTTCAACAAGCTCGTCGAGATTATGAAGAATACCAGGTTTTTCATATGTCATAACCATGTGGTACAAATACCACGTTAGCTAGATAATTGTTTAGATGTCCGAACCACCTGAGCAGTAGACGTATATTATTTATCTTATCCGGGTAGTTTGAAACTTAGATGTACATGATCAGTTTTATCCAGCCACTTACTTCTCTACATATCTACTTTCACAGGTCTATAACAGTTGCAGGCACCTCAGTTTCGAACAAAGATCTTGTATACATTGCGGAGATGACGAAGCCACTGTCCGCAAAGGTAGTATAGTCTGCTAATTTACAGTGGTTATATACATTACAAACGAACTAACTTACATTCACACTTTTTTACGCAGATGGTAGATGTTTTGATGCATCACTCGCGGGTGGTGACATCACTCCAGTCAAGCAGCCCAGCGAGCTGTCTGTTCCTCGACACCAAGTTTGTCTCTATTCTCTCCAAGAACTACACCAGATTCAAGAGGACCCCATCGAAAGTCGATTTTGTACTCACTCCAAATCTAATTGAGATGTTAGAAGAGACTGTGCCTATAGCATCAGAAGCTCAGCGCTTCTACATGCCTTTCAACCTTGACCGGACACACTGGATTGGTTTTTGTGTAGATTGCACATCCTGGTCTTTGATTGTTCTTGACTGTGACACATCTTACCGCAGCGACTCACAGATGTTGAAAGAACTCACGCCTACTGCTCAGTTCTTCCCTTATCTCCTCAAACAAGTCGGCAGGATCATGAACTCAAAGGACTTGAAAGCTCTATCTGTGGTAAGGGTAAGGTCCGTCCCTCAAAATCCTAATCACGCACATTCTGGTGTCACTTCCGTTTTGCTCATGCAAGCTCACGCTGTTGCTGGCATAGAGGGTTGTCAATGCCTAACTATGGACGTGATGGGTCCGGAGGCACAGAGGCTGGCTGTAATGCTTTACGAAGAGAATGCAAGACCAGTGTGATTATCCAGGACCAGCATGTTTATCCGTCTAATATATCAGTTTTTTCATGTCTAAGTTTGATTTTCTTGGTCTCTTAGTTGTGTGCAATCGGACGAACCAAAACTCCCTTTTGCTTTTTGTTTTAATAAATTCCTTGAAAACTCCCTATTGTCACATTTTTGTTCATATTATCCGTATAACAGATGTTAATGAAATCGCACCAAATCGATTCGTTTCGGTGAAACATAAATCAAACCGAGATCTCAATAACTCAAACCGGTCCGGTTCGCTACAATATATATTGTAACCAAACCTTGTTTACATCGACAATGTCTTTAGTTCAGTCTTAGATCTAGAATTTTGGAGATATGGCATCATCTTCCTCCTCTTCATCCCTCACTCAAGGGGAGTTTCCCCCAAAACTTTGCTATTGTTCGCTTCCTGCGAAGACTAGAAAATCGTGGACGGACAAGAACCCTGGCAGGATGTTCGTTGGTTGCCCTCGATTTAAGGTTTTGTATGTTCAATCTCTACTCTCTCATCTTTTTTAGTTGAACTTCGTCTAAGTTTTTTTTTGATTTTGTCCAAGAAATCACGTCACGTAGACAGATGCAATTTCTTTGAATGGATAGACCAAGGCGATGTCACAGGGTGGCCCAAGAGATCACTGATCGAAGCTCGGGACGAAATGAGGCTTAAAGACCTAGAGATTAGCCGGCTAACAAACACAATAGCTTCATTGAGGTCTGAGCTCGAGAAGCAGCAGATATCTGAATTTAAATCTGGGGAACACGCCATTAATGAAGGACCTGACGTCGGCTCTTCTTCTAGGTTCAAGTGGAAGGATATCATCCTTCAATGTTTTCGTTCCAACTAGTTTAAGCTTATTAATTGCAGTGTTAACTAGTCTAAGCTGATTATATAAAATGTTATGGTACGGTCTTCAATATATCACCTCCTTGCTATTATCTATTTAGTACATCTTGTTCTAACTATGTAGTGAAGTTTGTATGTTGTTACTGTATTTTGGTTTCCCATCTGAGACATCATTTGTGAACTGCATCCGTACAACCTAGCTAGTTGTTTATCTAAATTCCAACTTATACGGTTCCGAACCCATTATCCGGATAAGAGTCAGTTTCTGGACTGATTTTGGGCAAGTCGAGGGACCCCGTACATATCCTCAAATAGCCATTTACAATACTTTTTTTCAGTACGTCTTATATCGAATTGTTCGGCCAAATTGGAATGTATTCTTTCGTTTATGATTTCTAACCCAAATATATGTCCTTTTACTTATGATGTCTGAATGAATACATATATAATCATACACACTGTAGCATATTTTTGTAACACTTATTCATATAGGCCATGCTTGGAACTTAGCATTGTGTAGTTAAACATAAAAAATCCAATTAGACGGATACAACATTTATTATCCAACTAAGAGATTTGTTATATGCATTTTTGAATGTTGAAGTTTCGCGTACATAGCTCATAGTCATTGTGGGAACCGAAATTCACACCGTCAATTTCTGATAAATAAGATTGCGGAGGAAAGCCAAGTAAACCCGACTTTCCTTGAAGGTTCGGATTCTCTGCGTTGCCACACAAAATCGAGAAAGTTCAATAGATAAAAATAAGAGTTGAAATATTTGCCCGAAGGCGTTTTATTAGATGAAAGCTACGAGTACAAGGATTTTCCGAAAGACAGAGAGAGTTGCGATTAAAGAAAAATATAGAGTCGCAGGCAGCCAAGCGTCCTAAGCCTTGCTCCGCTAGTCTAACCACCTAAGCCCTAATTCTTCTAAGCTAGCAGAATGCTCTAAGTCTAATTCTCGGATTTTTTGGAGATGCTCTTCTCCTCTGCTCTTGCTCTCCTTATATACCCACTCCTAGGTCGGTTTGCCTTAGGATGATGGGCCTCGCCTTTGGGCCCAAGCTTATCTCTTCAGGAAATGTTCCATTTTCGTCGGTCTTCGTAATCATCCCGAGTTTTCCGCTATCTTTCTATGACTTGATGTTTATCCGACGTTTCGGGAAATCGGATAAACCGTCATAGCCTGATTGGGTCTGAATTCTGAAAAATCGTAAGTTAGTCTGTGGACTTGTCTTAAGTCGTTAAACGTTTTATACAATTTCTCGGAAAGATGTTCTTTCTCGGAGAATAAACCGTATAGCTTAAAGGATCGATGTTCGTTAATCGATCTTTGTTTTATACGATATCTTCTGAGAAATCCAACCCTCCAGTTTCCATCGTAAAACATAGAGGATGGTTCCAACCGAATCGAAAGATATTTATTCCGTAGCCTTGATTGTACCAAACTCACGAGGATTGATCCGAACAAGCCAAGATGGGATTGGACCGAGCACAATGGGCGTGGACCGCGCCAGACCAGGGTGCCGCCGGCGCCAGGCCGCCTGGCGGTGCCGCCGGCGCCAGGCCGCCCGCATCCAGCGTGCGCCGGGCGGGCTGGCCTGTGGCGGTGCCACGGCGCCAGGCCGACCGCGTCCGCTGCGCCGCCGCGCCAGGCCGCCCGCGCGGATGCCGGGCCGGCGGCTGCCGCTGGTGCCGGGCGCCAGGCCGCCTGCCCTGCCGCGGCGCCAGGCCGTCTTGCCGTCCGTGGGTTTTCCGTTGCTCGATCTTTTCCCCGCTAGTCATTCGTGTGGAAATCTTCGAGTTTGGAAGGATCTTTGGCCGTAGATTTCGAGATAACCGTTTTGACCCCAACAGTTAGCCCCAGCTCGTAAGATCGGAGACGATTTTGCGGGCGAGTGATTTGAATTTTTGAAAATCGAAATTTTGGCTAAGGATTTTTCCGCAGGAAACCTGTGTCATCACCCTCCTTTTCTTATAAATAGCCAGCCTTCCCTTCTCATTCTTCACATCTTTTCAAATTCTCTTCTTCTCTCAAGAAAGAAAATGTCTTCATCCCAAGTTGAAAGAGTGATTCTGATGTTGAGATGGGCGAGGCCGAAGCTCCGTCGGTTCCGCCAGTCAAGCTCCGCCGTTCAGGCCGTTCAGAGGCTACTCCGTCCCTGATTGATGGGTTTGATTCTTTCAAGGCTAAGCTATCCCGGCGAAGCTGCGAAGGCTCAAAGCTGGCGAGGACTGAGACGCCGATGTTCCTTCCGGCTCCAACTCCTTTGCCTGCTCCTTCGGTTCCCAGCCCGAAGTCCCATCCGATGCCCTCCCGTCTACAGAAGGGTTATTGTTTCTGAACAGACTCTTGATGTTCAGATCCATCCATCGGGTTCTTCGACTGCTCCGATCGTGATCTCCGGAAGAGAGGACGCGTTAGAATATGCACCTCTTCCCGCAAAGAGGGAACTCATCTTGGACTGCCAGCGGCTGGTGCCGCCGCTGCCCAAGGAAGGGCAAGGGCTGGGGCGCCCGAGCTAAAAGAAGCGGGTGCGAAGAGCGAGGAAAGCGAACTCTCAGAGCCGTTGGCACGTCATCGTTCCAAGGTTTGATTTGTCCGCAATTCTCGCACCTTTTTTTTACGAAGATACTTACTCCTTCCTTTTTGCGGGCAGTTTGTGTCGCTGATTGACGGAATGCTTGGCGAAAAGCGGTCGGAAGTCATTCGTCTATCGAAGAACTGGAGTCGCGCAGAAGCGCTGAAGCCGCATTAGGGCTGCATTGCAGACTGTCGAGGACACCCATGCTGCCCAGACGTCCCAGCTTGAGGTTCGTATCAGCGATCTTGAGCGCGACCTTGGGAAGACCGCGAGTTCGTTACTCAAAGTGAAGAAAGAGAAGAGGAGTAAATCCTCGGAAGTTCGCCGTCTTCAGAAGAAGGTTCAGGCTCACGAGGAGATGAACGCCCGTAGATCCTCGGAGGTTGCCAATGCCAGTGACGACTTCTTTGGTCGTCGACGAGGATGGCCATCCTGTTTGAGTCCTTGATAGCCATCCGCAAGAGGGACTTGGCTTTAGCGGGATTGAGGGAGTTTGAATGAGCTCGAGTTGCTTCGAGGTAACGAGGCCCCGTCTTTGGACTTGGAGGAAGCCAGATTATCGTCCTGTAAAGGAGAGTGGGTGGCCATCGAGGGAGATTTCGATTCGATCCTCGCCGCCTGCAAGCCGAATGCACCCTAGCTCCGACCTCCGAAAACTCAGAAGATCAGGAGCGCACGGGAGAAGATTGCAGATTGGCTGACGAGGCGGGTAGTGGTGATGCGACTCGAGGAGGCGACGGCGAGGCTGTTCCTGTCGCGAGTGAGGATGAAGATGACGCTCCTGGGACCGTCTAGGTTTATCAATCCCTTCTGGGATTTCGTCTTTTATGTGTTTCGGCCGTTTATGAGGCCATGATGTATTTACCGGGACTGGCCGTTGGTGGCTTCGAATCCCTGCCCCTTTTGGGGTTTTTGAATTTCGGCCTCAATCTATGAAACGCTGATTATTTATGAACTTCAGTTTTCGGTATGAGAAAGAGGGTGTGAGTTGTCGCCTCATTCCTAGTTCCCCGACGATCACCGCATCTATTATCTGCATAAAGCGAGATTTTCCGCGTTTACCGATTTACGCAAAAACTCGTGGAAACGAATAGGCTTAAGTGAAGAGAAAATTTTGATCTCGATACCATACTATGTCTGTGAGATGTCAAGATCCAGCGTGGCTGGGTTTAGGGAAAGACCTAGGTTTACTCGGACTGAGGCTTTGGCGATGACAAATCGGCTTTCGCTTTTGCTGCTTTGATTTTAACCTGACTCGCACCGCTTAAAATCCGCGAATTGTTGTCGGCTTATATGATTTGTTTGGCGTGAGTCGAGCTACTTCCTTTACGTAAGAGCTAGACCAAAATTTTGATTTCTTGTATAGGCTATGTTTATCCTCGCCGGATGTAAGAGAGCCAACCCTTGAAGGGCGGCTATTTGTCCGTTTAGGACGTTAGAGTTCGCTTGTTGTGATCAGCAACAACGAAATGATACCGCTTTGAGGTGTGTTTGATGTTCAGAGACTAAGATTTCGCCTGCAATATTTTGCGGAAAATGTCCTTCGCCGCTAGCGACGCCTCGCAGTGCTGAAGGTTGATTTTTCCTTATGCCGCATCTCGTGTTGAAACGCTTGCGGCTTTGGGGATGTCTTTGCGAATGTTCGCAGCCAGAAAACTGTTGTTTCGCTTTTTGACGCTGGACCAAGGGGTCGCGTAAGTTTGACCAGGGAGAAGCCTACATTCACAGTGCTTCGTGAAGTGTTGGCTGTCCGGGATTTGTTTTGGATGTGATAATCGCTTAGTGGATACTAGATCCGTTGTTGTGGCCGCTTCGCTGATTTTGAAAAGTCGAAAAAGTTTCAAAATTTTAGAGTCTTCGAAATTTGTGGGAGTATACGAGTATACGTACCACTTTTTTTTAAATTGGGGATAGCTGAATCACCGATTGGCGAGTTGCCTACGCACTTTGTCTAGGGATCGCCATCTCGTAGTTCTTTGTACCACGCTTTATTGTTTAGTGGTAGTATTTTTGAGGTGCATCGCATTCCAAGTTCTCGGATTTTGACGCCTTGCATGTTTGCGATTTGGTATGAGCCTGGTCGGACTACTTTATGACTTTGTACGGTCCTTCCCGTTTGTTCCCGTTTTCCCGCGCTTCGCTCGCAGTGTTTTGAAGACTTTATGAAGAATAAATCGCCTTCTTTGAACCTGCGATGGCGACGCTTGAGTTGTAGTACCTGCGGCAGCTGCTGGTAATTCTGAATTAATGAGTGCCTGGTCGCGCTCATTGATGAGATCGAGATTGTCCAGCATCATAGCGCGTTTAAATCCTCTCTTCGAGGAGGAATCTTCTCCGCACTCGGGAATTCTACTTCGCGGATCATACATTCCGCTCGTGAACGAGGGCTAATGGAGTTTCACCCGAGTCCGCCTTGGGGTTGTACGATGCGACCAAAGAACTCCTTCGAGCTCCTCTGCCCATCGCCTTCTTGGCGCCTAGGCGTTTTTGAGTCCGCCAAGGACGGTTTTGTTGATGGTTTCTGCCTGTCCGCTGCATTGCGGATATCTGGGAGTTGACTTTGTAAGTCGATTTTTCATTTTTCGCAGAATGCTTCAATCGAGTAGATAAATTGAGATCCATTATCTGTTACGATTTTGTACGGGACCCCATGTCTAGGTATGATATGTTTCCAGACGAAGTTCTCGACTTGTGTGTCTTTGATACTTGCGTAGGATTCTGCTTCTACCCATTTAGAAAAGAAACCGTAAGGACTAGAGGAAGCTTTTGTTTTGATGGGTGCATAGGTCCGACGATGTCCATGGACCATCGCATGAAAGGATAGGGGACGAGATTGAGGAGAGGATCTCCGCTGGTTGATGGATTGTTGGAGCATGCCTTTGGCATTTCTCGCACTTCCGGGCGAATTTCTCGCAGTCTTTTACCATGGTTGGCCAATAATAACCGTGGCGCTTGATTTTGACCGAGAGATCTTCCGCCAGAATGATTTCTGCATGATCCAGAATGGACCTCCTTCATGATTCTTCTCGCTTTCCCCTTCTCGTGCATGCCATGAGAGGACTAGAGAAACACCACTTATAAATTTCTCCTCTATCGTGGACGCACCGCGTCAGGTTTCACTTTACGAGCCCATTTTTCGGGCGGTAAGGTTCCATTCACGATATAGGCTCGGATTGGTTCTAACCAAGGGTTTCGCAGCCATACTCGGTCGGGTTCACATCCGCTTCGTTGATCCTCGACTTCTTCCGCATCTTCAATCTCGCCTCGGATTAGATTGACGACCACTGGTGGTCCGATGCTTGATGCTCGATGAATTCGACCGGGATTACTCTTTGGAGCCCTGGATCTGAGCTTGAGGCGAGGGCAGCCAAGGCCGGCCTGGACGTTTTCCGAGCGAGGAATTTGGTCAGGGCTTAACTGGTCGAAATTTCGAGCCAGTTCTTGGACGAAGTTTTAGATATGCTTCCATCCTTCTCTTGCCTCATATTCTCCGCTGTATTGATTGGCGACTAACTGAGAATCGCAGTGCGTGAATATTACGGATTCTTAACCCATGGGCCAGCCGCAAGCCTGCGATGAGTGCTTCAGATTCTGCCTCATTGTTTGAAGCATGAAAAGCCAATCGGAAAGACTGTTCTAGGATTTCCGCTAGAGAGGTGAGTCGATTCGATTCGGATCCCTGTTTGGATGAAGATCCGTCGACGGGAGGACCCAAGTTGAGTTTGGTTCCTCGTTAGTCATGCTTCTAGTGGGTAACTCTACCAAGAAATCCAAGTACTTGGGACTTTGCACCGCCCTGATATTCGACGCCGATTCACTCAGTTCGATTGCCCATTTTGCGAGCCTACCGGATTGACTCGACTATGCAGGATTATCCGCGAGCGGAACGGGTGAGAACTACTATAGTATGAGACTGGAAATATGGTCTTAGTTTTCTGCCGAGGTTATGACGGCGAATGCTAATGTTTCCATTAGTGGTATCGAAGCTCGCGATCCAGTAACGCCTTGCTTACGAAAAGATTGGCTTTTGTTCGCCGCTCTTCCCGTATCAAGACGCCACTGGCTGCCGCTATGAAACTGCGATATAGAGGAAAAGAGGTTCACCTTCCACCGGTTTCGCGAGGACTGGTGGAGTGGCCAGGTATTGTTTCAACTGTTGGAAAGCTTTTCACATTGCTCGACCATTCAACTTCTTGTTTCCTTCAATGTTTCGTAAAACGGTAGGCACTTATCCGTGGAGCGAGATGAAACGGTTCAAAGCCGCTGACTCTTCCGGTTAGCCTCTGGACTTCTCGCTTGGTTCTCGGGGAGGCCATATCTATCGTGCCGATTTGTTTAGGGTTGGCCTCGATTCGCGATACGCTACGAGGTATCCGAGGAATTCTCCCGATGCCACCGCGAATCTACATTTTGCCGGGTTGAGTTTCATGTTATGCTGGTTGAGTCGTGCAAAACATTCCTCTAGGTGGGCTATATGATCGTGTTCGTCAAGAGATTTTACGAGCATATCATCGATGTATACTTCCATAGTTTTTCCGAGTTGCTCGGCAAACATTTTGTTGACGAGTCGCTGATATGTTGCACCTGCGTTTTTAAGACCGAAAGGCATTACCTTGTAGCAATACGTTCCGCGGTCTGTGATGAATGCAGTTTTTTCGCGGTCGTCGGGATTCATCATGATCTGATTGTATCCGGAAAAATTGTCCATGAATGACAGGAGCTTGTGTCCCGCGGTTGCTTCGACCAGTCGGTTGATGTGTGGGAGCGGGAAGCAATCCTTTGGACAGGCTTTATTCAGATCCGTGAAATCGACACAGACTCGCCACTTGCCGTTTTTCTTTTTAACCACGACGGGGTTGGCAAGCCAGTCCGGATACCTGACTTCTGTTATCGACCCTACTTTGAGGAGTCTTTCGACTTCCTCATTGACTGCTGTGGCACGCTCAGGTCCCAGCTTTCGTCTCTTTTGTTTTACGAGTTTGTGAGTTGGGTCGACGTTAAGTTCGTGACATGTTACGCTAATGTCGATTCCTGGCATATCCTCCGCAGCCCAAGCGAACGTACTGAGGTTCTTTTTGAGGCATGCGATGAGCTCTGCTTTTATTGGTTCGCGGAGGTTAGCTCCGATCTCGACACACCGTTCCGGGAAAGAATCGTCGAGACAAATTGAGACCACCGGTTCGCAGGTTGGTTCTCGCTTCCCTTCCAGGGCCTCAGCTTTGGGACTGCCGAAGGTTTCGGCGAGCCGTGAATCGCTTGCTTTTCCGAGGTCTCGATTTCGAGTTTTTCCGCTTTAGTTCGGTAGCGAGGTAGATCTGCGCCTTCGCGGACTACCATGTATTGTTTCGACTCGAAGGCGGGAACTTGAGGCATAGGTGGAATGTTGATGGGATCGCTCTCATGGAGTTTAGCCAGGGAGTTCCAACTATCGCATTGTAGGATGTTGGACCATCGATCACCAGGAATTCCGTGTTTTGACGCCCCGCTTTGACTAGGAGGTTAGTCGAGCCGAGGGTCATAATTTCTCCCGAGAGTTCGAATACTGGGCTGGGGTCATCTGTAAGGATGCTTAGATCGACGCCCATCCTCTCGAGGGTGCTTTTGTAGATAATATTAGCCGAGCATCCGGTGTCGACTAATACCCTTGCTACGTCAATATCCTGGATCGTGAGTTCTATTACGAGGAGATCGTTGTGAGGTTTGGCCGTCGGCCGCTGCTCGATCCTCGAAGATAACGATGTTGTGGGCTGACGAAGAAGTCATACTGAACTTCGATCGATCGGTGGTTTTCGAGTTAGAGAATCCGTCCCCCCCCCTCCTTCTAGCGCCAAACTGTGGGAACCGAAATTCACACCGTCAATTTTTCTTATAAATAAGATTGCGGAGGAAAGCCAAGTAAACCCGACTTTCCTTGAAGGTCCGGATTCTCTGCTGCTACACAAAATCGAAAGTTCAATAGATAAAATAAGAGTTGAAATATTTGCCCGAAGGCGTTTTATTAGATGAAAGCTACGAGTACAAGGATTTTCCGAAAGACAGAGAGAGTTGCGATTAAAGAAAAATATAGAGTCGCAGGCAGCCAAACGTCCTAAGCCTTGCTCCGCTAGTCTAACCACCTAAGCCCTAATTCTTCTAAGCTAGCAGAATGCTCTAAGTCTAATTCTCGGATTTTTGGGATGCTCTTCTCCTCTGCTCTTGCTCTCCTTATATACCCACTCCTAGGTCGATTTGCCTTAGGATGATGGGCCTCGCCTTTGGGCCCAAGCTTATCTCTTCAGGAAATGTTCCATTTTCGTCGGTCTTCGTAATCATCCCCGAGTTTTCCGCTATCTTTCGATGACTTGATGTTTATCCGACGTTTCGGGAAATCGGATAAACCGCCATACCGATTGGTCCTGAATTCTGAAAATCGTAAGTAAGTCTGTGGACTTGTCTTAAGTCGTTAAACGCTTTATACGATTTCTGAAAGATGATCTTTCTCGAGAATAAACCGTATAGCTTAAAGGATCGATGTTCAAGTTAATCGATCTTTGTTTTATAATGATATCTTCTACGAAATCCAACCCTCCAGTTTCCATCAGAAACATTGAGGATGGTTCCAACCGAATCGAAGATGTTTATTCCAGTAGCCTTGATTGTACCAAACTCACGAGGATTGATCCAACAAGCCAAGATGGGATTGGACCGAGAACAATGGGACCGAGACCAGGACGAGGGCCGTGGACCGGCGCCAGACCAGGTGTGCCGGCGCCAGGTCGCCCAGCTGTCCAGCGCCGGCGCCAGGCTGGCCTCGTAGGACGGTGCCGCCAGCGCCAGGCGGTGCCACCGCGCCAGGCCGTGCCGGCGCCAGGCCAACCTGCCCCGCGTGGCGCCAGGCTGGTGCCGCCGGCGCCAGGCCGGCCGCGGCGTACGCCGGCCGGGTGCTGCCGGCTTGGCCGTCTTGCTGTCTGTGGGTTTTCCGTTGCTCGATCTTTTCCCCCGCTAGTCGTTCGTGTGGGAAATCTTCGAGTTTGGAAGGATCTTTGGCCGTAGATTTCGAGATAACCGTTTTTGACCCCAACAGATTTACAATTATTGTTAGTCGTATATCATTATCGTTAGTATGCCAACTGAAGGTTTATCTGTATATGTGTTGATTATCATGCTAACCTGTCAGGGTTATCTGTATATGTGTGTTGTTAACTCACCAACTTTAGTTCGATCTCCGATCATGTACTCCTTAAAACATAAACATAAAGGGGGAATGTTTTATTTATGATTACACTACGTATACATACATAATCCCACATCCTCTACCCTGGGTTTAAACACTTATTCATATCAGTCTTTCTTAACTCCAAACAGCAACAACAAATGTGTTATAACCCAAAGCAACCACCATGCTTGCATACACCTCCCGTTGTAGAGGATCCCCCCCCATTTCACGCGCTCTTCATATTGCTTGTTTGCAAGTAGCACGGTTATGCCCCATACCCCTGCACCTGCTACAGTACCTCCGGCCTACCTTCTTCATCTGTAATGTTCAATCATAAGTCAAACAATTCCGTAACGTCACATGGAGACAAAAATATGATTATTTACACTTACACGGACTTCGCCGCGTGAGAAGAACCTCTTCTTCCTTGGCCTCCCAGGTGGGCGTCTAGTAGTAGGTGGGTTCAAGATCAGGCCAGGAACGTTAGTAGCAAGTTGAAATGTCCCGTCCAACTCCGCAGGTGGTAAAATGTGCTCAGTGTACGCGCCTTTGAGATACTTTAATGTGTACACTTCCTCGACTAGCCCCTCAACTTTTATGTTTGCTTTCAAGGCCGCAGATATTGCATGCGAACATGGGATTCCGAGCTTCTGGAATTCAAAGCAAGAGCATGATCGATCGGTCAAACTGACAACAAATGAAGCCCCTTTCAGATCTTGAATCTCGTACTCCACGTTATCAACCTTTCTTACATCATAGCCACCGCATTGTTCAAAACTTGCAGCTAGCAAAGCATTGACCTTGGGGGTCAAACCCACGTCTGAATCCGTAATAGCGTCTCGGCGGGTCGAAAACGAGACCATCAGTTTCTGCAGTATGAATTCAACCAATGGCACAATCGGATACTCTCGTGCGTCACGCAGCACTGCATTCCAAGACTCGGCCAGATTGCTTGTCATGATGTTGTAGCGAGCCCCTGCGAAGTGAGACCTTGTCCAGTGCTGAAGCCCTACGTCAATTAGATTATTTGCACACTCTTGATTGATAGATCTTATCTCGGTGAAAGTTTCATAAAACTCAGACATTCGAAACGCCCTTGCAGCCTTGGAGACGAGATACGGTAGAGGCTTTTCTCTAAACATAGACCGAATGTTCCTCTTCATATGAATGCTGCATGCGCAGTGGCCAGCCTTTGGATACACCTATGGATGAACAATTGGACAGAATCAGTACTTAGTTATCCAGCTAATCAACAATATAACCAGCTATTATCATATATATCCGTACAACAGTTTATATAGACGGGTAACTATGATAACTCAATACCTTGCTCAAGCTGTGGTAAATAGAGGCATTTCTCTCCGATACAAATACTACATCCTCCCCGTCTGGCACAAACGAGGACAACTTGTTGAAAAACCACTCCCAAGATCTATCATTTTCCCCATCGACTATGGCAAAGGCTAGTGGGAAGATTTGATAATTACCATCTTGAGCTGATGCGGTTAGGAGACACCCAGCGTACTTCCCCCGCAAATGTGTACCATCAATAACGACAACCTTTCTCATATATTCATATCCCTTCACAGATGCTCTCATGGCCAGGAACATATATTTAAATCGCTGCCCAACACCCTCTTTGTATTCCATGTCTAGATGTGCAATGGTCCCTGGATTAGCTTGTACCAGTCGATGAAGATAAGCTGGAAGGCTTTGGTATCAGGACCCGCATGTACCTTTTGCAAAGTCCACTGCTGCTTTGCGTGAACGCCACGCTTTCCAGTAGGAAATGTTGATAGCATGGTCCCCCCTCATTAGCTGTCTAATCTCTCTTGGACGTGGCCCAACCCCTGTTCCACTGAACTGTTGTCTCATCATCTCCCCAATGATGGCCGATGTCGCTTGCCTTTGGTATCCTGCACGTTCATCAACACTACAGCAGTGTTCCCCCCCAATCTTACGCACATCGTACATGCTCGAACCCTTTACGAGCACTGCATAGTCTCGCCAGCTACACGTCGCACCACTACACTCAAGTACCATTACAGAGGGTCCCGATTTCACACTCCGGAATACGAACTTGTTCTTGATCGCATATAAGGCCATGTGCTGTTTAAAAGAGTCTCTATTTTCAAATGTCTTCCCTACAAAAAGATCCTTGTCACCAGAACCAAGGTTACCTACATTTTTTTAAAAAAAACAACAGATCCATTTGTTAGCATCGATCTTGTCGTATACTCTAAAAGCTGCATGAATAATATCTAATAATATTATTAAAAATACATTGTCTTAACAGAAAGCAACATAGCCGATTAATATATTACATATCCGGATACAAACTGGGAAAAACATACACTTTATAGCATAGCCGTACAATCAAAATGTTATCTTTAGCCGATTTAGGTATTTTAAAATTTTATTGTCTTAGTTATTTGAGAAGGACTTCCTTAAAACCCACCATCATCCCCACTGCCGTCCGACGAAGAGTTTGGGTTTTCAGTGCTCGCATTAGTTGGCCCTGGCTCGGCATTTCCGATGCACCCTATGGTGAGTCCGAGAGGACATGGTGTAACCAAATTGGTTTGGTCTGAAGGGGTTGCTTGTACGTCCTCGGCGCGCTGAGTCCCAGCTCCGGGCTGTGGCAATTGACTAGTGCCTGTTCCTCTTGTAGCTACATGGACAAGTAGATTGAAATATATTAAATTTGAAGAAGCAAACAACATAAACATAACTAATATGTACACTTCAAAAAGATGCTATTACCAAGGAATGATTCGAATGCTGCCATTAGCTCATCACCGCTATCGGGGGGGGAGTCTGAATGTTGCTTACATTCGGTGCATGAGTTACAACCTTTGGTGGCTCAGTTGTAGTAATAGCCAAAGCCATATGGTCACATGATCCTTGGGATGATACGTCATCACCAGCTAGAGCATGCATTTCGGTTCCATTGTCGGCAAGGCTAAGGGTCGCGTTAGCAAGCTCTAATTCAGCAGCATCTACATCACAAACCCTTGGACCATCTGGCTCTAATCCTTCAGTCAAGACTAGGTCTTCACCCCAAAGCCCTTCCCAAAATGCCATTGGCGTCTCCAAAGTCCATCTCCGAGCGACTCTGGGGACCACTGGAGCATCTGGCGGCTCTTCAGTTACAGCTGGGACCGGCTGTGTCAGGGGCAACGTGCATTCAACGGTTTCCTGCAAAGGAACAGCGTCCACTTCTTCTCCTATAAAAATATGAGAAATTTAGCCGGTTAACCACAAAAATATATGTCCATTTATCATAATAACCGGATATTGTTTTGTTTTAGCTCATTTATCGATTTAATACACACAAAACTATACCTTCTTGTATAGGAGTTGTGTTTGCATCGGTTGCATCATTTGTACCATCCATCTTATCGTCGTCATCATCAACCATTATTATTTCGCGAGTCATGGATTCAAATCGTTGCTCCGTCTGTCTTTGGAGCGTGTCGGCCAAACACATTTCAAGGTCAACCCGATGTAGCACCATCATTTCTTGTTCGTTAAAGATCTCTTCTAGGATGGCCCTGCTACAAGTCATCCTCTCCCCAACAACGAGTCCTGCAAAATACCATTCCATGTCATTTTCAAAAAACATTACATGCGGAACTATATAATTATCTAAATGACTTTACTATGAAACTTACTCTTGTTGAAATAGTATCTAGCGACGCCCTGAGCCCCGATGGTAACCACGAGTATGAGCTCCGTGAACCACTCCCTCACACTCATCATTATGGGGATGTCCGTCGTTGCGGTAACGCTTATCGGAACGGATCTTCGACCAAGTGGTCCTAAGATCCACGAACTGGTAAGATAGCATTATCGGTGTCATTTCACCAACAACGTATCTCGTCCTCACAATGCTCATCAAAGACTCAAACGTTTCACTATCTCGTATCATAGCGCCAAATCCAAAGTCGGTGGGGTCGGGATGAAAATTCCAAGCGCCGTCATCATCCTTGTTCCACTCGCCACACCACAATCTCACAAGATTCCCCATCTGAAAGCAGAACCATTTTAGTAAGTAACCTTATCCGACAAACAGTATTATCGCATGCAAGACAGATTAAATGATATATTTAATGATTAAATATTACTAGAACATCATAAAGAATGTCGGACCAGGTCAGTTAATCTAGTTTTTTCCGACATGCAATCAACATTAATACATGAATATGTATATGCCATAAATGGAAACACAAATAAATGCTCGGCAAGACTCACCTGAAGCCAATGATGAACAGGAAAGACTTAGAGTTTATGAGAGAGATATTAAAGACGATGCAGAAGAAAGTTGTTTGTTTTGTGTGTGTTTTACTCTCGCCCACAGAACATTTCTTATATAGAACCCGATCTATATGCTATATATTGACGATATAATACCTATATGTGTATATAACCGTGCATCATCGAAAAGTTCTCGATGTTCAATGCCTCGTAATTGGTCAGTTTGGATGGCTACTATACTCATGCGGATACTACATATTTGTTTACGGGTTTTGTATGCATAGGTTTAGTCATCATTACTTGCATGTAATGATTACCCAAACTTTTCAGTTTCTCAAACGAGAGAGGGAGTAGGGGCAGAACAGACAATTCAACGCTTCCGAAGCTGGGCCTCGTCTTTGGGCTTGCATTTTTTCTATTCCTGCAAATTAACCAATCTTTTGGTATTTATCGTGCCAATGACTCTAAAATCCAAGTTTTTGATTATTTTATCTAGTTTTTTTATTTAAATTTAAATAAGAAATAAAAAGGAAATTACATGGATCTATATTAGAAAAATCTCAGTCCTTGATACGATTACTTGCTTTTTTACCTATATTGATACTTGGCTTGCCTTGAACGAGTAATATATTTTTTGACTTGTATTTGACTTGTCAAAACGGACATTTATTATTTCGAGTACTTGTCAAAAATGTTATTTGCAAGTTACTTGTCTTGTTCGATTACTTACTACTTACAAGTATTTATGGAATATTTGAATATATTTTCAAGTTTTTAAGAATTACTTGGTATATAATATGCTATCAGAGAAGGTTATGAAAGTTTGCTTTGTTTACACAACTTGGTAAAAACACGAGAGTTACTTCAAACAAAATATTTATACCTAATATAAAAAAGGATGAGAATACATATATTTCGATATGAAAGTATTATTTACTTCTTATAACAAAGAAATATCTGTTTAGGGTTTTGGTTTTTATGGTTTAGTTATCATTTTTCAGTCGTAAAACAAATAACTAGTAGTTAACTTTTTGTGATACTTATTATTTACCTTGTATTGGCAAATAGCAAAACTTAACGACTTGATACTTGACTTAACAACGAGTATTTGAAAAATCGAGGCGAGTACGGAACAAGTAACGAGTATAAGGCAAGTAACGAGTATTTGTGCTCAGCCTGACTTAGATCTATGAGAAAATGATCCACACAACCTATGGAATGGACTAGTTCAGCAAGTAGTACTTAAACGCCGGCGTTTTGTCAGTTTCTCTACCGTTTTGAGTGTTTAAGTTAGCCCTGCGATTTCGATTTTCCGAAACCGAACCGAACCGAACCGTCGGTTTTCGGTTAACTGCAATTTTGAAAATCAATACCGAAACTAACCGAATTCAATTTCGGTTCGGTTCGGAAGTCGGTTTTTTCGGTTTTCAACTTAATTTCCGAAAATAACCGACTTTTTATATTATTTACCAAATAACCGAAATTTTTAGGTTCACTCGGTTACTTTTGGTTTTTTCGGTTATTTTCGGTTTCATGGATACTTTTTATTTTTCGGTTATGACTTGAAAAATCCATATTGTTCATCCTTTCTCAATCATCGAACAAGATCCAACATTCTAAATATATGAATCTATGTCAAATTTTATTGTGTCCAGCAAAGCACAAAGAGTAACCAAATAAAACAATAGAATAAACTGCATAAAGAGTAACCGAACAGAACAATAGAAAATTAAAGGTCACCATGACGCTTAAACTCCAACCTGCAACTTATTGAACTCAGAAAATTAGTGAAAAAACTGAAAAATAATACACAAAAGAACACGAAGCAGTTGAGACAGAAGAACATTACCTTTAATTCAAATGATGAGATTCTCCAGGAATTTGCAGATTCTCTGCACAATGAAAAAGAATCTCAATCTTTTCTTTCTACCAACATCGTGTGCTCCTAATTCAATGCAATATCCAAGTAAGGCATCATTGTTTCAGAATCTGATAATAAGATGGAAAAATCAAGTTAGAGAAAGACAAAGAGTATTGACAGACAAACACAAGACACTCGACTAAACCTTCGACCTGAACCCACCCTAAACGTCTAACCCAAATCGATTCTGACGGAATTCCTAAATCTCAAATCCATCCGAACTCATACCCAATCCAAATTAAACACTAAAAAACACTCTCACACTGATAATCGGCCCATCATTCAAGCCAAACAATAAACCCCTAACTGATTTCGACAAGAACCCTAACTCCCAAATCAGTCGCAAACTCAAAAAATACACAGAACTAGAGAAGAGGGTGAAGAAGCTACCTCGTGCTTGGAAAGATGTGAGAATCAGACGAAGAAGTCGATGTTGCTAGGGTTGAGAATCCGACGAAGCAGCGGCCTCGAGTTTGAGGAAGATAAAGAGAAACTGATTAGGTTTATGTAGGTTTAAGGATATATAGTTTGGTTAAATTTCGGTTAACCGATCGGATACCTGAACCGAACCGAGGCACTAACCGAACATTTTTTAAACATCTTCCGATCGGTTTACTCTTGATAACTGAATGCGAACCGAATTTCATAATGTTCGGTTCGGTCCGGTTTGGACCATTCGGTTCGGGTCAGAATCCCAGGCCTAGTTTATGTTATGCGATACCTCAAGGTTTCACAATTCCACCCTCTGAGAGATGGCTCCAATTCGCGTCTTCTCGCGAAAACTCCCCACTTTCGCTTCGATTTTCTTCCAAACCATAACTAGAAATCCTTCAATTCATCGGATCTCCTTCTTAAATCTAAAACCCAACACTCTACACTTCATTCCGCCGAAACCTACCACAGTGTTCGTCGCCCAGTTCCACGACGGGAGGCCAAGGGGTCCTCTCTGGAGAGGAAAAAAGCTGATCGGAAAAGAGGCCCTTTTCGTGATCCTGGGTCTCAAGAGATTGAAGGACGACGACGAGAAGCTCCAGAAGTTTATAAAGACCCATGTTTTCAGATTGTTGAAGCTTGACATGTTAGCTGTTATCGGCGAGCTTGAACGACAAGAAGAGACTGCGTTAGCTATCAAGGTGATTTCTTCTCGTGCGGATCTTCGTTTTTGGCTCATCTTTAGTTGCCCTGCTTGTAGCTTGGTTTCGTGTGGGTTTTTGTTTCGGTGATTTCTTTAGCTCTGTTGACTACTACGAGTCTGTGTATATCCTCATTGTAATGTTCGACGTTGCTGTTCTTGTGAGTTTTGCTTAGATGTATAGTTTTATGGTAGTGCCCATGAACTGTTCGACGAAATGCCTTAGCAGAGCTGATAACTCAATCATGAAGTTTAAGCTTTCCTTTGTGGGTCATATCCGCATTTTATATTTGTTTTTTTTTTTATCTTTTCCAAGTTGAATTTTATTGTGTTGTTGATTGGCTTCTTGAACAAACAGATGTTTGAGGTGATCCAGAAGCAGGAATGGTACCAACCGGATGTGTTTATGTACAAGGACC
Source organism: Brassica nigra (assembly GCA_016432835.1). Classification (NCBI taxonomy): domain Eukaryota; kingdom Viridiplantae; phylum Streptophyta; class Magnoliopsida; order Brassicales; family Brassicaceae; genus Brassica; species Brassica nigra. The sequence continues at coordinate 58,681,054 of CM028244.1, forward strand.
TTATAGTATCCTTAGCGAAGAGTAAAAGAATGGATGAAGCTATGGGTTTATGGGATAAAATGAAGAAAGAGAACCTCTTTCCCGATTCTCAGACTTACACTGAGGTTATCAGAGGATTTCTGAGAGACGGATGTCCTGCTGATGCCATGAATGTGTATGAAGACATGTTGAAGTCTCCAGATCCGCCGGAAGAGTTGCCATTTAGGGTCCTGTTGAAGGGGCTTTTGCCGCATCCGCTTTTGAGAAACAAAGTGAAGAAAGATTTCGAGGAGTTGTTCCCTGAGAAACATGCTTATGATCCCCCTGAAGAGATTTTTGGTAGATGTTGAGGTGTGTATGCACAAAACACTTTTTAACTCTTCCGTCTCAGTTTTTTTTCTTCCAAAATTGTGGTTTCTCCACGTTTGAAAACTTAAATAATATCTTATTGTTAGATCAGTTCGAATTTTGAAATGCACGATGAAACATGGGAAGGGTTTGCGACTGTAATCCATGACTTGTGTCCATTATGCAGGCTCTGAGCAATAGTAACAGGGGGAGTATATCTTGATCAAGATCCAGAATTCTCTTGAAGAATAATAACCAGATCTGAGCAAATGGAGAAAAAAAACAATAGATAACCGAACTGTTACATCACAAGAAGAATACTTTAGTTAGAGAGAGGAACTCAGATGCTTGTTTTGATGCTTCATGCTATTAGTCAAAGACCATTTTTTTCTGAAACCATCATCCTTTTCTAGAAAAGATTCTATGTTGACAAGGTCTCCAGATTTGTCTACTGGCCTCTCAGGTTGTGGAAGGGGTCCTCTTTGTATTATTTTTTAGTGAACAATTTGGTAGACATTTATTCTTTGTTGATCAAGTAGATGATGATTCTTGTTCTTATCCTCGTGGGGGTGCAGGGGCGGAGCCAGAAGATTTTTGATATGGGTGCACTATTAATAAAAAACACTTAAAAGAGAAAATCGGAAAATCGAACTTGAGGATGTATGGGTGCACAACTTGCTATTTACCATTTTACCTAACAAATTCTAATGATTTTAAACTTAAAATTCCTGCCGCTCACGTTGTTTTCGTTTTTGTTTCTCATATGATAAGTTGCTGAAGCTCAAGCTTCTGTGTGATTCAATTTCAGAGATGTTTCGGTTTGAAGCTGATTTGTGGTTTGAATTGAGAAGCTTGTTAAGTTCGGTTCAGTTGAAGCTGGTTACTGCAGAGATTAAACCAGAGCTTGGTAAGGAAGGAAAGGAGAAAAGTGAAGCTTCTGGTCGCGACAGAGAGTTCACTGTTATGTAGGGTTTTACTATAAAACCTTGCATTCATGTCTTCTTTACGGTGTGTGTGAGGAGAAGCATTTGAGAGCTTGTGAAAAGTTGTTGCTCTTGAGCTGTAGAAACACCATCTTCTGATCAATATATTGCCTGGATTGAATCCGGCCCCAAACGTAAACGTCATCACACCGATGCGTTGAACTGGGTTAAAAATTGTGTGTCTCTGTTTTCTATTTTTATCTCGTTTCTTGCTTGAACACAAACACACGAGTGAGAAAGAGAGGTTGAGAGAGAGATTCACAAATCAAATCATTCTCCTCTGAGTTTTCCTAACAAGTGGTATCAGAGCTCAGGGTCTTGAGGAAAGCTTCAAACTTTGAAGAAAAACCATAAAGTTTCAAGCTTTGTTGAAGATAAGAGTAAAGGTGCAAGCTTTGTGAAGAAATGTGTAACCTTTGGTGGAAATACATCAAGTTTCATAAAAAAAAAAGGTTCAAACTTTCATTGGATTTTGGTATCTGGTCGAAAAGATTCAAGCTTTGTCATAAAAAGGCAAGCTTTATCTTAAAGACTTGACCTTTACGTAAGGAGGAGTGGTAGTTTGCTGGTTACAAGATGTCTGAAGATCTTGTAGGAGGTTCAAGGCTGAAGATCGATAGGTTCGATGGTACTGGGGATTTCAGTATGTGGAAGACGAGAATGATGGCTCATTTTCGTGTGCTTGGTTTGAAAGATATTGTCACAGACCACAAGTTGGAGATGGAGGTTCCTCTCACCAGAGGCGAAGAGAAAAGGTCTGCTGAAGGTGAAGAAACAGATCCTTCAGAGCCTTTGATGAAGACAGTTCCAGATCCCATAAAGGAAGAAAAATCTGAGAAAGCTATGGGGTTGATGATAACAGGTCTTGGTGACCATGTGGTGAGAAAGATTGAGCATTGTGTTACCGCTGCAGAGATGTGGTCGTTGTTGAACAGGTTGTATATGGAAAGGTCTCTGCCTAACCGTATACATCTGCAGCTGAAGTTTTACACTTTCAAGATGGATGAGTCGTTGAGTGTAGACATGAATGTGGATGACTTTCTCAAGATTGTTGCTGAGCTTGGAAGTTTGGATGTGAAGGTTTCAGATGAAGTTCAAGCAATATTGTTCTTGACATCTCTGTCGTCGAGCTATGATAAGCTCAAGCATACTTTAAAGTATGGAAGGGATTCTCTAACTCTGGAGGAAGTCGTGTCAGCTGTGCGATCCAGAGAAAGAGAGATTCAAGAAGCTACTAAGGATTACAAAAATTCTGGAGCAAGCTTGTACACTAGAGAAAGAGGAAGGTCTTCCTCCAAAGGTCCCAAGGAGTCCAATGGAAAAGGGAGAGGCAGATCAAACTCAAGATCAAGAGTTACTTGCTGGTTTTGCAAGAAAGAAGGACACACAAAGAAAGATTGTTATGCAAGAAAGAAGAAGTTTGGAGCTGAGGGTCAGGGAGAAGCAGGAGTTATCATTGAGAAGATGATTGATGCTGAGGCACTGAGCATAAATGATCAGAAAGCAAGAGATGTCTGGGTGTTAGATTCAGGTTGCACATTTCACATGACCTCGCGTAGAGACTGGTTTGTTGATCTACAGGATACTGGAGGTACAACTATCTTGTTGGGTGATGATCATACCGTTCAGTCACAGGGACAAGGGTCAATCAGAATCAACACACATGGAGGTACGATCAAGGTGCTGAACAATGTCAGATATGTGCCTAACTTGAGAAGAAATCTCATCTCCACTGGAACCCTGGATATGCTTGGGTATGAGCATGAAGGAAAATATGGTAAAGTCAGGTACTTTATGAATAATAAGACAGCACTGCGTGGTAACCTTGTGAATGGTCTGTATATTCTGGATGGAGAAACTGTTGTGTCAGAGAACTGTAATGCAGAGTTGAACAAGACAGATAAAACTGCTTTGTGGCATAGCAGGCTCGGGCATATGAGTATCAACAACATGAAGATCTTGACTGGAAAAGGGCTGATCAACAGAAACGAGGTTAAAGAGCTCAAGTTTTGTGAACATTGCGTGATGGGAAAGTCGAAGAAGCTGAGTTTTAACCTTGGAAGGCATGACACTAAAGATGTTCTTGGTTATGTGCATGCTGATCTGTGGGGGTGCCGAATACTACACCTTTACTGTCTGGGAAGAAATATTTCTTATCCATCATCGATGATAAGACAAGGAAGGTGTGGCTGATGTTCTTGAAGACTAAAGATGAGACATTTGACAAGTTCTGTGAGTGGAAGAGCCTTGTGGAGAATCAGATGAACAAGAAGGTGAAGGTTTTGAGAACTGACAATGGTTTGGAGTTCTGCAACATAAAGTTTGATGATCATTGCAAGACACATGGCATAGAGAGACATCGCACCTGTACCTACACGCCACAACAAAATGGTGTTGCAGAAAGAATGAACCGCACACTGATGGAAAAGGTGAGATGTATGCTGAATGAATCAGGTCTTGGAGAAGAGTATTGGGCAGAAGCAGCTGCTACAGCAGCCTATGTGATCAACCGTTCTCCAAGCTTTGCAATAGATCACAATGTACCAGAAGAGCTGTGGCTGAACAGAAAACCAGGATACAAGCATATGAGGAAGTTTGGTTCAGTTTGTTTTGTGCATCATGATCAAGGGAAGCTGAAACCAAGAGCATTGAAAGGGGTTTTCTTGGGATATCCTTCAGGAACAAAAGGCTACAAGGTGTGGTTGTTGGAAGAACAGAAATGTGTGATAAGCAGAAATGTCGTGTTCCAAGAAGAGTTGATGTATAAAGATGTCAAGTCTGAAGAGAAGAACATGAAAGGGAACCCTGAGACAGGAGAGTCAAGTGGTTCAAGCAGAGTTGAGGTTCATGTGGATGTTAGACCAGAAAACGAGGTTGAACAACATCAGTCAAACACAGAGAAGTTAGTTGAAGGTGGAGCTGATATGGAGAGTTCTAGCGAGTCTGATGAAGAGTTCATCGATGCAACAGAAAATCAGAACGATGAAGAAGCTGAACTTGCAGGCTATCAGTTGGCCAGAGACAGAGCTAGGCGTGTTACTGCTCCACCAACCAAGTTCACTGATTACAGCATGGTAGCATTTGCACTTCTTGCAGCAGAAGATGTGGAAATTGAAGAACCAAAGTGCTATCATGAGGCTAAGAAATCGAAGGATTGCGTTAAGTGGAATGGATCAATGGGTGAAGAAATGGATTCTCTGAGAGAAATTTGACTTGGGATATTGTTGACTGACCAGAGGGGAAGAAGGTTATCAGTTGCAGGTGGCTGTACAAGAAGAAGCCTGGTATTCCCGGAGTTGAACCTGAGAGGCATAAATCGAGATTGGTTGCTCGTGGGTGTACGCAGAGAGAGGGCATAGACTATCAAGAAGTTTTTGCACCTGTTGTTAAACATGTCTCCATAAGGATTTTGATGTCTGTAGTTGTTAATCAAGATCTGGAGCTTGAACAGATGGATGTAAAAACTGCATTTCTACATGGAACTCTTGATCAGGAGCTGTATATGGAACAACCTGAGGGATTTGAGGTGAATCAAGGGAAGGATCAGGTCTGTTTGCTAAAGAAATCTCTGTATGGCTTAAAACAGTCGCCAAGGCTTTGGAACAAGAGATTTCATCAGTTCATGAAGAAGCAGAATTTTCTGAGAAGTGAACAAGATTCCTGTGTTTATGTGAAGAGAGTTGAAAGCGGCTGGGTGTACTTGCTACTTTATGTGGATGATATGCTTCTAGCTGCAAAAGAAATGGCAGAAATCGTCAAGCTCAAGGCAGTGCTGAGTTCAGAGTTTCAAATGAAGGATATGGGGGCTGCATGTCGGATTTTGGGTATTGACATCAAGAGAGACAGAAAAGAAGGTGTTCTATACTTGTCTCAGTCGAACTACTTGTCCAAGGTGGTTCGGAGGTTTAACATGCACGAGGCTAAGACAGTGAACACACCAATTGGAGGACACTTTAAGCTATCTGCAGTAAAGGATGCTTCGGAATGTATTGATACAGAAAGGTTCCCATACTCAAGTGCAGTGGGAAGCCTTATGTATGCAATGGTGGGAACAAGACCAGATTTGTCTTATGCTATTGGGTTGATCAGTAGGTTCATGAGCAAACCTGGAGAGTTACATTGCGAGGCAGTGAAGTGGTTACTCAGATATGTTAAAGGGTCGTCTGATCTGAGCTTGGTGTTTACGAAGAGTAAAGAGTTCAGAGTACAAGGGTATTGTGATTCAGACTTTTCTGGAGATCTGGACAAGAGCAGATCAACCAGTGGATATGTATTTACGGTGGGAGGTAATGCAGTGAGTTGGAGATCATGCCTTCAGCCTGTTGTAGCACTATCAACTACAGAGGCTGAATATGTTGCATTATCAGAAGCTGTGAAAGAGGCGATATGGATAAAGGGTTTGATCAGCGATATGGGATTCAAACAAGAGAAAGCAACAGTCTGGTGTGATTCACAATCGGCTATATGTTTGTCCAAGAACAACACGTTTCATGAAAAAACAAAACATGTAGCAAGAAAGTATCATTTTATCAGAGACATCATTGAAGATGGTGAGGTTGAAGTGAGCAAGATACACACTTCAAGGAATCCAGCGGACATTCTAACCAAGTCTGTCCCTGTTAATAAGTTTGTTGCAGCTTTGGATCTTCTAAAGCTGACCAACTGAGATGAAGAGTCATCACTGCCGTAGGTTAAGTCCTAAGTTTGTGTGATATATTGAGAAGAAGATGAAACTTGAATCAAGGTGGAGAATGTTGAAGCTCAAGCTTCTGTGTGATTCAATTTCAGAGATGTTTCGGTTTGAAGCTGATTTGTGGTTTGAATTGAGAAGCTGGTTAAGTTCGGTTCAGTTGAAGCTGGTTACTGCAGAGATTAAACCAGAGCTTGGTAAGGAAGGAAAGGAGAAAAGTGAAGCTTCTGGTCGCGACAGAGAGTTCACTGTTATGTAGGGTTTTATTATAAAACCTTACATTCATGTCTTCTTTACGGTGTGTGAGAGGAGAAGCATTTGAGAGCTTGTGAAAAGTTGTTGCTCTTGAGCTGTAGAAACACCATCTTCTGATCAATATATTGCCTGGATTGAATCCGGCCCCAGACGTAAACGTCATCACACCGATGCGTTGAACTGGGTTAAAAATTGTGTGTCTCTGTTTTCTGTTTTTATCTCGTTTCTTGCTTGAACACAAACACACGAGTGAGAAAGAGAGGTTGAGAGATAGATTCACAAATCAAATCATTCTCCTCTGAGTTTTCCTAACATAAGTGTTGACAAAGAAATGAAGACATAGCTAGCGTATATTAGTGTAAGTGGCATGTTGACGGTTTACCGCAAATGACCAAATCCATTAGACCATTATGAGTATCTCGAATATTATGTGATATTATTCTCCTTATCCTTCCATATTATTGAAAAAGGAAGAAATATAAGTAAACATAATGGCATCTACTTGACGAGACAAGGAGAACATGTTTAGCATGGGATCAAAGCTATTTGACCATTCTTTATAAACGTGACATTACTGGTGGGATCTTTTGAAAATGACATTAAAATCTTCCCGCCGTTTGATCTTCTTTTTGAAAATAATGTTACGACATCAGTGGGATGAAAAAAGCTCTAGTACAATTATGTTTGGCTATTTGTGATCAAGAAAGGTTGAAAACATGTAGAAGTCTAAATATTCTTTCCCTTTGACATCTTTTAGTACAGATATGTCTACAAGATTTGTTAAAATTCCAAGAATAATTTGACTCGAAAAAACACCACTAAACTGTATCTAACTTGTTAAAGTTTTACTACCATCTCCAATAGTTCAACTGTATAATAGAGTTAGATTTTATTCAAATGATACTATATTTCAGAGTGCAAAATAAAGTGATGAACAAAAAATAAATGGAAAACTTTATTAATAGAGTAAATCCATTTTTACTTTATTATATAATAGAAAATAGAGTATCATTAGATTATTTTCCTCTAAACTCTATTTTAGAGTAATAAATAGAGTGGAGTTAGAAATGATTAAAATCAAACCGAAAAAATTAAATCTAAAAGCGCTTAAAGATTAGTTTTGACTTGTCATGTGATTATAGTAGCAAGCATTGTCACTGTCTATATATACCCACTGATCGTGCTGTGTGGCTACACACCTCATCAAACTATCTTCTTCTTGGTTACACATTTCTTCTCTTCAAAAACTTTTTAGTAGAAATGGAGGGTAAAGGGAAAGTGGGATCATCATTGTCTTCTTCTTCCTTCACTACTCAGCTCTTTGGCCCCAAGGAACCTTCTTCCTCCTCCAACTTCAGCTCCATCTTCCCTCCCTCCAAGGTTCTATTATTATCCCCTCTCATTTTCATACTTTCTGTTACCTTATGTGAATGGTTCTTGAAGTTTATTGTTCGAGTTTTCAGGGAACAACAGGAAACATGATCTTAAGCTCCAAACATGGGTCCCTAGGTCAGTGGAAAAGCCTTTCTCCAACTGTTTTTGTTTTGGGAACTGTTTACTTAGTTAGACATCAGAAAACTTGTCGCCCTTCTTGAATCAGTATGGTTATGTTTGTTTTACATTAAGCCAAGATTTGACAGAAAACACTTTTGAGTCATCTCAAAAACATGTCATTCTTGATTTAAGAATGGCTCAAGTTGCTTTATCTGGCTTGTAATTAACTCAATCAAGAACATGAAAATCTCAACCAGAAATTGTCCAAATTGCTTTATTTTGCTTGAAACCAAACAAAAACCATACCGTTCTTACCATTTATATTAGAATAAGTTCCAAAATTTTACTCTGTTTTTCTATCCATCATAAACAAGCTTCAGTACATAGTGATCTATGCCAAGAACGGATCAAAGATTCTTCAATTGTTTTTTGTTTGAGACTCAGAGTTCTTTAGTCAAAAAAAAAAAAATCTGAATTGGGTTTGGTGGTTTCTTCACAGGTCAAAGCAAAGAATCTGCAACCTGCAATCTAAGTTCATCTCTTTACTACGGTGGTCAAGACGTTTACTCTGGATCCACTAGCAATCATAGTTATCCCACCGTGAGTCCTAATCATATATCCATATTGCATATAATTCACATTGATCACTTTAGTCTTTGATTATTTCAAGGTAAAGATAGATACTTAATTTTGAAAGAATGCTTAATCAATCAGGTTAACAAGTCTCAGCCTAAAGGAGACGATGTGGCTAGTGGAAACAACTCGATGGATGCATCCAGAGGAAACTGGTGGCAAGGCATATTCTCTAACATAATAATTTATGTTACAATCCCATGTCTGTCTTTGCTTACCTTCTAACATGTCCACTTTCTCGCCATTTTTGCAGGTTCACTTTACTATTAGAATCTTTCTTTACAAAGCATCAAGAACTTCAACTGGAAACATAATGTTTGACTTGTTGGAAAGAAACTGTATCATTGATGTTTGTTAGTGTTATTCAGCAAGTAACAGAGTATTGAACTTAAGAAACAGAGCTAGAGCCATTTTCTCTCTTTCTGGAACTGAAGCAATACAAGAACGTTAAATATAATACGAAATCATGATCTAAACAACTTCCTAACAATTTGGTCATTACTTAAACTCCAATTCTTACAAACCAGGAAGTCTCTTATTCGTGGACGAAAACAACTCAACAACTCCGAGAAGCTCTTTACTGACTTCTTCTAGATTCAGTTCCTCCCTTAAACTAGAAATGCTTCCAGTTTACTCTTCCCATAGACAGACTCCCATGTTTGTTCTCAGCTTCTCAAACACCTCTAACTTCACCGTCTTAGTCATAATGTCTGAGAGCAGTTCCTCAATAGTACAGTACTCCAAAGCAATTACACCCTCATTCACAAGCTCATGAAGGAAATGATACCTCACATGGATCCGTTCACTCCTCCCATGTAGCACTGGATTCTTTGACAGCTTAAGGATAGAACTGTACTGTAGACTCAAGAATGTGAAAATGAATTGTATGTATTGATAGAAGGCTTTACATCAACATATATACAGAGAGACTACTCGGATCAGATTTATAAGGAAAGAGTATATTACAATATATTCATATTATCTCCTATAAGCCTCCACAAGATGGACGACCGGTAGTTGCGAGAGACCAATCTTGTTTATGTGACCATGTAGTAGCGATCGAGAGACTCGTTTAGAGAGCGCATCTGCTAGTTGGTCTTTGGTGTTAGAAAATGAAGAACAATGAAGAACAGCTCGAGAACAAGAGAGAGAGATGAGATAAATTGTAATTAGAGAGAGAAAGAGAGATGAGAGAATTATCTTCCTTAATTAATTTCTGAGTTTCTGATTGTTATTTGAATAGTCATACAATAATAATAAAAGAGAAACATAAGTGACAGTTGGATAATAGATCTGGATAATAGAGTGATGCTTTCTCCAACAGCTCTATTTCAAATCAGTATACACCTTCCTCCCTTTTGAACATCAGTGTACATCTTCTTCTCTTCATGTCAATACTCCCCCTCAAGCTTTACCATAAGGCATGGTTAAGCTTGGAACTCATGAAGATATCCCTCATTAAAACCTTTTGTGTGCAAAGCCCGATGTGACAAAAAAAATACACAAAGAAAAAAGAGTAGATGATTCATGACTTAAGGGAATCATGACCTAGCCAAGTCTATGAGTCCCAATCTTGGATGAATGAACTCACAGACTTTGGTGCTTGCTCCTTTGGTAAAAATGTCAGCTAGCTGGTCTTCACTTCTAATGTAGCAAGGTAGGATGATCTTCTGCTCCACAGCTTGTCTAACCTCGTGACAATCAACTTCAATATGTTTTGTCCTCTCATGAAACACTGAATTGGATGCTATATGAATGGCCACCTGGTTATCACAATGCATTGGGATTGGTGTTGTTGTCTCAATGGCCAAGTCTCTTAGCAAGTTCCTGATCCAGATGAGCTCACTAGTCAGCTTCCTCATTGCCCTATACTCTGCTTAGCACTTGAGCAAGATACCACCTTCTGCTTCTTGCTCTTCCAAGTAACTAGATTGCCTCCAATGAAGGTGAAATAGCCGGTAGTAGACCTCCTATCCATTCTATCACCAGCCCAATCTGTATCACAATATCCCACGATCTCTGTGCTCTTGTTGCAACCCATCCAAACACCTTGACCGGGAGCCTCCCTTAGGTATCTCATGATCCTGTCCACCATGCTCCAATGGTGAACCTTAGGTGCTTGCATATGCTGACTGACTTGATTGACAGCAAAACATATGTCTGGTTTTGTAATGGTGAGATATATCAGCTTTCCAACCATCCTCCTATAGAGTTTGACGTCTTCAAATGGTTTGTTTTCAAACTCCCCTTCACGCAAGACTTTGTAGCCTTCTTCAAGTGGTGTTTTAGCTACTCTTGATCCAAACTTCCCTGCCTCATTTAAAAGATCAAGTGTGTGCTTTCTTTGAGATAAGAAAAGCCCCTCTTTAGAGCGGCATACTTATATCCCTAGAAAGTATTTTAGCTCACCCAAATCTTTAATATCAAAGGTAGACTTAATAAAAGCTTTAGTAGAGATGATACCTTCCTTGTCACTTCCTGTGATGATAATATCATCCACATAGATCAGTATCACCACAATTCCTTGCTTACTTGTGAGAGTGAAGAGAGTATTATCAGCTTCTGATTTTACAAACCCTCTTCCATTTAGAGTTGTACTCAATTTGTGATACCAAGCTCTTGGTGACTATTTTAATCCATAGATTGCTTTCTTCAACCTTAGGACATTCCTTGGTTTGACCATATCTTCCATACCTGGAGGTGGCCTCATGTACACCTCATCCTCTAGCTCTCCTTGAAGAAAAGCATTTTTGACATCCATCTGCCATAAATCCCATTCCAAGGAAAGTAGAATCCTTATTGTGTGGAGTTTAGCTACTGGTGCAAGGTATCTAGATAGTCTTCTCCATAGACTTGAGTGTATCCTCTTGCCACCAGCCTTGTCTTCTTCCTTTCTGGTTTTCCATTGGCAAGATACTTGATGGTGAAGAGCAGCCGACTTGTAACGGCTTTCTTTCCTTTGGGGAGCTCAGTTTCATACCAAGTATCATTCTTGATCATGGCACCAACTTCATCTCCCACTGACTCTCTCCACTCTTCATGCTCCATGGCTTCTTCATAAGTCTTTGGAACATACTCTTGATCCAGATTGCTGATGAAGACTACATGCTGTTGAGGATACCTCGCAAGAGAACATGTTGCTTGGATAGGGTGCGCCACTGCATTGTTGTTGAAGTACACTCTGGTGTCAACCCACTTGGATGGTTTCCTCTCTCTTGTACTCCTTCTCAAAGGTTGAATCTGTTGCTCCTCTACCACTGCCTCTTCCTGTCCTCCACTAACATGATCCTCACTACACGGGTCAGACTCTGATCCATGTTGATCTTGTGTTGTAGCTGAATCATCTTCTTGTTGTGATTCAGGTTCATTGCCCCCTTCAGGATTAGGATGGACTGTTTCTATACCTGGTGCCACTTCACCAACAGCTGGAGGAGTGGTAGAAGCTCTTGGTAACTCACTGGTTTGAGGTTGAATGATGCCTAAACTCTCCATAATAATTCTCAGGTTGTTTGCCCTATCTGAAGGTTCATGAGAGAGATCTTTAAGACTTTCCCAACTCTGCTCCTCATAGTACCCTTGTGATTCCACAAACTTCACATCCCTTGAGACTAATACTTTTCTTGATTCAGGTGAGTAACACTTGTATCCTTTCTGCGTATGAGAGTATCCTATAAACATTGCCTTAACACTCTTGGCTTCTAGCTTGTTTCGCTGCATACCTGGTGTCAATACATAGCAAACACACCCAAACACACACAAATGATCAATGGGAGGTTTAATTTTGTTCAATACCTGAAAGGGAGAGACATCTTGGAGAACTTTGGTGGGAATTCTATTGATTAGATAGCATGCTGATACCACAGCATCTCCCCAAAATCTCTTTGGAACATTTGTATGAAACATCATGCTTCTTGCAACCTCCATGAAATGGCGATTCTTCCTTTCAGCCACCCCATTTTGTTGTGGTGTGTATGGACAGCTTGTTTGATGTATAATTTCATGTTTTGCAAGGTGTTGTTTGAAGACATGGCTAGTGTATTCCCCACCATTATCCGACCTAAAAATTTTGATCTTGGAATTGAAATGGTTAGTTACATAGTTTTAGAAGTTGATAAAAGCTTCTAAAACTCTATCTTTACTTTGAATCAGGGTGAGCCAAGTGATTTTGATTTCTCATCTATGAAAGTCACAAAATATTTTATGGTTTTCTCTAGATGCACAAGGAGCTGTCCACACATCAGAATGAACAAGATCAAAACAATTCTCATAAATAGTCATAGATTTAGGAAACACAAATTTGCAATGTTTACCAAGAATACAAGCTTCACAACTTTCATTCTTAAAAGATAGATTAGGTAACATCAACCCTAAGGCACGAGAATGAGGGTGACCTAATCTAGCATGGCATAACACATCACTTGCTAAACTAGAGGCATACTTAACAGCCCAAGATAAAATCTGAAAGTTTGGTGTCTTCAAGCAAGTAAAGTTCCCCCTTGCTCACACCCTTTCCCAGCATCTTTCTGACCTTAATATCCTGAAAGCAAACATCATTAGGACTGAAAATAACATTGCAGTTGAGATCATTAGTTGTTCTCTTAACAGATAATAAGTTAGATGTGAACGAAGGCATATACAAAGCTTGAGATTTCTTATCAAACAGTTTCAGATTTCCTACTCCCTCAATGGGAATTCTATCACCATTTGCAATCTCTACACTACCTAGAGCAGGTTGAACATCACTGATCAGTCTAGCATCCCTAATCATATGATGAGAACTCCTGAATCAATGATCAAAAACCTAGCAGTGTGAGATGTATTGTGAGTAGAATTTAAAGCATTAACCCTGATGTTACCAGAGTTCGCATTGAGAGCCTTTATGAGGGTCTCAATGTCTGACTTGCGGATGAATGAGTCATCAGGAGTGTGTCGAGAAGGAGTTCGAGAGGTAGACCCAACAGCATGAGTGGTGGACATCATTGCTCTACCATCTTCTCCCATGCACATGGAGGTAACATTGTTAGATTGAGCTTCTTGGGTTCTTGCTTCATGTGCTCTGCCCTGGTTGAACTTAGGTGGTCTGAGGTGAGGATGGAGTATCCAGCAGTTGTTCTTGGAGTGTCCTTGCCTCTTGCAATGCTCACAAGTCACTGTCTTGTCGCCTCCTTCCCTTGGTTTGAAGTAAGCTTTTGTTAGCTGATGCATTCTCCATCTTCTCAGCCTTATGAGCCATAGATAGCTCTCCTTTTCCACCACCAAATAGGCCATCTGATCTTATCTCCTTTTAAAGTTGAGCACACACTTCATCATAGCATGGGAGCTCCTTATCTCTCAATATGTGTTTCACCACATCATTGAAGTTTGGACTAAGTGTGAGAAGCAGTCCAAAGACTTTATCTTGCTCACGCCTTTCCTTAAGTGTACTGGTGTCATTGGTGCTTGGCCTTAGCATCTCTAGCTCAGACCACAGCTGACTATACTTCCCAAGACGCTTGGTGAAGTCCCCATCTTCTTGCTGTAGGTTGTTGATGGCTCTCTTTACTTCAAATATTCTGGTGAGATTTGAAGTGTTGCCATACACCTTGTGCAAAGTATCCCACAACTGTTCTGGGGTTGTACAGTGTGAGTAAGAGTCCATAAGGACTATCAAGGGAGCTTTGCAATATAGACAGCACCATGAGATCTTCCTAACCAATTTGCCTTCATCTACCACTACAACCTCCTTGCCATCTTCTCCTTAAGTGATTTTCTTTGGAGCAGAACTTGAAGTGATATGCTCCCAAAGACCTCTTCCTCCAAAAGCTGTCCTGGTCAATCTAGACCAAGTAATATAGTTTCCTGGTCCCTTGAGAGTAACTGGAATGTGAACTGATCTGAACTGCTCCATCCTCTCCATCCTTCACAAGTTGAAATTTTTTATTTTTTTTAAGCTAAAATTTGTGAAAGATTAATTCTGGCTCTGAGAGAAATTAAGTTTAGAATCAAGATAAACTCTCAAGAAATGGATATAGAGGCAGGACAAAGAGAGCACAACCAAGAAAAAAAAATATCAAGAGAACTCAAGAACACAGATTTATTATCCAATGGATAAAAGAAATCTGAAGAGAAATCTAAGAAAGTAAATGGATGAATCAAGAAGGAAAGGGAACCAGAGAGTGATTGCGGAAGTAAATCAGGTTTTCAAGAGCTTAATGCTCTGATACCATGTTAGAAAATGAAGAACAATGAGGAGTATCTCAAGAACAAGAGAGAGAGATGAGATAAATTGTAATTAGAGAGAGAAAGAGAGATGAGAGAATTATCTTCCTTAATTAATTTCTGAGTTTCTGATTGTTATTTGAATAGCCATACAATAATAATAAAAGAGAGACAGAAGTGACAGTTGGATAATAGATCTGGATAATAGAGTGATGCTTTCTCCAACAGCTCTATTTCAAATCAGTGTACACCTTCCTCCCTTTTGAACATCAGCGTACACCTTCTTCTCTTCATGTCAATATTTGGAAGAGACATGGGATACCCGAAGGAACCCTGACTGAACAAGTTGTCTGATGAAGTGGTAGTTGAACCCTGACTGAACAAGTTGTCTGATGAAGTGGTAGTTGAGAGCTACATGTTTCATTCTTGAGTGGAAGATGGAATTTGCACAGAGACATAGTTCCGACATTGTCGCAGTATATGACAGGGTTGGGAATTGGAGGAGATACCAAGTTCCTTGAGTAGCGCATGGATCCATATGAATTTGCAGGCTGTGTCTACTCTGCTTCGGTGGAGGATCTGGCTACTGTCTTTTGTTTCCTTGACGTCCACGATACAGCATTGGAACCAAGATAAATGATGCTGGCTGTTGTAGACGAGTAGTCGTCTTTGTTGCCAGCCCAGTCGGCATCAGAAAAGGCATGAAGGTTAGGTGTGTTCTTTGCTTAAAAGAAGATACCTCTGTCTTTTGTACCTGAGAGAAACCTTAACAGTCGTTTGACGGCTTGCCAATGTATGTCTGTCAAACGATGCATGAACTGCGATAGTTTGTTGACTGCAAAGGCAATGTCTGATCGTGTAAACTGAAGGTATTATAGTGCTCCAACTGTTGTCCGATACATTTTTCCATTAGTGAAGCTTGTGCTAGAGAGTAGAGTGAGATGCTCATTTGTTAGCATTGGTGTAGCTACAGGTTTTGCATCCATCATGTGAGTGAGGTCAAGAAGATCATTTATATATTTTGTCTGAGTGAGGAGAAGGCCTGACAGAGAGAGTGTTGCTTCGATCCCCAAGAAGTAATTCAGGTCGCCATGGTCTTTGAGAGAGAAGCGATTGCTCAGGAGCTCAATGAACTGTTGAACACGGTTTGGTTCATTGCCTGTAACTACTATGTCATCAACATAGACTAGGACATACAGGAGGATGCCAGTAAAGTGTAGGATAAAGAGAGAGCACCTGATAAAGAGTTTTTGAAGCCAGAGGCAAGAAGAAAGTTGTGAAGCTCTTCATACCAGGCACGTGGAGTCCATATAAAGCTTTGCGAAGCTTGCAGACGTAGTGTGGACGGTCGTTGTCAACAAAGCCAGTCGGTTGAAGCATATATACATCCTCATGTAAGTTGCCTTGAAGAAAGGCATTGTTTACGTCAAGTTGACGAAGTGGCCACCCGCAAGAAACGGCAGTATCGAGTACGATGCGAACAGTTTTGTGCTTGAGTACTGGACTGAAGGTCTCCTTGTAATCTATACCTTGTCTTTGATGGTACCCTTTTCCAACGAGCCTTGATTTTCGTTGACTCACCGTTTCGTCTGGGTTCCATTTGATGCGATAAATCCATCTGTTTCCAATCAGATTGTATTTCGGGTCTGGCGGAATCAGGTCCCATGTATGTTCTCTGAGTTGAGCATCCATTTCTGCACTCATTGACTTGCGCCATCGTGCATCTTTCAGGGCCTGAGTTACAGAGGTAGGTTCTGTTTCACGCTTCATGTGAGTAGAGATAGCCATCGAGAACTTCCTCACAGGTTTAGTGATGTTGTTCTTAGCACGTGTTCTCATAGGGTGATTGTTGACGCGCTGTGTTGGTGGTGGCTGTATCTCCTCATTGTTGCTTTCCTGTAAATCAGAAGCAGAGTTATTAGTTGCATTAGTAACCTCCTCTATAATGTTTGTAGCTGCAGCGTCAGTGTTTTGTGGTGGCGTTGGTGCAGCCTCGTTATTTTTGCGGCGGCGGTGCTGCAGCGACTGGTGAAGGATCTGGACCTGGGGGCTGAACAGCTGACGGAGGCTGGAGTGGCACAATCTCTGGAGTGTTTAGTGGCGGGGACCAAGCAGAAGAAAGTTTTTTTGCTTGTGGAGAGAGTGATGAAAGTTTTTTGAAGGGATATGTTGTCTCGATGAACTGAACATGACGAGACACATAAATTCTATTCTTGACTGGATCAAGGCAAAGGAAAGCACTTTGGGGGAGAGAATATCCAAGAAAGACGCAGGGGGACGACCGAGTGTCTAGTTTATGGCTTGTATAAGGACGAAACCACGGAAAACAGAGACAACCAAAAGCTTTGAGCTTGAGGTAGTTTGGTGATTTTCCAAAGAGTTTCTCATATGGGTTTTGATTCGCCAACGTGGGGTGGGTAGTCTGCTGATTAGGTAAACAGCTGCTGCAAGTGCATAGCTCCAGTATGTTGCTGGTATGGTAGCTTGCGACAGTAAGGCGAGCCCAGTTTCCAATATGTGATGGTGACGCCTCTCGGAGAACCCATTGTGTTCAGGTGTGTGTGGTGGCATGGTTAAATGAGAGACACCACTGAGCTAGATCATCGCGCAGGGCTAAGTACTCACCACCATTATCTGAGTAGAAGGTCTTGAGCTTGTGATTGATTTTTTTTCAACAAGAGCCTTCCACCGAATGAAGATATGACGCATGTCAGACTTGTTTTTGGTCGGGTAAAACCAGACATAGTGAGTAAAATGATCAACAAATATGACATAATATTTGTACCCGTCAACTGAGAGCACTGGGGACGTCCATATGTCGGAAAAGATGAGTTCAAGAGGATGAGAAGAAGTAAGAGATGTTTGTGAGAATGGAGTTTTGTGGCTTTTTGAGACAAGACAATCTTTGCAAGGGAAATTTGAATCTTTATTAGAAATAGGAAGTTGAAACTTGGAAACAACATTGTTTAGAATAGAAATTGCAGGATGTCCTAGGCGAGAATGCCAAAGAGATAGAGGACATTTGACTGAAGAATGAAAAGCTGAAGCAGAGGATGAAAGATTGTTTTGACTGGGCCACTCGTAGCCTTCATTTTTAGACTTTCCGTGCAGGATTTTCGCCCCCGAGTTGAGATCCTTCACCTGAAAAACATTTGGAAATAATTCCACAGAAACAGAGTTGTCAGTACATAGTTTGTTGACCGACACAATATTTTTCGAAATCTTTGGTACTCTAAGAACATTATTGAGATATAGAGTTCTTTGAGGAGTTGAGATAGCGGATAAACCAGTGTGCGTGATTGCGAGTCCTGCACCGTTGCCAACTTGAACTTCCTCACCACCTGTGTACGGTGAGTGCATCGAGAGGTTTGCAAGGTCGGACGTGATGTGGTGACTGGCGCCGCTGTCGAGAAGCCATGACGGTGGTTCAGGAGAGCTCATCATCGCTTGGTATGCTTGAGGAGGCCACTGGTAAGGATGAGATGGTTGAGCATTGTTTGTGTGCGTGACAATGCGAAACTGAAGACAGTTCTTCGCAGTGTGTCCTTGCGTTCCACATGCCTGGCAACGGCCTAGGTAAGGCTTTGGTGGGCGATTTCTCTGTCCATGCCGATTGTTGTGATAATTGTTGTTGTTGTTTGGTCTCCTGTTCCTCTGTTTGTGTTGATGATATTGATGCTGAGAAGCCTGAACATGATCTGCCGTGATCGGAACGGTTTGAAACTGAACGTTTTGGCTCAGTAGAGCGGTTTCATGGTTGATGAGCTTCTCATGAAGTTCGGCGAACGTGATTGGTAGGTCGCGCGCATTGACAGAGTCGACAACTGTCTTGTAGTCATCAGGAAGACCAGCAAGGATTATGTCTGTCAGATCCTCAGGATGCATTGGTTCTCCAAGGAGAGCAAGGCTTTCAGATTTTGTTTTGATGAGTTGCATATACTCATCCACTGACTTTGTTCCCTAAATGCTCTGTTGAAGCTGATTTCTCAGCTGCTTGATATGACCACGAGTTGGTTTGCCATACGTAGATTCAAGAGTAGTCCACGCTTCAAGTGTTGGCTCTAGCGATAAGCGGCTGGTTTGTTGTTTCGTTGGCGCCTATAGTGCACTGTAAATGATGTGTTGGCTCTAGCGATAAGCGGCTGGTTTGTTGTTTCGATGGCGCCTATAAGAGCACTGTAAATGAGTGCATCTTGGCGTGTCCATGAATCAAACGCCGGGCTTGGTTCCTCTCTGTCTGCAACCGTTATCTTC
This sequence comes from Brassica nigra, assembly GCA_016432835.1. Lineage (NCBI taxonomy): Eukaryota > Viridiplantae > Streptophyta > Magnoliopsida > Brassicales > Brassicaceae > Brassica > Brassica nigra. The sequence goes on from CM028244.1 coordinate 58,699,888, forward strand.
ACCGGTGGTATAGCAGCAGATGAGTCGAGGAATTTGAGCAGATTGTACCCACGGAGGAGGGCCTTGATCTGAATACTCCACGTCAAGTAGTTGGTGGAGGATAGCTTGGTGACATTACTCATGTTGATGTTGAGCACGGAGGTTGTGAGATCAACGGTTTGAATGATCTCAGTTGTGACGGAGGTGTTCGACGGCGCCATGAGAATGATGAAGATATGTAGGGTTTTGGAAAGAAAAAGGAAAGAAAATAAGGTTTTAAGCCTTATGGCTCTGATACCATATTGACTCAAGAATGTGAGAATGAATTGTATGTACTGATAGAAGGCCTTATATCGATATATATACAGAGAGACTACTCGTATCAGACTTATAAGGAAAGAGTATATTTCAATCGTATCAGACAACTTTTTAACTGTTGAATAATTTAATTATAACTTTGTGCAGTTAATGATTAGTTGGGGGATAAATATTCACATATAATACTTGAGTATTTATCGATGTAAATACTTGAGGAATTAAAAAAATCACTTTTCGTTATGTTCCTTATAAGATTGAAAGTCATGAACATTAATTATTTTTTTAAATCATAATTAAAAATATTTTCAAGTTAAAATCATTATACTAGATGTTTATCTTTAGAAAGAGATTGTTGAGTTTTACAATGATATATAAGCAATACAAAATAATCACAGTTACATCGTGTTGTTGATGTAATTCATGTTTATAAAATCACTTTAGATGATTTTTCAAAATAATTTCTAGTTAAAAACATTAACAATTTGAACCAAAATACAAGATATATTAATCCCAAAAGGGAATTTTTAGCTTTTAAAAGCATATAATATAATATAAGATAATTACATTTACATTGCAATATATACTGTTTAAAGTAGAGATAATTACATATGATTGTCTAAAGTAGAGATCCAATATACAACATATGATTGTCTGAAAAATACGAAATCATCCATATGTGATTTTAAAAACATGAAATACATCAACAAGGCAATGCAACTATAATTATTTTTATTATTTGATATGTCATTGTAAAACCTAAAAAACTTGTATATTGGTTATATACTAATATCTAACTTGATAATACTTCAAATTATGATTTTTTAAAAGTGATTGGTGTTATTAATTCTTCAAGATTTCAATCTCAAATTAAATGCTCAAATATTATATAACATATTTATTCCTCAACTAATTATTGGCCGCACAAAATTATGATCAGAATATTCATCTGTTAAATGTTGACATAAACTGTTTTTCCGTTCATCAGCTAACAGTTAGCTATTTGTTCCTAATTTTGTGCAGTCAACTATTAGTTAGGAAATAATTATGCGTGAGTAATCTTTGAATTAAAATTACGGATTTTAAATACTTCTCGAATAAAATGCTCTTTTCCCCTTGGTATCAGCATGTAATAAAATATGACTGATTGTACATTATCTACGGTCTACTATTTACTAAGGGCATCTCTAACCATGACACCAAATTTGTTGTTAAAATTACACAAATTTTGGTGTTTCGGTGTCATATTTTTTTGTCATCTCCAACCACAATACCAAATATCACATCAAAAGTAATATTATATATATTATTTGATGTTTTTGGTTTTAGTAAATATTTATCACACTTAGATATTATGTTTGCTAAATTCTTGTAATTTTATGTTTATAAAATTTATTTACATTTATGTTTTTGGTTTAAGAATATTGTACCTTTATGTATTTATTTTATATAAATATAATATTCAAAATTACAAATTATTAATTACGAAAAGAACATAACAAATAGTATATTTATTTTAATAAAATTTTGTATTAGTTAGTAATACAATTTTAATTATATTTCAAAACAAAAGGATAAAAATGTTATTTCAATCTTTGCTGTATTTAATAGTATTACATAAATTTTTATTTACTTTTAAATTTAACTTTACAATAATTTAATATTATAATTGTTCATTACTGATTAAATATAACTCAAAAAGATTATAATCGATATTTTATAACAAAAATATATTACAGTATAAAGTAAATGACAATATCATTTAGTGATTTCTTACTTGAAAATAAAATAAAATATACAATTTCTATCATATTTTATTTTATACAATATAAATAAAATGATAATAATCAATTAATGATTTCTTATTTGAAAATAAAATATAAAATATTTTAATTATGTAAAATGATTTAAAATACAAATATATTTATGTCTAGTAACAAATTTGAACTAATTAAGAAAAATAATTGAGCTATATTATTAAATGAAACAAAATAAAATATGAACATTTAATATTTGGTGAGATGAATAGTGTTACACCAAATTTGGTATAATACTTTTTACTCTACACCAAATTTGAGGAGATAGTATCATTTTTAGTGTTTTATTGGATGATTGGAAATAAAATTACATCAAATTTAGTGTTTTGATGTACCATTGAAATTGGCATAACTACTGCACACCCAAGGCAGTTAATAAAACTTCTCCAATCAATGTTATGTCAGAAGATTATTGATGGTGCATGCATCAGCAAAAGATAATTTTATCTTCTATCTCTCCTCGATAACTTATAGACATACTATTATTTACCAAGTACCAGATTTGGAAAATGCAAACATAAAACATTATATCGGTATACATATATATTTCAGTTTTAGACTCAAAACTAAAAACTATTAGGTAAGATATTTAAAATAATTATTAAACAACAATTTAAAAAAAAATCTCCTAGACATTATTAAAGAAGTGATTTGTACATGTGCCAAGGGACGGATCCAGCACATTATTTAGCATGAGACACATTTTATAAAACATATTTAGGTCAGTTGTATTTGTATAAATTATATGTTAATTGTTAAAAGAAAAATAAAAAAGTGTGTGGGGCACATGCCACACGTTGGTTCCACCTGGATCCGCTCCTATATGTACCATCACCACAATCATTAAAAAGATAACATGATACTAAAAAATGACATGTTTTTAGAAATTAATGACATGTCAACAGACTAATTGTGACATGTTACATTTTCTTATAGAGATTTATATTTTTGGTAAGAATTTTTAAATATATGGTAATAAATAATTCATATATCATCATTAATGTAATTTTTTCATATAAATATTTATTTTTCGTATGACTATTAGTATATATTAATAACTCATATATCACTAGTAAAGTAATATATATATATATATATATCACGTTAATAAAACTAAATTAAATAAGATTACAAATATACTGCTACATCAACTTATATATCATATTTGTATAAATATAATTTTCTATTTCATCAATATATAGAAAACTAAAGTAACACTAATAAAAAATTGTTAGTTAAATGATTAAAATTTATTTAAATTTATTCGTTCATCAAGTTAATTAACAAATAGATTTCTCACTTCAACATTTTAAATAAAACAAACAAAATCTAAAATTTATTAGAACTTATATTATATAAATATATATATATATATATGTATATATATTTAAAACTATATGATAAGATATTTATTTAAAATAAATAATCAATAAATATAATATATTATAATTTAAAATATTTTTATAAAATATAATTTTAAATTTATTAAAATTTAAATAAAATAAAATTGAAATAGTTAAATAAATCAAAAGAAATAAGACTACAAAATATGTTTATAATTTTTAAAACCATTAAAGCTAAAATATAAAATAATAATTTTAAAATATAAACTAAAATTTTTATTTGGAAATTAAAACAATAATATTCAAATTATTATTTTTGCTTGGCAAAAAACTCCTAATACTTTTTTAAAAATAACTGAAAATATAAAAATATATTTTAATTATTTGATCAAACTAAATTAAAAAAAAAGATTTTATTTTTATCATTTCATGTATGATCCACATTTCTAAAATTTTAAAATTTAAAAATAGTACAGGCAAAAATCACAAAAAAAAAATATTTACTAAAAATATGAATTAAATTACTCTAAAATTTAAACCTTAAACTCAAACGTCTACATATTATATCATAAACATAATTATAATGTATATGTTTTTGTTCACATTATTAGTTGTATACTATTAAAAATTCAGATTCTAATTTTTGTTATTTATTTGTAATAGTTAACTATCTAGTTACAAATAGAGATATACAAATAAAAATTTCAGTTTTAGTAATTTATAGTAGTTTTAAAAAATATCCTAATATAACATATACGAAAGATTCTAAATTTTCATTATATGTTTAATGTGATTGTTTAATTTATTTTAATAATATAAATAAAGATATATAATATACATAAACTGTTTATAAAATATTTATTATTCAAAGTCATCATTTGTCATATATATATATATATCAAAAATTAATTACATTAGTTAATTCTATAGTTTTTATTTAAGAAAAGAATGAATAATCTTTTTTTTTTTTAAATTACTATTTACTTTTATGGCTAGTTTTGATGAGAAGTATAATATTTGTTTAGATGGACCAACATTTTTGTCAGCTATCCATTTGGTTAGACCATATTTTGGTCAGATTCTGAATAGCATTTTTATCTGACCGTGTATGATCTATATGGGAGAAAATAAAGCATCTGGTTCTAGCCTATTGCATCAGTTGGTCTGCCCGATCATTCTCAATTCGGAGAATATGATGCAAGCTCACACTCTCTAAGTTATCATGTAGACTCAGTCAAACTCATAGTCATATCCACTAGGTGTAAGCAGTCTATCTCGAAGTAGATCAATAGGATCATCATGTCTTTTATACATGATCTTGCCCAAAATAATTATTCCATACATAAATGGACCAACATATTTCCTCTAAAGATTATAAAAATCATTCTTGTGATAACATTTGGGATAACTCACACGTTATAATGCTTCTTAATTAATATATAAGGAATTATTTAGATTAATCACTATGAGAAGATTGTTAAAGCACAGTGAAATAATCCTATAAATATCTAGCCAAATTAAATATTAATATTTTTATTAACATGTTATTATCTAAATAAATTTAAAACAAAACAGAAAACTAAAGTAATAAGGGCAACCGCAGTGAGGGGTTGTTATGTGGATCTAGAAACTAAAAATGAAACAAAATTAAAAAGTAAGAGAGTGAGAAGTGAATGAGATGGATGAGATATTTGTTTAAGATGCTCAACAAAAAATTTTGGATATCCATGTATAATGTGTTACTTGCTAATTGGTTCAATTTTTTTGTAACTAAAATTTAAAGATTTAATTTAATTATGTTAAAACAAATACTATTATAGGTTCAAGCTACTTCTTTTTAGACGTTTACTATTGGAAGTGCTCTGAGAAAAAGACATGTAGACAAGGGTTTCTCAGCATTTGTGGTGGGAGTATCTCAAAGAGGATATGGCTTTTTCCATTTCATCACCTCTCTTCGCTAATTAATTTGTTTAATTTTATATTTACTATAAACTGCTTGAGAAACCCTAATGAGGGTGCTCTTATACTATGAATGAGGTTAAAAAACATTAACAAATGATCCACATTACTTCATGTCATCAATTTTCAATCTATTTTGTATAGACTCGAAAATTATATAGACATTTTCATCAGTTCAATCCCGACAAGTAAATCGGGTCACTGAGCCAATTAATTGAGCCAGCAGTGTTTTTTTTTTTTTTTATAAAAATCAGTCTAGCAGTCATTTTATTAAATTCATAATTTTTCTTATTTTGGAAAGTAAGTTAATAAATCTTAAAATAAAATATATTATGTATCCAAAATATTAGATCTACAAGATGATCATCCGCGCACGTGGAGTAAGTTTTTTTAAATATGTTGTATTTAAATATTATAAACAATATATATTTTATTATCAATATTTTTTTTTACATTTGAATGGCATTCGGGCACCATTTGGTTCGGTTAAGTTCTGTTTGGTTCGGATCTTTGCGAGTTTGGTTTGAATCTTTGCATGTTCGGTTTGGGTATAGGTTCGGATAATCCATTTAATTTTATAAAAAGAATAAAGTTCATATATAATTTAAATTTCTCAAAATCTAAAAATAAAAATAATATATAACATATAAATTTGAATTTAGATAGTAAATCAATAGATATTTTCAGTATTTTGGTATTTTGAATAACATTTAGCTATTTTAAACATATACTTTTAATTATTTTAATATATTTCTAAGTATTTTAGACAATTTAAAAAATCTATGTATTTTGTATATTCTTTTAGATATTAAAAATTTAAAATAATTAATATATTTTAAGTATATAAATCTGGTTCGAATATATTCGGATACCCGAAATATTTTGGTTCGGATCCGGTACGGTTCCAGTTTTCTAGATACCAAAATTTTGAACATGTGCGGATATCTAACCAATTTGGTTAAAGTTCTGTACTACTTTTTCTGATTGGATTTGGTTCGGTTATTTGGATTCGGAATTTTGTCCAACCCTATATTTTTTATTGTAACAAATTTTTAAGAGAAAGTGATGATGGTTCATACTGGTTTTGGGTATGCAAAATTTTTTAAACCAAAACATTTTCTACTATGTACGTGGCGTATTTAGTTAATAATTAAAAATTGCTCAAGACCCATTAAAGAAAAACAATAGGCTGAACTAAAAAAGCGTTACCATTGGTCACGAAATTTTCAATGTGAGACTTTTACCATTTTTATTAATTTATAGCTGTTTTAAAAAATTTGAAATATAATATATAAGAAACAAATCTAAATTTTTTATTATATGTTTAATGTGATTGTTTAATTTCTTTTAATAATATAAAATTAAACAAAAAATATTGAGGATAAAAAAAATTATTATCAAATCTTTATTATTCATAATCATTGATTGTGATATATATGTTAATCATACTAGGTATTTCAGTAACTTTTATTTAAGGAAAGAATTGAAAATATATTTTTGTACATTGCTAATTAATTTAATAGTTAGTTTAGTAAAAAATATAATATATGTGTAAATGGATCAATCTATTTCTCTAGCAATTTTGAGAATAATTCTCATGATAACACGTGACTATAAAAAATGTTGTAATGTTTCAGGATTAATATATAGAGGATTCTAAGCAAAGAAATTTCTATCTTTTGTGGGGTTTTTAATTCCTAATACCATTTGAAAGAATAAGAGGCATGATCCAGTTTTATCATGAAAATAGGTAAACGGTAAATATTTAGGGGATTTTCTAAATATAACGATTTGTTGTACTACACAAAGTTTAGACAAGTCAAAATATGATGTACTTGTACTACAGTACAACTACAAACACATTTAACAAATCACGGAAACTGATATTAAATGTCAATAAATACGAAACGATTCTCTCTTAATTTGTTTCCTCCCAAACAAAAACCCTCAGAGTTCTGGCCATTAACCCGCAATGGATCATGATAGCATGCATAACATGCCACCACCATCATCATCAATGACGAATCATACCAAACCCCACATGATGATGATGCACATGACCTTCTTCTGGGGCAAGAACACGGAGGTTCTCTTCTCCGGATGGCCCGGGACAAACTCCGGTATGTATGCTCTTTGTCTCATCGTCGTTTTCCTCCTCGCCGTAATCGCCGAGTGGCTCGCCCATTCTCGGATCCTCCGTGGGGGTGACGCTGCCAGCCGCGCCGCCGGTATCGCTCAGACAGCCGTATACACTCTCAAGACTGGCCTCTCCTATCTCGTGATGCTCGCTGTGATGTCCTTTAACGGCGGCGTTTTTCTCGTTGCTATCGCCGGGTATGCCGTGGGTTTCTTGCTCTTCGGAAGCACTGCTTTCAAGAAATCCTCTGATGACCAGAAAACCACAGGCCTTCTCCCGCCGTCGTCAGGCTGCGTTTGCTGAAAATAGCCTTTTGTATTTAATTTGGTGTGGTTTGCTTTGTTTTGAGTTTTATTATTTCATTTTCAGTTTATAAACTTGTTACAAGAAATAATCGGATATGAGCTATCACATACGTAAAGATTGTATCATGAAATTTTATGATAATCACTTCATTTTTACCATGATTTTTCCTTAACATTTGCACCCCAAAGAATATATTTTCATTTGATTTTCTTTGCTAGATACAAATAATTTCACCAAATAGTCCCACAAGTTCATTAAAAGTTGGTGACTATATGTTTTGTAATTGTTTTTGGCAAAACTATAGGTTTTGTAATTTAACGAAGACTATGAACAATCCCATTCCGATTTTCAAGATTTTTTTTTTTTAAAATTATCAAAATTGATATAATCATTGTTCTAAAAAATGATCTACACGACACTTAGACGCTAAGCTTTATAAGACCGTGACAATTACTTGACAATTACAATATTATAATAATTAATATATATTTTATTATTCATAAATTTTAATAATTAATATATTATAATATAAGTTCTTATAAAAATAAAATAATTAAATTTTATCATTTATAAATGAAAATATTTTATACAAAAATTACATATATTTAATATATTGTAATAATTTATGAACGCGCTGCCTAAATATTAATTTAGGTGTTAACTTAATTTTTCGAGATGTTAGGCGTTAAGTCATCACAGGCTTAGCGCCTAGTGCTTTTTTGAACATTCCATAATACAAGCACACACAAAATAGGAAAAAGATTAATACTCTATCCTTTTTAATGAGTGCCCTTTTGATTTTTCACACAAATTAAAAAATAATAAAAATACATTTATACTCTTAATAATTACAACTACAAAATCACTCTTATCTTAAAATTAATATTAAATTTAAAGTATATAAAATTACATTTGATTTTAAAGTTATATTTTGTGTGATAAAAAGTGTCAAAACACTAGGGACTAATAACTATCATATCAAAAATTACTTACATATTGAAAGTATCAAAATACAAGACCGCTGGAGATTGGACAGTATATTTAAAAGGAACAGCATATAGAATACAAGACAATAGTTTATTAACAAAACGAAATAATAATAATAGAATTGACAATATCATTGGTCGTTAGCGTAAAAAGACAGAACTAGTTCAAAGTTAAATGTGGATTTTGATTGAAAAAAAAATCGAGTAAACAATATATTTCTTTTAAAAAATTTGGTTTGATATCCAGACTTGATCATTTTACACGGATCTGAGAATTCAAACCATAACCTGTCCAAAACTGAATCAGAAATTTATAAATACCTAATTGGTCCAAAAAATTTATATCTGTAAAAACCAGAACAGAAAAAAACCGATTCGAACAGATTTGGATCCAAAAAACCGATCTAAATAGACTCGACTTAATAAGAACCGATTCATTCACAACCTAAAAAGTATAATATGCAAGACTATGACTTCAAATATTCTATTTATTTATCTTATTTTACGATTTAGTTACAATATCTTTTTGTTTACAATCTTTATTATTTTGTAATATTTTCGAGTAATATGAAAATTTAAAAATTAAACTAGATTTTTTAATATTAATATTTTAAGTTATTTTGTAAAATTTAAATAAATATGATAGATTTCAGCTAAATTTTGATGAAATTTGGGTATTTCAAATCTTTTTGGATTTTTAGTATCCGGCTCGGATTCGTTACATACATAATTGAATCCAAATTTTAAAATTTGGTTCCAAAAATAATCGACCCAATATCTGAATGCTGAGACCTATATCAAACCATTGTCAAAAAGATTTAAGATAGTTTGATGATATAATAATTCCAAGCTTTCTTCAAGCCTTACTACAATTAACAAATTACTGATACCTAAAAAAAAAGACTTTTAGAAGAATTTCTTCAAGCCTTACTAAAATTAACAAATTACTGATACCTAAAAAAAGACTTTCAGAAGAAAATAAAACGTTATTAAAAATAGACTATCTTCGTTGACAAGATAATTAATAAATAAAGGTACATTGAATACTTTTAATTCCGATCAAACGATACAACAGGTATCAGGAACGGCAAGGTTCACGCCTTTTTCCTAAGAAAGTACTCGTATAATGATTCGAGTGAATAATTAATTGCTCACCTTTGCTAAAATGGTTAAAGTATTTATTAAACCATTCTCCAAATATTCTATATTTCTATTCTAAGTAACAGCACTCACGGTTATATAAAAGAAAAGCCCTAAATTCACTTTGAATTGGCCTCCCGCCAGCAGTGGCGGATCCGCATTTTGTTTCACTGGGGTCTAATTGATAGTGACTACATTTTATAGGAGTCATTAAGTTAAATTTTCAATATTCCATCAGGTTTTAAAAGAAAAATACAAGTATGTTTTTTTAAAAAGAAAATTCATATGGGTCATGTGGCCCCCTTGGTTATAAGTTACCTCCGCCACTGCCCGCCAGTCTGATAAATTTGTTTTAATCTATACTGCTCCTACCTTTTCAAATTAATTACAAAGATATATCATTGCCATTTTTTCTTTAATAATTTACGAAAATTAAAAACCCAACCAATCAGATAGTAACAACTTTCTGTCAAACTAAACAAAATTCAGCCTAATAGTTTTAACCATTTAACCAGCAAAATTTTAAGCCCATTTCGTATGTGTTTACTAACCCATCTAAATTCGTTCATGTTCTAATCCTATACCCTAAAACTCTATTCAAACCCTATTAACACCATCAAAAACCTGTTGTCCACAAAACTATACCAAATATATTGGAGTTCATTGTAACGCCTATGTCTTATTTGAAATTTTCTTATATGAAAATTCCGAAATAAATTCATAATGTTGTATTCGTGCTTTTAATAATTACAAACAATATGAATATCAAATTAAATTTAATTATAGTACAGATGTTATAGCATATTTCGAAATTAATTATTTTCGACTGAATTAAACTTTTAAACAGCCACTAATATTTATATATAATTATAAACCTAATCAATTCCTAGAATATTCTCTAACTCGTTATTTTGCGTTTTTGCTTCAAACAATAAATTTAAAACATAATATATAGAAACTAGGTTTTCGACCCAACTAAAATGCAGGTACCTAATATACTTAAACAGTTAAACTATAATCCCGGTTCATTTCCAAACCAAATCAATTCCAAAAATATTCTCTATAACATTCCTCCTTCCTATTTGCTACATACAATAAATTCAAGAGATAATATATAGAAACAAGATTTTCTGATTGAACTAAATTAACTTGATGAACAAGCAGAGAATATATTCTGCTTGACATTAATAACTGAATTTTCCATATCTATTATATTAAAAGAGAAGTCATAACTTCTATTCATGTGTGATTTTTTTTTAAAAATAGACCTTCTTTAGAAATTCGTGTTTCATTTATTTCTTAATATCATTTTGGCATCATTAAGATATATGTCTTATATAATTGACTATAATAACAACTTCACCTATAAAACTGGTTTTGTTTATTAAAATATTTTTCAAAATTGGATCACTATAATATTATAATAATAAATTAGATCATGTTATATATTCTCGATTATAGTGACATTTTCTCCTATACAAACATCTAGATTTATATATATATATTTATTAATCTTAAGTAGACGTAATTGGTTTTTAATAGTTTTGACAATCCTTTCTTAACTGTGATTGGGATCAAAATATCACCTCTGTCCTATACAACCAATTCTGTTTATGTAGTTAATAAAGAAAACAAAATCTGACCTAAATGGGTTTTTGCCATCATTTCTGATACATTAATAGATGAGATTCTCACTAAATCAGTTCTTTTTAACATAAAATATACATTCTAAACAATATATTTAACATTCTTAAGTACATCGTAAACCACCGGTTCTATATTTTCTCAATACAATATGCATAAACCATACATTATAAAATCCAATTACCCACGCATATAATACAATACTTATATCAAAATATTTTTATGCGAGTGAATTTTTGGTCAATACAATGTTTATTATAAGAGTTACTATATCTTTAAATATAAATAAGTATATTTTAAAAATTCTAACAAATTTGTTTAAAAGATTTTAAACAAGATCTTAATTTTAAAATTTATCTGTAAATTTTCACTAATTTTTAATTAGTTTTGAAATATTATTATACATTCATATCCTATTTTTATCTGTTATATAATTACAATCAGACGTATTATGAGAAAATTATTATAATGAGCTAACTATGATAAAATTATATTTAGTTGTTAAAATTATATATTTCATTTCATAAGTATTTATGTTCAAAATATAATACATTGGTAACACTGGTTAACATTAGTAAACTATATAATACATGTATAAAAATGGGGAAATTTCATAACTACACTTTGTGTAGTACCACTTTTCAACAATACCATCAATAGAAGTACACTTTCACAAATACACTTTTCATTAATGTGTAAAAGACAAAATTAACCCTACTATCTCTAAGATATCACCGACCTTTCTCTCAGTCGTGACCTTCTTCTCTCTGTCGAGATCCATCGTTTCTCTCCTCAGGATCCATCGTCGCCGTCATTGTCATCGAAAGTCGTCGTCGTCGTCATCGAAAGTCGTCGTCGTCATCATCGAAAGTCCTCGTCATCGTTCCGTTGAAATCTCCGACGAGCTAACACACGGATTCTCTGTCTCACACGATCGCCGACGCCGACGAGCTATTCATCGGAAATGTCGACTCCAAATTCACAAATTGTAAGTTTCTAATCTCTGTAATTTGTTGACTATAGGTTTAGACTTCTAATTGGAAGGGATGGTTAGATATAAGAAAAATAGTTTCTGTGATGAACATCCTTGATTTTTAAAAATTTGCTTTTATCCAAAAGGCAAACAAGGTTGATTTGGAGTTCAAGTTGAGATTAAGATTTTGGAATAACAAACACTGCATTTTTTACAGAATTATAATCCCTTATAAATCTGGATTTATGGATATTGTTAAAAGTACAACTCGACGATTTATAAGTCTTTATAAAGAAGATTGATTTAGCAATAGAGGAGTAGTGTCTATTACTTCTAGTGTTGAGATGTAGTGTCTATTACTTGCAGTGTTGAGATTAAGATTTTGGAATAGCAAACACTGCATTTTTTACAGAATTATAATCTCTTATAAATCTGGATTTCTGGATATTCTTAAAAGTTCAACTCTACGATTTATAAGTCTTTATAAAGAAGAACGATTTAGCAATAGAGGAGTAGTGTCTATTACTTCTAGTGTTGAGATGTAGTGTCTATTACTTGCAGTGTTGAGATTAAGATTTTGGAATAGCAAACACTGCATTTTTTACAGAATTATAATCCCTTATAAATCTGGATTTCTGGATATTCTTAAAAGTTCAACTCTACGATTTATAAGTCTTTATAAAGAAGAACGATTTACATGAACATTGTCTATTACTTCTAGTGTTGAGATATTGTGGAAGTACATGAACATTGTGCTTGGATAAAGTATCTATAGATCATGATTAGAATGTTCATATCATTGTTTTATAAAGTAATATAAATTCTAATTTTTCTTTTGTTTTTATTTTCCAGTTGGATAGCAATGAGTTTTGGTCAAATTTGAGTTTGCCTCCTAGGATATATGGACCTGGAACAGAACCACCAGATAATTACAAAGTGATCATCCAGCATTCGAACATGGACTACGTCTCTAAGGTTGCTAATATATTAGGTGAAAAAGAGTTTGCTCAAATAGAGATCTCACACATTGGAAGCATTGTCAAGCTGGAAAGAAGGACTAACGTTCATTTTTCAGAGGATTTGTTTCATTTCATCATGCAGCGAAGAATAATGACCAAAGGAGAAGGTCTGTGGTTTACATTCTCTTATCAACCAATGAGATTTTCGATGCGAGAATTTCAGTTGACAACAGGATTAGCTTGTGAGGAAGATAAAACAAAAACAGAGCCAATGTTTAGAGAATTGAGGAAACCTTTTCCTTGGATGCTAACCAAAGGGGATAAGTACACGGTGAGTACCTTGTATAATCGGCTTGAAAAGAAAGCACGAACAATGTCAAGACTGGAGAGACTATGTATTGGAGTAGCAATCATCACAGAAGGCGTGATTATAGCAGGAAACACTAGCTCTCTAATTCCGAAGAAAAGGTTGATGGCTTATCACAATTATGATAGATTCTCAAAGATGGCCTGGGGAAAACTTGTGTATTCAGTTTTGTTAAATAGTATTAGACGGTTGAGAGCAAGTTCTTGGACAGGAGAAAGCTATGAAGTGTCAGGTTTTGTGATAGCTATTAATCTGTGGGCTTTGTCGTCAGTCCCTAAGCTTGGAAAATCTCTCGGAAAGCCATGCCAGGAAACTTCTTCTTCAGGCCCATTATGTCTACATTGGCACTCAACGAGGTCTATTTCAATTTCTGAATTGTTGGAGTTGGAAAGGAAAAACAATGTGAGTTTTAACCAAAGTTCCCTTTATAAATTTATTGTTACTGTATTGTTTAAAAATAGGTTTATAAACATACTCCTTGAAACAGGATCACAGGAGACTTATAGTTAAAATGTTGTTTTATCTTTGTCACAGGGTGTGGTTACTACTGTGATTGGATTCTCTGAGGAATTCAAACATTTGGTGAACCCGACACATCCTGATGATACGGACTTTGACAGTATTGTACAACTAGTTCAACAAGGATACAAATTGAAGAAAAGCGATTGGGAACAAGGATTTGTGGATATTTTTCTTACAAAGAAGACCTTGCTCGACAAAGCAGGGCAGAAGACAAAGATGTACAGCAAAACTCTAAGGTCAATGGGTTTTTGAGGTTTTATAAGGCTTTATGAAATTTGAAATTTTTAAATATTATAAGCATTTATAAATATTTTTATTGAATATTTTGAAATAGGAGCAAACACAAGATGAAGAAGAACAACTAGTTGAAGCTGATGCTGAATTGGGCGACGTTGATAAAGAAAGAGAAACTTCAAAAGCCAATGAAGTAAACTAATTTATAAACCTTTATAAAATTGGACTATCATTTATTTAAAAATTGTAAGCCATCATATGTTTGTTTTTTGTTTTTTTCTCTTCTTGAAATAGGGGCAGACACTTGAGAAAGAAGAAGAAGAACAAATGGAAGCTGATGCAGGACTCGAGGATCCTCTTTACAAGGTAAAGAACTCTCTTTATAACGGTTTATAAAATTTAAAGATTAATATGTTTACATACCATCAGCATTTCTGTTACTGTTTTTTCTTTTTTCTTTTGGAAATAGGAGCAGACACAAGATGATGAAGAACCACTGCTGGGAGCTGATGGCGAATTCAATGAAGTAAGATAATTTATAAGCTATTATAAACTTAGAATACTTGAGGAAATTATATGCCATCGTAAAATCTGTTATTGTTTTTTTGTTTTTTTCTCTTCTTGAAATAGGGGCTTACACTTGAGAAAGAAGAAGACGAACAAATGGAAGCTGATTCAGGACTCGAGGATCATCTTTACAAGGTAAAGAACTCTCTTTATAACAGTTTATAAAATTTAAAGATTAATATGTTTAGATACCATCAGCATTTCTGTTACTGTTTTCTCTTTTTTCTTTTGGAAATATGAGCAGACACAAGATGATGAAGAACCACAGGTGGGAGCTGATGGCGAATTCAATGAAGTAAGATAATTTATAAGCTATTATAAACTTAGACTACTTGAGGGAATTATAGGCCATTGTAAAATCTGTTACTGTTTTTTTGTTCTTTTCTCTTCTTGAAATAGGGGCTTACACTTGAGAAAGAAGAAGACGAACAAATGGAAGCTGATTCAGGACTCGAGGATCATCTTTACAAGGTAAAGAACTCTCTTTATAACAGTTTATAAAATTTAAAGATTAATATGTTTAGATACCATCAGCATTTCTGTTACTGTTTTCTCTTTTTTCTTTTGGAAATAGGAGCAGACACAAGATGATGAAGAACCACAGGTGGGAGCTGATAGTGAAGTCAATGAAGTAAGATAATTTATAAGATATTATAAAATTAGACTACTTGATGGAATTATAAGCCATCGTAAAATCTGTTATTGTTTTTTTTCCTTCTTGAAATAGGGGCAGACACTTGAGAAAGAAGAAGAAGAACAAATGGAAGCTGATTCAGGACTCGAGGATCATCTTTACAAGGTAAAGAACTCTCTTTATAACGGTTTATAAAATTTAAAGATTAATATGTTTAGATACCATCAGCATTTCTGTTACTGTTTTCTCTTTTTTCTTTTGGAAATAGGAGCAGACACAAGATGATGAAGAACCACAGGTGGGAGCTGATAGTGAAGTCAATGAAGTAAGATAATTTATAAGCTATTATAAACTTAGACTACTTGAGGGAATTATAAGCCATCGTAAAATCTGTTATTGTTTTCTTTTTCCTTCTTGAAATAGGGGCAGACACTTGAGAAAGAAGAAGAACAAATAGAAGCTGATGCAGGACTCAAGGACCCCGTGGTAGTTGAAAGGCAGGAAGAAAGAAGTGGAAATAAGGTAAAGAACTCTCTTTATAACGGTTTATAAAATTTAAAGATTAATATGTTTACATACAATCAGCATTTCTGATACTGTTTTTTCTTTTTTCTTTTGGAAATAGGAGCAGACACAAGATGATGAAGAACCACAGGTGGGAGCTGATGGCGAATTCAATGGAGTAAGATAATTTATAGGCTATTATAAACTTAGACTACTTGAGGGAATTATAAGCCATCGTAAAATCTGTTATTGTTTTTTTTTCCTTCTTGAAATAGGGGCAGACACTTGAGGAGGAAAAAGAACAAATGGAAGCTGATGCAGGACTCGAGGACCCCGTGGTAGTTGAAAGGCAGAAAGAAGGAAGAAGAAATAAGGTAAAGAACTCTCTTTATAAAGGTGTATAAAAGTTCTTTTCTTATTGTGTTATCAAAATTGGAGGATGAATATGTTTATATAGCAAATGTATAATAAGGCTATCGTTTTTCAAAATTATAAATCTGTTAATGAGCAGGAGCAGAAGAAGAGTGGAGAGAAAAGAAAAGATGAAGCGCATGAGAAAGATAAGGAGAAAAATCAAGATGAAGATGGTTCCATGTCTAACAGTGAGAAACTCGATAAGCTAATCCAAATGGTTTATGATTTGGGTAAACGAGTGGAAGTAATCCAGAATGTCTTAGGAGTTAAGGTAAGCAAATAACTTTTCCAAGCACTTATAAAAACTTTCACATGTTTTTTTCTTTAACTAACATGACATGATTTCTTGAAGGTACCTGACGGTTCATCAAATAAACAAGATTATGAGAATGCAGCCAAC
Source organism: Brassica nigra (assembly GCA_016432835.1). NCBI lineage: Eukaryota > Viridiplantae > Streptophyta > Magnoliopsida > Brassicales > Brassicaceae > Brassica > Brassica nigra. Next base: position 58,717,088 of record CM028244.1, read on the forward strand.
TTCTTTGATGATACAAAGGTGCACCCAATGATGAAAATGAAGAAGAAGCAAATCCTGGTGATAAAAGAAATGCAGCAGATGATGGAAATGATGAAGAGATAATTGATAAAGAAGCAATTTCTGCTACGCAGCAACTTACTATTGGGAAAAATGAGATTACAGAGAAAATCACTCAAGACACTGAAAAAATGGAAAGAAAGAAAAACAAAAGTCACAAGTACAAAATCTAAAATAGAAATATAAAAGGTTTATAATTTTTTGATATAAAACTTGACTAATCTTATCTTTTGCAGGTGTTCAAACATTCATACCCCAAACTTTGATACAAGGGTAACAAATTTCTATATATTTTATTTTAATGTATAAAGCTTAAACTTATATATTTTGTATTCAGGTTACATCGCCTAACATATACCACTCCTAAGTTTGATCTTCTTTCTCAAGAAAGTCGTAGTAGTGTAAAGTGTGCAACTGAGGCATTTTATAACTCCTTTCTCTGAACCAGGTTCAAACACACTTAAGTATGTTGCTATCGTTAAAGAGGCTTTGGGCAGTGATTTCAAGAAGATTGAAAATTCGTTCTTAGGCCCTATAATTCAGATGGGGATGAGGGATAAGGCTATGGTGTTTTCAAGAAACCTGATTCATGAGTTGCTTCTAAGAAGAATTAAAGTAGGCAAGAAGGATTTATGGTTTTCTTTTGGAGAACAGCTGATGCGGTTTTCTCTACGAGAATTCCATTTGGCAACAGGTCTGCCTTGCCTTGTTGTCTAAGAAGAAAAAGAAGAAGAGGCTTCAGCAACAAAAAAGAAGAAGAAGAAGGATCCATGGATGATGAAGAATCAAACTGTGAAGACCTTGGTTGAACTATTTGGGAAAAATAGTGAGGAATTTACTGCTAACCAGAAGCTGAGATTGGGGGCTACTATCCTTGTGGAATCGATATTGATAGCCAACAATCCAGTGAATAAAATACCCGTTGAGAGACTGCTGAGAGCTAGAAACTTTAAAGAGTTCTGCAAGTATCCCTGGGGGAATGAAAGCTATGATGCTCTACGGGCTGCAGTGGAGAAGATTACAACTACAGATTTGGTGAAGGAGCAATATGGAATTTCTGGGTTTATATATGCCATTCAGCTTTGGGCTTTGTCTTCTGTGGATCAACTTGGCTCATATTTTGGTGATGAAGATGAAGAAACTCAGTTTCCATTGTGCTTTCATTGGATAAGAACCAAATCGCCTACTATGGATGAGGTGACCAAAATTGCTAGCAACAAAAAGGTATCATTTTATAAACTCTTATTAAATTTGTTTAGTCTCTGCATTTTTCTTTTTTATCGATCGTCTAATCATGGTAATACTTATCAGGTTGTTGTCAAATGCATCCTTGGAGATCCGGAATTGCATAGCAGCTTGGTTGAAGATGTCGACACTGAGTTTGGAAAAGTTGTTGATCTTGTCAAGAGAGGATATCGTTTGAAGAGACAAGATTGGCGTAGTGGAAGTGTCAACATTGCTGTTGCGGAAGCTGAGATAGAGGAAAACAATTATGGTCCAGGGACCGACGCAACTGATAAAGAGAAGATTGAATTCCTCACCAAGCAGCTAGAGATTTATAAAGAAAGAGTGGAGCAGCTTGAAGATCTTTTGAGCATTCGTCGAGAAACCTTAGAAGGTAGAAATATTTTCTATATTTGTATCGTGTTTTAAATGAAGAGAAAGATTCATATGCTTCTAACTTGTAACCGGAAACTGATGAGTTTCATGCGACTCCTCAAGGTGCCACAAAAACTAAGGTTTGTTATTTTTTTTAAAATCTTGATATTGTAAATACTGTGTATTTGTATTCACATATAATTTTTCAGAAAAATGATAAGAATCTGGAAAGGGAATTGGAGGATGATGAAAATTTACAGTTTTACTTTGATTCCAGAAGGCAACAAGTTTCTAAGGTTGTATTTTTGACGCTTTATAATGCTTTATTAAACTCGAAATTTCTAAGTTATTTTAAAGTTATAACCATTTATAAATTTTTTTTTTAATGAAATAGAAAAAGACTCAAGATGAAGAAGAACAACTAGTGGATAATGATGCAGAGGACGGTGAAAAAGAACGAGAAACTTCAAAAGACAAAGAAGTAAGCTAATTTATAAAGCTTTCTAAAATTACACTATCAGTTTAAAAAATATAAGTCTTTCTAAATCTGTCATTGTTTTATGATTTGATAAAGCTAATTGATGTGTATGAACCTTTATAATAGGGTCAAATAGAGGAAGCAGAACGAAATGGTGAAGAAGTTGCTATCTGTGGTGAAGGAAGTGAAACCTCCAAAGACAATGAAGTAAGCTTATTAATAAACTTTTATGAGTTGAAAAATCTTTGCAAGTGTTAAGTACATCTCTTATTGTAACTTTTCTTATCAAAACAGAAGGATGAAGAAGTAAATGAAGATGCATCCAAAGAGCCCGAGCAAGTTGCTGACAGTGGTGAAGAAAGTGAAACCTCCAGAGACGATGAAGTAAGCTTATTAATAAAGTTTTATGAATTGGAAAATCTTTTCAAATGTTAATTAAATCTTTTTAACTTTTTTTATGAAAATAAAAGGATGAAGAAGAAAATGAAGATGCATCCAAAGAGTCCGAGCAAGTTATAGAGAAGAAGCAAGGAAAAAGAAAGAAGGTACGAAATATTTAAAATCTGTTTACAAAGGTTTATAAAATTATCTATACACTCCTAAAAATTATATATTTTTTTTTAAATAGGATCGGATGGAAGAGGTTGAAGATGTAAATGAAGATACAACCAACATTTACAAGGAAGTTAAGAAGAAGAAACCAAGAAGAGAGAAAAAGGTAACAACTTTTATAAGATCTATTTACAAGGTGGTTCATAATGAATGTGTTTTGGGTTAGTGCTTTTTGTTAATCTGTTATTGCTTTTTGTTAAATAGAGGAACACCGATGAGGAACCTGTCAACGATGATACAGTAGTTGATGAGGACGGTAAAGCAGATGAGCCGAATCAAGTTAGAAAGAACAAATGAGAAAGAGGAAATAAGGTAAATAACTCTCTTTATAATGTCTTATAAAATGCTCTTTTGAATTCAGTAGAGTGCTTCCAAAAAAATAGAATTCATGTTTTTCTTAATTGGTTTGCTTATAAAGGGAGCCGATGCTAGCACCTCCAAATCCAAAAAACAAAAAATACAAACTAGGGATGTTTCTGCTGATGATGTAATAGGAGGTGTATTGGAAGATCTCAACCTCAAGGTGTGAACAATAAGACAACAACAAAGTCGATTAACTTACCAATACACATAACAAATTCGAATTTGATAAACATGTTGTTGTTTTTTCTTGGAAATAGGAACAAGAAGAAGAAGAACAAGTTGATGATGAAGCCGAGAAGCCGGTGCAAGTTGAACAGAAGAAACGAGGAAGACCAGCAGGAAGAAAGGTAAATAAATCTCTTTACAACGTCTTATAAAATGTTCTTCCGAATTTCAAGTTGTTTATGTCTTTTTTTTGAAATAGAACAAAACACATGAGGGGAAAGAACAACAAGGGGAAGCAAATGATGAAGCCGAGAAGCCGAGAAGGTGAAAAGAATAAACCAGGAAGAAAGGTAAAATAACTCGCTTTATAACGTCTTATAAAATGGCTTTCCAATGAAGTTTTTGTTTATAGCTTTTTTCTTTTAAAATAGGGCAAAAAAAATGAGGAGAAAAAACAACAAGTGGAAGCAGATGATGAAACCAAGAAGGCGGAGAAAGGTGAAAAGAAGAAACCAGGAAGACCAACAGGAAAAAAGGTAAAATAACTCTCCTTATAACGTCTTATAAAATGGCTTTCCAATGAAGTTTTTGTTTATAGCTTCTTTTGAAATAGGGCAAAACAAATGAGGAGAAAAAAACAAGTGGAAGCAGATGATGAAACCGAGAAGCCGGAGAAAGGTGAAAAGAGGAAACTAGGAAGACCAGCAGGAAGAAAGGTAAAATAAATCTTATATAACGTCTTATAAAATAGCATTCCAATGAAGTTTTTTTATAGCTTTTTTATTTTGAAATAGGGTAAAACAAATGAGGAGAAAAAAACAACAAGTGGAAGCAGATGATGAAGCCGAGAAGCCTGAGCAAGTTGAAAAGAGGAAACTAGGAAGACCAGCAGGAAGAAAGGTAAAATAACTCTCTTTATAACGTCTTATAAAATGTTCTTTTGAGTTTCCTTAGCTACTTCCAAAAATCATTTCTCTTATTTTTTGTTTATGAAGAGAGCTGTTGCAGGCACCTCCATCTCGGAAAAACAAAAGACACAAGCTGGGAAAGATTCAACTGATGATCCGGAGTAGAAGACATGGTGAATTTGAAGAAATGACCGCTCGTTGAGTTTTTAGTGCTATCTTTTGTTCCCTTTTGAAATTATAACTGTTATCTTTTTTTAATGGCTTTGATGAAAGACCATCTTTTGGTTTGTACTTTAATCATTCTGGTTTGAACTTAATCCTTTTCTAAACAACTTATTAGATCTATATTCACATTGGTAAGCTGAGCCAATGACATCAAATATCTTAGAAACATATAAATTTTGAAATAAATTTCAACTCTAAAATTTATAAGGGTCTTATAAAAGATAGTTGATTAACATAACCACACAATTTTTTAGTAACGTAAAACTTTTAGAAACACTTATAAATTCTGTAAAGCATACTATAAAATGATGAATGTAATAATAAAAGGTTCAAAAGATATGAGATTCAAATTGTTATAACATCATATAAAATAATCAAATGAAGACAAGTTTTGATAAAAAGACTCTTGTTATCCAATTGGCTCAACACATGTACTCTTGTTGTGTCCTTGCTGTCCACATCTGCTGCATTTGTATGATTTGGATGTTGATTCGGATTTGGACCGGTATTTTCCGTACTCCCACGAACTTGGAATTCTTTTTTTCTTCCTTCTGCCACTAGGAAAGCAAGTAGATGGAGGGCGACAAACAAATTTTGCTACATAGGAGGGAATATCCCAATATGCTTTATCACCAACAGGATATATGCTTTCTGAACATGCTTGCTTAAACCTAATAAGAAAATTGAGAGAATTAGATGAAAGATACAACCAAGAACGAAAAAAATGTAAAACAAGTGTTAAAGAATAATGTTTATAAACCATTATAAATCCGATAACCTTTATAAACATTTATAAAACATGACTGAGAGAACGCACCTTTCATTGGAGAAAAAATCATCGACATAATCATTTTCATGTTTATTTCCAGCTTTTGCAGTGGCAATAGCATTAGCAATGAAACTTCTCGACATCAAACACCAAGCATGAACAATGCTTGTTTTGAAAATTCACTACTTGATCTCTTGTATCTCCCTTAACCTCATACTCTGAATCATTGATTTTGGAAACCTTAAGCCAGCGAGACTTAAGATTATATAACTCCTTCATCTTTTCCCCTACTTTGAATGTGGAGAGGTGGATATGACGATCTCCTTCATCACGACGTTCAGTGAACCACCTAGTCATAATCATCCTAATAGTGTCAAAAAGACGACTATCGGATACTCACGACTATCTTTCAGCAAAGAGTTAATTGATTCCGCCAAGTTTGATGTCATGATGTTGTAGCGATTGCCAGGAGAATAAGCTCGCGACCACTTCTTGAAGTCCGCATTACGAAGATACTCAGCTACTTCAGTGTCGGACGCCTCAATTTCATCAAACAAATAATCGAAATCTCCCTTGGTGTAAGCATAAGCAGCCTCAACAATCAATGGGATAAGTGTTGAACTCTTAAACTTGTCCAGGACATTCTTTTCAAAATGGAAGATGCAAATACCATGGTGAGCAAGCAGATAATGTTGTAAAAGAGCTTTTTCAATAGAGGCTGCACGATCAGATATAAAAACTAGATCCTCCTCGTCAGGAATGATGGTTTTCATACACATCATAAACCAACTCCATGAGGCCTCATTCTCAGAATCAACTATAGCAAAAGCTATAGGATACAAGTGAAATTACCATCTTGTGCTGTCGCAGCAAGTAGAGTTCCTTTATACTTTGATTTCAGATGTGCACCATCAATAGAAAGTACCTTCCTCATCAGCTTAAACCCTCTGATAGTTGGACCAAACGACAAAAATGCATATTTGAATTTCCCCACAGAATCAACTTCAATAAAAGTCTCTGAACCTGGATTCTTCTCTTTAAACATGTGAAACCAGCTGGGCAAAGCTTGAAAACTGTCATCAGGAGTACCCCTAGCCAGATCTTGGGCTCCTCTTGACACCTCCAAGCCTTTGAATATGAAATCACAACACCATGATCATCTCTAGCTTTGTCTATGATCTGTTTAGGCTTCAACCCAATCTTTCCTCCTTTATAAATATTGCTGACCATACTTCCCAACATTTTTGCAGTAGCTTGCCGATGGTTAACACGTCTCAGAGAAGTGTCACATGTATGCTTAGATACATAATGGCGCACAACAAAACTCTCAGATTCTTTAACTGATTTACGAAAATCCCAACTGCATTTTCATCCGCACACTTAAGAATATAACGTTGTTTGTCTGAATACTGTGTGGAGAACTCAAAGCCTTGACTAACAGCATGCAGCTTCAACTTTGTGCTCATTTCCTTTTTATCCTTGAAAAACTTCCCGCAGAACAAATCATTATCATCATCGCGTTGATTTGCAAAACAAATTGGTGACAAGATTTCTGAATGGGAATGTGAATCCTCTCTCATGCTTTCTCTACCACGTTTACTAGAAAAAGATGACAATTTTGACTTTTCAGATCCATATACATCAGGTCCCATTGAGTGCAATCCTCTCTAAAACAAAAACAATTAGAAAAACAGTTAGAAAATATAATTTATAACCCATTATAAGATACTGATATATTCACATCAACAGAAAGTTATATGTACCTTATTGCCAATAACACCACTAGAAGGAGAAATAGGAGTATCTCTCATACGAGTTTGTTCTATACCAGAGACTTCGTCAACTATATGAATGTTGTTCCATTCACTCTCGGGGTGTGTGTGTGTGTTCCTCTCTGCAAAAGTAAGCATGGATCTATTAAGTTTTATAAAACATTATAAAATAAAATTTTTATTTAACAAAACATCACAACCAAAATTAGCTCGAAATACAAAATTAGCTCACTAGTAGCAATACCTCTTTGTAGTACTCCATTAAATACTAATGTCTAAAACAATATATAAGGACTTATAATTACGAACGTTAAGGTAAGACTTTTGAAAAGTACCTCAAATGCGTTACTACTTCCAGCAATAGGTGAATCATGAGTACTGGAAATTTCATCCCGTGTCTGCATCATGTTTGATATAATCAATTGCGATATTTGTGCTTTTCTCTGAAACATAAAAAGAAAAAAACATGAGTGTAATAGTGATAACTGATACTACCTACTACCTTGAAGAATAACTGATTTATAAACAAAAACGCTAGCAAAAGAATTTCATGTGGTTACCTTAATAGTTACACATAGATGAATGTCTGCATTCTCTTGAAGTTTGTTCATATATGACGATACTTGACGATCATTCCTAATAAAAACTGGAGGAAGCTCTTTTGTACCAAAGTTTAATTTGGAAGGTGAGACATAGCTAAGATTTACACTGTTTTTGTTGTCATCGATCCCAAAATCTTCTAAAACAACCCCAATCAAATCATTGTAGCTGACATCTTCATGAATCATACTAAAAGAACATCCTCGATCAACATCGATTGTGAAATCCCAATGAATTCCATTTATTAGCTTCCATTCTCCACATACAGAACACACTTCAATCATTATAACCTGATTATACGAAAAATAGGGATCAACATCAAAATGATTGCAGTCAAACTCACTTAGATGTACAACTAACCTCTTCAAGTATAAGAGACATCTAAAGAAGATGATAGAAAAGATGGTGTTAAGAAGCCAACTCTGAAACTTTTATAAAGCTTTATAAATCTGTAGTTCTTTGATAGCACAAACCACTTCTTGTTCAGAGTCCCTCTTGCTTCTTCAAACAGCTCACCAACCTCTTTGATCTTCAAAATCTGAACGCAAACCAGCCACATATAATTTCATCTCGCTACTTCAAACACATCAATTAGATTTAGGGCTTTAAATAGATTAAATTAAAGTCAGAATTCAAACAAACTTACAAATCTATCTCTGATTTTGTCGATTACGTTCACCGGACCTTGTAAGTGTTCACTGGAGCATCGTCGATCTCGTCGGATTTTGTCGGAGTAATTAGAGTCGTTGATTTCGTCCGATTATCACTTGGATTTGGTCGCCGGAACGTCTTTGATATCGTCGAAATTGGTCACCGGAGAGAAGACGTCGAGCTTTTTCAGAGGAGAGGTCTTGATCGACGATGAGATTGGGAGAGGGGAAGAGAAGATAATATGTTGTGTATGTAAGGGTATAGTAGTCTTTCTACTCTTTAAAAATTAATGGTAAAGTTGGTTAGTGTATTTTTGAAAAGTGGTATCATAAAGGTGCTATTAGTGGCAATTTAAATTTCATAACTACACTTTGTGTAGTACCACTTTTCAACAATACCCTCAATAGAAGGACATTTTCACAAATACACTTTTCATTAATGTGTAAAAGACAAAATTAACTCTACTATCTCTAAGATATCACCAACTTTTCTCTCAGTCGTGACCTTCTTCTCTCTGTCGAGATCCATCGTTTCTCTCCTCAGGATCCATCGTCGCTGTCGTTATCATCGAAAGTCGTCGTCGTCGTCGTCATCGAAAGTCATCGTCGTCATCATCGAAAGTCCTCGTCATCGTTCCGTTGAAATCTCCGACGAGCTAACACACGGATTCTCTGTCTCACACGATCGCCGACGCCGACGAGCTATTCATCGGAAATGTCGACTCCAAATTCACAAATTGTAAGTTTCTAATCTCTGTAATTTGTTGACTATAGGTTTAGACTTCTAATTGGAAGGGATGGTTAGATATAAGAAAAATAGTTTCTGTGATGAACATCCTTGATTTTTAAAAATTTGCTTTTATCCAAAAGGCAAACAAGGTTGATTTGGAGTTCAAGTTGAGATTAAGATTTTGGAATAGCAAACACTGCATTTTTTACAGAATTATAATCCCTTATAAATATGGATTTATGGATATTGTTAAAAGTACAACTCGACGATTTATAAGTCTTTATAAAGAAGATCGATTTAGCAATAGAGGAGTAGTGTCTATTACTTCTAGTGTTGAGATGTAGTGTCTATTACTTGCAGTGTTGAGATTAAGATTTTGAAATAGCAAACACTGCATTTTTACAGAATTATAATCCCTTATAAATCTGGATTTGGATATTCTTAAAAGTTCAACTCTACGATTTATAAGTCTTTATAAAGACGAACGATTTAGCAATAGAGGAGTAGTGTCTATTACTTCTAGTGTTGAGATGTAGTGTCTATTACTTGCAGTGTTGAGATTAAGATTTTGGAATAGCAAACACTGCATTTTTTAGAATTATAATCCCTTATAAATCTGGATTTCTGGATATTCTTAAAAGTTCAACTCTACGATTTATAAGTCTTTATAAAGAAGAACGATTTACATGAACATTGTCTATTACTTCTAGTGTTGAGATATTGTGGAAATACATGAACATTGTGCTTGGATAAAGTATCTATAGATCATGATTAGAAAGTTCATATCATTGTTTCATAAAGTAATATAAATTCTAATTTTTCTTTTTTTTATTTTCCAGTTGGATAGCAATGAGTTTTGGTCAAATTTGAGTTTGCCTCCTAGGATATATGGACCTGGAACAGAACCACCAGATAATCACAAAGTGATCATCCAGCATTCGAACATGGACTACGTCTCTAAGGTTGCTAATATATTAAGTGAAAAGAGTTTGCTCAAATAGCGATCTCACACATTGGAAGCATTGTCAAGCTGGCAAGAAGGACTAGCGTTCATTTTCAGAGGATTTGTTTCATTTCATCATGCAGCGAAGAATAATGACCAAAGGAGAAGGTCTGTGGTTTACATTCTCTGATCAACCAATGAGATTTTCGATCGAGAATTTCAGTTGACAACATGATTAGCTTGTGAGGAAGATAAAACAAAACAGAGCCAATGTTTAGAGAATTGAGGATTCCTTTTCCTTGGATGCTAACCAAGGGGATAAGTACACGGTGAGTACCTTGTATAATCGGCTTGAAAAGAAAGCGAACAATGTCAAGACTGGAGAGACTATGTATTGGAATAGCAATCATCACAGAAGGCGTGATTATAGCAGGAAACACTAGCTCTCTAATCCCGAAGAAAAGGTTGATGGCTTATCACAATTATGATAGATTCTCAAAGATGGCCTGGGGAAAACTTGCGTATTCAGTTTTGTTAAATAGTATTAGACGGTTGAGAGCAAGTTCTTGGACAGGAGAAAGCTATGAAGTTTCAGGTTTTGTGATAGCTATTAATCTGTGGGCTTTGTCGTCAGTCCCTAAGCTTGGAAAATCTCTGGGAAAGCCATGCCAGGAAACTACTTCTTCAGGCCCATTATGTCTACATTGGCACTCAACGAGGTCTATTTAAATTTCTGAATTGTTGGAGTTGGAAAGGAAAAACAATGTGAGTTTTAACCAAAGTTCCCTTTATAAATTTATTGTTGTATTGTTTAAAAATAGGTTTATAAACATACTCCTTGAAACAGGGTCACAGGAGACTTATAGTTAAAATGTTGTTTTATCTTTGTCACAGGGTGTGGTTACTACTGTGATTGGATTCTCTGAGGTATTCAAACATCTGGTGAACCCGACACATCCTGATGATACGGACTTTGACAGTATTGTACAACTAGTTCAACAAGGATACAAATTGAATAAAAGCGATTGGGAACAAGGATTTGTGGATATTTTTCTTACAACAGAAGACCTTGCTCGACAAAGCAGGGCAGAAGACAAAGATGTACAGCAAAACTCTAAGGTCAATGGGTTTTTGAGGTTTTATAAGACTTTATGAAATTTGAAATAGTTAAATATTATAAGCATTTATAAATATTTTTATTGAATTTTTTGAAATATGAGCAAACACAAGATGAAGAAGAACAACTAGTTGAAGCTGATGCTGAATTGGGCGACGTTGATAAAGAAAGAGAAACTTCAAAAGCCAATGAAGTAAACTAATTTATAAACCTTTATAAAATTGGACTATCATTTATTTAAAAATTGTAAGACATCATATGTTTGTTTTTTTTTTTTCTTCTTGAAATAGGGGCAGACACTTGAGAAAAAGAAGAAGAACAAATGGAAGCTGATGCAGGACTCGAGGATCCTCTTTACAAGGTAAAGAACTCTCTTTATAACAGTTTATAAAATTTAAAGATTAATATGTTTACATACCATCAGCATTTCTGTTACTGTTTTTTCTTTTTTCTTTTGGAAATGGGAGCAGACACAAGATGATGAAGAACCACAGGTGGGAGCTGATGGCGAATTCAATGAAGTAAGATAATTTATAAGCTATTATAAACTTAGACTACTTGAGGGAATTATAGGCCATCGTAAAATCTATTATTGTTTTTTTGTTTTTTCTCTTCTTGAAATAGGGGCTTACACTTGAGAAAGAAGAACACGAACAAATGGAAGCTGATGCAGGACTCGAGGATCCTCTTTACAAGGTAAAGAACTCTCTTTATAACGGTTTATAAAATTTAAAGATTAATATGTTTACATACCATCAGCATTTCTGTTACTGTTTTTTCTTTTTTCTTTTGGAAATAGGAGCAGACACAAGATGTTGAAGAACCACAGGTGGGAGCTGATGGCGAATTCAATGAAGTAAGATAATTTATAAGCTAATATAAACTTAGACTACTTGAGGGAATTATAGGCCATCGTAAAATCTGTTATTGTTTTTTCTCTTCTTGAAATAGGGGCTTACACTTGAGAAAGAAGAAGACGAACAAATGGAAGCTGATTCAGGACTCGAGGATCATCTTTACAAGGTAAAGAACTCTCTTTATAACGGTTTATAAAATTTAAAGATTAATATGTTTAGATACCATCAGCATTTCTGTTACTTTTTCTTTTTTAGAAATAGGAGCACAAGATGATGAAGAACCACAGGTGGGAGCTGATAGTGAAGTCAATGAAGTAAGATAATTTATAAGATATTATAAACTTAGACTACTTGAGGGAATTATAAGCCATCGTAAAATCTGTTATTGTTTTTCCTTCTTGAAATAGGGGCAGACACTTGAGAAAGAAGAAGAAGAACAAATGGAAGCTGATTCAGGACTCGAGGATCATCTTTACAAGGTAAAGAACTCTCTTTATAACGGTTTATAAAATTTAAAGATTAATATGTTTAGATACCATCAGCATTTCTGTTACTGTTTTCTCTTTTTTCTTTTGGAAATAGGAGCAGACACAAGATGATGAAGAACCACAGGTGGGAGCTGATAGTGAAGTCAATGAAGTAAGATAATTTATAAGCTATTATAAACTTAGACTACTTGAGGGAATTATAAGCCATCGTAAAATCTGTTATTGTTTTCTTTTTCCTTCTTGAAATAGGGGCAGACACTTGAGGAAGAAGAAGAACAAATAAAAGCTGATGCAGGACTCGAGGACCCCGTGGTAGTTGAAAGGCAGGAAGAAAGAAGAGGAAATAAGGTAAATAACTCTCTTTATAACGGTTTATAAAATTTAAAGATTAATATGTTTACATACTATCAGCATTTCTGTTACTGTTTTTTCTTTTTTCTTTTGGAAATAGGAGCAGACACAAGATGATGAAGAACCACAAGTGGGAGCTGATTGCGAATTCAATGGAGTAAGATAATTTATAGGCTATTATAAACTTAGACTACTTGAGGGAATTATAAGCCATCGTAAAATCTGTTATTGTTTTCTTTTTCCTTCTTGAAATAGGGGCAGACACTTGAGGAGGAAAAAGAACAAATGGAAGCTGATTCAGGACTCGATGACCCCGTGGTAGTTGAAAGGCAGAAAGAAGGAAGAAGAAATAAGGTAAAGAACTCTCTTTATAAAGGTTTATAAAAGTTCTTTTCTTATTGTGTTATCAAAATTGGAGGATGAATATGTTTATATAGCAAATGTATAATAAGGCTATCGTTTTTCAAAATTATAAATCTGTTAATGAGCAGGAGCAGAAGAAGAGTGGAGAGAAAAGAAAAGATGAAGCGCATGAGAAATATAAGGAGAAAAATCAAGATGAAGATGGTTCCATGTCTAACAGTGAGAAACTCGATAAGATAATCCAAATGGTTTATGATTTGGGTAAACGAGTAGAAGTAATCCAGAATGTCTTAGGAGTTAAGGTAAGCAAATAACTTTTCCAAGCACTTATAAAAACTTTCACATGTTTTTTTCTTTAACTAACATGACATGATTTCTTGAAGGTACCTGACGGTTCATCAAATAAACAAGATTATGAGAATGCAGCCAACTTCTTTGATGATACAAAAGGTGCACCCAATGATGAAAATGAAGAAGAAGCAAATCCTCGTGATAAAAGAAATGCAGTAGATGATGGAAATGATGAAGAGATAATTGATAAAGAAGCAATTTCTGCTACGCAGCAACTAACGGAAGTGAATACCATTGGGGAAAATGAGATTACAGAGAAAATCACTAAAGACGAAGAGACTGAAAAAATGGAAAACGAAAGCTTCAAGAAACAAAAGTCACAGGTACAAAATCTAAAATAGAAATATAAAAGGTTTTTAATTTTTTTGATATAAAATTTGACTAATCTTATCTTTTGCAGGTGACGTCGTCTTCTCAAACATTCACTACCCAAACTTTGATACAAGGGTAACAAATTTCTATATATTTTACAACGCCTTGAAGATTTTAATGTATAAAGCTTAAACTTATGGTTCCAGAAAATATTTTGTATTCAGGTTACATCGCCTACTCCAACATATACCACTCCTAAGTTTGATCTTCTTTCTCAAGAAAGTCGTAGTAGTGTAAAGTGTGCAACTGAGGTATTTTATAACTCCTTTCTCTGAACCAGGTTCAAACACTCTTAAGTATGTTGCTATTGTTAAAAAGGCTTTGGGCAGTGATTTCAAGAAGATTGAAGATTCGTTCTTAGGCCCTATAATTCAGATGGGGATGAGGGATAAGGCTATGGTGTTTTCAAGAAACCTGATTCATGAGTTGCTTCTAAGAAGAATTAAAGTAGGCAAGAAGGATTTATGGTTTTCTTTTGGAGAACAGCTGATGCGGTTTTCTCTACGAGAATTCCATTTGGCAACAGGTCTGCCTTGCCTTGTTGGCGAAGAAGAAAAAGAAGAAGAGGCTTCAGCAACAAAAAAGAAGAAGAAGGATCCATGGATGATGAAGAATCAAACTGTGAAGACCTTGGTTGAACTATTTGGGAAAAATAGTGAGGAATTTACTACTAACCAGAAGCTGAGATTGGGGGCTACTATTCTTGTGGAATCGATATTGATAGCCAACAATCCAGTGAATAAAATACCCGTTGAGAGACTGCTGAGAGCTAGAAACTTTAAAGAGTTCTGCAAGTATCCCTGGGGGAATGAAAGCTATGATGCTCTACGGGCTGCAGTGGAGAAGATTACAACTACAGATTTGGTGAAGGAGCAATATGGAATTTCTGGGTTTATATATGCCATTCAGCTTTGGGCTTTGTCTTCTGTGGATCAAATTGGCTCATATTTTGGTGATGAAGATGAAGAAACTCAGTTTCCATTGTGCTTGCATTGGATAAGAACCAAATCGCCTACTATGGATGAGGTGACCAAAATTGCTAGCAACAAAAAGGTATCATTTTATAAACTCTTATTAAATTTGTTTAGTCTCTGCACTTTTCTTTTTTATCGATCGTCTAATCATGGTAATACTTATCAGGTTGTTATCAAATGCATCCTTGGAGATCCAGAATTGTATAGCAGCTTGTCGACACTGAGTTTGGAAAAGTTGTTGATCTTGTCAAGAGAGGATATCGTTTGAAGAGACAAGATTGGCGTAGTGGAAGTGTCAACATTGCTGTTGTGGAAGCTGAGATAGAGGAAAACAATTATGGTCCAGGGACCGACGCAACTGATAAAGAGAGGATTGAATTCCTCACCAAGCAGCTAGAGATTTATAAAGAAAGAGTGGAGCAGCTTGAAGATCTTTTGAGCATTCGTCGAAAACGGTTATCTCGAAACCTTCGGCTAACGATCCTCCCAAACTCAAAGATTTCCCACAACGACTAACGGGGGAAAGATCGGGCAACGGAAAACCCACGGACGGCAAGACGTCCTGGCGCCGGCGGCACGTGTCACGCAGGCCGGCCTGGCGCCGGCGGCATACCCGGCCTGGCGCCGGAGGCACGCGCGACGAGGGCTGGCCTGGCGCCGGCGGCACCGGCTGGCGCCGGCGGCACGCTGACGCTGCCGGCCTGGCGCCGGCGGCACACCGCCTGGCGCCGGCGGCACGCACGCTGGCCGGCCTGGCGCGGCGGCACACCCGCCTGGAGCCGGCGGCACGCATTGCGGGCCGGCCTGCGCCAGCGGCACACCCGCCAGGCGCCGGCGACGCTGGCCGCCTGGCCGACAGCACACCCGCCGCCGGGCGGCACATCGCCACGCTGGCCGCCTGGCGGTCGACGGCCCTCGTCCTGGTCTTGGTCCCATCATGCTCGGTCGGATCCCATCTTGGCTTGTTTGGATCGATCCTCGTGAGGTTGGTACGACCATGGCTACGGGATGAACATCTTTCGATTCGGTCGGAATCGTCCTCGATGTTTTACGATGAAAACTAGAAGGATTGGATTTCTTGTAGAAGATATCGTATAAAACAAAGATCGATTAACTTGAACATCGATCCTTTAGGCTATACGGTTTTACTTTACGAGAAAGATAGTCTTTTCGAGAAATCGTATAAAACGTTCAACGACTTAAGACAAGTCCACGAACTTACTTACGATTTTAAGAATTCAGGCCCAATCAGGCTATGACGGTTTATCCGATTTCCCGAACATCGGATAAACATCAAGTCACCAAAGAATAGCGGAAAACTCGAGGATAATTACGAAGACCGACGAAAATGGAATATTTCCTGAAGAGATAAACTTGGGCCCAAAGGCGAGGTCCATCATCCTAAGGCAAACCGACCTAGGAGCGTGTATATAAGGAGAGGAAGATCAGAGGAGAAGGGGATCCGAAAATTAGACTTAGAGCATCCTGCTAGCTTAGAAGAACTAGGGTTTAGGTGGTTAGACTAGCGGAGCAAGGCTTAGGACGTTTGGCTGCCTGTGACTCTACCTTTTTTCTTTAATCGCAAATCTCTTTGTCTTTCGGAGAATCCTTGTACTCGTATCTTTCATCTAATAAAACGCCTTCGGGCAAATATTACAATTCCCATCTTTTTCTCCTGTTTACTTTATCGATTTCGTGTGGCAACGCAGAGAATCCGGACCTTCAAGGAAAGTCGGGTTTACTTGGCTTTCCTCCACAATCTTATTTATCGAAAATTGACGGTGTGAATTTCGGTTCCCACAGTTTGGCGCTAGAAGGAGGGGGGGGACGGATTCTCTAACTCGAAAACCACCAATCGATCGAAGTTCAGTATGGCTTCTTCGTCAGCCCGCAACATCGTATCTTTCGAGGATCGAGCAATGGCCAGTACGGCCAAACCTCACAACGATCTCCTCGTAGTAGAACTCATGATCCAGGATATTTACGTAGCAAGGGTATTAGTCGACACCGGATGCTCGGCTAATATTATCTATAAAAGCACCCTCGAGAGGATGGGCGTCAATCTAAGCATCCTTACAGATGAACCCAGCCCAGTATTCGGACTCTCAGGAGAAGTTATGACCCTCGGTTCAACTAACCTCCTAGTCAAGGCCGGGAGCGTCGCCAAAAACACGGAATTCCTGGTGATTGATGGTCCAACATCCTACAATGCGATAGTTGGAACTCCCTGGCTAAACTCCATGAGAGCGATCCCATCAACATTTCACCTATGCCTCAAGTTCCCGACGCCTTTCGGGGTCGAAACAATACATGGTAGTCACGGAGCAGCGCAGATCTACCTCGCTACCGAACTAAAACGGAAAAATTCCGAAATCGAGACCTCTCGGAAAAAGCAAACGATTCACGACTCGCCGAAACCTTCTGGCAGTCCCAAAGAGCTGAGGCCCTGGAAGGGAAGCGTGAACCAACCTGCGAACCAGTGGTCTCAATTTGTCTCGACGATTCCTTTCCGGAACGGTGCGTCGAAATCGGAGCTAACCTCCGCGAACCAATAAAAGCAGAGCTCATCGCATGCCTCAAAAAGAAACTCAGTACGTTCGCTTGGGCTGCGGAGGATATGCCGGGAATCGACATTAGCGTAACATGTCACGAACTTAACATCGACCCAACTCACAAACCCGTAAAACAAAAGAGACGAAAGCTGGGACCTGAGCGTGCCACCGCAGTCAACGAGGAAGTCGAAAGACTCCTCAAAGTAGGGTCGATAACAGAAGTTAGGTATCCAGACTGGCTTGCCAACCCTGTCGTGGTGAAAAAGAAGAACGGCAAGTGGCGAGTCTGTGTCGACTTCACGGATCTGAATAAATCCTGTCCAAAGGACGCTTTTTCCGGATATAATCAGATCATGATGAATCCCGACGACCGCGAAAAAACTGCATTCATCATAGACCGCGGAACGTATTGCCACAAGGTAATGCCTTTCGGTCTTAAAAACGCGGGTGCAACATATCAACGACTCGTCAACAGAATGTTTGCTGAGCAACTCGGAAAAACTATGGAGGTATACATCGATGATATGCTCGTAAAATCTCTTGACGAACACGATCATCTATCCCACCTAGAGGAATGTTTTGCACGACTCAACCAGCATAACATGAAAGTGAACCCGGCGAAATGGAGATTCGCGGTGGCATCGGGAGAATTCCTCGGATACCTCGTAACGTATCGCGGAATCGAGGCCAACCCTAAACAAATCGACGCATTGATAGAGATGGCCTCCCCGAGAACCAAGCGAGAAGTCCAAAGGCTAACCGGAAGAGTCGCGGCTTTGAATCGTTTCATCTCGTGCTCCACGAATAAGTGCCTACCGTTTTACGAAACGTTAAAGGGAAACAATGTGAAAAAGCTTTCCAACAGTTGAAACATTACCTGGCCACTCCACCAGTTCTCGCAAAACCGGTGGAAGGTGAACCTCTTTTCCTCTATATCGCAGTTTCCGCAACAGCAGTCAGTGGCGTCCTGATACGAGAAGAGCGCGGCGAACAAAAGCCAATCTTTTACGTAAGCAAGACGTTACTGGATGCGGAAACTCGATATCCGCTAATGGAAAAATTAGTATTCGCCGACATAACCTCGGCAAGAAAACTCAGACCATATTTCCAGTCTCATACTATAGTGGTTCTCACCACGTTCCCACTGCGGATAATCCTGCATAGTCCGAGCCAATCTGGTAGGCTCGCTAAATGGGCAATCGAACTGAGTGAATACGACGTCGAATATCGCCCAAGGACTTGCGCAAAGTCCCAAGTGCTTGCGGATTTCTTGGTAGAGTTACCCACTAGAGACATGACTAACGAGGAACCAAACTCAACTTGGGTCCTCCACGTCGACGGATCTTCGTCCAAACAAGAATCCGGAATCGGAATACGACTCACCTCTCCTAACGGGGAAATCCTAGAACAGTCTTTCCGATTAGCTTTTCATGCTTCAAACAATGAGGAATACGAAGCACTCGTCGCAGGCTTGCGGCTGGCTCATGGGTTAAAAATCCGTAATATTCACGCTTACTGCGATTCTCAGTTAGTCGCCAATCAATACAGCGGAGAATATGAGGCAAGAGACGAAAGGATGGACGATATCTAAAACTCGTCCAAGAACTGGCTCGTAGTTTTGACCAGTTCGCCCTGACCAGAATTCCTCGCTCGGAAAACGTCCAGGCCGACGCCCTGGCTGCCCTCGCCTCAAGCTCAGATCCAGGACTCCAAAGGATAATCCCGGTCGAATTCATCGAACATCCAAGCATCGGACCACCGGTAGTCGTCAATCTAATCCGGGGAGAGATTGAGGATGCGGAAGAAGTCGAGGATCAACCGAAGCGGATGTGGATCCAACCGAGCGGCGACAGCCATTGGTTAGAACCAATGTTTTGAAAACGGACCGACACCGACTCGTGTAGCTACTGGTTGACTGGTTGGACCGGTTCAACCGGTCAAACCGGTTTTCTATTTATGAAAATTATATATATATATATATATATATATATATATATATAAAATTATATATATATATGTTACATGAACTTTACTTCTATATATAATATATATTCTCTTTCTTTTCTATAATTAACTAAATATAAATAATAAATATAAATCTAATTATATATAGTAAAAAAATTGAATAGTGAATACTATGTAAACTGAAAATGATAAAATCATATGATTTACAATTAAAATTATCATATTTATTTATTTTTACAAATAACATCTCAAATTTTATGAATATGGTAAAATAAAACTAGTATATGAAAGTCAAAAAATAGAATTTTCACATTGTTTCTTAAAAAATAAAAATTAATTAAATAGTGATAGTTGAATACTAATTATAAAATATTAAATTTTAGCTACTAATAATTAAAAATATTTAATTATATATTAATTTTAAGAACGGGTTTTAAAATTGACCCGGTCACCGGTTTGACCGGTTTTTCATAAATCCGGGTTTTAAACCGAACCGACTCGGCTTCTTCAGCGAGTCACGGTCGGACGGTTCGACCGGCCGGTCCGTCCGTTTTCAAAACACTGGTTAGAACCAATCCGAGCCTATATCGTGAATGGAACCTTACCCAAAAAATGGCGCTCGAAGGTAAAACCCAGCGCACGGTGCGTCACGATAGAGGAGAAATTTATAAGTGGTGTTTCTCTGGTCCTCTCATGACATGCAGAAGGGGAAAGGGCAAGAAGAATCATGGAAGAGGTCCATTCTGGATCATGCAGAAATCATTCTGGCGGAAGATCTCGCAGTCAAAATCAAACGCCACGGTTATTATTGGCCAACCATGGTAAAGACTGCGAAATTCGCCCGAAGTGCGAGAAATGCCAAAGGCATGCTCCAACAATCCATCAACCCGCGAAATCCTCTCTTCAATCTCGTCCCCTATCCTTTCATGCGATGGTCCATGGACATTGTCGGACCTATGCACCCATCAAAACAAAAACGCTTCCTCCTAGTCCTCACGGATTTCTTTTCCAAATGGGTAGAAGCAGAATCCTACGCAAGTATCAGAGACACACAAGTCGAGAACTTCGTCTGGAAACATATCATAACTAGACATGGGGTCCCATACTAAATCGTAACAGATAACGGATCTCAATTTATCTCTGCTCGATTCGAAGCATTCTGCGAAAAATGGAAAATAATGACTCAAAGTCAACTCCCAGATACCCGCAATGCAACGGACAGGCAGAAACCATCAACAAGACCGTCCTTGACGGACTCAAGAAATGCCTAGACGCCAAGAAGGGGCGATGGGCAGAGGAGCTCGAAGGAGTTCTTTGGTCGCATCGTACAACCCCAAGACGAGCTACGGGTGAAACTCCATTCGCCCTCGTTTACGGAACGGAATGCATGATCCCCGCGGAAGTAGAGTTCCCCGGAGTACGGAGAAGATTCCTCCCCGAAAGAGAGGATTTAAACGACGCTATGATGCTGGACAATCTCGATCTCATCAATGAACGCCGCGACCAGGCACTCATTCGAATCCAAAATTACCAGCACGCTGCCGCAAGGTACTACAACTCAAACGTACGCCATCGCAGGTTCAAAGAAGGCGATTTAGGCTTACGCAAAGTCTTCCAAAACACTGCCGAGCGAAACGCAGGAAAACTGGGAGCAAACTGGGAAGGACCGTATAAAGTCATAAAAGTAGTCCGACCAGGTTCATACCAAATCGCAAACATGCAAGACGTCAAAATCCCGAGAACTTGGAATGCAATGCACCTCAAAAAATACTACCACTAAACGATAAAACGTGGCAAAAGAACCACGAGATGGCTTGATCCCTAGACAAGGGTACGTAGGCAACTCGCCAACCGGCGGATTCAGCTATCCCCCCAATTAAAAAAAAGGGGGGGGGGAGTGGGTACGTATACTCGTATACTCCCACAAATTTCGAAGACTCTAAAATTTTTGAAACTTTCTCACGACTTTTGCAAATCAGCCAAAACAGCCACAACAACGGATCTAGTATCCACTAAGCGATTATCACATCCAAAAAAAAAAATCCCGGAGGGCTAACACTTCACGAAGCAAAGTGAATGTAGACGCTTCTCCCTGGGTCAAATTTACGCGACCCCTTGGTCCCGCATACAAAACGGAAACAACAGTTTTCTGGCTGCGAACATTCGCAAAGACATCCCCAAAGCCCGCAAGCGTTTCAACACGAGATGCGGCATAAGGAAAAATCGACTTTCAGCACTGCGAGACGTCGCTAACGCTTGAAGGACATTCTTTTCCGCAAAACATTGCAGACGAAACCTTCGTCTCTGAACATACAAACGCACCTCAAAATGGTATCATTTCGTTGTTGCTGATCACAACAAACGAACTCTAACGTCCTAAACAGACAAATAGCCCCCGAGGGTAGGCTCTCTTACATCCGACAAGGATAAACATAGCGCTATACAAGAAATCCAAAATTTTGGTCTAGCTCTTCGTAAAGGAAGTAGCTCGACTCACGCCTAGACAAATCATATAAGCCGACAAAAATTCGCGGATTTTAAACGGTACGAGTCAGGTTAAAA
This sequence comes from Brassica nigra, assembly GCA_016432835.1. Lineage (NCBI taxonomy): Eukaryota > Viridiplantae > Streptophyta > Magnoliopsida > Brassicales > Brassicaceae > Brassica > Brassica nigra. Next base: position 58,738,911 of record CM028244.1, read on the forward strand.
TCGCAAACAGGCAAAACGAAAGCCGATTTGTCATCGCAAAGCCTCAGTCCGAGAGTAAACCTAGGTCTTGCCCTAAACCCATCCACGCTGGATCTTGACATCTCACAGACATAGTATGGTATACGAGATCTAAAATTTGTCTCTTCACTTAAGCCTATTCGTTTACTAACTTTTCGCAGAATCGGTAAACCGCTGAAAATCTCGCTTTATGCAAACAATAGGTACGGTGATCATCAGGGAACTAGGAATGAGACGACAACTCACACCCTCTTTCTCATACTTCGAAAAAACTGAAGTTCATAAAAAATCAAAACGTTTCATTGATTGAGACCGCAAAGTTTAAACAAAACCCCAAAAGGGGCAGGGATTCAAGCAACCAACGGCCAGTCCGGTAAATACATCATGGCCTCTTAACGGCGAAACACATAAAGTAAAATCCCAGAAGGGATTGATAAACCTAGACGCCCCAGGGCGCCGCCTTCATCCTCACTCCGATAGGGATAGCCTCGCCGTCGCCTCCTCGGTCGCATCACCACTACCCGCCTCGTCCACGCCAGCCTCATCTCCTTCCTGATCTTCTGAGTCTTCGAGGTCGACGCAAGGGTGCATTCGGCCTGCAGGCCAGCAAGGATCGAATCGAAATCTCCCTCGGTGGCCGCCCACTCTCCTTTGCAGGACGACAGTCTGGCTTCCTCCAAGTCCAAAGACGGGGCCTCATTACCTCGAAGCAACTCGAGCTCGCTCAAACTCCCCTCGATCCCCGCTAAAGCCAAGTCCCTCTTGCGGATGGCTATCAAGGACTCAAACAGGGTGGCCATCCTCGTCAGACGACCAAAAAAGTCGTTGCGGGCATCGGCAACCTCTGATGATCTACGGGCGTTCATCTCCTCATGAGCCTGGATCTTCTCCTGAAGACGGCGGACTTCCGAGGATTTGCTCCTCTTCTCCTTCTTCACCTTGAGTAACGAACTCGCGGTCTTCCCAAGGTCACGCTCAAGGTCACTGATACGAACCTCAAGCTGGGACGTCTGGGCGGCATGGATGTCCTCGACAGTCTGCATTGCGGCCTTAGTACACTTCAGCGCTTCCTGCGATGACTCCAAATCCTTCGATAGGCGAATGACTTCCGACCCGCACTCGCCAAGCATCCCGTCAATCAGCGACAAAAACTGTCCGCAAAAGAAGGAGTAAGTATCATCATATAAAAAAAGAGAAAAAAGCAATACAAAAATTGCAGATAGATTAATCGAACCTTGGAACGATGACGCGCCAACGGCCCTGAGAGTTCGCTCTCCTCGCTCTTCGCACCTCGTTTCTTTTTTGCTCCAGATGCCGCACCAGCCTTTGCCCTTCCCTTGGGCAGCGGCGCGGCACCAGCCGCTGGCAGTCCCAAGACAAGCTCCCTCTTCGCCGGGAGAAGAGGTGCAGATTCTATCGCATCCTCTCTTCCGGAGATCACGATCGGAGCAGTCGAAGAACCCGATGGATGGACCTGAACATCAAGAGTCTGTTCAGGAACAATAGCCCCTTCCACAGACGGGAGGGCATCGGATGGGACTTCCGGGTTGGGAACCGGAAGAACAGGCGAAGGGGCCGAAAGAGCAGGCAAAGAGATCGGAGAAACAGGCAAAGGAGTTGGAGCCGCGGAAGGAACATTGGGCGTCTCAGTCCTCGCCCGCTTTGAGCCTTACGCAGCACTGCGCCGGGATAGCTTAGCCTTGAAAGAATCAAACCCATCAATGAGGGACGGAGTAGCCTCCTGAACGACCTGAACGGCCGGAGCTTGGCTGGCCGGAACCGGCGAAGCTTGGCCGGCCTCACCCATCTCAACATCAGAATCATTCTTTTCAACTTGGTATGAAGACATTTTCTTTCTTGAGAGAGAAGAGAAAATTTGAAGAGGTGTGAAGAATGAGAAGGGAAGGCTGGCTATTTATAAGAAAAGGGGTGATGACACGTTTCTCGGAAAATCCTTAGCCGAAAATTTCGATTTTCAAAATTCAATCACTCGCCCGCAAAATCATCTCCGATCTTACAAGCTGGGGCTAACTGTTGGGTCAAAATGGTTATCTCGAACCTTCGCTAACGATCCTCCCAAACTCAAAGATTTCCCAACGACTAACGGGGAAAGATCGGCAACGGAAAACCCACGGACGGCAAGACGCCCTGCCGGGCGGCACACCGCCTGGCGCCGCGGCACGCCACGCTGGCCGCCTGGCCGGCGGCACGCGCCACGCTGGCCGGCCTGGCGCCGGGCACACCCGCCGCCGGCGCACGCATCACGTGGGCGGCCTGGTGCCGGCGGCACCCGCCTGGCTCGGCGACACGCGACGCTGGCGCCTGGCGCCGCGGCACGCGACGCTGGCGGCTTACGCCGGGCGGCACGCGACGCTGGCCGCCCGCCGGCACACCCGGCCTGGCGCCGACGGCACACGTCACGCGGGCCGGCCTGGCGCCGGTCGACGGCCCTCGTCCTGGTCTCGGTCCCATCATGCTCGGTCGGATCCCATCTTGGCTTGTTTGGATCGATCCTCGTGAGGTTGGTACGACCACGGCTACGGGATGAACATCTTTCGATTCGGTCGGAATCGTCCTCGATGTTTTACGACGAAAACTAGAAGGATTGGATTTCTCGTAGGAGATATCGTATAAAACAAAGATCGATTAACTTGAACATCGATCCTTTAGGCTATACAGTTTTACTTTACGAGAAAGATAGTCTTTTCGAGAAATCGTATAAAACGTTCAACGACTTAAGACAAGTCCACGAACTTACTTACGATTTTAAGAATTCAGGCCCAATAAGGCTATGACGGTTTATCCGATTTCCCGAACATCGGATAAACATCAAGTCACCAAAGAATAGCGGAAAACTCGAGGATAATTACGAAGACCGACGAAAATGGAATATTTCCTGAAGAGATAAACTTGGTCCCAAAGGCGAGGTTCATCATCCTAAGGCAAGCCGACCTAGGAGCGAGTATATAAGGAGAGCAAGAGCAGAGGAGAAGGGAATCCGAAAATTAGACTTAGAGCATCCTGCTAGCTTAGAAGAACTAGGGTTTAGGTGGTTAGACTAGCGGAGCAAGGCTTAGGACGTTTGGCTGCCTGTGACTCTACCTTTTTTCTTTAATCGCAAATCTCTTTGTCTTTCGGAGAATCCTTGTACTCGTATCTTTCATCTATTAAAACGCCTTCGGGCAAATATTACAATTCCCATCTTTTTCTCCTGTTTACTTTATCGATTTCGTGTGGCAACGCAGAGAATCCGGACCTTCAAGGAAAATCGGGTTTACTTGGCTTTCCTCCGCAATCTTATTTATCGAAAATTGACGGTGTGAATTTCGGTTCCCACAGAAACCGAGAAGGTAGAAATATTTTCTATATTTGTATCGTGTTTTAAATGAAGAGAAAGATTCATATGCTTCTAACTTGTAACAGGAAACTGATGAGTTTCATGCGACTCCTCAAGGTGCCACAAAAGTTAAGGTTTGTTATTTTTAAAATCTTGATATTGTAAATACTGTGTATTTGTATTCACATATAATTTTTCAGGAAAATGATAAGAATCTGGAAAGGGAATTGGAGGATGATGAAAATTTGCAGTTTTACTTTGATTCCAGAAGGCAACAAGTTTCTAAGGTTGTATTTTTGACGCTTTATAATGCTTTATTAAACTCGAAATTTCTAAGTTATTTTAAAGTTATAACCATTTATAAAATCTTTTTTTAATGAAATAGAAAAAGACTCAAGATGAAGAAGAACAAATAGTGGATAATGATGCAGAGGACGGTGAAAAGAACGAGAAACTTCAAAAGACAAAGAAGTAAGCTAATTTATAAAGCTTTCTAAAATTACACTATCAGTTTAAAAAATATAAGTCTTTCTAAATCTGTCATTGTTTTATGATTTGATAAAGCTGATTGATGTGTATGAACCTTTATAATAGGGTCAAATAGAGGAAGCAGAACGAAATGGTGAAGAAGTTGCTATCAGTGGTGAAGGAAGTGAAACCTCCAAAGACAATGAAGTAAGCTTATTAATAAACTTTTATGAGTTGAAAAATCTTTTCAAGTGTTAAGTACATCTCTTATTGTAACTTTTCTTATCAAAACAGAAGGATGAAGAAGTAAATGAAGATGCATCCAAAGAGCCCGAGCAAGTTATTGACAGTGGTGAAGAAAGTGAAACCTCTAAAGACGATGAAGTAAGCTTATTAATAAAGTTTTATGAATTGGAAAATCTTTTCAAATGTTAATTAAATCTTTTTAACTTTTCTTATCAAAATAAAAGGATGAAGAAGAAAATGAAGATGCATCCAAAGAGCCCGAGCAAGTTATAGAGAAGAAGCAAGGAAAAAGAAAGAAGGTACAAAATATTTAAAATCTGTTTACAAAGGTTTATAAAATTATCTATACACTCCTAAAAATTCTATTTTTTTTAAATAGGATCGGATGGAAGAGGTTGAAGATGTAAATGAAGATACAACCAACATTTGCAAGGAAGTTAAGAAGAAGAAACCAAGAAGAGAGAAAAAGGTAACAACTTTTATAAGATCTATTTACAAGGTGGTTCATAATGAATGTGTTTTGGGTTACTGCTTTTTGTTAATCTGTTATTGCTTTTTGTTAAATAGAGGAACACCGATGAGGAACCTGTCAACGATGATACAGTAGTTGATGAGGACGGTAAAGCAGATGAGCCGAATCAAGTTAGAAAGAACAAATGAGAAAGAGGAAATAAGGTAAATAACTCTCTTTATAATGTCTTATAAAATGCTCTTTTGAATTCAGTAGAGTGCTTCCAAAAAAATAGAATTCATGTTTTTCTTAATTGGTTTGCTTATAAAGGGAGCCGATGCTAGCACCTCCAAATCCAAATAATAAAAAATACAAACTAGGGATGTTTCTGCTGATGATGTAATAGGAGGTGTATTGGAAGATCTCAACCTCAAGGTGTGAACAATAAGACAACAACAAAGTCGATTAACTTACCAATACACATAACAAATTCGAATTTGATAAACATGTTGTTGTTTTTTCTTGGAAATAGGAACAAGAAGAAGAAGAACAAGTTGATGATGAAGCCGAGAAGCCGGTGCAAGTTGAACAGAAGAAACGAGGAAGACCAGCAGGAAGAAAGGTAACGTCTTATAAAATGTTCTTCCGAATTTCATAGACTACTTCCAAAAATCATTTTTGTTTATGTCTTCTTTTTTAAATAAAACAAAACACATGAGGGGAAAGAACAACAAGGGGAAGCAAATGATGAAGCCGAGAAGCCCGAGAAAGGTGAAAAGAATAAACCAGGAAGAAAGGTAAAATAACTCGCTTTATAACGTCTTATAAAATGGCTTTCCAATGAAGTTTTTGTTTATAGCTTTTTTCTTTTGAAATAGGGCAAAACAAATGAGGAGAAAAAACAACAAGTGGAAGCAGATGATGAAGCCAAGAAGGCGGAGAAAGGTGAGAAGAAGAAACCAGGAAGACCAACAGGAAAAAAGGTAAAATAACTCTCTTTATAACGTCTTATAAAATGGCTTTCCAATGAAGTTTTTGTTTATAGCTTCTTTTTTTGAAATAGGGCAAAACAAATGAGGAGAAAAAAAAAACAAGTGGAAGCAGATGATGAAACCGAGAAGCCGGAGAAAGGTGAAAAGAGGAAACTAGGAAGACCAGCAAGAAGAAAGGTAAAATAAATCTTTTATAACGTCTTATAAAATAGCATTCCAATGAAGTTTTGTTTATAGCTTTTTTATTTTGAAATAGGGTAAAACAAATGAGGAGAAAAAAACAACAAGTGGAAGCAGATGATGAAGCCGAGAAGCCTGAGCAAGTTGAAAAGAGGAAACTAGGAAGACCAGCAGGAAGAAAGGTAAAATAACTCTCTTTATAACGTCTTATAAAATGTTCTTTTGAGTTTCATTAGCTACTTCCAAAAATCATTATTGATTTCTCTTATTTTTTGTTTATGAAGAGAGCTGTTGCAGGCACCTCCATCTCGGAAAAACAAAAGACACAAGCTGGGAAAGATTCAACTGATGATCCGGAGTAGAAGACATGGTGAATTTGAAGAAATGAACGCTCGTTCAGTTTTTAGTGCTATCTTTTGTTCCCTTTGAAATTATAGCTGTTATCTTTTTAATGGCTTTGATGAAAGACCATCTTTTGGTTTGTACTTTAATCATTCTGGTTTGAACTTAATCATTTTCTAAACAACTTATTAGATCTATATTCACATTGGTAAGCTGAGCCAATGACATCAAATATCTTAGAAACATATAAATTCTAAATAAATTTCAACTCTAAAATTTATAAGGGTCTTATAAAAGATAGTTGATTAACATAACCACACAATTTTTTAGTAACGTAAAACTTTTAGAAACACTTATAAATTCTGTAAAGCATACTATAAAATGATGAATGTAATAATAAAAGGTTCAAAAGATATGAGATTCAAATTGTTATAACATCATATAAAATAATCAAATGAAGACAAGTTTTGATAAAAAGACTCTTGTTATCCAATTGGCTCAACACATGTACTCTTGTTGTGTCCTTGCTGTCCACATCTGCTGCATTTGTATGATTTGGATGTTGATTCTGATTTGGACCGGTATTTTCCGTACTCCCACGAACTTGGAATTCTTTTTTTCTTCCTTCTGCCACTAGGAAAGCGAGTAGATGGAGGGCGACAAACAAATTTTGCTACATAGGAGGGAATATCCCAATATGCTTTATCACCAACAGGATATATGCTTTCTGAATATGCTTGCTTGAACCTAAAAATTGAGAGAATTAGATGAAAGATACAACCAAGAAGGAAAAAAATGTAAAACAAGTGTTAAAGAATAATGTTTATAAACCATTATAAATCCGATAACCTTTATAAACATTTATAAAACATGACTGAGAGAACGCACCTTTCATTGGAGAAAAAATCATCGACATAATCATTTTCATGTTTATTTCCAGCTTTTGCAGCGGCAATAGCATTAGCGCAATGAAACTTCTCGACATCAAACACCAAGCATGAACAATGCCTGTTTTGAAAATTCACTACTTGATCTCTTGTATCTCCCTTAACCTCATACTCTGAATCATTGATTTTGGAAACCTTAAGCCAGCGAGACTTAAGATTATATAACTCCTTCATCTTTTCCCCTACTTTGAATGTGGAGAGGTGGATATGACGATCTCCTTCATCACGACGTTCAGTGAACCACCTAGTCATAATCATCCTAATAGTGTCAAAAAGACAGACTATCGGATACTCATGACTATCTTTCAGCAAAGAGTTAATTGATTCCGCCAAGTTTGATGTCATGATGTTGTAGCGATTGCCAGGAGAATAAGCTCGCGACCACTTCTTGAAGTCCGCATTACGAAGATACTCAGCTACTTCAGTGTCAGACGCCTCAATATCATCAAACAAATAATCGAAATCTCCCTTGGTGTAAGCATAAGCAGCCTCAACAATCAATGGGATAAGTGTTGAACTCTTAAACTTGTCCAGGACATTCTTTTCAAAATGGAAGATGCAAATACCATGGTGAGCAAGCGGATAATGTTGTAAAAGAGCTTTTTCAATAGAGGCTGCACGATCAGATATAAAAACCAGATCCTCCACGTCAGGAATGATGGTTTTCATACACATCATAAACCAACACCATGAGGCCTCATTCTCAGAATCAACTATAGCAAAAGCTATAGGATACAAGTGAAAATTACCATCTTGTGCTGTCGCAGCAAGTAGAGTTCCTTTATACTTTGATTTCAGATGTGCACCATCAATAGAAAGTACCTTCCTCATCAGCTTAAACCCTCTGATAGTTGGACCAAACGACAAAAATGCATATTTGAATTTCCCCACAGAATCAACTTCAATAAAAGTCTCTGAACCTGGATTCTTCTCTTTAAACATGTGAAACCAGCTGGGCAAAGCTTGAAAACTGTCATCAGGAGTACCCCTAGCCAGATCTTGGGCTCCTCTTGACACCTCCAAGCATTTGAATATGAAATCACAACACCATGATCATCTCTAGCTTTGTCTATGATCTGTTTAGGCTTCAACCCAATCTTTCCTCCTTTATAAATATTGCTGACCATACTTCCCAACATTTTTGCAGTAGCTTGCCTATGGTTAACACGTCTCAGAGAAGTGTCACATGTATGCTTAGATTCATAATGGCGACAACAAAACTCTCAGATTCTTTAACTGATTTCGCACGAAAATCCCAACTGCATTTTTCATCCACACACTTAAGAATATAACGTTGTTTGTCTGAATACTGTGTGGAGAACTCAAAGCTTTGACTAACAGCATGCAACTTCAACTTTGTGCTCATTTCCTTTTTATCCTTGAAAAACTTCCCGCAGAACAAATCATTATCATCATCGCGTTGATTTGCAAAACAAATTGGTGACAAGATTTCTGAATGGGAATGTGAATCCTCTCTCATGCTTTCTCTACCACGTTTACTAGAAAAAGATGACAATTTTGACTTTTCAGATCCATATACATCAGGTCCCATTGAGTGCAATCCTCTCTAAAACAAAAACAATTAGAAAAACAGTTAGAAAATATAATTTATAACCCTTTATAAGATACTGATATATTCACATCAACAGAAAGTTATATGTACCTTATTGCCAATAACACCACTAGAAGGAGAAATAGGAGTATCTCTTATACGAGTTTGTTCTATACCAGAGACTTCGTCAACTCTATGAATGTTGTTCCATTCACTCTCAGGGTGTGTGTGTGTTCCTCTCTGCAAAAGTAAGCATGGATCTATTAAGTTTTATATAGCATTATAAAATAAAATTTTTATTTAAAAAAACATCACAACCAAAATTAGCTCGAAATACAAAATTAGCTCACTAGTAGCAATACCTCTTTGTAGTACTCCATTAAATAATAATGTCTAAAACAATATATAAGGACTTATAATTACGAACGTTAAGGTAAGACTTTTGAAAAGTACCTCAAATGCGTTACTACTTCCAGCAATAGGTGAATCATGAGTACTGGAAATTTCATCCCGTGTCTGCATCATGTTTGATATAATCAATGGCGATATTTGTGCTTTTCTCTGAAACATAAAAAGAAAAAAACATGAGTGTAATAGTGATAACTGATACGACCTACTACCTTGAAGAATAACTGATAACGCTTATAAACAAAAAAAAAACGCTAGCAAAAGAATTTCATGTGGTTACCTTAATAGTTACACATAGATGAATGTCTGCATTCTCTTGAAGTTTGTTCATATATGACGATACTTGACGATCATTCCTAATAAAAACTGGAGGAAGCTCTTTTGTACCAAAGTTTAATTTGGAAGGTGAGACATAGCTAAGATTTACACTGTTTTTGTTGTCATCGATCCCAAAATCTTCTAAAACAACCCCTATCAAATCATTGTAGCTGACATCTTCATGAATCATACTAAAAGAACATCCTCGATCAACATCGATTGTGAAATCCCAATGAATTCCATTTATTAGCTTCCATTCTCCACATACGAACACGCTTCAATCATTATAACCTGATTATAAGAAAAATAGGGATCAACATCAAAATGATTGCAGTCAAACTCACTTAGATGTACAACTAACCTCTTCAAGTATAAGAGACGTCTAAAGAAGATGATAGAAAAGATGGTGTTAAGAAGCCAACTCTGCAACTTTTATAAAGCTTTATAAATCTGTAGTTCTTTGATAGCACAAACCACTTCTTGTTCAGAGTCCCTCTTGCTTCTTCAAACAGCTCACCAACCTCTTTGATCTTCAAAATCTGAACGCAAACCAGCCACATATAATTTCATCTCGCTACTTCAAACTCATCAATTAGATTTAGGGCTTTAAATAGATTAAATTAAAGTCGGAATTCAAACAAACTTACAAATCTATCTCTGATTTTGTCGATTACGTTCACCGGAGCTTGTAAGTGTTCACCGGAGCATCGTCGATCTCGTCGGATTTTGTCGGAGTAATTAGAGTCGTTGATTTCGTCCAATTATCACTTGGATTTGCTCGCCGAAACGTCTTTGATATCGTCGAAATTGGTCAACGGAGAGAAGACGTCGAGCTTTTTCAGAGGAGAGGTCTTGATCGACGATGAGATTGGGAGAGGGGAAGAGAAGATAATATGTTGTGTATGTAAGGGTATAGTAGTCTTTCTACTCTTTAAAAATCAATGGTAAAGTTGGTTAGTGTATTTTTGAAAAGTGGTATCATAAAAGTGCTATTAGTGGCAATTTCTCTATAAAAATTAACATGTATTTCATTAAAGCTAATAATATAAATTTTTTTAATCATGATATCTTTTCATTTAAATATATGTATATATATATATATTAAAAATTCTAACAAATATTTTGAAAAAATATTTTAACATTATCTTAATTTTCAAAAAGTTTATGTAAATATTTAAACTAATTTCGTAATTAGCAATGAATTATTATTATGCATTAATATATATTTAGTTATTGTTTATAAAATGAAAAATGAAAGTTATATTTTATGTCTATCTATTTTATAATAATAACTATTCATGTTAAAATAAAATTATTATATTGAACTAAATATGATAAAGTTATATTAAATTGATAAATTGATAAATTTTATTTTCATAAATATAAATATTTATGCTAAAAATATAATGCAAAGACAGAACGACTTAACATTCACAAACTATATAATACATGTATAAAAATTGACATATCTTAGACTTTGTATATATAATAAACATAAAAAAATATTGTTAAAAGAAAATTTGGTTTTGAAGGTCAGTGGGTCAGAATTGAACATAAATTTAATACAAAATAATTTCAAAAATGTTGTTTCATGCATATATTAATTAATTCAATAACTAAATGCAAATATAATAAAATAAACATATAATAAAAAGCGAAAAATATATATGACAATTTTAGACAATTGATTAATTACAAGATGTAAACTACAATAATTGTATTTGAAATAGTTATATAAACATTTAAATAAATGATTAACGTTAAAAATATTTACCACTAATGATCTAAAATAAATATACGTATATAAAACTGAAAATAAACACCCGCACGGTTGCGCGGGTTAAGATCTAGTCTATACTATTAAAAGGATAATATTCTAAAAACAAATCTACTTAACTAAGGTTGTTGGACCTTTCATTACTAACTTAACCTTTATTGTATACAACCAAGCATTTTTATCTATTATACTATTTAATTACTATGGAAATATATTTTCAAAATACGGGATCCATGCTGTTATGATTCTAAATCTGTTCGTACACATTAGATTTATTACGTTTGTAGATCTAATTATTACTAGAATTATACATGTTGCTCTTTTGACCTTACATGTCATATAGAGCATTTACCCACTAACACGTTATATAGATTTCGTTTCATATTAAATAATATAGTGTATTAATGTGTTGTCTTATATAATATAGTTATAAGGTGTTTCAGTTATTGGTATTTATACGTGAATCCTATATAATGTTTTCAACGTATATATAAAAATAGTATACAATGTATATTTTCTTCATTTTCAACATATATATCAAGATGTATGCATGTATTTCTGTTAGATTATACACAATAGTATACAAAGTTCTTTTAATCAAAACAGGAGAAAATTGGCCACTTGGGTCGTTTTCAAGTTATATATTTGCACTTCGGGTCCGCGAATGTTTTATTTGCAAAGATGGGTCGGTGTTTTTTGCGACCCATACAAACTCGTCCGGCAAATACAAAAAGTTCCCTTCTCCCCTTGACTATTAACGAGTATGCCACTCCTTGTCTCACGTGCGAGCTTTTGTGTACTGTCCCGCTTCCCGAGACACGCGTCTCATTAACTTCATCTTCTTACCTGCAGTTGGCGGTAAGCGACTGTGTGGTAATAATCAGCTTTACAGTCAAAAGAATCTTTACTTTCTTCTCCGGTTCTCATTGCCCCGAAGACCTAAATCGGCGAATCCTTTTTGATTTCGGATTGATATTTTCTCATCGCCACATCGTGCGTCCTAGCATTTATCTTAGAGCGATGGTGGGTAAGTCAACTCCGAAGGGATCTCGGAGTGAGATTGCAGCCGGAAGTCGGAGCCGATCGACGGAAGCCTTGCCTCCTGCGAACGCGCAACGTTTTCCAGGTCTCTCTATGGTTCTTTCTTTCTCTGAACTTCATAGTCGACATCGAGTCGTGGGAGAATGGCTTGATTTGTGATACCTCTAAGATCTATTGCTGTTGTCGGAACTTTTGTTTATATTCTGCTTGCCATATAGATGGTTCATTTCTGTTTTGTAGTTTCTCCTTCAGATGGTAGTCAATCTGGATCAGATGACCAGGCGGAGGAGGTTCCATATCGGTTCATCTTCTTCGGCATTTCCTACCAGACTTTTCGCCGCCGGTGCATACCCCGGCAAACTGCGTTTGAACATATATTCAAAAGCAAACGTAATCGGTGAGGTTGCGGAAGTCTGAAAGATTACCCCGCCATCCTCCGGTTGCTTGCTTCCCGTTTGGTAAACTGTTTCAGCTTCCGCCGCTCGCTGCAACAACTCTGCCAAGCTAATTGGTAGCCTCCTCTGCCGACAGCTTGTAACTACGCGTTTACACGAACTGTGGTTCACCTTCGCGAACCACTCCTATTCGCTTCGCTGGACGAATACCGCGACGTAACGGGCTTGAACTGCGGAGCTTCGATGTTGAGGATTCGAAGCTGGTGAAACTACAGACAGCACGATGTGGAATCGCCTTTTGATACCGCGACACGGTTCGATAACAGTACCACGTACTGGAGATGTTGAGAAACCGACATCTTGCTGATTGGAACGCCTTCCTTTGGCTGATCGCCTTGGTTGATGGTCTTCTCTGCAATAACAAAAGTCTTAAACTGACTCAGGTGCGTTGCAATGCTGTCAGATGTTGAGAGGTTTTGGCGTATCCATGGGGTAGAGAGTCTTTCATGGTGACAATTCCTCGTTTTCTACCCCTCCTGTCTCGAAGAAGTCCCGAATCCTATTGAGACGATCGACAGCGGCTGTCTCGAAGACGACAGCTGCCTATGGTTTTCCCCGCTCTGCAGTTGTTCGCTTTTGAGTGTGTTCCTCTGCTCTTGAAAAGATACACGCCGGTTTGTCCACCGCAACTTTCTTGGATGACCGGCGGCTTGCGCAAACCCGTTGACCATTCTTACTGTGCAGGACGCCGTGGCGTGGAGAATGATCCGCGTGTAAGTTAGCTAACACGATTTTCATACCGTAGTCATCGCGGTCTCCCAATTTATGCTACCTTTTTTTTTTGTTGCTGCAGCTTACCATCTCCTTCGCCATCACGCCGGAGGAGGAACGCCTGCTTTTGTTGGACGAGGTTGAAGACACCCATGTTACTTCTCTGCTTCAGAAACTGTTGAGTGGAGAAACGTTTGGAGTTGAAGACTTTCCCGGCGGAGACACCTCCTTCTGCCCTAAGGTGGACAGCGCACACGGTGCCGATCAGTGTGGGGAAGAGAACCCTGTACCCAATCCCGTACACCGGCGTAATTTGCATCGCGTAAACCAGTGGATGTTAAAATTCAAGATATATCATCGGAAGAAGACAGAGCCAGCGGTTTTTCCTTGCTCAAATGGGTGTACGTATGAGAAGATGCAAGCATTCTTAGCGGCGCAGTACGAGAAGATTTCAACCCAGATTAAGGAGATGGAGAGAAACATACGTAGGGATTTGGGTTTGCCCGAGAGAATCATCAGTAATAGCCGGAAGAGGAAAGCAGGCGACGATAATCATGTACAGACTTCCTCCCCTGAGAGTAGTGGCCTTAAACCACGGCCTAACCAGAGTGGGAAGAGGAGAAAAACGGTTGCGAGTGCTTCAGTTGTAAAAACTCATTCGTATTCGCTGCGAGCAGGCGGCGGAGACAGGACAGCTGCAGTTGAGAGACCGGGGGTTGAAAAAAAAGTATCCGCCAAAGGTCGCGCTGCAGCAACTTTGGACCGTCTACCCCGTCAGGTTATCTCATAATCACTGGTTCATTGTGTTTAATTGGTGTACACTATCGCAAATCGTTAGTGTGATGATGACTCCCAGGTACCTTGCACACCGACGAAGAACCCACGGGACCATGCGCTGACGCCACCCACCTGCCGAAATTTGATAGATCAGGTAATGTGTTCGATAGTTGTGTTTTTTTACCTCAATGTAGCACGGTTTTAATTCACCGCTGGGGAGGATGATCAGCAGCCACAGACACCATCTACTGCCCTCATCCTGTACAGGGATCCTTTATGTGTTCAGCCCCAGTCGTATGTGTTACCACCAGAGGTCAGTGTGATTTAAGATTGAGCGGGTGTATTTCCCTAATACGACGTATTTAATACTGAGGCTGCTGTGTTGTTCTTGTGACAAATTGCAGGTACCGTCTATCTTCCGTTATGGCGCGGAGGGCGGCTCCCCAGTGGCATGGGAGAAAACAAACCCGCACCGTTATAGGTCTGTCGGAAGTGTGCGTTCATGCCATCCCCACGGGGAGCTAAATTCGACTCCAAAGCCAAGGTTACATCGACCGGAAGTGGAAATGTCGCCGCTCCTGATTATATAATGAAAGCTGCTTTGGTTTGTTATATGTGAAAACTTCTGTAACACCGTGATTAACCGCATTTTTGCAGGAAGGTGATCGTCTTGGACACAACAAATCTGTCACTGCTCAGACGCACCACCTGATTTGAGTGTAGAGGCACAGGTAGTTTAAATTTTTCCCTATTCGCTGTACACCCAAGTTTCGCATCCAACTTACTGCTCTCATGCAGCACCGCAAAACGAGGAGTCTGTCAAAGAACGGACGATTGAACCTTTAGAAGATCCTACACATAAGGTATTCGTAATGTCTTAGTTGGTGTACACCTGGAATCCAAAATTAATCGCCTTCGCTTGCAGGAAGCGATTGTTCCCGGCGCCAGCACCGGAGAAGTGAGCGCGTCAGGTATTGTCGGTGGTTCTAGTTATGGTGGATTCTTAGTTGGTGTACATCTGGAATCCAAAATTAATCGCCTTCGCAGGAAACGATTGTTCCCGATGCCAGCACCGGAGAAGTGAGCGGCGTTCAGGTATTGTCGGTGGTTGTAGTTATGGCGGATTCTTGGTGTGCATTCTTTAACATTAAAATGCTGTTCGCGCCCAGGAAGCGGTTACGCCGACTGATGTGGACTATAGTCAGCAGGAGGAAAACAGGCATGAACGTGATCTCGATCCTCTAGGGCCGGGGACGGAAGAAAACATAGCATCCCCTGTCTGAGAGAACATTCAGAAAAGCGGTTCTCCTATTGTTGATGTGACTAGCGATACAGGCGCCCCGGTTGATGCCGACGAGCTATATGACAGTTGCAAAGAGGACATCTCCGCTGATACCCAGATGCAAGAAACCGGAGCTGATCAGCTGTCTGAGCCGGAAGAGGACTCCAAGGTCGGTGCTGGTAAACGGCAGCGCAAGAGATCCAGGAAGCTGACGGGAGTGTACGAAGCCGATCCTAGGTTGAAAAAGTTGTTTGATAGCGCGAAAAAGGTTGAGTATAAGCCGATGGAGGAGACGGACTCTGCTGTGTTTGAGGAGTTCAGAACAGTTTTGTCTGAAAACACCGATTCGTAAGTGTCCTATCTCGCCTTTAGGTTATATATATACACCCGTGCATAAGTTCTTTTCGTGGGGTTGAATTTGCAGGACTTTCCAGATCAATACCGGTCACTCTGTCGACAATCGGTTCTTTCTTGATGTTGGGGTCAAAATCGGTCAATGACGAAATCGTCACCCGAAAAATCCTCGAAAGAAAAGCCAAGCGACGATCAAATCCAAGAAACGGGTCGTCGCTCGATAAAACCCACGGAAGGCTCGTCCACTCCCATCTGGCGCCAACGGCGAGGGTCCTGGCGCCCGTCCATGCGATCGTCTCATAATCTCGGGCAACGACAGCATCTTGGTCCCTTGAAACCCATGTCTGGATTGTCCAAGATCTACAATGAGTCTTCCGTAAAACCTTCCCGATTGTTTAAAAGATTCATCTTTTAACATATTTAAAACTCGTAGCCACATTGCTCTCATCCTCGACGACGGAAAATCTGCAGATCTAAAGTCCATCTCAAAATCCCGATACTCGCGAAATCTCGTTGGAAACAATTATCTCGAGATCTATGACTAGAAACCCTCCCAAAACTCGAAGATTTCCGCAAACAACCGACGAGGGAAGAATCGAACAAACCCACAAACGGCAAGACGGCCTGGCACCGGCGGCACGCGGGACGCCTACGCCGGGCGTATGCGACACGGTTCCTGGCCGGCGGCACCGCCTGGCGCCAGCGCACGCTGGACGCTGGCTGGCCTGGCGCGGGCGGCACTCGCCTGGCGCCGGGCGACACCTCGCCTGGCGGGCGCACGCTGGACGCTGGTTGGCGCGCCGGGCGGCACCGCCTGGTGCCGGGCGCACGCTGGACGCTGGCTGGCCTGGTGCCGGGCGGCACCGCCTGGCGCCGGGCGGCACGCTGGACGCTGGCGCCGCGCACGCTGGACGCTGGATGGCCTGGCGCGGCGGCACTCGCCTGGCGGCGGCACTTCGCCTGGCGCCACGCTGGACGCTGGCTGGCCTGGCGCCGCAGCACTGCCTGGCGGGCACGCTGGACGCTGGACGCTGGCGGCCTGCGGCGCACCTGCCACGCTGGTCGGCCTGGCGCTGGCGATACCGCCTGGCGGGCGGCACCGCCTGCCGGCGGCACCTGTCGCGCAGGTCGGCCTGGCGGTCCACGCCCTCGCCCCGTCTCGCTCCCATCTTGCCCGTTCGATCCCATCTTAGCTTGTTCGATCAATCTACGCAAGTTTGGTATGATCACGTTACTCTGAACGCCACTTCCTCGACTAAACAAGGAATTCAGGTTCCTTCGAAACACCGACCTTCAAAGACTGTCCTTCAAAACCGTAAAACGCCTAGACGGCCCAACGTGGCCAAAACGCCCACGACGATTTTCCGGAAAGGAAGGATGACTATGACGGTTTATCTCTATCCTCACGTAAAGAGATAAATGTTAAGTTTCCAGAAGATAAATGTCAAGTTTCCAGAAGATAAATGTCAAGATTTCAAGATAAATATCAAGTTTCCGATAAACACTAAGATGGACGAAAATGGAAAAGCCCGCCCGCCCGAAGATAGACCGTCATAGAGGAGTATATAAGGAGAGCTTTGGGCAAGAAGCAAACAAGATCACAAATTTTCGAGCACTTAGCACTTAGAGCGATTTAAGCATTCTTTCTGTTTTCACTAGCGAAGCTGCGACTCAACTAGGATAGACTTAGGCTAATCGGACTAGCGGACCTTTCGACAGCTCTTGTAGTTTACTTCTCACCTGTTGTTCACGCCAAAACGCCAATTCAGAAATAAGATCTTTCTTCCGCCATCTTTTACGATTTTATTTTCGCAACTTCTATTTTTATTGATTGTTTCGTGCGCCCAGCAGATATCCGGACCTTCAAGGAAGATCGGTTAACTCGGTTTTCCTCCGAAATCTTTATCGAAATTGACGGTGCTAATTTCGTTCCCACAGTTTGGCTAGAAGGGGGGTTACGGATCTATCTATCTCGCAACTGCACACGCCGATCATGTCAGCCGACGCCACCAAGGATCAGCCAGCTAGACGGAACACCCGCCGATGCCAACGCTGAGAAGACTCCAGCCGGAGACGCCCCACAGTCACTGCTGATGCAAACACCGAGGCTCAGGCAGATGAAGGAACTGTTTACCTCCAGGCTGGCGGAACAACAGGACAAGCTGATAACCTCGCCGCAAAAGAGGTCGATACCTTAACTGCAAGGAGCAAGTTGCCGCTGATCCACCAAGGCACGCCACGGCAGGAGACTCGACTCGATCTCCCGGCACGAAAAAGATGCCCCGAAAGAGCCCACTCGAGGAAACGGCTCGAAGGACAGCAAACGACCTCGCAGAACCTTCCACTCCCGCCGCGGAAACAAGGAAAGCGACGCCGAAGATCGATCTAGATATCAGCGAATCGATCGACCCTTCCGATGAAGACGCTGACATCCACCCCGAGAACCCGGCCAGTCCGCCGGCAGACGGTATCCTTCGATAGGCCCATGACGAAGAGGAAGAAGAACTCTACTGGATGGAGCAGGAAGAACTCGCGAAGATCAAACTCGATCTATCGCGACCAGCGTCGACAGGTTCGAGGAACGCCGGCGCAATAGCGAGATCCATGATCTCCGTGAATCTCTCAAAAGACCGTGGCTGAAGTGAAAGCGTAAAATCGCAGATCCATCAGGCGACCAGTTCCGAGATCGATAGACTTCTCGAGGAAGCACGGAAAACACCGCTCACCACTCGAATCACGGAAACACGATCTCAGACCCGAGAATATCAAAATCCCGGTCCACGGTACGACGGATCCTAAGTCGCACCTGCAGTCCTTCCAGATCGCAATGGGTAGGTGCAAACTCCCGAGCGAAAGGGATGCAGGTCATTGTCTTCTTCGCCGAAAGCACCTCAAAGGTGCTGCGCCGAGTGGTTCTCCGCTCAAAAGGAACTCCATCGGAAGTTTCCGCCAACTAGCCTCAGCGTTTCAAACAATACTCCATGTTCATGGACAGAGAAACATCCGACGTGGATCTATGGAGTCTAGCTCAGAAGGAAGACGAAGTCGCCCGCGACTTCATGCGAAGGTTCAAACTGGTGATGGCCAGAGTAACGGGCATCAGCGACAATGTCGCAATCGACGCTCGAGGAAAACTCTCTGGTACAAGTCGGTTCCGAAGTGGATACTACTGGAAAACCGCGGACAATCCAGGATACTTCCACAAGGCAACGGACTTCATCATCATGGAAGAAGAGATGAAGCTTCTATCGCGAAGCACGGACCGCAGAAAACCGCCCAAGAAGAAATCCTCTCGTAACGACAAATACGCCCATCACGGGGAAGATGTCCAAGGCGAGCATAACTACGCCATCAACTCGAGCAAGGCAAAACCTCCGAAACACCTGACCAGGAACCAATACAAGGATAACTCCTATTGCGAATTCCACGACCAGAGGACACTCCACCGAACTGCAAGGTTCGGCGCCGCTCGCCGCAAAACTCCTCACCGCAAACTATCAAAGGTCAAGAGTATAAAGGACTTGCTCCTGGACTCCGACCGCCTAAGGACCAACAAAACTGTCTCCGAGGACCGCGACCGAAAATCAATCGGGAAAAGCGGAAGAAGACAGGACGCACCAAGGGAACAACAGCAGTCGCCGAGGGTAAACATGATCATCGGAGGATCACAGTTCTACCAAGACTCTGTCTCATCGATAAAAGCCTACGGGCGAAAAGCCGAGACCAGTTCCAACTTGTTCCCGACAGCGATGTTCCTAACCACACAATCGCTGAGGAACACGAGACCGCCGGAATCGACAAACCTCACTCGCGACCTTTGGTAATCGATCTGGTCATCCAGATCTCGAAGTCGGCCGCATTCTCGCCGATACTGGAAGCACGGTCAACGCCATCTTCCGCGACACCCTCTACAGGATGAAGATCCCGCTTGGGAAGTCGCCCCTGAGCCAAAACCTTTGACGGGTTTCGACGCCACTACCATGACCTCGGAAGAATTAAACTCCCGGTCATGGCAAAGGAAGTTACAAAGATCGCCGAGTTTGCAGTAGTCGACAACCCGCCATCTACAACGCCATCATGGGAACCCTTTGATCAACTCCATGAAGGCAGTACCGTCCCACATATCACCTCGGTATCAAGTTCCCGACTCCAACCGAACCGCAGCCATCCGGGTAGTCAAAATCGAGACTCGTTACCTAGCCGAAGTTCAAACTGCTAAAGATCGAACGCCCTGCGCCAACCCAAACGAGCAAAGGAATCACACAACATTCCGAAGACTCAAAGAAAGATGATCCAGAATCATCTGAACAGGCAACGATTCAAGACGACAACAAAGCCTCTGAATCCACCGCCGTAAGAGCGGACAGCTCGACCCTCGCACAAACCACTGATCCGACCAGCACGGTCGAAACGGCAACGCGACGGGAATAAAACGCTCGGCAACTATCAGAACTACGAGATGGCTTGATCCTCGAAGAGGTATCGTAGGCAGCTCGTCGAATCCGCGAAGTTCAGCTATCCCCTCACCAAAAGGGGACTGGGCGCGATAATTCTATACTCCCACAAAAACGCGAAAAATCCGCATATGTACTTTAACTTCTCGAAATTTCTTTAATAAAATCCTTTCTATCTACATGCTCACTTAAACGCGTCAACGCTTCGGAAAAACGAAAATCATATCTTCAAAAGAAACGCGAGACGTCGCAACTTCTTAAAAAGATAACAAAACTCGTATTATCCGCAAAAGACAGTCCACCAGCGACTTAAAAATAACTCACGCCCGTCGATTGGCCCCGACGGACGCTCATAAGAAACGTTTCACTCAATACAAAATCGTAGTCAGACCTACAAGGTCCTCTTACATCCGACAAGGATATCATAGCGCGCTATACAAGAAACCCAAAATTTTGGTTTAGCATCTCGGATAAACTCCGAAGATAGCTCGATTCTTTTAACACAAGTCATATAAGCCGGCGACTAGTCGCGGACTTTAAACGAAAAGAATCAGGAAGAAATCACTAACAGGCAAAACGAAAGCCGATCAGTCATCGCACAGCCTCAAAGCTGAGAGTAAACCTAGGTCTTGCCCTAAAGCCAGTCTTGCTGGATCTTGACATCTCACAGACATAGTATCGTATTCGAGATCCCAAAACATGTCTCTTATCGCTTACACCTAAAACGCTCACTAAAAAGTAGCATACGGACCAAGCGACGAAAAAAGAGTTAGGATACGAAGTGACTACTCGCATCCTTCCCTCTACACTTGACGAAAGTATAAATCAAAACAAAAGACGAAATCTCGCAAATTTTCATATTCATAAAAGCCGCAAAAGACGGCAGGATTCAAAGCCACCAACGCCAGTCCCAAAACATAAGAATGCAACCTCCAACGGTCGCAGGATAAAATTACTAAAACGCCACACACGGCCAAAAATTCAATTCACAAAGGAAGTCAACATTGAGAAATCCGGATGCGGAAATCCCAAATGAACTAGTAGGCTGGTCCACTTCCTCATTCACGCCTCGAGCATCCCCACCATCCTCGGCGTTCTCATCGGCTCCGGCCTCCACCATATCCTCGGAAACCTCGATAGGTTCCCATAGTCTCCGGACTCTTTCTTCTACCGGAGGAACCAAGGACTCAGCATGAGCACACTCGGCCATGAATTCCTTCATTTCAGCAATCTCGGAATCGAAAGAGAAATCCGGGTTCTGAGACTTGTAAAGGTTTAAGACCGAACCCCGGCACTCGCGGAAATCACCGACAAACTCCTGAGCTTCTTTAAAACATTGAAACTCAGCAGCAAACGATTCCGCCCGTCTTTCCACCTCCGCTGCGACCATCCTTCTTCCTCTCCTTTCCGCCCGAACGAGAGCCCGAGCATGAAGCTCAGCTCGCTTCACGTTCTGTGCCTTCACCTCTTGTCGGAACCGGAAAAGCTCTCGCTCCGCTTCTGTGGTCTTGAAGTTAGCAATCCTGGATTTGCGGAAACTCGAGTCAAGCGCCTCGCTAAACACTCTTAGTCCCTGCATAAAACTCAAGATCAGCAAGCATACTTATATACAGATTCAAACGTAAGGTTAAGAAGTTCGAAGGGCCAAACCTCATTGACGCGTTGGGAGCCATCGGCAAAAACCCGTTGTTTCTCCTCATCCTCCAGCGACTCGTCAGTAGTAAACTCCGGAGGAAGGCCATCGAAGAAGTTGTTAGGTGGAAAACCGCTGGCTCCGCCTTTTTCCGATGGAGCAAAGCTAGGTTTTTCTCCTAACGGCGAAGGACTTTCCGAGCCTTCCCCATCATCGATTTCCTTCCCCTTACGAGACCTCTGTCTGCGTCTCCGGATAGGAGCTGCGGTGACAGGTTCGGCATCATACGACGGGACAGGATCACGGGACCGATGAAGTCTAACCGCGTCTCGAATCCGTTCGAGGGTGAAGGACTTCCAGAAAAACGGCCTTTGACGAAGAAGGTCTCTTTTGACAAAGACGTTACCAGGCAAATGCGCAGTAGGGTTGTTCCCTACAAAACGAAATTTTTCACTAGAACTCGCATTTCCGAAAAGGTGAAATAGACAACAGGGTTTTCGTCGTATTACCTCGGTTAAAGTTCCATGCTCGCGGAAATAGATGGAGGCAGCTCTCCTCGACAGACTCGCCATCTATTTGGACGAAGAAGAAACGCTCCTGCCATGATTTGGGATTCGAAGTAGTCCCCTGAATCACGGCCATATCCTTCTTAGGCAGCGTGGAGTAGTAACCGTCACTCCCCGTCGGCCGAGTGCCCCAAAGACCTTCGAAATCGTCGGGACCGAGATCGATCCCGAGTTCGTAGCTAGCGATCAGTACGCCAAGCCAACTCTCCAAGGCAGGAACGCTGAGTTGGCTGATCGAAAGTTCGAAGCGGTGAAGCGCACGAACAATGGCACCAGGAATTGGGAACCACATACGGCAGTACGTAAAGAAAGCTTCGTAACATGTAAAGAAACCTTGCGGAGGATTCCGTGCACTCTCGTTACCAACAGGAATCCGGAATTTGACTCCTTCAGGAACCTGGTAAAAATCTCGAAGAACCTTGAGATATTTACGAGAAACCGAGCTCGGCGCAAAAGAGCACCGGGCTGCCTCAGAGGCCTCCTCGGAACAGGGATCTCTGGCAGTGTTGGGGGCGAACCTACAAGGGCTCGGTAATACGCATTCTTCCTTTCCTCCTCGACCAACTCCTCCTGCTTCACTGTCACATGGGCAGGAGAGTCATCTGAAGATGAATGGGAAGAAGAGTTTCTCTTTGAGGATCTTGAAGACATTTTTCTTAAAGAGAGAGAAAGGATTCTTGAGAGAGAGTAAAAACCTTGTGATGAAGTAAGAATGAGATTTCTTACTCCATATAAAGGAGGTAAAATCACTATTTACCCCGATTTTCGCAAACGACACGCCTCAACACCTTCCCACACGGCTATACCGCAAGCTAGGATCCGACAGGCTTTACGTTCCTAGCTAGCTGGGGGGCTAATTGTTGGGGTCAAAATCGGTCAATGACGAAATCGTCACCCGAAAAATCCTCGAAAGAAAAGCCAAGCGACGATCAAATCCAAGAAACGGGTCGTCGCTAGATAAAACCCACGGAAGGCTCGTCCACTCCCATCTGGCAACGGCGAGGGTCCTGGCGCCCCCATGCGATCGTCTCATAATCTCGGGCAACGACAGCATCTTGGTCCCTTGAAACCCATGTCTGGATTGTCCGAGATCTACAATGAGTCTTCCGTAAAACCTTCCCGATTGTTTAAAAGATTCATCTTTTAACATATCTAAAACTCGTAGCCAGATTGCTCTCATCCTCGACGACGGAAAATCTGCAGATCTAAAGTCCATCTCAAAATCCGATACTCGCGAAATCTCGCTGGAAACAATTATCTCGAGATCTACGACTAGAAACCCTCCCAAAACTCGAAGATTTCCGCAAACAACCGACGAGGGAAGAATCGAACAAACCCACAAACGGCAAGACGGCTGGCACCGGGCGGCACGCTGGACGCTGGCTGGCGCCGGCGCACCGCTTACGCCGGGCGGCACGCTGGACGCTGGCACGCCGCGGCACCGGCCTGGCGCCGGCACGCTGGACGCTGGCTGGCGCCGGGCGGCACCGCCTGGCGCGGCACGCTGGACGCTGGCTGGCCTGGCGCCAGCGTACCGCCTGGCGCCGCGGCACACGGACGCTGGCTGGCCTGGCGCTGGCACTTGCCTGGCGCCGGGCGGCACTCGCGCCTGCGGCACGCTGGACGCAGGCTGGCCTGGCGCCGGCGCACGCTGACGCTGGCTGGCCTGGCGCCGCGGCACCTCCTGGCCGGGCGGCACGCTGGACGGGCTGGCCTGGCGCCGGGCGGCACGCTGGACGCTGGCGGCCTGGCGCGGCACCGCCTGGCGCGGCACCGCCACGCTGGTCGGCTGGCGCCGGCGGTATTCGCCTACCGGGCGGCACGCTGGCCGCCTGGCCGGGCGGCACCACGCTGGCCGCCTGGCGCCGGCGGCACCCGTCGCGCAGGTCGGCCTGGCGTCGGTCCACGGCCCTCGTCCCGGTCTCGTTCCCATCTTGCCCGGTTCGATCCCATCTTAGCTTGTTCGGATCAATCTACGCAAGTTTGGTATGATCACGGTTACTCTAGAACGCCACTTCCTCGACTAAACAAGGAATTGAGGTTCCTTCGGAAACACCGAGACCTTCAAAGACTGTCCTTTCGAAAAACCGTAAAAACGCCTAGACGGCCCAACGTGGCCAAAACGGCCCACGTACGATTTTACGGAAAGGAAGGATGACTATGACGGTTTATCTCTATCCTCACGTAAGAGATAAATGTCAAGTTTCCAGAAGATAAATGTCAAGTTTCCAGAAGATAAATGTCAAGATTTCCGAAGATAAATATCAAGTTTCCCGATAAACACGAAGATGGACGAAAATGGAAAAAGGCCGGCTCGGCCCGCGAGAAGATAGACCCTCATAGGAGGAGTATATAAGGAGAGCTTTGGGCAAGAAGCAAACAAGATCACAAATTTTCGAGCACTTAGCACTTAGAACGATTTAAGCATTCTTTTCTGTTTTCACTAGCGAGCTGCGACTCAACTAGGATAGACTTAGGCGACCGGACTAGCGGACCTTTCGACAGCTCTTGTAGTTTACTTCTCACCTGTTGTTCACGCTCAAAACGCGAATTCAGAAATAAGATCTTTCTTCCGCTCATCTTTTACGATTTTTATTTTCGCAACTTCTATTTTTATTGATTGTTTCGTGTGCGGCCCAGCAGATATCCGGGACCTTCAAGGAAGATCGGGTTAACTCGGTTTTCCTCCGTAAATCTTTATCGGAAATTGACGGTGCGAATTTCGGTTCCCACACTTGACTTGGCTGAGCCTCAGAAATGGTTGACCGACGAGGTAATAATCTCCCTGCTTTTTGTTGACGTGCTTACAATAATGTGAAATAGCTGCACACCATCGTTTATGTTTATCCAATTTTACGATAGAGCGTTGCAAGTAATTGTTTTTCATATCTTCGTTGCACAGCACATGCATGTCCTAATGAATATGTTGTGGAGGCGTCGGGGGAAACATCTTCACAAGGACGGGATTGTCATTTTTGATCAGTACTTTACTAAAACCATTCTGTCATACTGGTCTGAGTTTGAAGCTGCCAATGATAAGATGAAGTTCGAATGGGGGCCAAACATACCAAAGTATGTGACAGGGAAGAGGAGATGGCAATCAATGAAGTTGGAACTTGGTCGCGATGTCTATACCGTCTATGCACCGATGAATTGGGGTGGAGACCATTGGGTTGGGCTACGCATTGATCTGAAGGACTCTCAAGTGATGATATATGATTCCTTCGTGCCTCACAACAGCGGAGAGGTCGATGAATACTTGCGTCCACTGATCCAGTCGCTGCTGTATATATTAGAAAAGTATGCTGGCTTTTGTTCATATCGTGAAAGATGGGATGCGATGTTACTCATGGATACGCTGAGGGTATTTATCACAACCAAAGGGGTGGCGACTGTGGTCCATGTGCTGCTAAGTTCATTGAGATGCATGCTGCTGGTCTTGGGACGGAGGAGATGAGTCGGATCACAGCCAACGATGTCGACAATTTCAGAGAGCAAATGGACTGCTATGAAGAATTCGTTGGGAAAGTTAAGGTTGTGAATGAATAAACTAAAAATTATGTTAGTTATGTCTTTTTTCTCGTTGAACGTCGGCTAAACGTAATGGTACTCTTATAATTATGTGTGCTGTTTTTTCTGTGCTTGATCTAATTTGTGCTTATAAAATAAGCGTACACCTAGAAACAATCACTGTACACCAGTTCAAACCATAGGCTTTGGTGGATAAAGATGTTACATTGTAACAGATATAATGGAACTTAAGTGTCTTTTGGCAATTTGTCGTACACCTTAGATAAGGATGCACACCAAATAAACATTTTGTAGATAAGATTTGGCAGTACATTAGACTGATAAAGATACACACCAAAACAACAATTTGTGGTACACCTGGTAATAAAGATGCACACCACATAAACATTTTGTAGATAAGATTTGGCAGTACATTAGTCTGATAAAACAAGGGTTATGATTACTGAGCCGAGAACTACGACCGTACAACAGGCTTTTCTCTAACTGAACACGGAGACATGGAGAATTATTACATTTTAGAGTTTCTTAATTATGTCCTTCAGGTCTGCAATCTCTTCAGCGTTTTCTTGAGCTCTGTCCATCTGTCGAACTGATAACCAAGTTGTGCAATGTCATCAGCGTTTTCCTTCAAAACCTTCTCGATTTCATCGATTTGGTAACCGAGGTGTGCAATGTTAGCGTCGTTGGTGATCGAATCTTTTTTGATCATATCCACCTGAAACTCAAGTGGACCAAAGCTACGAATCTTGGCTTCGTTGGCAGCAACTTTATCCTTTAAACGCGGGTTTCATCTTCAATTGCCTCGTTCCATTCCTTCTTTCTGTGCAAGCCGTCATCCTGGAAATAGCATGTCTGCATAAGTATGTAATGAAAGGCAACAATTAGAAGTTGGATTTTACAACGTACCTTGAAATCCTTGCATACAAAGTATTTCTTCCCAATGTCTGCCCCCTCTTTATAGATCTCTACCGTTATCTGGCTTCCGCATGGACAACTATCCGGAATTCCATGATCAGAGTGGGCGCGAGTACCATGTTCATATACGACGACCCATCAGAGTCGCTGTAGTTATCATCATCAGACATTCTAGACATTTTGTTCTAAAGAGTTAGAGAGAACGAGAGATGGAATTGGAAACAAATATGGTGAAATATAAAAGGGGACCTTGCTCTATTTATCAAAAAGTTGTGATATGTCTCATCAATCAATTAATGCTCATTTTTCAAATTTTGAAAATTTTATAATGGAGCGAAAACAATCAGATTGAAAATTGAATTTAAAGTGCCACGAGGAGAATTGATGTATCTGAGTATTCAACGCTTGAAACTGATAAACCCGACCGGGTATTTGGATGCTATCATTTCCTTTTCGATCTAATTTATATTAGGGTTTTATCGCTTTCAAAGGGAGAGATAGAGAAAGAGGGGGAGAGAGACTGTGATTTTGGGAGAGATTATATGGGAGAAAGAGAGATGGATTTCCGTGGATCGAGGCATAAGGGAAAGGGTAAGGCGAAAGAAAGCATTGTGCTTTGTGACTGTGGGTTGCCGGCTAAGAAGGCTCAATCTTGGACAGACGAAAATCCGTTTCAGTAGGTTCTATGGGTGTGAACGATACAAGGTATTTCCTAAAATGTGGTTGCCTCATATATATTAGTTTTTGGGAACAATCTCATTTTGTTAATTGTTAGACTCGCTAGATTGTCACTTTTTCAATGGATCGACGAGGGAAGCCCTTATGGATGGCAAAAGAGAGCTTTGCTTGAAGCTAGGAACAACATTCGGCAAAAAGAGGAGACTATTATGGAATTGAAGAAGAACATCGCGAAGTTTCAAAGCGATTGGGCTGAAAATGCAGAATTCAAGAAGACATCATCAATGGCTTTCTAAAGCTGTAAAGAAATGTCTCTTTCTCGTCATGGTCTATTATTAAGTTTGTGTGTATGGTGTGTTACCCTATTGTATTTTCCCTACGACGATGTGTACGGTGTGTTACCCTATTATATAACCGGCATATATAAATTTCATCATAAGGAACAGGGTACAGATGTATCTGAAAGGTGTACATTAATGTACATAGATAAAAGTGTACACCCCTACAACATATATAGAGACAAGCAGTTTCGACTTCATTCAGTATGAGGTGTACACCCTAACAACATAATTTGTTTTACATTAGCGTACACCCCATATAGTGATGCTTTTACAGCGCACCTATGTCTTTTAGATGCACACCTCTGGCCACTGAGAGGAAATTTTATAGGGAACCCTGGGATGCGTATCCAACTTCTTATTTTAAAGAATTTGAGAAATGTTGACGATAACCAAAAGCCTGCAGTTTGGACAAGAACCTCCGTAAATGTCTTCACGCCGGTAATCATGGCCATATAAGCACCTTGGAGTCTTAATTATTAAATCATCCGGGAACTTGAAAGTATCCTCATATTTGTTGATGTTGAGGTCGAACGCCAAAACGTTCCAAATGCCACTGTATGGATTCTCCTACTTCTACAATCATCTCGGATTGTAGGTCGAGTGATAGGATGCTTAACTGGCGGAAAATCGTGGCGGCTTCCTTCTCTTTCCCAAGACAAACATTGAAAATGCCAACAGCCAAGGTGGACATGTCATGGTTTGGGATATTTGGTTCCAAGATTTTAATACTCGCATGAAGTCCTTCGCTTGTCGGTGCCTTTAGGAGACCTTCGTGGAAGATTGCGTGTGTTACCAGCATCGACACATTTTAGATGCAAAGCCGAAACTTACCACCTTCGCGTATTTGACAAGTCACGACAAGACCATTTCGCTAACATCGCACGCCTTTAAGACAGAACGCAGCGAAAAGTGAACCGCGTTTTCCAGCCTGCAACCAACCAGCTAGGTTGTATACTGACTCCTCTGCGCAGAGCTCAATGATTTTGGACACAATTTCGTCGGGAAGAGTTGGGAGAACTTGAGTTGCCATACTTTTAGATTATTTGATCACTGTTTATCTTCTACCGTGAATATGTATTTCAGATATATCATGTATTTTCCAACTTAAATAGAGACATATTTAGTGAAACCACGTGAGTTAAATACCAAAGTTATTATCCCACCAAGAAACCTAATAATGTCAGAGTACGCATTAGTCGTCATACTTTGTGAGTTAAATACCGAAGTGATTGTATTTAAAATATATTGTTATTTTACATATATATGAGTCTAATATTATAGAACAAAACAACGACGAAGAAGATTCATATATTCCGAAATGTATAAGTGTATGCATTGTAAAACATTAAGGAAAACAACCCTTATTCCCATAGATAAAAGTGCATAAAACCGGTGGACGGCGTGAAGTCGTATAAAAGACTCATCTCTTTAATCCAGAAGCATGACTTACACATGTCTTCAGCCTTGGTGGCCTCAATGTCCCAATGACACCAACGCCTGTTATTTAAAGGAGAACATGGGCAACTGTAGAACAACGAAATGAATTTTGATATGAACCCTTCCCTCTTTTTAACGAAAGCAGGCCAGTGTTCCCAAGGCCAATAAGGTTGTGTTCGTACCAGCGTTCCGATTTCCGCAAGAGATGATCTTGTGAATCGAGACAGGTATTCCTCATCGTCATAGTATAGCTTCCTTGTCATTGCATAGGTATACAACGCTCGCTCGTATCCTGCATCAGCCGCGCTCTTAATAAGCGCAAGTCCCTCTTCGTGACGCTCGTGCCTGAAAAAATACTCAACACCCTTAATGTATAGAGCACTTGGATTTCCCTCCCTAAAGCATCTTCGCAACAAACTACTTCGGACCCTGAAGTACGAAGGATGCTTAAACAAATCAAAAGAAGCATAGACCATATCCTCATCTGCCAATGCTCGTCGCCTTGCAGGACACACGAGTCTATAAAGTCTTGAAAAGAGTTGTGTGCCACACGCTGAACTACCAAAGCCTGGACCTCTCTGGGGAGAATTAATATCGGGAATTCTGGCATTTTTGTGGGCGAAATCTTAACAAGACAATTGTGGGTTGGTTTATATTTATAGGGGGTAACAGTTGCGACGATTGGGTAGAAGTTGTATTCCGAAAAGTCCGTACACCTTGCTCAAAAAGTGTGAAACACAACATGCATATGGTTGGGTTGATGATAATTAATATTAGACAAACTTATAAAACTAAAGGCAAACCAACAACCATACGGACATAATACCAAAATAATTTGTCCACCTTATAGAAGGTATTCTAATAATATCGGCTAAACGTAATGGTACTCTTATAAATATGTCTTGTACATGCATTCCATTATATTTTATGGAGATTTAAATGGGCATAATATTTTATTTATGGAAGTCGACGAAATCAACAATATGGGCATAATATTTTATTTAAATGGGCATAATATCTTTTTATACATATTTATACTAATTAATGTATGAACTTAAAGTATTCTCATCTCTTTCTGGTGGTACAACAGACATTTATGGATTTAATGCCAATTTAAATTTAAGTAAACTCTGCCTACGACAAGAAAGTTTCCAACTTTATTCCGCATGGTCCAATCAGTCGGAGATTTAATTCTACCGAGAAGTCGCAACCATTAAATTCGCATGGTTTCAACCGAGGAGTAGTAATGGAGCGCCGTTTCCAAAAAATAATTAAATATATAGTACTCTGTTGTCATTTAATATCATTCTACACACATTCTCTGCAAACACCTTTCTCAGCAAACTTCCTTTTCTGCATACTTTCTCATTTCCAAAATGGTGTACGATATTAGCCAGGGTAAAATGTCGGTGAAAAATACAGGCGATTCTTCTACAGTTTGCCTGAGGTCGCCAACCGCCCCGAGGAGGAGTTGATAGCGTTGGCCAAGGCCGGGCTGAAGGAAGAGATCCGCCAGGGTCTGAAAAGGAGGAGTTTGCCACCCTCGACGCGCTCGAGGAGGCAGAGGAGGTTGAGGAGGGTTTGAAGGAAACACCTCCTTCCAACCCGCAACGCCGCCGACAAGCCCGATCACCGCAGTAGCAAACGGGGCGCAAGTCGGTGACAAAAGGTGACCGGAGGATGAGGGTTACGGTTATGACGGCGGCAGAGACGGAGGAGGAGGGTTCAGAGCGTGACTACTGGAAGTGGATGGACATGGAGGCGGACGTCGAAAAGACGATGCTTCCGACAACGACACCGACTCGACTGCAACCCAGTGGGCGGCTACCCAGTCTGCTCCGACCGACTCGACTCCGACACCGACTAGCAACCTCCCACTCTTTTAATAATTAATAAATATTTTGTATTTCAATGTATTTCTTTTTATTTTGAACTCTTTTAAATTTATAATATTTCTGTTTATTATTTAAAATATTTTATATTTCTGTTTAACTACAACCAGCCACAATACCTGATCGCCGATCACTTCTCGGATGAGATCGTCCTGCCATCGGG
This sequence comes from Brassica nigra, assembly GCA_016432835.1. Classification (NCBI taxonomy): domain Eukaryota; kingdom Viridiplantae; phylum Streptophyta; class Magnoliopsida; order Brassicales; family Brassicaceae; genus Brassica; species Brassica nigra. The sequence goes on from CM028244.1 coordinate 58,770,177, forward strand.
TACAATCGTTTCCTGCACGCAAACGATTAATTTCGATTCCAGGTGTACACCGCTAAGACATTACGAATACCTTATCTGTAGGATCTTCTAAAGGCCCAAGCGTCCGATCTTTGACATACTCCTCGTTTTGACGGTGCTGCATGAGATCAGTTAGTTGGATGCGAAACTTGGGTGTAAAGCGAATAGAAAAACAAAATTTCAAACTACCTCGACTCTACCGGTGGTGCGTCTGAGCAGTGACAGAATTGTGAAAAGGTTGGCCTCCTCATCTTCCATGGCATTTCCCATTTTAAATTGTGGTCGCTGATTATCTTCACCCTATATATTTGGTTAGCTGTATGCAACAGCATACATATTTAGATTCAAGAGTTCTCTAGAAGGTTTGATTTCTTCACTTTAATCAAGTATCATGTACACCTTACAGGCAATCATGTGCACCTGGAAGATTATGACGTACACCATATCAAATGTATCCAAAAACAGCTAATATGTTATCACAAATATTAAAGGATATGAAAACCATAATGTATTAAGTACGCCATCCTGGTGTACGATTAATCAAGTATCATGTACACCTTACAAGTAATCATGTGCACCTGGAAGATTATGACGTACACCATATCAAATGTATCCAAAAACAGCTACGTTGTGGTTACCAAAAACAAAGATTTCGGTTTTGAAAGATGAACGACGTTGCTCCCAAAAATGTATCCTACCGATCATGGCTTCGTTTCTTGCAAGTACTCTTCTTGTGACCCTCCTCAAAACAATTGGAGCACTTGTTCGGTTTTTTCTTTTACTACCGCTGTAAACGACAAAGTATATATTAATTGGAACATGTACTATGGGGCACTGATTTATTTGTTAAAGTCGGTTGCAGTCTTACCGGAACCTCTCCGCCGATAGTTTGCGTTTGATTCCTGGCCTTCCCTTCGTTCTTTTGGTCATGGGTGGACAAAGATCAACCTTTAGTATTTCTGCTGGCACTTCAATATCCTTTGGATCCTGAACCGAAGTATGATACCCTCAACAGCGGCTGCCCATGTTTCTTTGAGATGATGTTTACTAACATACATGTTGTACTCCATATTACGAGAAGAAGCAGCAGCAATGGCGTGTCGGTAAGGCAATCCAAGCATCTGGAATTCGAGGCAAGTGCAGGTCCGGTTTTCCAGATCAACGGTGAAACTAAAGCCAGTTGCCTTGTGCGAAACTTCGAATTTCCATGTGGAACATGGCAAAACAAGAAGGCCCGGTGACAGCACTAGCTGTTCCACCAGAATTTCTTCAATTTTATCAGGAATATTCCCCTTCATCTTACTGATATCGCATCTCCTGGTCTCAAACCATGTACACAACTTCCGAATGAATTCAAACAATGCCATTGTAGGACTATCACGAGCTGGCAAAAGAGCCTTGTTCAACGATTCAGCAGCGTTAGAAGTCATCATGTTGAACCTGTCTCCTTTGAAATGTGAACGTGTCCATAACTTCTTATCGATTTTCTCCAAATAATCCCAACATTGCCAATCCGTAAGTTTAATAAGCTCCATGATCTCATTAAAGTCTGACACTTTGAACGACTCTCGGCTCTGCCAACCATAGCCTTCTGTTGTTTACCCTTATACTTCTCAGCCACATTACGTTGAAGGTGTACAAGACAAATTCCATGGTGTGCACGCGGGTACCATTTCTCTTTGGCTGCAAAAATTGCTGCACATCTATCTGATATCATACTTAAATCACACCCATCTTCTACAATAGTAGATAGCCTCTCGAAAAACCAGGACCAAGATTCTTTGTTCTCGCTTTCCACTGCAGCGAAAGCAATGGGGAATACGCGGCTGTTAGCATCTTGTCCGCTGGCAGTTAAAACAACCTTTGTACTTGCCAAACATGTGCGTCCGTCCACCACGATGACCTTACGCAGGTGCTTCCACCCATCAATGCATGCTTTCAGGGACATGAATGCATACTTGAACCTTGTTTTTCCTTCTATATCGAGTTCGGTTTTGATATCAGTTATCGTTCCAGGGTTTGCAACCTTCAGAACATGGAAGTACTGTGGTAGCATCTTGTAAGATGTCTCCTCTGTTCCTTCGCTGACGCATCGCTAGTTCTTTTGCTCTCCAACCTTTCCAGTATGAGCATATGTAGTTGAATTCGTTCGCAATATTTCAGGGAGTTCCATAGCAGCGGTCCAGAGTGGAGTCTCTCAGATTTTGACCGCAACAGAGCTGCAAGCACTTTTGCAGTACCATGTTTTCTGTACTTTCCTCGAAGATCTGATACGCATGTATGTGTAAGAATGGACTTTCTAACAAGATAAGTTGGTGACTCACCGAGTTGCACCGCCAATACCCTCCACTTACATTCCGCGATCGTAGCATTTTGCCGTGATTCGGCGTTTACAATGCCGCAGCTTAAAAGTACATACCTTCGCAATTGCATAGACGGCCAACGTCAACTTGCACTCCGCCTTGTCTTTAAACGTCCTACCAACGTATATGTTACTGTCCTCCTTGCTGAAGTCGATTTGCAGAGGCTGGCAGCTCGTTTCATCCCTTTCACGATACCCACCATCTACATCATTATATCCGTACATATCTGATACAGAAATCCCTTTCATGAATGTTTCGCCACCCTTAGTTTGTGTAGTTGCGGCGCCAGGAGGATCAGTAAACACATCGTCGTCGTCTTCAATCTCACGGTTGTGCCTGTTAAATTTCTTCGGAGGAGTATCCAGAACTACATCACCACTATCAACCGGTTCTACACCCTCAGGGTGTGTCCTCTTCGAGACAGGAGTATCAGCAAACGATCTTTATCATCATCTTCAGTCACCCTGGTGTCTCTGTTTTTCGTTTTAGTTGGCGTGACGTGAACAATACCATCGCCTTCATCGATATGGGTTGCTTGGGTGTACGAACTAAAACCACAGCGAGAGGATGATATATAATCGTTTCCTACATCGCTAGTGTCCGTTGAAAGTGTCTGCTTGGAAGTGCTTTTGTCTGATTTACGCCCACCAGAGCTACAACGTTTACCCCGCCCAGACCCTCTCTTTCCAGTCCCCACGCCTCTGCCACGAATACCACCAGAACGCCTAATACCATTACCACCAAACTGTCCACCATGTTTCCCTGTGCTTGGCCCCTCTTCAAAATCATCATCGTCGTCCTTATAACCACAACCGTCCCGAATGTAATCATCCCACTGATTGTACTCGTAATCGTAATCATCTCCTTCGTCTTCTGACATAACATCTTCCCTGCTTGCTCCACCGTCCACCTCCATAGCTCCAGAGGTTCCTACTACCTCAGCTTCACTTTTGTCCATTGCCTTCTCAAGACATGGCCTTCCCGTCTCTTCTTCACTACACATTTGTTGAGGTAAATTACCTTCCTTATTCAATCCATTTTTGGCGCCTTCATTATTCCCTCCATTCACTACTCCAACTTCATTCCCACACACGTTATCCTTCTCCTGTTCGCAGCTCTCTTTATTAGGTCGGAACTGCGATTCAGGATTAGCCCCACCAGACTGCGATTCAGGATTAGCCCCACCAGACTGCGATTCAGTATTAGCCCCACCAGACATAGATTTGCTTTTGTAAAGTGCTTCAATTGCTTCAACTTCTTGCTCTGGAGCTCCCAAAGGTGCATTCATTGGCGACATTATTGCTCTTTCGGACCTAAGAAATATCATTTCTCCTGCAACACGCTCTCTGAATGTGACGAAGAGATTGACAGACTTGTCTCCACGGTGTAAAGCCTTGAAAATCCTTAAATCTGTGTCTGTTACTATCTCACCTGGAGCAGCCCCTGTACCCACCATATCACTCTCTCCATCATTAAGCCAGTATCGCATTTCCACAGAGACTTCCCGTCCCAATAGCCCATACTCAGCAAAGATACTATCTTTTAACCCCTCAACACCTCTAATTCTGGATAAATCGATTGCTCTACCCATTCTATCATTATCTATCTTGAAATCCCAAGCTCCGTGTCATACATTATCCACCTCCCAGCCATAGCGACAATGCAAGAATTACAGCCACCTACAGTCCAAGAAAAGTTACCGTTAGGGTAATTGCAAACAGAGGAAACCCAAATTTATGATAAAGAATACTGTACCCTCGCCGTCGTCGTACTAATTTCCTTCCCTTTCCCATCACTGCTTGACCGCCTCCGGCACCGATAATTGTTTCCATCGTTTTCAGTTACGGTGGATGCACCTCTACCGCTTCAGAAAACCAATATATCTTCTGCTATTAGGGTTCTTTTTTGTTGTCCACCAGTTCTAAGTTAATCTTACCATTAACTAATAAGACCCACAAATTAGTTTAATAATATTATCACAAATATCTGAAACTGGCGGGAAAGTAGATTAAGCTCGTTGTGTAACAGGTCACCTGCTCAACCGGTCACCAGAGAAAAAAAGAAAAAAGCTTCAGCCGGCCGCTCGCACGTGAGAAACCATGAAAGTCGAGTGGGTCGTTAAGTTTTTGGGTCATTTCCTATGGGTCGCTGCCATAGTTTCATGGGTCAAAACAAAGAAGTTGCTGGGTCAAAAGGCCAAAATGGCCATCGATTTTACTCTCTCACATAGGCGGCCCATTTCCACAAATCCCGCAACCCGAATCCCTAATTAAAACTTAGACGCGACCCTAAACACTAACGGACTCATCAAAACAGACAACCTTTATACATACATTTAGTGTAAACCATTTTTATATTAATTTCACACCACAATTCAATACAAATTGTGTATAATTATATCATGTGGTAAACCAATGAAATATATAAAATTACATATGAAGTTGAAACAGTTCAACCCACCATCTAAAATTTATAAAACTGTGTTCTACCATGAAAATATGTAATGTTTTCAGCCATTCATTTCTCAGTCTTAGGTTAACCATTCTTTAGAATCATCTTATAAAAACGTTACACATGAATCTCACAACATATTGTTTTCTACCTTGAAAAATCTCCTCCTATGTATTCAGCCTTCTCTTTGGCAATCTCTCAGTTTAACAAGTTTGAAAAATAAAAGCCAACATTATACACCATAACAAAGATTTAATGAGTCATGTAATCACTAATGCTTAGACATCTATTATTTAAATGAGTCAGCATATTTATCCCAACATTATAACAAACTTACATATATATATATATATATATATTGAAAACATTTAATATAATTTCACAAAATGTTTGAATTCGAGATTGTATATATTCTTATCACGTTGTTAATTTGTAACAACCAAGATATCACTCCTACATTTGTATATTTTCTAATGAATATACCTTTTTAAAGGCATCTAAAATTTTAAACAACCAAAGTTAGATATTCTTATATTTTAACCTTATTTGTAAAAGCCAAGATATATCATATATTGCTACAGAATATTTTAAACAAAAAAAAGAATATATTGTAGATATCTATTTGAATCCACTAAATTTATTAACTTTAATATATTTCAAAACTTATTTAAAAGTTAGCATATATCAAACGTCATATTATATTATCATCTTACATAATATAGTTCTATAAATTTACAAAATCAAATTTAATAAAGACGCTTTAGCAAACCATCACTCAAAAACGAAATTATATATCTTACGTTAGATTATTTTTATAAAACGAATTTAAAATAAATATTTTTATTTAAGATAATTTTAAAACTATTAAAAATCTTACAAATTTATATTTTTAAATTAGCCAAAAATATATCAAGTAAATCTTAAGTCTCATGTTGTTTTTATAAAATGCACACAGAAAATAACGAGAGAGAGTAGGTTGGGGCATTCAGGCCTTTGGGCCGGGCACGAGTAGGTTCCTTTCGAGTCTGGGTTCTTCGGGTCATAAATATTTGGACATAACTATGTATTTTAATATAAAAATTCGTCTTTAGATATGTTTTTTTTTGTTCATGTCGGTTCTGGTTCATAATACAAATGCCTGCAAAATATCTATATTTTTTGGTACATAAAAGGTCTGGATTGGTTTGAGTATTTTACGACCCGAAAAAGAATTGAAATACCCGAAAACCCAAAAAACATAATGAAACAAAAAACTACTCGAAAACCCAAATAGATACCCGAAAAATATTCAAATACCCAAATGATCCAAATTTTATATTAAACTAGGGTCGGTCCGCCCTACGGGCGGGATATACTTTAATTGTAATCAAGATTATTATTTTTATATGATTTGTGGTTTGTGTTTTAGGTTTACATTTGCAAAAGATGTACATGAGATATACTATTTTCTTAATTTAAAATTAATCAAACGACTAATTTTTACTATTAACATAATTTTACTCTCTCTCTCATCACCCTACGGACGTGTTACTAATCGAAAATACATAAATATATCAGTTAAAAAGTATTTCAAATTGTTTAGCTTACTTAAAATTTAAGGCGATATTAACTTTTATTGTGTATGTTTTGTTATTCTTTTTATAGATCATGATCATCTTAATATTAAAATGTTCATGAATACATAATAATTTTACACATTTTCTTTGTTTATTCTATTGTAGTTATGATAATTTTGATAATAAGTAAAATAATGTTTAATACAAAAATCTTAGATTATATTTTTTCTTATGAATATTTTTAAATTTTATGTCTTTGATATTATATTATTAATTATGTGCTAAAATATTATTTTAGATTGATGTCATGTTTTGTTAATCCTAAAATAAAATATTGATAAAAACAAATTCTGTATTATTAAATAATTTGCCAATAAATTTGGTTTAAAACAATAAGATGATGAAAATGTCGAATACTTAATAAAACTTTAAAAATTATAGTGTTAAATTTTTAGACAATTTTTCTTGATAAAATACCATCACGAAAGTAAATGATTCAGCTTTATTAATTGTGAAACATCATTTTCACATATATATATATATATATATATGAAACTATTGTTTTCATATCGTATTAGTTCTAGATCTCTTAAAAAGGTTCACTAAAATTTTTTTCCCTTCTTATATCATCTTCCTCTTTTCTCTTGTTCTCTGTTTCTCATCTCATTTCTTCTATTTCTTATCACTTTTCTGTCACAATCCCTTAAGCACAACCATGGGCTTAACAAAATGTCACTTTTGTGTTGTTTATTAAAAGAAATGAACTGATGATTATGTTGGAAGAAAACTTTCATATTTATAATGGAGGATTAACACAAAGGAATAAATGAATGGATTCATTGAATGTGAGATCCTGTAAGAAGTAGAGAATATGTATTAATGTGAATTTTAGTGAAGATGCATGAACCAAGTTAATTTCGAACGGCACAGATTAAAGAAGTCTATTCAGCTTCTAACAGATTAATGTGAATTTTAGTGAAGATGCATGAACCAAGTTAATTTCTGTAACGGCACCAGATTAAAGAAGTCTATTCAGCTTCCAACTGACATTGATCGGAATCATTCGTCACGGTGAAACTGTGGATTTCTATTGACAGTTGACTGAGCGGGAATTGTTGCTCGACGCCAGTTTCTTTAAGTTTCAGATACAGTTTTTTTTGGAAAAGATGTATTTTGACCGTAACAAACACATAAAACCCATTAAACTCAAGAATTAATGAAATATTAATCTTTGGTTTCACGGGACACGTGTCAGCTCTTAGCCTTTGAGTTTATGACGTGTCGTCCCATGTGGCATGCTTCAGGAGTGAGCAAACTCAACTTTATAATAATAGATCTGACCTGATGAATCAAAAAAATACCCAAATTTTTTTCCGAATACCCGAAATATATTTATTTTTAAATTGGATTTTTATCATAAACCCAAAACTATAAATGAAAACACAAATCCAAAACTTAAAAAATATTTGTAATAGAAAAAAACATATCCTATCTTACATACCCAATTAAACCTAATATACACAAAAAAAAAAATTCAGATACTTTGGGTATCCGATTGGGTAGGACCTAGACTCGAACAGAGGCACGTTGGTCCAAAAAGAAAACTCTAATATGTACTTTGCATTCTAGACCCAAATCACACATATATTTCCAGGTCAATTTCGGATTGGTTTTCTGGGTCCGGTAAAATTTCCACGCCTAAGAGAGAGTTACATAAGAGTGAACATAAAAAATCTTAGATAAACTAATTGGTAAATTATATAATTTTAAACAAATTTCCGTCTTTGATATTACAACAATTCTAAAATATTGATTCACAAACTTTGTTTACAATCCAAAAAACCCACGCTTTCGAAGTGCGGGTCAAAATCTAGTACTAATCTTAAAAGATATCATTAATAATCGATAATAAAGTTCACACAATCAAATTAATATTACGATTTAGATTATCCCCCAACTTTCTCCCCAAGTTTTGTCCTAAAATTTAAGCACCTCGCTTTAAAAACTATCGATATTATACCATTTCAAAATAATAATAAAAAACATAGTTAAAGTATATATAACTACATGAATATATGCAATAAGAAAAATAGATCTATCAGATTCCAGAAACTAGAAAATACATTAATCATTTCGGCAATTATGAAAACATTGTAATATATAAAATATACACATTATACAAACATAGTTATAAAACTAGTATATATTCCTTAAAAATGTTTTATATAAATTAAGTTTTAATTTATATAGATCCTATTAATTCATATATTGATAATTTATGATAAATTTTACACAAATTTTTTTTTCTAAAAAAATATTATAGATCATATAAAGAATTATACTTAGTAGACTTCTTCTAAATTTTCCACCTAGTAATTTTTCATGTTAAATATAGAATTTAGAATGATAGAATCGTAAAATAACTTTCTTTTTTTTGTTTGGTCACAAGAGGCAAATGGTAATTTTGCTAACTATTGGTTTTAGTTTTTTTCATTTGATTGAATATGAGATTTACTTCTGCATTTTAAATCAGCTTTTAGGTTATATTTTAAAAATTTCCCTTTCAACAAACTCATGCCAACAAAATATATAAGAAGTGAATTTAACAGAACTTTTGCTGTCACTAAACTTAAAATGTCAAAATATTGACCGAAACCACAATCAGAAATTAATACATAATCAGAACGTATAAATAAAATAGTTAGTAAAATAAAAATACAATCTAAAAAATAACACAATAAAAATAGTAAAGATAATAAAAATGCATACTATATAACCACAAGTATATAATATAGTAGATATACAAATTTCAAAAATATATGGAAAATCAGTAAGAAAGAAAAAGAATAATCCAGTCACGGTATTTATATTCTATTTATCAAACCAAACCAAGATCAATGAAAAAAAAATAGTGAATCTAATGGATTTTTTTTTATCACTGAATTTTTAATTAACTGAAATTAACAAGATATCGATACAAAATCACAACTAAGAATTAAAGGTAGAGGTCCTTTCATTTTCAGATCTCAGATCCGGGACGCCAGAGAAAGTTCTGGTCAGCGGTCGGTTATCTTCGGATTGGTGACGAGGTTAAGGTGGTTAGGAAGTGGAGAGGTGATACCACTCAAATTATCCTAAGGAGTAATTTATACTCTCTCAAATAAGAGGTCAAATTGTAGTACTTAGGGATCGAATCCACAAGGAGCTAGGAAACACACTAGATCTTATTATAACAAAGCTAGGTCAAAGATTTCAAAGCAGTAAATAACAAGTAAACTTAGAACTGGTGAGCAAGACAATTATTCAAATAATTGATTTGGGGTGTTTAGCAGATCTGGTGAAGGCGTTAGACTTAAGATTACTATTCAGGATATCAGGATTATAATAGTATGAACTAGATTTTGATCCGCGCTTACGAAGCGCGGGTTCTTTTTATTATAAACAAACTTTATTATGATTTAGTATTTTGAGATTGTTATACATTATTATGTTACAAAATTGTATTATATCAAAACGGAAAATTTGTTTAAAATTATATAATTTATGAATTAGATTTTTTATGTACATTTTAATGCAACTCTTTCTTAGGTTTGGGCATTTTATCTAGATCCAAAAACCGACCAAAAAATATAGGTTTCATTTGGATCGGGAGCAAAGAACATGCTGGGTATTTTTTGAACCAGCAATCTTGGTTCAAGTCACATCCTATCTGAGATCCGACCGGATAACTTAGATACCAGAAATGTTGTGTATATTAGGTATATTTGAGTATTTCGAATACAATTTTGGTATTACAATATTCATTTAAGTTCTAGGTTCAGGTTTTTAGTAATAGTTTTGGATTTCATGTAAAATTTCAAATTTCTTAAATTATATTATGGGTATTTGGATTAAACTTTTGTGGGTATTTTTGGTTCCCCGGATCAGATTTTGGGTAAAATTTTAGATCTTTTTGAGTATTTAAATATTTTAGGGTAATTTTTTGATTTTTTTGCATTTCGGGTTTTGGGTAATTTCTCGGGTTTTTGGATAGTTCGAGTCTTTTTCGGGTCCAAAATAAACCGACCAGGACCCGTTACTTTCCCAAAACTACATATATTTGTTTATATGTATTTGAATTATGGACGCGAACCAACCCAGACTTGAAATAAACCCACCGGAATTCAGACCAAAAACTTTCAGATATCTAGTTGAGTTCAAATATTTAGGACTTAAAGAACTCGGATCTAAAAAATCGACTCTTATAAGATCCAAAGACCTGAATGCCCATGCCTACTCTCATTTATTATATTTTGTGTGTGTTTTGTAAAAGTTATGTTTGTTCAATTGGCGAAACTTACAATTTATTTGGAAAATTTTTAGCTAATTTTATCTTATATATTTGTCGGGGTGTTTTCATAGTTTTTAAACTTACCATGAATTACAGTTTTTATAATATATATTTTATAAAATTTAATTTAGCATAAAATATATAATTTTTTTTAGCAAATGATTTGCTAAAGTGTTTTTATCATATTTGATTTTGTAAATATTTGAATTATAATGTAAGAGGACATGGTATAATATGTTGAATGATATGTGCTCTTTAATAATTGATATCTAAATATTATAGACCCATTATTAAGCATAAGATATGGAGTATAATGTTACTGTATAACAACTATAACACTGGATGATAAAAAAAATTAATAATAGGTTTGTCTAAAATATATAAATAATTATACAGTTAGAGTAGTTAATGGTATGAAAAATTTATATATGGATCTTTTATAATAGATTTTAAAATATTTTTCTTTTAATAGTATAAATTTTCAAAATCGTATTTATAATATATTCTTAACAAAATATGCTGACTATATTTACATATATTATTAAACTAAAGTACGCAAAGCTTCCTATAAAATCATATCGAAATTATTAAGTGTTAATCAAAGAGAAGCTATAATGTATATAATGTTCGTAGATAAATATTTCAAAAAGATCAACATAAACATTCAAGGAGCTTTTTTATTTTAAGAAACAGAGTTCGATAAAAAAAACAGAGTGACCTGTTTGCATAGTTGGACTTGGTGGCAACAAAGCACAATAAAGAATGGAGTGACCTCTTGCATAGTTGGACTTGGTGACACCAAAGAACAATATAGTTTTGGTATTGGAATTCATTAATCACGCTATGGACTCATGAGACACTTTTTAATTGGATGATATTTTAGTATAACGGAATTATATATAATCTTTGGTGTATTATGTCGAGTAATAAATTTAAGGTAACTGATAAGAACATTGATTATTGTATAGTAGAGAAATATAAGGTAACTAATATTAATATAGTTAGAGAAATATAAGGTAAGACCAAAAATAATAATTAGTTAGTGAAAGGGTCCAAAATGACTTTCATAGGTAGATTTATTTAAACTCCTTCCCTTTTAATAAAGTAGATGCTTATGTGAGACGCTTGCATGATATTATAGAACCCAACTATAGCAATAACTTTAACTGTCGTCCTAGGTTATCTATTACTAGAACCGATGAGACCCCCATTGGGGAAACATAGGAAGGCGTCGATCGACCTGCTGTCGCACGTATCGATCGACAGTGCCTCGCGTCGATCGATGACTCTATAGGAGTATCGATCGATGCGCCTCTAGTAAGCTTTAAGCCCAAGGATGATAACAGTTCGCTTTAGGAGTTTGCCAAATCAGTTGTCGCTTGTTTCCAGAAAATTCCTAAGCTTAAAGAAGATAGATCCAAGGATAATATCCACTGTCATCATGTATAGGTTAGCTACTCCTATACAAGCATTATGAGCAATCTACTAAGATGAATATCACATGCTCAAGTATTCATATTTGGGACTAATCCCTCAAAACCTATTTGAATCCTAAATCTAACAAAGGTGTTTACTCAGACATGGCCAAGCAAAACATCATAACAATTAAATAAAATTGCATAGATAGAATAGATGGAAAATAGAGGTGTTCAAGAAAGCTCTCATATCGATCGATGTGTATATGCTGATGTTGATCGATTTTCTTGTGGTTGATCTTGGGATCGGGTTGAGACTGTTGTCAACCTTGTAGGTTGATGGTTTAGTTGGAATGAACTCGTGAGGAACATAGTGGATAGGCACTGCATCGCTATTAACGAAAGAGTACTCAATCTCTCTTTCTTCCCAAAAATCTTCATCATACTCATCATCTCTTGTTTCCATTGGAGGGTGGTATACCTCATCTTCTCTGTAGATATATGGTATGTTCCTGTTGTAGTCCTTATCATACTCTTCTTCTCTACGAGTGAATGAGTATTCAATGTCTCTTTCCCTTATGTAATCCTCATCATACTCTTCTTCTTGAGTCTCCACTGCGTATGTAGGCTGGTAGTAGTCTGGTTCCCAACTACCATCTAAGTAATCACCTGGAAAGTGATCAACTTCATACATAGGTGTACTATCAATCGATGTGGAGTGAAAACTGTTGCTTGTATCGATCGACGTGATGGTTGACTGGTCGATCGATGCTGGGTGAGAAGGATCGATCGATGTTTCTGTATTTGTACCGATCGATTCCGAGTACTCTGTCTCGCACTCTTCTGCACATTAGCATGTTGCTACGAGTTTTGCTTCATCTGAAGGCTGTTTACAGGACATCTTTGGCTTGACAACTTTGACTGGATCATAGTAAATCTCTGGGTCAACGAGTGTCAAACACATCTGGCTTGTTTGCAAATTGCAGACGGCTCCCACAGTAGCTAGGAATGCTCTTCCAAGTACTAGAGAAGAATTTCAATCTAACTTGATGTCTAGGACATGAAAGTCAACTGGAACTAGGGTATTACCAATCTGTACCTTAAGGTCTCTGATGATTCCCAATGAATTCCTTCTAGAACAATCTACAAAGTAGAATGATTCCTTGGAAGGTTCTACCTTTAGACCTAACTGGTCTGCCATAACCTTTGGTAGGATGCTGACTGATGCTCTTGTATCGCATAGTGCATGTGAGAATTCAATGCCTTGTACTAGGCATGAGATAATGAACTCTCCAGGATCACTCTTCTTCTCCAATGTGATCTTCTTCATATCCTCTCTGATTTGATTGAACATCTTCTCAATGTCAGCCTCTGTTACTCTTGTCTCTCTGAAGAACATCCACAATCTGTGTGTGAAGTATGCCTCCTCAAAGGATTTCTTTGCTGGAATCTTTAGAACTCTTTTCTTGAAGTTTTCCAACTCCTTTGCATTAGCTTCCCTTTTAAAGTGCTTAGGAATCTTCTCTTTCCTTTTTCTTAGTTGTCTCTTTGCACTTTCCTGTTCTATCTCCATAGGCCCTGATGTATCTTCAGCTTCTTCTGGTGCGTTATCTGTAGGTTTGGGTCGGCCTCTGAGTGCATATAATTGGATTGCATCTATCCTTGGTAGTTGCACTCGCTGTTTAATGGTTATACGTCGATCAATGTCAGGTGTAGCATGTCGATCGATGTCTGGTTGGCCTGGGTGATCGATGTCATCTTCGTGGGATCGATCGATGAAAGGGTGGAGTGGGTTTGGGTGCCTTGCTGCGAACTCTGCGTGTGTCATAATATGGACTGGTCTGTTCTCAGCAATAGACTCTGTAGACTCTGTCGATCGATGTGGTATCTCGAACATTGATCGATAATCATCTTCCCATGTCGATCGATGATCATCATCTGGCGTCGGTCGACAACAGTGAGAACTGCCGATAGTCATGGAGCTCTCAACTTCAAAGTCTCCTTCTTGAAGTCTCTCATGCTCATCCACTTCCCAGAAATCATCTACTGTGATGGCATTGATGTGGTGTCTGATGAGATCTTCCTCTCTCCCTTTTATTAAGGCTTATTGCCTCTGAATAGCTTCTGCTGTTTGAATCACTTGTGTCTCTAGCTTCTTCACATGAGTGCTCAAGGTATCAAAATTCACATTCAGGCTATTATAAGCAGCATCTATCTTTCCATTGAAATCCACAGTAAGTCTCTGCTGACCCTCTAGAACTAAATCAAGCATTGCTTCAATCTTGCTCTCCTGAGTAGGTAGTGGATTATGGTAGAAAGAATTGTTGAGATTCTTGTTGTGCTGTAGTTGCTATTGCTGAAGGGTTTCTGATGTCGTGAATTCTGATTGTAGTTGCTCCTCTGACTGTTCCATAGAAGTTCTTGTTTCCATTCTGATTTCCAGGCCTTTGAAATCCTCCTATGTAATTCACTTCCTCTTCATATCTTTCCTCATCAGTCTCTATAGCTTCTACATTTTCTGCAAAGCTAACCTGCTTCCTTAGAAGCTTGTTGACACTGTCCAATTTGGTTCTCACATCGTCCAACTGCTCCTTCCCAAGAGCATTGACCAATTTCCTTCTCTCATAATCAGTGTTCTGGTGCTCTTACTAGTTGTCAAGTTCTCAATAAGTCTCACAGCCTCTCTTGGATTCATGGTGTTGAAGTTTCCTTCACTGGCTGTGTCTAGTGCTATCTGATATGCCAGATCTAAACCTCTAAAGAAAGTGCTGAGTAGCTGCACTTCATTGAATCCGTGGTTTGGACAATCTCTCTGATAAGACTTGAAACGAACCCAACAATGTCTGAAAGGTTCTGCAGGCTTCTACATGAATGTAGCAATCTTGCTTCTCAACTCTTCTGCACGTGCCTCATCAAAGAAATTAATCAAGAAAGCGTTCTTGATATCCTCCCAGGATGTAAGAGATCCTGGTGGTAGTTTCTTAAGCCATTGCAAAGCTTCTCCAGTAAGAGAGTATTTAAAGAGCTTGCAAAGTAGGTAGTCAGTTGGGACTCCATTAGCTTTGATAGCAGATATGAGATCCTCGTACCTCTCTAGATGGTCCATAGGATGCTCATTGGATGCTCCATTGTAGGGTGTCTGTCCTACAAGTGAGTAGTACTGAGGCTTCACCTCAAAATCAGCCCTCAGTATGTCTGGAGGACGGATAGCAGATCTGTTGGCATAGTATTAATCTGGATAGTTGTAGTCAGCCAGTGATATGTTTCTGTTGGTTTCTTCTGCAGCTCGAGCAGTTGTTGCAGCAGCCTCAGCTTCCGGATCAGGGATTGCAGCCCCCTGATCATTAATTCTCTGACCTGCTGGATTACGCAGGTGACCTTCTTGGTCAGGCAGGTTACCTTCGTCGTCTCGCATGAATATCGATTGATAAGCAGATAGCGGTATCAATCGATCTCGGACGAAAGATGTTGGTTGACGGGTACTGAAAAGTATCGGTCGATGTGGATGAACGGGTATCGGTCGATGTCAGATAAATGAGATCGGTCGATGATGGTGAGCTGGTAGTGGTCGACGGTGTTTGAGACTCGGTAGACGGTTGTTGATGAATATCGGTCGATGCACAAGCGGGTGTATCGATCGATGTGGAATGAATTTGTTTGCGGATTGAACGTTCCAAAGCAGCTGGATCAGTAGACAAAAGTTCCTTGTTCTTTTTGCTTCTGGTTATGCTGGGCATACACCTGAAAAGAAAAGAAAAATTTTTATCAGTAACAAGTAGTAAAGTAAAAGAAAACCTAGACTTAAATAAAATCTAATGGCGATCAAAGCTCCCCGGCAACGGCGCCAAATTTGATACCACTCAAATTACCCTAAGGAGTGATTTATGCTCTCTCAAATAAGAGGCCAAATTGTAGTACTTAGGGATTGAATCCACATGAAGCTAGGGAACACACTAGATCTTATTATAACAAAGCTAGGTCAAAGATTTCAGAGCAGTAAATAACAAGTAAACTTAGAACTGGTGACCAAGACAATTACTCAAATGATTGATTTGGGGTGTTTAGCAGATATGGTGAAGGCGTTAGACTTAGGATTACTATTCAGGGTATCACGATTATAATAGTATGAATGCTTATGTGAGATTTTTGCATGATATTATAGAACCCAACTATAGCAATAACTGTAACTGTCGTCCTAGGTTATCTATTACTAGAACCGATGAGACCCCCATTGGTGAAACATAAGAAGGCGTCGATCGACCTGCTATCGCACGTATCGATCGACAGTGCCTCGCGTTGATCGATAACTCTATAGGAGTATCGATCGATGCGCCTCTAGTAAGCTTTAAGTGCAAAGTTGATAACAGTTCGCTTAAGGAGTTTGCCAAATCAGTTGTTGCTTGTTTCCAGCAAATTCCTAAGCTTAAAGAAGATAGATCCAAGGATAATATCCACTGTCATCATGTATAGGTTAGCTACTCCTATACAAGCATTAAGAGCAATCTTCTAAGATGGATATCACATGCTCAAGTATTCATATTTGGGACTAATCCCTCAAAACCTATTTGAATCCTAAATCTAACAAAGGTGTTTACTCAGACATGGTCAAGTAAAACATCATAACAATTAAATAAAATTGCATAGATAGAATAGATGGAAAATAGAGGTGTTCAAGAAAGCTCTCAATTGTAACTCTCTCTCTCACAAAACATTAGTATGAAAAACTCTCACACAACTCTCTCTAAAACTTTGAAAGACAACATCTTCAAACTCTAAAAACTCTCACACAATTCTCTCTTTGCCAAAACACTTAGGCAAAACTTAAATACTCAAAATTAGGTTAAAACTCGTCAGGGGTATCTTGGTAAAATGGATAAAGTCTTGGGCTTCAAGTCGGTTGTGACCAAACCGGGCTTCTGTGTGTTAAATATCGATAGACACCACTGAAGGTATGTCGATCGACACGTCTCTCTCTGTGTCGACCTTGGGTGGTCGATATGGTCATCTCGGGATAATTCTCTAAAATGCTCCAAAATACTCCAAAAACATCATCTTTTCTCCAATCGCTCCTGAACCTGTAAATATGCTATCTAGAGTCCAAAATTGATTAAATATATCCTAAAACTATCATATACCATGCATAAAATCGGGTCAAGTTCATGGTATATCAAAAGGTCGGTTTTTATGGAGGCAAACTCTGCTTCAATGATTTTCTTTGTCTCAATTTGGTTTTGCAGGAGCTTATGTGGCGCATGGGTCTTCGTACAGGCTTTACCAGCTCGGACATGTTCGGATATTTGCGGTGTGGGGCGGTGGTGTCGGATTGCTTTCCTCCACCTTGGTCTCTCGGTGTAAGTGGTTTCTTCTAATACTCTGATGCAGCATACATCATTATTCTATCAGGCTATGGGTTTTCTAAGTTTCCTTTTGATTATTTGTTTTGCTTTTCCTTTTCTGCTTTGCTTTTCGTTTTCTTAAGTCGGTCTCGACTTCCGTAACCGACTAGGTCTTTTTGTTTTCGCTATATATAGTGTTTTCTTGGGTTTGTGAGAGATACAACTTTTGATTATTGATTAATATAAACTTAGAGCTTTGGTTTTTGAACCTCAATCTCTTGAATCCTTATTCTCTGGGCATTCTCTAAGAATTCAACAGATTTTAAGAAGGCTTAGCTAACAGGTATTGTCAGAATTCAATGTTACCTTCGCATTATCGGTTACTAACGGCAGTTCCGCTCCGTCAATTGGTATAAGAGATCTAGAACTTCGATTCTTATCGTTGTTTTGATCTTGTGATGGCACCTCGACAGGCAAAGAAGCAGCTAATGACTGGACTCCTATGCAGCAGTTCCTGGAAGATTTTCAGGAAAACTTCCAAGATGGTATACGATGAACAATAGGTGATGCGATCCAATCAGGAGTACAGCCCGGAGTTCAAGCCGCGTTCGCTGCCCTCGCCGCAAACGCAAAACAACCACGCACAGCACCACCACACCAACACCGCAACAACAACCCTATCTTCGATGAGCAGGATGAAGACATCGATTAGGAGAACCCATTTGGCAACATTCATCGCCATCACCCTCCACAGCATGATCGTTATAACCGGAACAATGCGGATCCACGGTGGACGTCGGGTATAAAGATTGATATTCCCGAATACCATGGAGGTTCGCAACCAGAGGAGCTACTCGACTGGATTGTTACAGTGGATGAATTCATTGAGTTCAAAGACGTCCCAGAACAGAAGAGGGTACCTCTCATTACAACTCGTTTTTGCGGACATGCCGCATCATGGTGGAGTCAACTTAAACTTTCCCGTACTCGTTGGGGGAAAGAGAAGATAAATTCATGGGACAAGCTCAAGAAACATATGAGGAAAACTTTTATTCCATACAATTTTGAGCGCCTATTGTTTCAGAAGTTTCATAATATACGCCAAGGATCAGGCTCCGTCGAGGATTACGCTAACGAATTTTATCAGATGCCCACACAAATTGATATTCATGACTCTGAAGATCAGTTAGTGGCTCGTTTCATTGCTGTTTTAAGACCACAGCTCCATAATATGCTTCAGCAGTTTGATCCATGCTCTGTTTCAGAGGCTCGGCAACAAGCATTACTCGTCGAACAGCAGTCACGTTTGAGTGCTAATCAATGGACGGGGAACTCTCGGCCTCGCTCCACAACGATCACTGACGACACCAAATCCTCTACAGGACGTGATACAACGACAACGACGACCGGACAACGTTCCAGCAACCGTACCGGAGAACCTGCAACATCAGCAGCAGAGACTCGTCCATCTAGACCAAACGCTCTCCTTTGTTACTCTTGTGGAGAGCGTGGAAACTTACAAACAGCTTGTCCGACTCATGGACGATGCGGACTACTTGCAAGTGATAAGGATTTCGTAGGAGAACCTCGTTATGATGATGATGGTGACGAAGACGACGAAGTAAAAGAAGATCAAGTCAGCGGCGACACTGGCTCCTTCCTTATGCTACGCCGGAACTGTTTACCTCCAAAGGCAGGAGAAGAGTGGCAACGAACATCTCTGTTCACCTCTACATGCACAGTTAAAGGCAAGGTTTGCAGATTCGTGGTGGATTCTGGCTGCTCGGCAAACGTCGTTTCTGAAGAAGCAGTTCGCAAGCTCTCTCTGGCAACCGAGACTCACCCTCACCCTTATCGACTTCTCTGGATGTAGACAGGTGCAGAGGTCCATGTCTCCCAACGTACGCTATTGTCATTCTCAATTGGATCTTTCTATAAAGACACGTTTTACTGCGACATAGCTCCGATGGACGTATCCCACATCATATTAGGCCGCCCTTGCAATATGATAGAGAGGTGATTCACAACGGAAAGCTCAATACACACTCGTTTATGTTTCAAGGACGCTAGATCACATTGTTCCCATCTCCTGACACCGACCACGTTCTTCCCAAACAACAAAACACAGCACAGCAAAGCCTTTTAATCATCTCCCAATCACAATTTGAGGAAGAGATACGTGAGTCTTCTCCACTTTTTTGCCTTGGTAACAATTGATGCAAAGCCAGAGCATAGCGTGGTCATTCCTACAGAGTTCTCATCGGTTCTCGACGAGTTTCATGATCTTTTTCCGGACGAGCTACCTGCAGGCCTTCCTCCTCTACGTGATATACAACATCACATTGATCTAGTTCCTAACGCCGCCTTACCAAACCGCACTCATTATCGAATGAGTCCTAAAGAGCATGAAGAGTTAAGGCGTCAGGTTGAGGAGCTTTTACGCAAAGGATATGTTCGGGAAAGTCTCAGTCCCTGCACTGTACCAGCTCTTCTGATCCCAAAGAAAGATAACACTTGGCGTATGTGCGTTGATAGCCGTGCAATAAATAAGATCACGACACGATACCGATTTCCGATACCCCGACTTGATGACCTTTTGGATCAGATCGGTAAAGCGTCTATATTCATAAAACTAGATCTTAAAAGTGGTTATCACCAGATTCGAATTCGTCCTGGGTATGAATGGAAGACAGCTTTCAAGACACGGGAAGGATTATTTGAGTGGCTCGTCATGCCATTTGGATTGTCTAACGCTCCTAGCACATTTATGCGTGTTATGAATCAAGCTATTCGACCGTTTATCGGAAAGTTTGTCGTTGTCTATTTCGACGACATTTCATCTTCAGCACATCAATTTGAGACCATATCAGTCACCTACGCGATGTTCTGGTTGCTCTGCATCGCGAGAAACTATTTGTGGCTAAGCACAAGTGCGAATTTGGCGTGCAAGAGGTTTTGTTTTTGGGCTATGTTGTCTCCGCTGCTGGTCTTCGGGTGGATCCTCAGAAGGTGGCCGCCATTGCGTCATGGCCTACCCCAACAACAGTTTCAGAGGTTCGGAGCTTTCACGGCTTGGCGTCTTTCTATTGGCAATTTGTGCATAACTTTAGCGCTATAATGGCACCTATCACAGATTGCATGAAGAACGTATCTTTCGTATGGTCACAGGAAGCTTCACAAGCGTTTGAGCTTATTAAGACAAAACTCATGACGGCACCTATTTTAGTACTTCCCGACTTTGATCAGCCTTTTGAACTACATTGTGATGCAAGCAAGTTAGGTATTGGAGCGGTCTTAAGTCAGCAAGGTCGCCCTATTGCCTATTATAGCGAGAAAATGGCGGGAGCTCGAACTCGTTATAGTACCTACGACATCGAGTTTTATGCCATCGTCCAAGCAATCAAGCATTGGAGACACTATCTTGCTCATAAAGAGTTCGTGCTCTTCACTAATAATCATGTGGCTTTGAAGTATTTAAGCACGCAAGCTAAAATCTCTTCTCGTCATGCTTTTTGGATAGCTTATCTTGAACAATTCACGTTTGTGATCAAACACCAGTCCGGAAAGATGAACAGGGTCGCAGAAGCATTGAGTCGTCGTTATGCTCTAGTCTCGACATTACGTGTCAGCGTCACTGGATTTGAGTGTTTTACCGACTTATACTCTACAGATCCTTTCTTTGCTCCTATTTGGATGGATCTTACTCACGGGATAAGGTCTGATTATTCTTTAGTCGAGGGTTTTCTTTTTCGAGACAACCGTTTGTGTGTTTCCGAGTGTGGCCTTCGCTTGCAGATTATCTTAGAGTTACATCGAGAGGGTCATGTTGGAAGAGACCGCACTCTCAAGCTAGTCACAGGTTCATATTTTTGGCTGACTTTACGGCATGATGTTGAACGATTCGTCGCTCGGTGCACTACTTGTCAGCAGAGTAAAGGTCATGCCTCCAATGCTGGTCTGTACCTTCCTCTGCCTATTCCGACTCAGCCTTGGAGTGACATTAGTATGGATTTCGTCTTGGGTCTTCCACGAACCCAACGTGGCAAGGATTCTATCTTCGTTGTCGTTGATCGATTTTCAAAGATGGTTCATTTTTTCCTTGTAACTTGTAAGAAGACTACGGATGCAGTACAAGTGGCGTCATTGTTCTTTCGCGAAATCTATCGATTACATGGCTTACCAACATCTATTGTGTCAGATCGGGATTCTCGCTTCATTGGCCATTTTGGCGTTCTCTTTGGAAGCTGCTTAAAACCAGCTTAAATATGAGTTCGGCGTATCATCCTCAAACGGATGGACAGACTGAAGTTGTTAATCGCAGCCTCTGAAACATACTGTGCTGCCTCTCATAACCATGCGCACAATCGAAGCCGTGGTTTCAGTCCGTTCAAAGTATTTTTATGGCGTGATTCCTCGTGGTCCATTGGCTTTATCTGCTCCACCGCAACCCGGCGAGTTTCATGGTCGAGCTTTGGAGCTTGTTGATGAGTTAACTGATATTCATGCCCGTGCACAGGAAAACTTGGCAGGCACCACGATCAAGTACAAACGGGCAGTAGATAAACGGCGTCGAGAAGTTCAGTTTCAAGTTGGTGATTACGTTTGGGCTGTTCTGATCAAGGAACGCTTTCCAACAGGACAGTACAACAAACTTAAACCGCGGAAGATAGGACTAATTGAGAAGATAAATGCAAATGCCTACCGTCTTCTTCTTCCTCCGCACGTTCATACGGCATATGTCTTTAATGTTAAGCATCTTTTCAAGTACGAACCAGATGATGACATGCTTTCAGGATTCGTGGACGAATCTTTCATACGGGAGGGGACCTGATGCAGCATACATCATTATTCTATCAGGCTTTGGGTTTTCTAAGTTTCCTTTTGATTCTTTGTTTTGCTTTTCTTTTTCTGCTTTGCTTTTCCTTTTCTTAAGTCGGTCTCGACTTCCGTAACCGACTAGGTCTTTTTGTTTTCGCTATATATAGTGTTCTCTTGGGTTTGTGAGAGATACAACTTTTGATTATTGATTAATATAAACTTAGAGCTTTGGTTTTTAAACCTCAATCTCTTGAATCCTTATTCTCCGGGCATTCTCTAAGAATTTAACAGATTTTAAGAAGGCTAAGCTAACGGGTATTCTCAGAATTCAATGTTACCTTCGCATTATCGGTTACTAACGGCACTTCCGCTCCGTCATATTCTCAGGCTGGATTTTGACGATGTCTTTTTTTCAAGACACACTCTGGTTATCACTTCTGTTGGGGTCAAAAACGGTTATCTCGAAATCTACGGCCAAAGATCCTTCCAAACTCGAAGATTTCCCGAACGAACGACTAGCAGGGGAAAGATCGAGCAACGGAAAACCCACGGACGGCAAGACGGCCTGGCGCCGGGCATCGCCACTGGCCGCCTGGCGCCGGGCACGCTGGCCGCCTGGCACCGGCGGCACTCGCCCGACGCCGGGCACGCTGGCGCCTGGCCGGGCGCATGCGGACGCTGGCCGCCTATGCCGGCGGCACTCGCCACGCTGGCCGCCTGGCGCGGCACTGCACGCTGGCCGCCTGGCGGCGGCACCCGGCCGCCGGGCGCACGCTGGATGCGGGCCGCCTGGCGCCGGCACGAGGACGCGGGCGCCTGGCCGGCGGCACGAGGGACGCAGGTCGCCTGCGGGCGGCACGCTGCACGCTGGCCGCCTGGCACCGCGGTACGCTGGCCGCCTGGCGCGGAACGCTGGATGCCTGGCGCCGGCACTCGCCTGGCGACGGCGCACGAGGGACGCTGGCCGGCCGGGCGCACCGCCACTGGCCGCCTGGCGCCGCGGCACCGTCTGGCGCCGGTCCACGGTCCTCGTCCTGGTCTCGGTTCCATCGTGCTCGGTCTGATCCCATCTTAACTTGTTCGGATCAACCCTCGTGAGTTTGGTACAATCAAGGCTGCAGAATAAACATCCTTCGATTCGGTTGGAATCATCCTCGATGTTTTACGATAAAACTGGAGGGATTGGATTTCTCGTGGAAGAAATCGCATAAAACGTTTAACGACTTAAGACAAGTCCACAGACTTACTTACGATTTTCCTGGGTTCAGTCCCAATCAGGCTATGACGTTTTATCCGATTTCCCGAAACATCGGATAAACATCAAGTCGCCGAAGGATAGCGGAAAACTCGAGGATAATTACGAAGACCGACGAAAATGGAACATTTCCTGAAGAGATAAGCTTGGGCCCAAAGGCGAGGCCCATCATCCGAAGGCAAACCGACCTAGGAGTGGGTATATAAGGAGAGCAAGAGCAGAGGAGAAGATCATCCCAAAAATCCGAGAATTAGACTTAGAGCATCCTGCTAGCTTAGAAAAACTAGGGTTTAGGTGGTTAGACTAGCGGAGCAAGGCTTAGGACGTTCGGCTGCCTGCGACTCTATATTTTTCTTTAATCGCAAATCTCTCTGTCTTTCGGAGAATCCTTGTACTCGTCTCTTTCATCTAATAAAACGCCTTCGGGCAAATATTTCAAACTCTTATTTTTATCTATTGAACTTTATCGATTTCGTGTGGCAACGCAGAGAATCCGGACCTTCAAGGAAAGTCGGGTTTACTTGGCTTTCCTCCGCAATCTTATTTATCGAAAATTGACGGTGTGAATTTCGGTTCCCACAACTTCTTATGGTGGTGTCATGAGGATCTCTTCGGAGGTGCGTGTAGAGTTTCCCGGTGTGGTGGCACGTGGAGTTTTCTACGCTTTGGCGTCACTGTCTTATGTCTCTGCTCTGGTCCTTGCCTCTCAGTCCATGGCCTTGTCGAGTGTCTCTCTCTCTCGCCGGAAGAGCACTTTCTGGTTGGAGGGTTGCTTTTGTTGTTCATGGTTATAGCCACCTTATGTCACCGGTGGGCTTTGATTTCTGAGTTGAAAATCCATTCGCTTGTTCTAAGTGGTGGAGTGCGTCGACGTTGTTGCGCTCCACGTCCAGTCCGTGACGGCGCATTAGGAGTTCATCCATCCCAGTATAGGGTCTTGTTACTTTTATGAGCTCAATATAATATCTCCTGTTTTCTTATTGCATGTACCCTTCTCATTAAACACGGCAGTCCCAACTCAATCCGGTTTTTGTTCGTCATTGGTAGAATTCGCTCCTGCATGGTCACAGGTGCTTTCAGGTATGAAACTCGGGTTTTGTTCAACCAACTATGCACTAAAACGTCGGTGGAGATTGTAAATGTGAGAGATCGTCAAGAACTAGCTACTCTGGTGATGGCACGATATGTACCATCAACCGAGGAAACAAGGTGAACGACACCCTCGAATGGTTACAATCACTAATCGAAAACGGCGATTGATAATCTGAGGATAATGGAACTATCTAGCAGAACGCGCCGGTGTGGTAGTAACTGAGCGAAGCTAGGGAGGTTACATTAGAGTTTAGATTATTTTGTTCGATTCATGTTTGTAAACGACACTTGAATTCCTGATTTCGGATTGTTTAATAAAATTTAAATTTAATTAAAAGGAGTTAAAATTATCAACCAAAATTTTCAAAAATAGTTAGAAAACAAAATATACTAGATATTAAAATAAAACAATAGAGTAAGAGCATAAATAAGAGATGTTAGGTTATTATATCTAAATAAATGTAAAAAATTTGTAAAAAATATTAGGTCATAAATTCAAAAATATTTCTTGAACATAAATATAGTACTGGACCAATAAAAATTTACAATTATGTTGCCATTGTTTAATAAATATATATACATATACATATATATATATATATAATGATAATCGTCAATTAATAGCTGATTAATTGGTTTGATGCTAGGTTCGGGTCAATCATATGCGTAACACATAGTGCAGTTTCGAACATTGGTTTTTCCTCACTTAAAGACCACTTTATAAACATGTTCTTCTCATTGATTTTAGGTACCCTATGGACTATGCAAGCTCGACTTTTGTAAAAAAAATTATAATAGGTTCGTAAACAAAGGGCCCTCATGTTTTGACAAAATATTCAAAATTTTAACAAGAAATTGGACTTAGTGAAATGCACTTCTTGCACTTGCTAATATACACAGACCTGCTTATGAATATAATGCCACCAAATTTTTTTGATAGTGTAGATTATTTATATTTACCAAATTTATAAAGTAAAGTGTGTATTTTCGAATCACAAACAAGTATTTGGGTAACCAAAACTCGATGTAAAGTCGAATCACAAACAAGTATTTGCGATGTATTACTATGTCTGAACTAAACCTAAACAAACCTAAACTCAATCTGAATTGAAATTTGAAAATATCTGAATTATAACAAATTTTATATTTCTAAAGAATTCAAATTCGGTTAAATCCGAACCGAACTCGATTGGACACCCAAACGTCTGTGTCTATGTATGTTTATGATGTATTTCATCTGTGTCTATGTATGTTTATGATGTATTTCATAATAAATAGATAATTAGATTTTGATCCTCGCTTTGAAATCGCGGGATATTTTATGATGAAAAATTTTATCAACAACATTACAAACATTTATTAATTTTTTTAATTTTTGTTTAGTTTATATTTTTACAATTTAATTAGTGCGATGGAAAAAAATTAAATCAACGCTCTTAAACCGACCTGGATCCGCAGTCGAACTGGTAAACGGATAATCTCATATGTAATCCAGTCATGGGTTTTACAAAATAACCATTATTTAAACATGATAAAATTCATAAAACTATTAAAACTGGAGACTAACCGGTTGAATTGATAAGTGATCGATATGTAATCTAATTTGATATTTTATGATGAAAAATTTAATCAACAACATAACAAATATTTTATTATTTTGTAAATTTTTGTGTTTATTTTATATTTTTACAATTCAATCAGCGCGATGGAAAAAATTAAATCAACGCTCTTAAACCTACACGGATCTGCAGTCGAACTGGTAAACCGATAATCTCATATGTCATCCGTCATGAGTTTTAAGAAATATCCATTATTTAAACCTGATAAAATCTTAATCTAAATTTTAATTTTAATTATACATTAAATATTTAAATACTTATTAATTTTAATCTAATGTATTTTTTTATTATATGTTGCATCAAGTACAAAACAATTCCACAATTAAAAAAAACAAATAAGTTATCATAAGCACTAAGACTAATATATCTATCTATCTATTTATATAAAATAGAGTTTCCTGTATCCTGGTGAAGCCACATCACTATTCATGTCACAAATTGGACTAATCTCAAGCTGACACGTGTCTCATTCTGCAAAGTGCACTGTTTCATTTAAATTCTTCCATCGTGGGCTTCTTTTGTGTATGTGGGGTTGGCTCTGAAATTGTAAGTGTATCCAGCCCGGTTAGATGGTCTCATATTTTACGCCTAGATATGAAATACATCAACCCATATAAGTAATTGAATCGACGTAGTGGAAGACGTGCATCAATAGCGTTAATGAGAAAGTTAATTACCTTTATTGAATGATTTAGATTCTACAGCGATATATAGTGGAGTTTGTTTCGTTGGTATGAATCACTTTCGCCCTCCCAATCATCCAGCGATGGCAACCTCCTCCCTTCTGATCGCTGACTTCAAAGTCGGTCTATGTTACGACACCGTCGAAGACTGTTTGTTGAGGTTTTGGGAGTCCCTTGATGTGACATGCTCCTCCTAGACGAGATTAAATCAGAATTCCAGACCGTCATTTAATTTACGAAGAATCATTAAAGAACCGAATCATGGAAGAACCTTCTTCAAATTATAAGAGATACAACCGACGGGAGACGGGAAACGGGAGACCAGCCTTAACCGACATGAAAACACTATTCTTCCTCCTGCACCTCTCACCGGCTTCTCTACTGCTGGTCACTCTATCGGAACCAAACAGATTCTTAACCCGTGTTTTAAAACTCCGCTGCGTGACCGATTCGGAGGCTAAGATTATGGTAATCGCGGCATGGCAAGTCTGAGCTGAACGGGAACATGAGGCGGCGAGATGAGTTGTCTCCGCTTAGACATGGCAGTGTAGAATACGGTAATTGGTGTTGGTTTAGATAGTTTAAGATTTGGATGGTTTGATAATGGAGAATATGGCAAAAAAAAAAAAAAAAAAAAAAAAAGATAATGGAGAGAATATGACCACGTGCTTTCAAACAATTTTTGATGGTTTTAATTTGTTTTCTTAGTGGCCCACTAACAATAGTTTTACGAAGCCCAAATCAATTTTTTTTTCTGAAACACTACAGGACCAAATCAATATTTAGCAAAATTGTATACATTAAATTTTTAATGTCGATATAACTTTTATACAGAAAAATTATGTATGGTAAAATTATTTTAAGGATTCTATTTTGTAACTCAGTCAGTAGAATTTGACTTTAAAATATCTAATCAATTATCTTAATAACATGGTTAACTTCCTTTCATATAAAATAGTACATAAAAGATAAAAACATGTTGTATAGTAACAATAGTTTCATATTATTTACTTTTCTCTTTAATTTAATGTTGATGAAAAATATATTTAAATTATAAATATTTTTCTTTTATATCGTGTAAATCATTAGTTTTAAGATAATATGTATAAAGAAAAATTTTAGTTCATTACAAATATATAAATAAGAGGAAAATAACTTCACTTAACAAATTATTCAAATTGTGTTAAAAAAAAACTAATTATTCAAATCAGCTGTAGTTCTAAGAAAAATCTATGCGACTTATTGTTATAGTCAAATTAAAATAAAAATGGAGAGAAAGTAAATAATTATGTTACTAACTTTTATAATAATTAGACAAATATATGATTTCTAAAATTATTTAAAAAATTATGATGGCTCTAATCATTAGCAGAGCAAGCGACGTCGTCCGCTACTTCCTGAATTGGTTCTAAACAAGCAGAAGAACAATTCTAAGGGAAACCATAACATTATTTTTGGGTTGGACGTGAAGGTAAACCGAATAACTTTTTAGCCATAAAAATTGTTTTTTTCTTCTAATCAAATTGGTTTACTAAATCAGGTTTTATGTTTCTTTATTTTTGTTCTTTTTTGCATTTTTGATTTAATTCACTGAATCAGGTTTTATGTTTCTTTATTTTTGTTGTTTTTGCATTTTTGATTTGATTCCAATAGTCTGAAATCTTCTGTTGATGTTGATCATGAAGCCTTTTCTTTTGTATCTCTCATTCACTAGAAATAAAAAAAAAAATTCAAATTACTTCTTGATTTTGCATTTATGTTACAGATTAAGAAAAAAATTTGTTTTGGTATGTACAAAGAAATGTTATTTTATGTTAGTTTCGAGTGTGATTAATTTAGTGTCTAAAGTTATTTGAAATGTCAATCTGGTCTCTTCCTCTTGCAAGTGGTGCAGCTCAGAAACTTCCACAATTTGCAGGCATAAAAGTTGTCAAACCTGCTTTTGAAATTTTTGTCCAATATGGTGGATATTTACTCTTGGTTTGGAATAGCTACAATGATTCTCGACATTGTTTGGGGAACGGTGGTACATGAGCTTGGGACCGATGGACAGGTTATCGAGGGTCACAAGCCAAGGAGCCACAGTAGTGGTTTTTACATTTTTTCTAAAGATTAATATTGCTTTTGAATCATTGAAAAATGGTAATAATTTTCATGAGATGAATAGAGCATAAATCCATTTGAAATTAAATTGTGACGGTTTTAGAAAAATTGGTGATTTAATTCCAGAAATAGAGCAACAATACTAAGATTTATACCCAGTATCGTAAGAGAATATCATCACATAGACTACGTATAAAAAACAATATCAAACATACGCATCTAAGTACAACCTACATCTATAAAATAATAAGATCACAAGCATCGATGTTTCATGAAAAACCACAGAAATTAGAAAATGTAAACTAGGGCTGGGCACTTTACCCGATACTCGAACCCGTATCCGAATCCGACCCGAAAAACCCAAACCGAAATCCAAACCGAAGTAGCAAAATATCCGAACGGATATTGAATTAGGAGAGATTAGATATCCGAACCCAAATGGGTAATATCCGAACCCGGACGGATATCCAAAAATAACCGAACATATGTATCCTTAACCATATATTCCTATTTTACTTCTCTAATTCTATTCAAAATATTTATATTAACTATGCACATAGTTCAAAATTAAATAATATACATATAATTGCAAGAAAAGAGAATTTTTATCCATTTAAAATGCTTAAAATGCATGTCAAAATCCTTGTTTCATGCATTAACAAAAGTTACATCCAAAGTTTAAAAACAATAATCAAATTAGTGTCTTTTATTTTTAAAATGTTATCTTCAAATATATTAATCATTCAATCTATTAAAAAAATCAGTTATGTAAAAATTATATTTTTAAATACAAAAAACATGAGAAATAAAGAATTTAATTTTTCAAAATATTTATATTGATTATGCACATGGTTCAAGATTAGATAATATACATATAATTGCAAGAAAAGTGAATTTTGTACTCACTTAAAATGCTTGTCAAACTTTTTGTTTCATGCATTAAGAAAAGTTACATCTAAAATTTAAAAAACAATAATCAAATTAGTGTCTTTTATTTTTAAAATGTTATCTTCAAATCTATTAATCATTCAGTTTATTAAGAAATAAAAATCAGTTAAGGGAAAATTATATTTTTAAATACAAAAACTTGAGAAATAAAGAATTTAATTTTTTCTTTTCTAAAATCTAATTATCTAAAAACCCGACCCGAAATACCCGAACCCGAACTAAAAATGCCCGAACCCGATCCGAAGTATAGAAATACCCGAACGGGTTCTATACTCATATACCGAAATACCCGAAAATCCGAAATACCCGAACCGAATCCGAACGTGTATCCGAAAGCCCACCCCTAATGTAAACATAACAACCAAGAAAAGAACCTTAGGTAACTCAATCACAACAAATGATGGATACCGAATACAATCAGAAGCATGTGAACATTTAATTGTTACACTTAATTTAGAGTAAATGTAATACCAAATTTCTACAACCACAAATAAATGCATCTTACCACTGATAAGCCATACCTTCTCATCCCTTATATATTAAAGTAGGAGCATTTTTAAAGATTAACCTTATGTTCATGTGTTATTAACAAGAATGTCATTTCCTATGTGGCAACACCATATTCATTTTCAGCCCCTTTATGTAAAAATCCTATTTTTACTAGACTTATTACATTTTTTGCCATTGTGAATTAATAGTAGCTTAACATAATATTTTAGTCATATTAATTGGTTACGTGCGTTGATATGGACGATAATATCAAATCCGGTAAGATTTTATATTGTTATACGAAATTATTAGGATAGTAAGATATCAATTGATAGGGGACTATATATATGATTCATATTTTTATAATATTAAACTTATTTACAACTCTAAATTATACATGATATTTTTTAGGGACTGAAAAATATAAATGATTCATAATTTTGTTCTTCTATAAAACTTTAGTACATGAGATTTATTTTGATGAATATTTTTTGTATTTTTTTGGGATACATGACATTTATTTTAGGATAGACAATATAAATTGTTTTATATTATAATATCAAAATGTCGTATATAAAAATTTATGAGCAATCTTGAAAATTATAAAAAAAAAAACATTCAAAAAGGAATTTCATATTAAATTTCTTGCAGTCCCTAAATTTTTGCAAATAATTTTTGATGACAAAATTATCATAAATGATGACATATATTAAATTTGGAAATTTATATAATTCTTTCCAATTAAGTTTAAGACGAATATCATTTTTATTGTGTACTTCCTTAATTTCCACCCTATGCATATAATACTTTATATAATTATCTGAAAATCTACGATTATAATCATATACGAAATTAATAGGATAGTCGGATATATATAGTCACAACTGATGATTCTTGACTATATATACAATTCATATTCTTATAATATTCAACTTATTTATGATTCATAAATGATACATGACATTTTTAGGGACTGGAAATATAAAAGATTCATAATTATGTTCTTCTATAAAATTTTAGTACATGACATTTATTTTGAATAATAATTTTATTATTTTATTGGATACATGACATTTATTTTGGGACTAGAGAATACAAACTGCTTTATATTTTAAAATCAAAGTCGTATATAAAAAATTATGAGCAATCTTGAAAAATTGTAAAATACATTCGAAAAGGAATTATATATTAATTTTCTTGCAATCCCTTAAATTTTGCAACAATACTTTTGATTACAAAATTATCATTAACAGTGGCAGACATTAATGTGGAATTTATATCATTCTTTTTGATTAAATTTAAAGAACTAACCATTTTATAATGTGGAATTCCTTAATTTTCGCCATATATATAATACTTTATATAATTATCTTGAAATCTACAATTATAATCCTATACGAAATTAATAGGATAGTCTTATATATAGTCACAACTGATAGGGTTTTGACTCTATATATATACGATTCATATGTTTATAATATTCAATTTCTTTATGATTCATAAATGATACATTCCATTTTTTAGGGACTGGAAAGTATGATTATAAAACTTTGGTATGTGACTTTTATTTTTATTAATATTTTTTTATTTTATGGGGTACATAACATTTATTTTGAGATAATATAAAATGTTTTATATTGTAAAATCGAAATGTCTTATATAAAAATTGATGAGGAATCTTGAAACATTATAAAATACATTCAAAAGGGAATCCCCTATTAAATTTCTTGCATTCTCTTAACTTTTGCAATAAAAATTTTTGATTACGAAAATTATCATAAACGGTGACATACATCAATTTTAATGTGGACTTCTTTAATTTTCGCCCTATACATTATCTGGAAATCTACGAACATTAAGGGATTTGAAATATTACTTTGTGGCAACATCTAAATTTATCAGGTGATAAGAAAAGTGATCGAATCCAACATCCTAACCTTAGCCCCTGATCTCGTGTCCCATCGAGATTTTTTAGTAAAAACACTCTTTATAATTAAAAGATAAATAAAAAGAAGCACATAATGGATATTAGGGTTCGATAAATGCTCTCTTTTACAATTTTGAGTCCTAATAAGCCACTAAATTTACTTCAATTTATTAATATTTTTTACAATTTTATGTACTTCAAAACCAGTATAATTTTAATGAAATATAACGATTTAACTTCGATAATAAGAAAATTAATGTTTGTCAACCATAATAAGATTATCATTATTTGGATACTTCGGTAAACTTTTTTGTTGATTGAAAAATTCAGTAAATTTCTAATCCTAAATTGGTTTTTCTTGCATTAATTTGTATATCAACGTTACTTATGCTAATCTATACCATGTATAATATGTCACTTTTTATGTTTTCAATATCTATACATTAAATTTTATAATTTCTTTTGATCCATTCACTCCGCGCACGGCGCTGGTGATCACCTAGTATTTTATTATTATGAGAATTAAATTTTATATAAAACAAAATATATTAAGTACATAACAGAAAATTAAGAATGGCAATTGATGGTAAGTGTTAATGTGTCAAAACATAGATTCTATGCCATGTTGTTGAAATCTTATAAGAGATTATATTCTAATTTATTTGGTTGTAAATATTTCCTAACCTATATAAATAAAATTTTAAAAACTAAAATGACTAAAAATGAAAATTTCTTTACAACAATATTTGACTAATAAAATATACATAAATGTGAAAAATAAATACATAGTTTACAATATAAATAGATTTAAAATTCTGCAAACCATGTAAAAATTTTAGTATTTCGGTAATAAAAATACAAATAGTACCAACTTCTATCAATGGGTCCTCCAAATACTGACAACAAAAACATCTTGGTAGCTGATCTCAAATGAAACATAGAAACAATTATGAATTTCTTTCTCCAGAATCTGATATCTTTTGCTTAATAGTTAAGACCAAGCAAGAAATAGTCGAGAGATACTCATATTTTTCGTACGAAACAATAGAAATTATTTTACTAAAAACGAGTACCACTCAACAATAAACTTAAGAAATGAGATCGATGAATACCAGGAACAACATTCCCAACGAGAACACTATTTCCAACTCAACTGGATGGCTAATGTTTTGATTGTCAGTTTCTCACCAAAGTTGAGAATTTTTTTTTTGGGAAATTATGCAAAGGCCTTATGGCTGCTGAGAACCTCAAAAAAGTTGTATACATTAATTGTTAGATACAAATTATCCAACTGAGAATCACATGACAACTCCATCATTATGATGCCATAGAGGCAAAACTTCAAAATAAAAATTATTTACAAACAACCTAACCAACACCTTAAATTAATAAAATAGTATATCTCATAGACATATCTCGTAAATGTAAATCTAAAACACAAACCAAAAAATCATATAAAAATAATAACCTAGATCACAAGTAAAGTACATCCCGCCCGTAGGGAGGGCCGACCCTAGTAAAGATATAAACTAAACTATGGTATATAAAAATAATGGTCACTAACGAATGTTTGTTATTATGTAATTTTTTCTGTGAAATTTGTTGAGAGACAATTACTTAGTTTTATATTAAATATTCCTTTTGATTTCTGCGAAGCAGAGGTGGCGTTTGTTATTGTAAGACATTCATATTCTTTTTTTTTGATTATGAGAATCTTACCATAAAAACTATCTTATAAAAGCCAGCATTAATTATCACGTATAAAATCTTGACATATAAATAGGCTAGATGTTATGGTTTTTTTGTTATTAAAAGTATATATGTTTGGATTAAATATATGATATAGTTTGATCTAATCTAATTAATTATAGGGTATAATATTTTTAAAATATTTTACCTAGAATCAAGTTGGGTCCAACTTTATGGTTTTGATATTTTACTTAAAACCATATTGGATCCTGCTTCTGTAGTGGCCCAAATAATAACTACCTGAAAACTTTCCAAAAGAATGCGTCTGCCGGGAGTCGAACCCGGGTCTATTGCTTGGAAGGCAATTATCCTAACCGTTGGACTACAGACGCTTCTTGATGATAGATGAAACAAGAAATGTACCAAAAGCATATCGGCGACGTTGACACTTGACAGACATTCCTAAAACGAGACCGTTTAAATTTTTGTACTTTAATTTATGTACGTTCGTCCGCGTTTTTCTTGTTTGACAAAATCCCGGAGAATTGGTCAATTTTTGAGTTTTGTTGAGGAATGTTTAATAATATCTGAAGCCATAAAAGACCTTCCTTTGGGGGCTACTGTTTTCGTCGTCTCCTACAACCAACCAACCAACCAAAAGTCGTCAAATTCACATTGTAGCTTCCTCCATACTCCTCCGTCGTTCTCCTCTCTTCGCACGCAATCCAATCCAATCGCCGGATTCTGATTCATCACCTCTTTCTCCCACCTTCAAACTCTGTTTCAGGCACGTTCTCGATTTTTTCTTCCTCTTTTTTTTTGTTGTTGTTGTTGTTGTTTGATCCGCTTCGTTGATTGTGTTGTTAATACATAATTCGTTGATGATAATAATATTAGTTTGGTGGAATCATCTCCGGCGATTTGGGGGATACGGAGAATTTTGGAGTTTTAGATATTTTTTCTTAGATTCTTGGTTTTAATCCTTTAGCAGAGAGGATAAGTTGTTGTTGTTGTGTGTTTTCTCTCAAGATGATTAGTTTCTGAGATTTTTTATCTTGAGAAAAATTTGAGCCGAGACATGGACGGTGAAGAGTCCACTTCTTGGATACGGAGGGCCAAGTATTCTCACACCGTTTGTCATCGTATCATCACCCCAAGATCAGACTCCATCCCTATTACAACCAACCGAAACAAGACTTCCGGATTAAAAAGAATGCCTCTCAGTTCACCCTCTGATCTCAAGTCTCTAGTTGGACCTTCTCAGGCTAAGCAGCAAGCCACTGGTTTCAACAATGTTGCCTCCGAGATGCATAGACACCCTCTCACCAACAGGAAGAGGGCTGTTTCTCCGTCTCCTCAGATACCCGTCTCTGATTCTTTTAAAGAAGCAAAGTCTGGTGTCAAGAGATTCTCAACTCCTCATCCCATAAGAGTCGAACCTGAGAAAGCAACCAAGGGCATGTCCCGCAAAAGTTCGTTTGAGAAACTATCAAACGCTCTGCGGCCTCTATCTTTCTCAGGCCCTTTAAAGGATAGGCCCAAGAGCAGGAAGGAGATGATGCGGTCTTCAAAGTCTTTTGATCATGCAGGTAATGAAGTAACTGCTATGGGAGTGCTTGGAGAACACCGTGTTGATACCTCTAGTCTCACCCGTGGAGACCTGTTTGCGCATGGGAAATTCAGCCAGCTTTACCGTGGAGTGTACAAGGGCGAGGATGTTGCTCTCAAGATTACCAGAGCGCCTGATGATAGCGAAGACAGATTTTTAGGAGCTCGTTTGGAGAAACAGTTTACCAAGGAAGCCACTCTTTTGTCTCGACTAACCCATCCTAATGTTGTCAAGGTGATTTGTTTATTATTTGAGTGATGTCTTTGGTGATGTTTTAACTCCCAAATTGAAAGGTTTGTTTTTTTTATGATGTCTTGAATCAGTTTGTGGGAGTGAATACTGGAAATTGTATCATCACTGAGTATTTAGCTAATGGGTCTTTGAGATCATATCTTCACAAGCTGGAGAGGAAATCTCTTCCTTTGCCACAGCTAGTCAAGTTTGGTCTAGACATTGCGAGGGGAATGGAATATATTCACTCAAAGAAGATAGTTCATCGGGATCTTAAGCCGGAGAACGTGTTGATTGACAAAGACTTCAACTTAAAGATTGCAGACTTTGGCATAGCCTGCGACGAGGAGGACTGTGATATGTTGGGGGCAGAGACAGGAACTTATAGGTGGATGGCGCCTGAAGTGTTAAGAAGGAAACCACACGGAGGTAAGTCAGATGTATATAGTTTTGGACTTGTTTTATGGGAAATGGCAGCTGGAGCAGTCCCATTTGAGGAGATGTCTCCTGTCCAAGCTGCTTTCGCAGTCATGCACAAGGTAAAAGCATCTTCTCTCCTGCTTATTTTCATGAATTAGTGATCACTTTTCTTTTTGATTTACACGAGTTTCTGTGTTGTTATTGCTTCAGAATACTAGACCGGTGATACCGAAGAAATGTCCAGCGGCAATGAAAGAGCTGATTGAGCAGTGCTGGTCGGTGCAAACAGAAAAGAGACCAGAATTCTGGCAGATTGTGAAAGTGTTGGAACACTTTGAAAAGTCTCTGAAAACAGAAGGGAAGCTCATTCTCATGCCGAACCAGATATGCCCACAAGCTAAGAAAGGTAATAAATACTGGAGTCAGATATTCGGGTCAGGCCACCACCACCACGGCAGCAGCAACAACGATACTGTATGCCCAGCCACGCCTAAGCCTAGATTCGCCTGAGAGACTCATTCTGTGAATATATAAAAAGGGTTAGTGGTTATGTTTTTTATTGTTCATCCACTGTCTATGTTTTCGTTTGATTTGGTTAGGATACACCTGTTACAGAGAACTTTCTTATTGGTTTGGCTTGGTCATTTTGTGAAGCATCATTGCCTTGTTGATTTATACAGTGTAAAAAAATTGTTTCTGTGGATTATCAGTTTTGTTTTGAGTTGGTGCATAATTATAATGAAGAAAAGATCTTTAAAATGAGGCTTTGAAGATTACATAAGAAACCATGCCCATAATTTGTTCGACGAAATAACCCTAAACTTACTAAGAGACGACAGCACAAAAGCTGAACGAAGAAGAAGATAGAAACTTAAACACCAGTAGACCCGAAACCTCCTTCACCACGAACAGTAGCGTCCAAATCCTCAACCTCCATGACTTGCGGCGTCACGATCTTCTCGATAATCATCTGCGCGATTCTATCACCCACCTTCACCTCAAAATCAACATCGGAGTGATTGAACAGAATCACACCAACCGGTCCTCTGTAATCTGCGTCGATGACTCCCGCTCCCACATCGATCGAGTGTTTCCAGGCGAGACCAGATCTCGGAGCGATCCTCGCGTATGTTCCTTCAGGGACGGCGACGCTGAGATCCGTCGGGATAAGCGCCTTGCCTCTCGCGGGAACTTTCGAGTCCACCGCACTGGAGAGATCGTACCCGGCGGAGAGAGGTGAGCCTCTCGTAGGTAAAACAGCTTTCTCGGAGAGTTTCTTCACTTTGAAGAATGCTCCGGAATCGAGCTTCTGGAGTTTCGCCGATGGCTCCTTCACATCGGGACTGTTGCTCTTCGCTTCGACGCAGGCCATCGTGGGAAAAAGAAGACGATTTGTTGAAGATAACCGCTGCGAGTAGCGAAACCCTAATTTGAACTGAGGCAGAATTGTTGGTGTTGTGAAAAAGAGGCGTCGTAGTTCCGCCATTAATGTAGAGAGTAGTGAGTGAATAGGCGCCAAACTTTCCCTCCATTTCTAATCTTTAAATGGGCTTAGCGCCTTTATCTATAGATCGGCCCATTAGCCCAATAAATATTCATTTTAACCCAAATCAAAGAAATTAGGGTTTATCGGTCGGTGGGGGTTGAGAGTTTAGATTAGCAGTTTGGTTCTTTTGCTTTTTTGTCTTCGTTCTCATGTATTCTCTGATACTCCATGGAAGAAGGTCGGTGGAGTTGCAGAAATGGCGTAACCTGCGAGTCTCAGTGACCATTCTTCAAAATGCATTTGCTTTCTCAAACTCCTTCTCCTCTGCAAATGTGAGCCCTCAAGGAAACGCTTTCACGGTCTCTTATCTCGTCGAATCATTGGGTTTAACTACAAAGCTCGCGGAAACGATCTCAAGGAAAGTCACCTTCGAAGACAAGGTAAAACCAGATTCCGTTCTAACTCTTCTCAGGAATAACGGGTTCGAAGATTCTCAGATCTCTAGGATCATCACCACTTACCCACGGTTGCTTTTAGAAGACGCTGAGACGTCTCTTCGTCCCAAGCTCCAAGCTTTGCAGTACAGAGGAGCTTCAAGCTCTGAGCTCGCGGAGATTGTTTCGAAAGTTCCCAAGATTCTGGAAAAGAGAGTGGGGAAATCTCTCAGCTTGTACTATGATTTCGTCAAAGACATTATGCAAGAAGGTAAGCTGTCTCATTCCTGGACAGAGGGTAAGGTGAAGAACAGAATCCGAAACATATCTGTTTTGAAAGAGTTGGGTGTGCCTCAGAACTTGCTGTTCTCATTGCTCATCTCCAGGTGCCAACCCGTTTGCGGGAAAGAGAAGTTCGATGAGACACTCAAGAAAGTAGTTGACATGGGTTTTGATCCGACTAAGTCTAAGTTCGTGGAAGCTCTGCATGTAGTCTACGAAATGAGCGGTAAGACGATTGAAGAGAAGGTGAATGTGTACAAAAGGTTAGGATTTAGCGAGGAGGATGTATGGAGAATCTTCAAGAAGTGGCCTTTCTTTCTTAAATTCTCGGAGAAGAAGATAGCTCAGACGTTTGAGACACTGAAGAAGTGTGGTCTTGTCGAGGAAGAGATTCTCTCGGTGCTGAAGATGCGTCCAGAGTGTATACGGTCTTCAGAGGAGAAGATACTGGAGTCAGTTGATACGTTTGTAGGATTAGGATTCAGCAGAGATGAGTATAAGATGATGATCAAGCGGTTTCCTCAGTGCTTTGGATATTCTGCAGAGTCGTTGAAGAAGAAGTTTGAGTTTCTGGTGAAGAAGATGAAATGGCCACCAGAGGCTGTGGTGTTGGTACCTTCGGTGTTTGGATACAGCCTGGAGAAGAGGATTGTGCCGAGGTGTAACGTAATCAAAGTTCTCATTTCGAAAGGATTGATCAGAGGTGGAAACCCTCCAATTTCATCTGTCTTGGTATGTACTGATGAGGAGTTCTTGAACAGATACGTTATGAAGCAGGGCAAGCTAGTGCCTGAGTTGATGGCTATGTTAACCGGACATCGTGTTTCATAGTTTTGATGGTGAGTCTTTTGATAGACATTTAAGAGTGTGTTTGAAACCATTTTTGTAGTCTCAGTTCTACTTGGATCCGACCCGTTTCTAATAATTAACATACAATCCGAGTGAGGAAAGTATAAATTTGAGTAATTCATTTGTTAATTACAATCCAAGTACATATTTTGCGTTAAAATAATACTCCTTCTGTTTTTGAAAGATAGACTTTTTAGTGTTTTTACACATATTAAAAAAATGCATTAAATCACTATAATAAATTTATAGTTTTCAATAATTTTCAATTTTCAACAACTTTTAACCAATAGTAATCTAATAAAACCAATTAATTTTCTTAAAGTTTGCAATTTTTTCATAGAAAATACAAAATATACATTTTTTGAAATAAAATATTTTTTCAAAATATAGATCTTTTAGAAACAGAGGGAGTATTTACTATACCGATAGATATTAGATAAACTAATGTAACAATTCAAAAAGTTTTGGTAATATTTGTATTGATGATG
Organism: Brassica nigra; assembly: GCA_016432835.1. Lineage (NCBI taxonomy): Eukaryota > Viridiplantae > Streptophyta > Magnoliopsida > Brassicales > Brassicaceae > Brassica > Brassica nigra. Next base: position 58,810,068 of record CM028244.1, read on the forward strand.
TAAATGATTTTTATACCACTAAGAAAAATGGATAAATGGTTAGATTCTGCAGGAGTTTTAGAGGTTATACGACAACAATACACAACGGAATTTTTCACTTTCAGCTTAAGTGAAAAGGTGTCTGGTCAGCTATCTTAAAATCAAATCTTACACTCCAGTCACATATAGAGAGGCCGCAAACACGATGTCGCGTTTTATAGCATTTGAAGCCGAATCCATTTTCTTGTGTAACGCTGAGTTCCCCATTATGGCGGCTGCGTTCTTGAACTCACGGCACGTCTCGTCCAATCTCACAATGGTCCGAACTATCAGACCTTCAGGGACATCAGTCAATTCACATATCTCTGCAAATGGAGTCCCCTGCAAGATATCAAGCATAGGACAAGTTCAGCAAGAAGTGTGAATCAGCGCAATGTAACAAGAAAGATTGCTCTCTGTGCATTGGACAAGTTACAGACCTTTGCCCATTCATAAACAACTTCGACCAGACCAAATTTGAGGTTCTCCTGTGCATATTCTTCAGGGTCTATCTGTAAGTTGTAATGAGCTTGAAGCTCACCGAGTCTGATTGCTGTATCATAGACTCTGTCCGAAAGAGTGTCAATAACTAAACTGATTATATCATGAAGGGAAAGAGTGTGATCGTAACATACCTTTGCTTAGCCTTGGCCAGTTTGGGAGTAAGTGAAGGCGCCGAAGTGTTTTTCTGTTGGAAGACAAAGGCAGACATTATAGCCACTGCTTCTTCTGGTTCCAAATCTTCGAACTGATTCTCGAACAGACACACTGTACAGATCAATTCTTCCCCTGAGTTCATCTCGCAAGCCACACGACCTTTGATTTGGACGACGAGGTCATCATCTATACATCCAATTTTCTTCAGAACATCGATCTGCAAGAAAAGTTTAGAGCTCTACATGTTACTCAAATCCATCATAAACAAAAATGTAACAAGAACGTTTCTCATTTGATCGTACCCTGCCCTGAAATGCGGGCATCTGTAATAAGGCTTCATCGGACATTTGAAACTCGAGATCTTTGAGATCTTTCTTATGCTTCCTAATCTCCCTAGCTAGCTTCATGTGCTCATCCAATTTGACACAGCCGTGGCACTTATTCATGGACATCTTTTGTAATAGGCTAGTCCATTTATAGTACGTCTCCACAAGCTCAGCATCTTTCAGCTTCAAATCTGAAACAGAATCATGAAATGAGTTAATGAAGGAAATGGATTTTCAGCCAGAAAAAAAAGATCCAGGGCTAGAATTAAGTTGAAGAACCTTTAACTGGGTCTAGAGCAGGAGGAAACTTGTTTCCGTCTGATTTCAGATCCAAAAGCTGTTGAACCGTCTGAGAAAAAGCTGCCTTATTCCCATCCTCGAGTAGACGCACCAGATCAATCTTTATCTTGCTAACGCATATACACAAGAATTCTTTGTTATCAAACGCTCTGACCTCGTACCCTACACCAGCAGCGGCTCCATGGTACGGGAGCTCTATCTTGATAACACCTGTACCTTTTCGAGAGCTGGTCGTCGAATAATAGTCATCCTCAAAACCACGTTTTGACTTGGGCGCAATAAAGAAACCTTGAGAGGGATCTGAGCTTTTCTTGCCAATGCTGACCATATTTTTCTCTGGTGGTGGAATTTCAGATTTTATCACCAAAACAACATATTGCCTGTTTGAAAGTCCCTTCAGTACGACTCCAAGTAAATTGTCTATGCCCTGTAAAGTTACACCAATGAGCAACATAAATTATGAACCAGAGAAAAGAGAGGTGGAGACTGGGCCTCACCGTTTCAGATTTCATGACCACTACTCTTCCGGGAACAAGATGTTGCTGGGCATTAGGAGACTGCATGACTGCTTCCGACATTTTGCTGTTACATTCGTTTGCCTCTATATACATCTCATAGTAGTCTTCAATTGCTGGTTCACCTTTAATACATCTACACGCACAAAGTAATAGGTTAATCCATAAAATCATCTGGAGTTGAATACAGAGGCGATCAAACAAAACGGTAGAATAATTTTGTTTTTAACATTTTTAAGGAAACTAAACATATTACTGCTATACATATAAAGAAGATGAGTAGTTTTGCAGTCTTTCTAGTATCCATAGGATGATAAGATAAGGGATTCGCCTTACTCGATAGTTTTGACTGGTAGAGAACGTTTCAGCATGAGAAGTTGTTGTTTCTCGGGCAGCTTCTTTTGAGCATGGAATTCAGCAAAACTTCTTTTCAGCATGTCCTCCACCTAACAATTTGAAAAAAAATGGCACGTCAGAAAAAGTCCAATGCAAGGCCCGGTACCAAAACACATGCAATGCCAAGGTCACTGGGCTGGAAATCCATGGGAACTACAGGCATGCAATTAAATAAGATGGTAGATCAATGGTCCAGACATTAAGATACCTTCAATTCTTCAACACGTAAAAGATGGAGGATCATTATGTAGGTTAATCGGAACTGAGATTCTAGTCTTGTTGCGCTTCCAACAATTATACGCCTCAGATCACTCTCATCTGGAACTTCATCGCGACACATGACAACAACTGTGCCAGTTTTGTCAAGTCCTCTTCTGCCAGCACGCCCTGCCATTTGAGTGTACTCTCCAGGAAGCAACGATCTGAATTCCTTTCCATCAAACTTCCTCAAAGCGTCAAAAACAACCTGTTGCGTAAATCATGGAAAAGTAACAGGAAAATTCATTGAGGATATCTGTGAATACCACATTCGTTAAAGTAATTCCAACACACTAGAGACAATAACTTGGAATGAAATTCTCAACAACTCAGCAATAAACTTAAACTCTTCTCCTAACAAATGTCATATGACAATCTATATAATACGGTATGTTGTAAAAAATAAGCCACTTAACATTGTAACACTAAATTTACATCAGCAAAAACAAAAAAAAACAGAAAAGCCTCACCGTTCTAGCCGGAGCATTAACCCCCATAGCGAATGTCTCCGTTGAAAATAGCACCTGTAGAAAGATGACAAACGGCCTGAAGAGATTATAAAAATAATGGAAACGTCGCAGTAGGACGTCAAATGTGGCATCAATCACGAGCACAGAAAATATTTATGGTGTAGGCTCGAAAAATACTTAGCCTACCTTAATGACACCACGGCAAAAGAGCATTTCAACAACTTCCTTTACTATTGGAAGCAGCCCAGCATGATGAACACCGATTCCTCTATGAAGTAGGCTTTGGACTCTGAGGACCTTTAAAATGTGTCATTCCCAACAGTTCATGAGTACGAATCAAGGTACCTTTCCAAATTCAATATGTGAAAAGACAGGAAATTCTTAAGATAACCAACCTGAGGTAGATTTCGATCAGACCCTTTTAATCTAGAAAAAGCTTTATCGCAGAATACACGGATTTCACTTTTCTCAGAACTACTAGTAAGATCAGTCCCAGTCAAAGCGTCAGCACACCTATCGCAATAATTCTTTGAGAAACAGAAGACAACCACCTAGTTGGGAAACGTAAAATCAAAAGGTTAGTCAAAAAAGACTACCGATAGGATTAAATATACACCTAATAACCATAGGGAAAACAAAAGTGACACATAACATACAGGTAACAGGGACTTCTTTGAGAGCTTGTTGATAAGCAACAACCAATTTGAAGCTGCTGATCGTCTAAATGCCCCATTGTTCTGGCCGTTACCACCGTAAGAAGACTTTCCCAAATCTTTTACACTTGAGTGTTTATTCTGCTTGCCACGAGAGTGAGCTTCATGTTTCTGAGATTTGTTCCCATCTTGATGAGCTGAAGATCCCGTGTGCTGTTTAGGACCGACACTAACTGCACTTGAATTCTTCTTCTTGTGTGCATCTTTAGCATCCTTTATCCCTTTAGAAATAAAAACTTCATTCTCACAAACTTTGTAGAGTTCGCCAGAATAAAATAGGCAATGCTCCAGAGGAACTGGTCGTTTTGTTGTGCTGAAAACAAAACCCACAAAATTGTAAAAGTTAAGATTTTCATCATGAATAACTAGATATTATTCACAATTCATTTACCAGAGTACAATAAATCTCACCCAGTAACTCGTATCTCTTTTTGTTTTGTTCGCCCAATCCAATCAGCAAATTCAAATGTGTTAGGCACCTATAAGTAAATTTAAATTTAGCAATGCATGATATTAGTTGCAATGAAATAAGGAGGAGAAGCTCACGGGAAAAAAGGCAGAATGGAGAATTGTGACAAAATACAAGAAAACAAAATATATATATATATGGCGACTAAAAACTGAGTGAAGTTTAAAGTTGCATTGTATCCCCATAAATGTTAGAAACTGAGAAAATAGTCCATAAGGAACCCAACCAACTGAGATCCGAAGAAAAATTAATAAAAGGCGACCAACTTTTTTCAAATCATCTAGTGAGAAAACCCATAGCCAAAGCTTAGGTGCATGGTAAACATAACAAACACTTCTAAAGAACCATATTTTTGAACGCACAAACATAAAAGTAACAAGAAGTACCGTTGCAGAAAGAAGGACAAAATTTATATGCCTTGGTAACATGATGATGACTTCTTCCCAAACAACCCCTCTCTCTACGTCATTGACATAGTGAACTTCATCAAATACAACCTGCCAGTCAAAGGAACATCAACAAGAAAACATGATTGACATTCACATAGAACTACAAAGGCTGTTACGAAAAAAGGTATATAAGCACAATGCAAAATCAGAAGAAATTTCAACATCAGAAAGCTTTTTTACCCATTCTATATCACGTATGATATCAGCACCACGGTACAGCATCGACCTTAATATTTCTGTAGTCATGATCAGACAAGATGCCTCTGGCCTTATGCTAACATCACCTGTGAGAAGTCCTACATCAAACTTCCCACAAAAGTCTCTGTATTTTTGGTTGCTGATGGTTTTAATTGGGGCAGTATAAACAGCTCGTGTACAATGCTGAAGAGAGACATTAAAAAGTCAGAGAAACGAATATAACAATAAGAACACGATAAATGTTCTAGAATTATCTACCTTGGTAGCCAAAGCGAATGCATATTCTGCAACAACTGTCTTCCCTGCTGATGTATGGGCTGCTACAAAAACAGACTCCCCATTTTCTAAACAACAGATGGCCTGTAGGCATAAGACACTCTGTTATTTACTGTCAATTCACATATAAGAGGAAACCAAGCATGTTCCTCAAACATCGGCAAACTAACAATAGACAAGGTAAGTACCTCCTTCTGAAAGATGTCCAATTCGAAAGGGAACTCCATCGCCATGTCAGGAACAAGCTCATGGAACCGGTCTGCAATGTCTTGGCTATCTCCTTTAGTGGCCCATCCCTAAAAGAAGAACAACCTATAAATCGTGTTGATCGGAGGGAAAATGAAATATCCAGATGCAGAATCCGCTTTGTTACCTCTTTCCGTAATTGTTTACCACTGTTCCCAGTAATTGCTTCATCCGACAATATTGCTGTTTTAGCTGATGACAAAATCTCATCCAGCACGGTGACGTCAGTCTCTGTCCCCTTGCTGGGTTCTCTACCTTTGCTCGCGTCAGGTTCAGGTTCAGCTTCTGCTTTTGGAGACTCAGATCCTGCAGAGCGATCTTCATTACAGTTTTCATTATCAGAACAAATTTAAAGGCAAATGAAGATAATGGTAAAGTATAACTGGTGTTACGCACCATCTTCCGCATGTTCGAAGACAGTTTCTTCTTCCAAAACCATCTTGAATAGATCATCAAATTGTATAGACAACTTGCTCTGAGAAAATTACCAACACAAAGACAGTAAAAACGAATTTTCACTACAACCAAATATAAAAAAAGAAAGTTCACATATACCAACGACATTGATCTACCTACCGACTTTTCATTTGAAGCATTTCCATGTGAACTCTGATCCTCATAAACTTTCCATGCTTGGGGATATGGCTTCAAAGGAAAACAGGATGAATCAATTCACATTAAATCATATGTAAATATATTAAAAGTTAAGTTAACATAAGGTGGTGATAATATAAGATACCATGAGATCTCCAAGATCTAAACTCTGCTTGAAACTAGGAGGAACTTTCTGAGCAGGACCTCCGTTGAGCAATTCCTGTATCCATTGGCCATCACATACACCATCTGGAAGGATTCTCTCTGAAGACTGTGAATCCTCCAAGCCACCTGGACGGAAAGGGCGATTATTGGCGCTCCCTCTCAGAAAATCCTTTGGAGGTCCCACCATTCTAGGAAAAAATCCAGAATCTTGATCTCCATACATTTGTTCTGATAAATCCACCTAAGATAATATGACAATCCATTTCTCCAACTAGAGTCAGAAGCAGAAATCTAATAGCCAGCCATTCTTTCTACCAAGAAAGTACTGACTCATGGATAACATCACTGTCTAAAAGAAGAAAATGAGTTACCTCCACTGACTTTGGCTCCCATCTTCCGTTTTCAGTATCCAATTTCTGACGCCTGAATGGCAATTCCCAAGTTGGAACCACAACGGACCTGGGCAAAGAAGGTTGAAGAGGCACCTTCACCCTAGCAAACCAATCAAAATCCCACTGATTCTCAGCGTTTTCAGAAGAAAACTGTTGAGGTTCCAATCTTGGGAGGAGATATTTCTCCTCGATATGTTCCTTTATCGATTCTTTTGTTTCCTTAGCAAATGCAGGAGGCTGAGAAATGCACACATTGGGAAACATAAATGAGCATCTGAGTAAGAATCTACAACGATTTCAAGCCATATGAAGAAAAATTTCACAGAAATTTTGCTACTTGTATTCAAACATTTAACCTGATACAACACTACCCTAACCAACAAACACTAAGTTAAATCACAATAAGACCTATTGACTACCGAGAGCAAATACACACACATAGGAAGTCAGATGCATGCATATTAGCAAAATCAACTGATTTTCAACAAATTGCATCGTGAATCAGTGCCCAAGCAAACCTAATTTTGAATCCAGGCTAAATTTTACTAAAACCTTAACACGATTGAGTCTCGGAAATCGAAGCAATCGGAGAGAATACTCACCGAGACGAAATCGGGAAGTGAGTTCACTGAGCCGTCGCTTTCCGCCGTGTACAGCGGCTCGACGCGGAGGTGACCGCCATGACCGGATATTCCGACACGGAAGGCGAGCTCGTTAGCTGCTTCGACTCTGTTCATTCTGTGTCGTCTCTGTTCAGTAATCTACTTCGCATTCCCTTTTCTTTCTCGCCGTCTCTGTCCGTAATGATTATCAGCGAACGGTGTGCGAGGGAGGATCCGGTGAAAGGTAAGTTTATGTACCCTTTCTCTCCGGTTTGAGTTCAAAAACGCCCTGCCGTTTAATTGTTACTAATGAGAAGCGTTTGTTGTCTTTATCTCTGATGGGCTCTAAAATAGCCCCACGTAGGCCCCATTGCATGAAAGGGCTCTTATTGCTTTCAGAAGATAAAGCCCTGAACGCTGTGCCGTTTAATCCTCGACTAATGTTGCCTCAGAATATATAACCCTAAGAACACGTCCATCGGTAAGTTCTATTAGGTCTCAGAGCATCCACAATGGTGTGCTCCCATTGTGGATCCTTAGGATTAAAAAAATATATTTGAAGAGTTAAAGATTTTTATCCAAATTCTATGTTCAATGGTGTTTTCCAATCCGGAATCCTTAGGAATAAAAAAATATTCAGACGCAATCCAGACAGAATTACAAGTCATAATCAGACCACATGATCAACGCAAGAACATAAAAGACATGAACAGATTACATCACAGAGAACACTAAAGATTATGTCTTTTAATACAAGGGTGACGAAGCAATCCAGACATAATTACAAGTCCAAAATCGAAACACAAAACACATATGAGAACTCTATCCATCTCCGAAACCATCAAATTATTTTCGGTTTGAAACCCTAATCGATTGAAAACCGTTAATCAAAAACATCCCCAAATCGTTTTGAATACCCCAAAACCGAATCCAAAGTCGCGAGCAAAACATCTTCAAAGATCCCCAACTAGAAACCCTAATCGATTCAAAATCCATATATCAAATACAAAACACAAATGAGAACAAAATTAATCTCTGAAACCATTAAAATCGCAATCGGTTTGAAACTCTAATCGATTGAAAACCCGTCATCGAAAAATCCCCAAATCGTTTCGAAAACCCCAACACCGAACTCAAAATCACATTGAAATCAACATGCAAGCTCCCCAAGAAGAAACCCTAATCGAATAAACCCAGGAATCAAAAGAGAAAGCCACGGATTTACCAGGTCTACGCCGAGGTTCGGAATCGCCTTTGGAGGAACCAGAGCGTTTTTTTTAATATCGTGAGGGAATGATTTTTTCACGCCAAAAAACCCGAGATTATACCGGTTTTGGTATGCCACGTCGATAAGGATTCGGTTTCGAAAACCTCTTCCATAAGGATCAATCCTTCTCAAACCGAACCCGTTTATTATTATTTAAATCAAAAAGACATACGGACTTGGGCCTAAGGATCCCTCAAATAGTCCGTTGTGGCTGTTCTCATAGCAATTTAGAAAAAAGAAAAAAAAAAAAAAACTAGAGAGAGAAGAAGGAATAGGACCGGTTACAAACAGTAAAAGAGATGTGCTCTCTTCTTATTGTCTAAGCATTCAAGAGAAAATTAATTTTAATTAAAAATACAAATTAATTTATACTACTAATATTTTTTTCGGGAAAATCGCATAAAAAACCTTGAAAGTGTCACTTACTAGCACTTTAAACCTTGAAGTTTTTCACTAACACTTTAAACCTTCAAAGTGACATTTATATCATAAAAACCTTCAAATAACAAAATGACCTGTTCAACAGGTTAAAATTTTTTTTTCAAAACAATTATTTAATTAATAAAATAAATAAAAATTTAACAAAATCGAAAATTTAACAAAAACTCATAAATTAAAAAAAAATAAAAAACTAAATAAAGATTTAGAATTTTTTTTAAAAAACTAAAAATTCAATAAATAAATAAGATCAAATTAAAATACAGAAAAAATCATAAATTTCAAAAAAATTGAAAATTTTAAAAGTTTTTTTTTCATTTTCAAATATATTGTCGGAAATTATCAATCGAGATATGCCGTCATTGTGGGTGATTGGTTGGGCTTTAACAAGTGAATTTAGCTTTAATTTCTATCTACAATCATATATGTTACCAATCATGCTTTATGTAATTTTTAAAGCTAAAGCTTCTTTTTTAAAAAATAGTTGTAGGAGCCTTATTTTCTAAAACAAAAAATATTGCTGTAGAAATTTTTTTCTTTTATTTTTCATTTAGCTATTTTATTTTTATTTAGTTTTCTATATTTTTTTATCTTTCCTTTTTTATTTAATATCTGAAATTTTGGTTTTCTGAATTTTTGACATATCTCGAATGATATGAAAATGCAAAAAAAAAACTTTTTTGAATTTTATTTTTTTCAATTTATGATTTTGTATTTTTCTGTATTTTAGTTTGATCTTATTTATTTTTTGAATTTTTAGTTTTAGTTTTAGTAATTTTATAAATCTTTATTTAGTTTTCTTATTTTTTAATTTATGAGCTTTTTGTTAAATTTTTCGATTTTTATTTATTTTTTGTTTATTTTATTAATTAAATAATTATTTTTCAAAAAAGAAATTTAACCTGCTGAACCGGTCATTTTTGTTATTTGGAGGTTTTTTATGATATAGATATCAATTTGAAGGTTAAAAGTGCTAGTGAAAAAACTTCAAGGTTTAAAGTGCTAGTAAGTGACACTTTCAGGGTTTTATATGCGATTTTCCCAAAATAAAAATAAAAGCAAATCCCTTGTCTTTGTAGAACAGGGTCAATGGTGGAGTGGTGGTAGACCCATCACCATCAAAATAATTGTAATTCGGCCGTTAATCATGTAATAATTTTAATGTAATATATAATGAAGGTCAAACTATCATATACTCCTTTTTAACAACCCGGACATGCTCTAAACGAATGTAAAAAGAGTCTCGTGCGGCAACAACAAAGTAAATCTATTTCTTCAACGTCAGCTAAGACAAGTAAAACCTCGTCCGGCAAAGCCAAACAAACTGAGAATGGATTCGTCTGCCGAGGGAAACTCAGCATGTGCACAACAACAACCGAAGATCGAGATTCAGAACAGCCACAACGAAAAACTCGTTGGCCTGCTTCACGAAACTGGTTCGAGAGAAGTTGTGGTCTTATGCCACGGATTCAAATCTGACAAGAACAACACGATCCTCAAGAATGTGGCTGCTGCCTTGGAGAAAGAAGGAATCAGCGCTTTTCGTTTTGATTTCTCTGGTAACGGAGAGAGTGAAGGAGGTTTCAACTACGGTAACTACAAGTATGAAGCTGATGATCTACGCTCTGTCATCCAACACTTCTCTAAAACACCAACCGCATCGTTACTACCATTAGCGGACACAGTAGAGGAGGTAACGTGGTGCTCCTCTACGCCTCCAAGTACGGTAACATCCGCAATGCAATTAGTATATAGGGACGTTATGATCTGAAGAAAGGAATACATTTTGGAGATGGGTATTTCGAAAGAATCAAGGAACAAGGATTCATCGATGCTAAAGAGGGCAAATCTGAGTTCCGTGTTACCCACGCCAGCTTAATGGAGAGGTTAGAGACTGATATGCATGAAGCTTGTCTCAAGATTGACAAACAAGTCAGAGTCTTGACGGTTCATGGTTCCGGTGATAAAGTAGTACCAGTGGGAGATGCCGAGGAGTTTGCAAAAATCATACCCAACAACAAGCTGCATATTGTGAAAACAGCTGATCATGGTTATACCAAGCATCAAACTCAACTGGTTTCAACTGTTTTGGAGCTCATCAAGACAGTCATTGAGAAGTAGTTGTCTTTTTCTTTTGCTGATTTTAGATCGTTATCAGTTATCACTGTCTACAATTCATGATTTCAATTGTTGGATAACCGATTAAAATGAGCTGAACGAGTTAATTGGGACAAAATAATCCAGGATATCATTCATATACTTATTGAACCACGTTTTACTTGAACAAACATATAACATATGCAAACATAATGGAACATATAATGCGAAAAGGTTTATTACTTATTCAGTTATGAGATCTATATAGATATATATCGACTTTGGAGCTGTTTGGATGTGGAGATGCCATGGTAAGGAAGGTACCATCTGTGCCAATGATATAAGAGGACTTAAGGAACAGGGCATGCCTCAATGTTCCAAATCTCTTTGGCATACTGAGCTATTGTCCGGTCGCTGCTGAACTTTCCTGACCCGGCTGTGCTCATTATCGACATCTTCTGCCACCTCTTCCGGTCCCTGTCACAGCACATGATGGTAATGTTTTCACATTAAAGAACTTGATTCTGCAGACACTAATCTTACAAATGTGTAAGAGATGTACTTACTTGTACGCTTCATCAACTTTAGCCTGAGCATCCATGTAGCTCGCGAAGTCATACCCAACCAGGAAGTAATCACCACGTCCATAACCTGTGTTTCCCTCAAGAGAATCCAGTAGCGGACCGTAGTCGTAGGTTCCAAACACTCCACTTTTAGCAAACTGCTTCGCCTCTTCAAATCGAGGATCTGGTTTGAACTGATAAGTTTGGATAAAAACGTTTCATGTCAGAGAAAGTGCATAAGCATGTGATGATTTCATTTTTGAGGCTCTTCATGGTATTGGTTGATCCATTGAGAAAAAAAAAAGTTTCTGAAGAGGATTAAAGGAGAGAGTAGCATACGAGTCCGTCTTCTCTTTCTTTACGCAGACGAGGGACCTGATCGGCTGTTGCACCAAAAAGAAAGAAATTTTCTTCGCCAACCTCCTCTCTTATCTCCACATTCGCCCCATCAAGGGTTCCTATGATAAGGCAGCCGTTGAGAGCGAATTTCATATTGCTGGTACCACTTGCCTCCATGCCTGCTGTGCTGATGTGCTGAGATAGCTCACTTCCGGGTATAAGCATCTCTGCTACAGTCACATTGTAGTTTGGAACAAATACAACCTGGAGAGGCAAATCCGTTAGTCTTTCTTCAAAAACAAAAGCATGTTCAGAACAATAAAAGGAGCAACAGTGTATCGTTGCATTTTCAAAATAACGCTTCATTCTCGGAAAGGAGTGTGTGTGTAGCACTAGACTTAACCAGAAGAAACCAAATTCATCATGAGACGCAAACATGTGTAATATTGACATTTAACAGATCAACAACAATCTCAGGTACGCAAACATTATCAAGCAAGCATCGTGCTTAGCCACCTTTAAGTTGCATGTACAGTAAAACGTTTCTAAGAAGACTCAGTCAATGTTACCTTCAGGTATTCGTTGACCTCTGGATCGCTGTTAACAACGTCGCCAACATCATTCACTAGCTTCACTATCCGTTTTGCGTTTGTATAGGTTGCAAAGGCTTTACCCCCAATCATGACAGTACGAGGAGTTGTTTTCTTCCTTTCCTCAGGCTTCATCTCCTGTAACATTCAGTTGCAGATAATAATGTCATACAAGTATTACATACATTGCCTAATATTAGGTCTGTCTCTTCAGTGAAGACATCAATGAAGCTTTCTGAGCTTTAATGTATAGGAAACTTAAGATTTCTGTTTTGAAAAATTTTGCCCAAAGGAAAGGGATTATCCTGAAGTCTCTTAAACATATTTTGAATTCTTCTAAATATCCTTAAGTTTACCATAAGGTCACAAGTAAAACCAAATCCGGAAAGATAGTTTAGCCAACTATACCTTTAGTTTCTTGAATCTGTATATTACTCCGAGAATGTTCATAAGCTGCCTCTTGTATTCGTGGATACGCTTAACTTGTATGTCAAACAAGCTGTTTGTGTCAATACTCACACCAGTCACGCGCTCTATATACTGAGCCAAACGTTGCTTATTGGCCGCCTTTGCAGAAGCCCACTCAGATTGGAGTTCTTCATTGTCCGCAAACTAGCAGAAGAAAAATAACATCAGAAAGACAAGATTAAACCCCATTGCAGATTTAGTTCTCAAGTAAATAAACATCAGACCTGCCGAAGACCAGTTAATAAGTCAAGATCCGTGATCCATTTGTCAGTCTTCAACCACTTTGTGATTATATCACTGAGCTCAGGGCTGCAGAAACGAAGCCACCTTCGAGGTGTGATGCCATTAGTCTTGTTTTGAAACTTGTTTGGCCAAATAGAGACATAGTCCGCAAATAACTCATCCTTTAAGATATCACTATGCAACTGAGCAACGCCATTCACCTGCAAAAGCACCCCCATTATGACCATTTGAAACAAAAAAAAATGACTAATTTTGCTTCTGTGAATTGTGATGAAAGATGGCTCAAACATGAAAGAGGGACCACTTACTGTGTGAGACGATACAACACATAAATTAGCCATTCTCACAACTGGCTTCTGCGGATTGTGATCTAAGATGCTCAAGCTTGAAAGCTTATCCTCGAGATCTACCCGCGTGCTGCGAATAGTTTGCACAAACTGCAGAAAGGTATATGTCCAATTATTGCAACAGATTACAGACACAAGAATATTGTAAATGCTCAGAAAAGTACCCTTTTATCAATTTCTTCTATGATCTCCATATGACGAGGAAGAAGCTTCCACATCAAAGACTCTGACCATTTCTCCAAAGCTTCAGGAAGGACAGTGTGATTGGTGTAAGCAACGGTCCTGTAAACTTTAAAAGTAAGTCCCAATAGAAAGAGTGGAAATTTTTGTCTGCAAAGATGAGTGGTTAAATGTTATACTTTGATGTCACATCCCAAGCTTCATCCCATCCAAGTCCATTGTCATCCATTAGCAATCGCATGAGCTCAGGGATTGCAAGAGTTGGGTGTGTGTCATTCATCTGAACAGCAACTTTACTTGGAAACTCTGACCATTTCCGGCTGCCTTCGCCGGTGCTCCTCTCGTTGAACCTTGATATAATATCCTGCAATAGGTTTCCATATTATGAAGATATTATAATGTGAATCAGCTGCAAGAAATTATGTTAGATAACTTGTAGTTTCATTTAATATACAATATGGCTTAAAATGAAGAATGTGAAAGGAACCTACAACCAAATTGACAAACCTGAAGCGAAGCACTGCAGAGAAAGAACTGTTGTTTCAACCGTAGTAGCTTCCCATTCTCGGTAGCATCCCCTGGATATAACACTGTGCAAATCTGAACACACAATAATTCATTGTTACAGAAATAGAAACAAGGCAATCAAAAAAGGTGGAGTTCATGAAGAAATTAAATTTATATATAACCTGTTGAGCACGAGAATGAAGCTGTGCAGCCAATTCATATTCTCCTTCGTTGAACTGAAAAAGGTCAAGGTCCTCTGCTCTAGCTTTTGCTTCCCAGAGGCGGAGACTGATTGTGTTCTTCGTTTTGAATCCTGGGATTGGCACATCATAAGCAAGAGCTTGTACAACATCACCGCCTACCCACTTCCTTCTGAAAATTGGTCAATTGATCCATTAAAATAGTTAATATCAAGCTCAACAAAAGGTCAGCTACTATATAGCGAATTTCACTGGTGTATAGTCATGTAAGAGCCAACACTAATACTTACGATCCATCTGGGTTTATCTGCACATGGCCGAAAAATCTGACAGGGAAGACAACATCATGCCTGACAATTTCCCAGGGGCTGAACTTCTGCAAGTTCCCATAAAAAAAGGACGAGTTAGAGTCAGAGAAAAAATAAACGAAATACTGAAGCCACCAAGTATGACAATCATTACCTCAAGCCAGTCCTCAGCGACCTCTTCTTGGCCTTTCTTTGTGATAAGTTGCTTAAAGAGCCCATGTCTGTACCTCAAACCATAACCCCAAGCAGGCAAATTGAGGGTGGCCATGGAATCCAAGAAACACGAGGCGAGTCTCCCCAAACCACCATTTCCCAGAGCTGCATCTTTCTCCTGGAATTTACCAAAACATAAAAGCTCAAACATCTCCAGTGGCGAGATTGAAAAAAAAATGAAGAGTACCTGTTCAGCTATCTCCTCAAGCTCGTAACCAAGCTGGCGTAGTGCATCAGCATATGGACCTTTAAGGTCGAGGTTTCCAATTGCATTAGTCAAAGCACGACCTTGGAGGTACTCCATTGACAAGTAGTACGTTTGCTTTGGGTCAACTTTGTGAAAGTGAAGATAAGTCTCATTCCACAGCTGCAAAACAATACAATACAAAAATCCACTTTCATATCACTCGCACACCCACACACACACATACATACATGTGTTTGTTTTGGATCAATTTTGTGAAAGTGAAGATAAGTTGACTCAGCTGTACAAACCTAATGGGAATCCAAATCTACTTCATCCAACGACGGAATAAGGTCTAGGAACTAGTGATTATTTACCTGAATGAGACGATCGCGAAGGCTCTCCGCAGTAGCGTAGAGAGCTTGCTCGGGACCGAACTTCAACGGAGAGAAATGCGGACTGTACTTGGCGTGGTAGATGATATTCCCGGCGATCTCCGTAGCTTCGTTGGCCTCCGGGTTCGCCTTCTCGGAGATTTTATCCGGGAAACCAGTCGCTGCCTTCCCATTGGCGTTCGCCATCGCCGATTCTCTGAAACAAAACCGGGAATCTGTAAAAGAGATGAAGGGACACTTGAGAGCTTATATAATAAGCAGAAGATACTATAGAGAATCTGCTAAAGAGGAGAAGAGTATATACTTAAGAAAGAACGGTGGAAGGAAGATATTTAACAAGAAGGTGACACAAACGTAATTTTTCTTTTCTTTTCTTTTTTATTTAATCGCTTCTTCGGTTTTTGTTTGGGAGAATTGATTCTTTTTTTCTTCCAGAAGAGATCTCAAGGATTGAAAATGTGCGGATCACAAGAAAAAAGAGAAGAGAGTGAAGTGTGTAAGAGAAAGAGGAAGCTCAGAAGAACTACTTTTGTATCCTTACTTAAAAAATATCTAGTAGGAAGCCCCCACGTCCATTTGTTTTCTTGTTATCAACACCGTTAATATTTTTTTTTTTGTATAAAAACACCCTTTGTATTTCGTATTGGGGACCACAAATCATTTTCTAAATATTTTATCAAAATAAATATTGGTACTGAATTTAGACATTCAACAGGAAATTTTTAAGAATATATTTTTAAGAATTAGATGGAACAAGGAGAGAAAAAAAAAAGGGAATCAAGAAGGAGATTGTCGAGTTTTTTACTTTCAAACAGTTTGCAACGAGAGGAAACCAATCCGAGTAAAAAAGCCAAACGTAGCGGGTCGGTTACAACTTACAAGTAACGAAGAGAAGTGAGATATTATTACTATCCCGAGGTACACGTGTATACAAGTAGGGGAACGTGTGAGCACTTCAAGGTCCTACCCAAATCACGGATCTACACACCTGCAACACTTCACTTTTTCTCTACTTCCGTGCAACTTTTAGCCATTGATTGGTTGAATTCACTTCTAGTTGCGTGTATAATCTTCATCTATTTGTGTTTGTTTAACATAATTATATGATCATTCTAACTGAAAATCGTTGTATCCGATACATTCGTGGGATTGTTGAAGATGTTAACATTTAACAATGCTCTCGTCAGAGCATATGCTTACTCACACGACTCTTTATCTCATAAAACTTACAGACTAGCATTGTAAATTCGATGTAGTTATGTCGCTTTACTTACCAGTCAGTTGTCACCATTTTACATGTATGTACTCAGAAATGTTTAAATTGCCAAACTAACACACTACCTGACGATATTCTTTTTCTTTATCGTGTTACATAACTATGCACATACTTGCCAAATCTTTGATAAAATGTATCAACTCATACTTACTTAAACTATCAGTTAGTGTTGAAGTTGTATTAGCAAACTTTTTCACATAAAAGTTTCTTTTATTCGTGAACACTGAACCAGTAGAGAAGAAGAAGGTAGAGAGAGATATTTTCTATATTCTTCTATACAAGGCAGATGCAACTCTTTCCTGATACTTACTTGGAGAGAAGAAGCTGACTCTATGTAGAGTTTTCAGCTTCTCTACTAGCTGATCCATCACCACCTATATTATTAACTGGATTTTGTGGTCTTTTAACCTGCCAAAGATCCAACACTTACCCATTAGACTTATGCAAAATACTAAAATGCATGAACAGAACAGGAAATGCAAATAACCCAACCCGGAGAACAAGAGATGGGCCTTACCTGTTGCGTCAAAATCGACTCTTTCTCCAGTTGAATATATGTTGAAAAAGAGAGCAGAGAGGAGATATAAAATTGCCGTAAGAAGGATGAACCCTTGAAAAGATCCCAATAGTTCTACAAAGAAACCAGCTCCAACTGTACCAACTATTGCAGCCAATGTCCCAGCCGTAAGACATATTCCTATAAACAAGGCCTAAACGATCAGAAAAGATTTTGGTCTAATGTTTCGAGATCCCCTATTGATTATAAGGCCATTTACTTCCCAAAAGGTACAAATTAGCTATATGTGTTTAACGAACTCTGAAACCAGTGTCTATTGAAGGAGAATTAGAAAGTGTACCATGTAGCACACCGGAATATTCTGGAGCAATTTCCTGAAACAAGAGAATCTAAATGTCAGAGAAACTCAAGATTTGTAGACTAAAGAATGAATCACACACTTGACTACCTGAAGATTGATAAGAAACCCCAAGTGGCTGAATGATTTAAGCCCAACGGCTAAGCTTAGCCAGGCAGATGCTATTAAAGGTCGTTTTGCTGTAGTTAAACCAATGAGAGCAATCCCAGGACCAATGAAACCAATGGACTGCCAAAACAAAGGATGACATCCCCAAGTCAGCAAAAGAAACCCAAATGCAACAGACTTCAACATTAGTCTGATATGTATACACAAATTTTCTAGTCCAAGAGACCTAGTAATTGAATGCAATCTTGTGAATCACAAACCTGCATGATTTTCCGCGTTAGAGTGATGCTTGTACCACGTCGTATCAACAAGTCCGACCAGAAACCAGCAATGTATCCTGTGAAAGCCATCATACTCCACGGGACGGCACTAAACCAAGCAGCTTGTTTGAGGTTCACATGATATACCTGCAACACGTTATATCACTTATGAGAACTAGAAAGGACAGCAATACTTTTACAATTTGTTGGTTCTAAGGCCTTACAGAATTGAAGTAGATTGGCATCCATGAAAGAAGCACAAAAAAACCCTGTCAGCAAGCCATTTAAAATCAGTTGCATGAAATTTCACTTCTACAAGAAAAATCAAGACATTTCCTCAAACTTACAAGAATGAATACATACCCAGCTATGCATAGCATTTCCAACTATAACAGCCCAAGTCGGCATCTTAGAGAGTAGGCGTCTAAAAGGAGGGATCACTCCTGTGGTGATTCGTTTGTTCTCCTTAGTAGATGTTTGCTGCTTGTTCATTATGTACTCAAGCTCAAACTTGGTAATCTGAGGATGTCGATCTGGTGTACTTGACGTAGCAGATAGCCAAACAAGCATCCATAGGAAACCGGATAACCCAAAAATAACAAAAGGGCCATATATACCGCCTTGAGACATGAGAATAGGAGACAGCATAAGTCCAACAACATTCCCAAGCTGAAACCCCGCCATAGCAATACCAACGGCTCTAGAACGTTCTGTTGGAGGAAACCATCTACAAAAAAGGTACTATCACTATGAACTAAGCGGTTACAAAACCATGTGCGTATCACATTTGAAACAGAAGATATCAGTACCTTGCAACCATGTTGTTCATGCAAGGAAGAGCCACACCTTCAGCAACCCCAACCATAGCTCTTGCAGCCAGAAGAGCCCACAGAGAAGTATCAGCAGCCCAAGGGGTAAGGAAAGTAGCCAAAGACCACAAAGCTACTCCCCACGCCATGATTACCTTACCGCCATAACGGTCCACCAAAGTTCCCCCAGCTATAGGTGAAATTAGGTATCCCCACAGGAACGATGACTAAGCAGAGAAGCAAACAAGAAACGTTATAAGACTCAAACGAGAACAATTGTGTGACAATCTGAAAGAAGTTGTACAAATCTATTCAGCGTTCAACCTGAACGATACCGGAAAACGACTTGCTCCATCCTCGAGAAAGCGAAAGAGGCACAATCGCCACGGACATCACCACGCGGTCCGCGTTGCACAGCGCCAGGGCGAGCGCGAGCATTGCCACCACTTTCACCCTCTCCGAAGTTATGAACTCCGAGAAATTAGGCTGCTCCGTCGCCGCCGTATCTTCCGGCGTAGTACGGCGAGCATCGCTGCAATCCACTCTCGATCGATGGCGCGGGAGGCCGCATAGATCCACGGCAGTGTGTCCGCAGAATCTCAAAGAGTCGACGCGTCTCCCACGGCAGAGTAACAATCTTCCCCGACGATCTCGCTTGGGTAAGGCCGGAAATTCGAGGTTCGAAGCCAAGATTGGTCGATCTCCATGGATTCTGATGGAGCTGCGGTTACGGAAATCTATTGAAGATTGTAAAGAGAGAGAGTAGCACATTTTTTTGCAACTAGCTGAGCTGCTTAGTGTTTGGTCTAGTGAGAAGATGCTCCGTGTGTACCCCGATTGCAACAGCCAATTCGCGCGATGTGGGAGGAGTGGCACATCCGTAATTAGAGAGGGAAATGAATAATTATTTAGCTTAATGTATCGTATTGGGCTCATTAATATTTTTGAGAGGCCCATTTGTACCCCTTTATTTTGTGGGCTATTTAGTAAAATTCGCTATTTCGAAACAAAATTAAATTTACTAATTGAGGGCGATTGCAGTTTCATATAGGGCTGCCACGGATCCGGATATCCGGGATATTCAGGGTACCCAGATCCGGATCGCAGTTTCATATAGGGTTGGGACGGATCCGGATATCCGGGATATTCGGGGTATCTGGATCCGGATCTGTGATTTTAATATCCGGATCCAGATCTGTGCCTTCCGGATATCCAGGTTCCGGATATCCGTCTAGATATCATGATATCTGCGAGTATCCAGATTCGGATCTGGATCCGTCAAAATAATTAAAAATAATAAAATATTTTTTAAAATACAAAAAAATCTATAAATATTACATAAATTAAATATTTTACAAAATTTATAAATGTATTTATGCATATAATATTATGAAAAATTAAAATGTAATATTATAAGATTAATTTTATGTATAAATATTAATAAATCAACTATAATTATTAATAAAAATTTAAATATATATATATATAAAAACGGATCCAGATCCGGATATCCGACCTAAAATTCAAGATATCCGGATCGGATCCGATTCGATCTGGATCCGCATTTTACTATCCGGATCCGGATCCGGGCGCTCCGGATATCCTATTTTTGGAGCGGATCCGGATTGGATCTCGAATCCGTATCTCGGATAATAATTCCAACCCTAGTTTCATACATTATAAAGTGATTTGTGCGATTGGTACATCAGCTAAAATTTAATGTGTGTGAAATCTTTATAACTGGTTAATTATGATAGAGACGAGAATTTTTAGTGTTTATATGAGCTTCTCGAAAAAATAAGTATAACATTATATTTTTATTTTCGCCATTTTAAAAGTAAGTTTCATTAAAAAGTTCTGCTTTCCGTCTTCAAATATAGAGTCAATTTTTTCATTTAACCAAAAAAAAAATTCTTACGCTTTAAAATTATATTATAATCATTTTAAACTAAAACTAAGAAAATAAATTCAATTATAACATTGTATATGCAACTTTCACTATTTTAAAATATCTAAGTTTTCATAAAATATCAGTTTTGACTTTTTTTCTTCAGATATAAAATCAATTTAAACTTGCATTTTTCTTACGCTCTAAAAATATATTAGAATCAAATTTTTTTTTAAAAAAAAGTTATAAATTAAAACTAAGTATATAAGAGAACAAAATTTATGCTAAATCCGTCAAATGTTCCACACTTTTAGTTTTGAAAAACATGTACTACATAAAAAGAAAGAAGGCATAATTGTCGAATTCACAAGGTGGATCTTGTAATGATCAAATAATAATCAACATTCACAACTTCCATATTTGTTTTGATAGAATTCAGATCAAGAATATTGAACTATGTATATACCAAGAATGGATCCGAGCGCAGGAATAATACTATCTAAGTATCTATAATAAAATGCAAAGTCTCTGGTTTTTTAGATCAATTATATCCTAGACGGGTTTAAGTTCAAAATATCTAAAACCAAAATGGGTTTAGTGATGTGCTCAAGTTAACCTCAAGCAACTCTCTCAAATAAGAGATCGATTATATACTTGAAAATCGTATTCACAGAAACTCTATATTTCACACAATAGATTTAGTTTCAAGATTAAGCTAGGTCAAACATAGAAAGCAATAAACAAAACATGAATAAAAGATAGGTTTGTAAACAATAAGAAGAAGGCACTAAATCTGGGATCTATCAATCAAGAGATTCAAAACACAAATCAAGAATGCTAAGGGTTTTATAGATTCAGTTCTAGAACTCGAATTCTAAGTTATCCAGCTCTCGCATACGATAAAATATTCAAATGTCTAAATCCTATGTTCCAGCTTTAGCATGCGAGCAAGGAATAGTGTTGATCGATAGAGTGTCGATCGATACTTCTTTAAACAAGCATTAACGCTCAGATCACTAATGTTCAACTAAATCGTAGACCAAATCTCGTATGCGCCTATATATATAATTCATCAGAATTCGGATTCGGTTAATTGAGTGCACACTTGTGCCTCTTAATTGTCCTGTGATTCTAGGTTTAAATAATCTATCAAACTCTCGTGTTATTCCAACTACTCTGAATCCTAGTATTATAAGCCATCCTGGTGTAGAAATTTGTAAGTAGCCTTAGTAATTCTATGATTAGCAATTTGACATTAAATTTATAAAATCCCTAAATTTAACAAGGAATTTACTCAGACATAATCAGAATAAAGATGTGATATAGTAAATCAATAACAAAATCAAAAGGGTTCATGGAAACTCTGAATAAGTTCTTTTCTTCTCTCCAGCCCTGAAAAAAAATACTTAACCGTCGGCTATATTTTAGAAAACATTATACAAAAGTTTAAATACGTTTTGGAATCTTGGGTAAATAAGGGAACTTTTGAGCCAACATATTGTTAGACCTGACAAAAGTTTAAACAAAACTTTATGAGACGCTACTATACAACACTAGGGGTGTTAAACGGGCTACCCGAGCCCGTTTAGGTCCTCCCCGTTTAAGGCATTGCCCGTTTAGACCCGTTTAATGTCAAGCCCATTTAGATCCGTTACCCGTTTAAGCTCGTTTAAAGACAACCCATTTATTTAGGTACCGCTCGTTTAGTCTGTTTTTTTTTCTTCCGAGTCTTGATTTTTTTTTTTTTAGTTTTGAGTCTTGAGTTTATTACTTTATTTTTTTTCTAAATGCAATTTTATTATTTTAACATGTATGTAACTCTGTTTTTTAAATGTAATTTTAAATATTTCACCTATTCTTTATGTAATGAACATGATTTGTGTACCTAATATATATTTATAATCATTTGAAAGTACATAATATCTGAAACTTATAAAGTGAAATACAACAAAACAGTTTTGTCATCAACCTTGTGTCTGAATTTTTTTTTTTTAAAAAAACTGCAAACCATTTAGAAACAAGACATAAACCAACTTCTTCCTCCTCTCTTAATCTCAAACCAACGACCTCTACTCCATCTACATGAAGCTTTGCTCTGCAAAGGAAAAAAAAGGGTTTCAATACAAAACTATTATATCAACTTTATTTGAACACACCGAGAGCTAAAGTGATACATTACACCATTGTAATACTGACCATTAGGGAATATCAAGGCTCATTTTCTACTAACAGCCAACGCCACAAACACAAACAAATCTTAATCAAACTCAATTCAAAGAACCTACTAATTAATAGTAAGGTTACCTCTTCACTCATGCTCATTCTCATGACATGTTTGATTCTCTTGATCTTGAACTTTCTGCTCGTGAGTTACATGTTCCGATATCTCCAATGCCAGCGCCATCAATATCTTTTATGGTACCTGTAATTTAAAATGTAAGTCAGTCAAAGAATCATTTAACTATAAAACTGTTCTTGCAAAATTTCTTAAATCACCTTGAAATTCTGCATATCCTCGAACACCCAAGAATCGTACTAGCAATAGCTTCACCAGTGTGTGGACACTCCAGAACACAGAAAGTTAAAATCTTACTGTTTAATTTCTTGTTATCATCAATGAAAGAGGCAGTAAGACATAGATAACCCATGGTAGTGGGACGTGCTAGCCATAAATCTGATGTAAAACAAACTCGGCCCTGATGCTTGGCAAACACATCTCTAAGCTTTTCTTTTTCTATCTCATACCTTCTATACACATCAGCAGCAGCAGTTTGTCTACAAATAGGCTGACAATCAGGATTGAGATATAAGCTTCTTGCTCTAACTTTTTCATACTCAGCATATCTAAACGGCAAATCATGAAAGATTATGATCTCGCTAGTCATCTTTCTATCAATCTTACGATCATATGCAGGCCTATCTGCCTTCTTAGGCATTTCTGGACAAGTTTCTAAATGGCGACTCAAGTGATGTGTTCCATGTGTTCTAGTATTGATCACTAGCTTTTTACCACAATGGTTACACTGACCTCTTTCCTTGCCATCACTTTCCACGCCAACAGATGTAAAATTGTGTTAAACTTTAGAAGTTAAACGTCTCTTACGTGGTTGTGTCGCTTGAGTTGTTGCAGCAGCTTGTGTGTCACTTTGTTTTGGTTCTTGCACTTCTGTTTCTCCCTCCCTCATTGCATTTTCCTCATTCGAAGCATCTTCTTCATTCAAAGAATCTTCTTCATGTCCATGTAATCCCTTTGAGCATCAAGGATTGCTATTGTTTCAAGAGACTCCAAATTCATCCTGCAAGAAGTATATAATGTTCAGACAAGAGCCAACACATAATATATAACACAACGTGGATAAGCTATATAAGTATATCACGTTCAGACAAGATGGGTAATCAAGTTCCACTAATATAGAAAAGAACCCCACTAAACTCGCAAATGAACTATCACGTTTGATGGCCTAAAACGAAAAAGAAACCGTCATGGTGACAGCAAAAAAAAAACTGAGTTTTTAAGGTTAAAGAAAGAGATTTTATGATTCTTTACTATTGCAAGGTTGGTTAGGGGTCCAAGGGCAAGGATGGTGACTTCACCAGGATACTCAGGGACCTTCTCAACTAGAAACTCAGCTGCACTTTTCTCACATTTGTTTCTACTCGGAAGAGGAACAGAGACATCTCCTAGCCTGCTTTTACCATGCACAAAATCAGCAACACGTGGGATTCCACCCTGAATCAACACATTAAACCAATTAGTAGAGCTAAAGTCATAAGTTTAGCAATCGAGAGGAGAGAAAGATTGTACCTTTAAGGGTTCGGAGCTTCCTTCGGCCACAAGAACATCAGGGAAGCCAGCAGTCTCACATTGTTATATAGCAACCAAAAAGCAAACCCATAATCAAAATCAGAAGAAACAGAAAAGAGAGAACAAGAGAGCTTAGAAAAGAGAGAAGTGAAGAACTGACGGTAACAAGATCAAAAGGAACCATAAGAGGCTAAGACTATACGACGCTGTTTCTTAACTCTGAAAAGAAAAAAAAAATAAACGGACACCCGTTTGTTTGTGGATACACTCATTTAATAAATACTCTTAACGGACCGATCCTGTATAAACCCGTTATGACATTTATGTATGAGTAAACGGGTATGGGCGCCATCCGTTTACAATCTACCCACTAGGTCCGCATCTGGCCCGTTTAAACATCACTATACAGCACTCTACCGATGAAACAAACTGTTGAATTTTTGTAGAGAACCAACCTACTACCTCGAAGAAAATCCCATGAAATCCTACACAAACTGAAATAGAAGACAAACAAATAACTAAAAGAAAAGGTAGGTGATATTGGTTCTATATGAGCTACCGAACCGGCCTTAAACTTAGATTTGGCTGAGCCGAGACATGTGGATACTCTAATAATAATACAAAATTATTGCTGTTAAAATATAATTCATTGTCTATTCAGTCTACTGTTCTATTTTTATTTTCTTTTATTATTACCATACCCGTCGGTATGAGCTGCCTGTGTCATTGACGCTAATTGAGTGACATAAGAAGTAGAAGAATAATAAAAAAAATTAACTGTCACGGTCCCTGCATAACACATGGGAGATTCCAGTCTTTATTATAAAATGAGAATAATTGCTGGTAAATCTGTAGATGTCGACAAAAGAAAAAAGGTAGTATTAATAGTAATAACATAAAACACTGTTTGTCTTCGGGAATTACTATGTTTTGAAGAACACATCTCTTTCCTTGGGAACTTGCCCTATCTCCGAATCTCTATGTTACTCGTGCTGTCCATTTTATAATACTCGATAGATTCCTTTAGAACTCGCAATTAGTTCAAAACATTTATTAGCCACCTGCGTATTTGTGCATATCTAGTCAAGTTTTCCCTTGTATATCTCCGGGTCATGAACTTATTAGCCTATTACTAATAGGCTATTAGGAGTGTATTAAATTTAATCCTAGCTCAAACAAATTGAAAATACTTCCTTTACTAAATCAAGTACCACTATACTTACCTTTTCCTCTTGTATTAAATCAATCATCCAATTATCAGACAAACATTTCACTGAAGATAAACATAACATTTTCTTAACAACGAAATATAAAAAGTTGACTTTGACTTATTTATTTGGAAGGGAATCCATTAAGTTGACACTGGACACAAGCTGCCAAAAGTATCATTGGTCCCTTTCTCATGAATTCCTGTTAAAATGTGTGGTTAAATGTAGGGACCTTATACTTATCAGATCATGAACAAAACGGAGTTCTACGAATTTTCTCTTAAACTAGGTTTGAAAGTTTTCGGTCAAGTATTTCAAAATTTTGTATATTCAATTTAGAGGTTTAGTATTTATTTGGATAATTTACAAATTATGATGGGTTTGGATATTGAGACTTTGGATTGATTATTTTTTTGGGGTTCGGATGACGAATATTATTTTTAAAATATCTAAAAATACTTTCCCATTATAAATTAAAATTGTTTGTGGTGGAGAAAAACGTTCAAACCAAACAAAATTAAAGTCACATAGATATGATTGTTGGCATATGACTTATTTGAACAATATGTAATTGAAAGATATTGATGTTTTTCATTTTATTTTAGAGTTACTCATAAGAATTTGGAAACTCATTCATGTTCACGAATTTTTTCATAGTACTGTATTTTGGTTCAGCTTTGGTTCGAATTTTTTAGACATAACTGGGGGTTGGATATTGGTTCCGGTAAAAGGTCCAGTTTTAAATCAATTTACACAAAATAACGAAAAAGAGGATTTTGTTCAAAAAAAAAAACGAAAAAGGGGTTTAAGGAAGTTGAGTTTATAATTGACACTGAGTGGTCTACGCTACACTATCATTAAGATCCTCTGAAAATAGACTGACCCCATCGACTTCACTCTCTCTCTCACTCTCTCCTCTCTCTTAACTCTTAAGTCACTGCCGCAGCAGCGATTAACGAACCTCCATGGCCCACCTCAAGCAATCCAACCGCCGTCGCTCCTCCTCCCTATGCCAACGTCACCCTTCCGCCAAACCGTCCAGCGGTTTCTGCGCCTCCTGCCTCCGCGAACGCCTCGTCACCATAGAGTCTCAATCTTCTTCTTCCCCAGCCGCCGTTCAACCCCCTGAGCTCCGCCGCATCCGTTCCCACTCCGTTCGGAACGCATCCGCCGCATCCGTCTCGGAGCAGCCGCGACGGAGATCGTGCGACGCTAGGTCAAGCGCGAGCTCTCTCCACGACCTGTTCGTCGACGATGACGAAGAGCGGCTCGATCGCTCGATTCGGAAGCCACTGGTTCCCGATTTGAAAGAGGAGGAAGATTACTACGAAGGAGAAGATATCAAAGGTTTTGATGAAGGTAAGATCGAGCATAAGAAGACGATGAAGGAGTTTATAGATCTGGATTGGGGAAACCAGATCAAGAAGAACAACGACTTGGCTTCGATTTGGAGCAGGAAGCTGAGGAGATTCTCACTGAGTCATCTTAAAGAGAGGAGAGAAGACGAGAAACTCGCCGCCGGCCGTCGCTCGTGTGATGTAGATCCTAGATTGTCTCTCGACGGAGGTAGGATCTCGTTCGAGAAACCTAGGGCGTCATGGGATGGTTGTTTGATCGAGAAATCGTATAGCAAGCCGACGACATTGTCCACTGTGACGGAAACCTTCCCGGAGAAGAAAGTCGGCGGTGAGGAAGAAGAAGAGGAGGAGGAGGAGGAGAAGAGCCCAGGGGGGACAGTTCAAACGAGGAACTATTACTCTGATTCTCGTAGAAGAAGAAGCTTTGATCGATCGGTTTCGATCAAGAGACAAGGATTGCTTGAGGTTGATGAGTTGAAAGCTATCTCCAACGCAAAGGTATCACCTGAGACTGTTGGTTTGTTTCATGGAGCTAAGGTATTGGTTACGGAGAAGGAACTTAGGGATTCAAATTGGTATTCTATTAAAAATCAAAAACCAGAGAGCAAAGAGTTAGCCTCTAAAGGAAAGATTTGTGTAGCTGCTAGTGAGAGGAAGCATGATAGTGTAGAGCTAAAGAAACCTAAAAAGAAATGGGCAAAAGGATGGAACCTTTGGGGACTGATCCAGAGGAAGAATAAGGAAGTCAAAACAGAGCAAAGTTTGAAACTTGAAGGAAATGCGATCGAGGGTTCGTTGGCTGAGTCTTTGTTAAAGCTTAGGAGAGTATCTAAGGGAGAAACCAATGGTGGGGTTAGTGAGAAGCTTTTGAAAAGCTACAGTGTAAGCGCGAGAAAGTCTTGTGATGGTGTGTTTAGTGGTGGTAACATTGTTAGTGGCTTTGAAGGTGGAAGGAGCTCGTGCGATGGTCTGTTTCATGAATCTATTAACAGTGTTGAGGTTGGGAGAAGCTCGTGTGACGGATTGGTTAACAGCATTGAGGCCAAACAAAGTCATCATCTTCACCAGAGAAAAGCAAATGATGGCACCACCGAAAACCTTGATAACAGTTTATTAAGATTGTATTTGACTCCGGTAAGGAGCCATAAGGCTAGCAAATCCGGGAAGAGTAGGCTGATGAGTTAGTTTTATCTGAGATTGTGTAACCCATGAATACTCTGTGTAGTCAGCAACTAATGTATCTGTTATTTTGGTCAATATAGATATGTGAACTAAGATCATGTTTCCATTCTGTTCATACAGTTGACAATCCTTACATCTGATATAGAATTAGTTTCAGCTAACTATTTGGAACTGGATCCATCAATCAGGAGCTCAACTTTATTGTTTAGATATGTGATAGATATATTTGGTGTATAATCAGCTTCTTTTTTTTTTCCGGTGTCTGGCCACTTTGATGCCAAAGAAAAGTTAACGCACATAGCCATGTTCCCCATTTCCTCTTAGTTCAGTTACACAAAAATGTATTCCTTATAAGAAAAAAATTCATAAAAATACTCCAAATAAAATAAATAAACTTTTATGATATTCAAACTATCGTTGTTAACCATTTTAATATCTGAACTTATCTCCATTTTAGTATAGCAACTTTCAAGACTACACATATTAAATATTTTCGACTTAAAGAGAAATAAGTATCCATTTTTTTCTGTTTTAATTCGAAAATGTTAATATTTTTAAAAAAATCTTCAAAATTCCAAATTTATAAAACCTAAAGAAAAATAATTACGGCATCTTAAGTCTTTAAAATTCCAATTTTACTACACCATCTACAAGTTCACTGAACGGGTTTAAAGATCAGGCGTGTGTTTGTTTGCATATGTTATCTAATCAAGATAACACACAAAACATGTGTTTTAGCTTTTACTCGAGTCAGATTATTTCAGTTAATTTGATGTATGTTTAGTAGTCAAATATTTTTTTAATATCAGACAGTAGATGTGTTTGAGTCGAAAATGCCAGATATGTCTTTGAGGCTTATAATTATTTCTTAAGAGTACTAGTTTTTCAAGTTGTTTTCTTAACTACATTTTCGTTGTGGTTAACAATCATTCTAATCAATGGTGGATCTTCTGCTCTCTTTAGAAAAGATCTTCCAAGAAAAGGATACATCAAAAAGGATAGAGAAGCTTAAAGATATAGAAAGAATAACAAAAAACATCAAAGTAAAACTTGGTTGTACTTTATATTTATGTAGTGTAATATTTTTTAAAATAGTAATTATATTTTATTTGTTTCGACTTTGATTGTTAAAGCTATAGTCATTTTAGTTGCTACAAATTTTATTTAATCATCAGTTTAATATGATTTTTGTTCAACTAACCAGTTTGTTATGACTTAAATTAATCAAGTAGAAAATATTAAATACAAAAACAATACCAGTGAAAAGAAAACCAATGCACATTATAAACAAATCAACCAAACGATTGCATTGGCATTGGACTACAGATTTTCGTAATAATTCAATAAGCTTATGGTTGCATATAATATTTTAAATTAGTTTTGTATTGATTATCGTTACAAAATATTTAACCTAAGGAGATCTTACTAAACAGTTGATAGGAATTTGCAATAGTGATTGCTATATATGTTTTGTAGCAATGATTTACGACGACATGGAAAAGCAAATAAATGTTGTAGTTTTGCTTCAAATTTGCTACAATTTGTTCATCGCATAAATATAACAAATATAAAAAATGTAATTTATTGCAAATTTTTCAATAGTCACGCAAAAATATGATTTTGCAACACTCAATCAACAATAAAATAAAATTTGTTGAGACTTTCTTACACTTCCTATGTTTGCAATAAAATATTGACCTTTTGCAATAAGTTTTATGTGTTGCAATTTTATTATTTCTTGAAGTAATAGTACGAAATTAGTATAATCTCTACTAACAGAGCAAATTTAATACAATACTACGAAGAAGATTATTTTTTTCAAACAAAGATAAGCAGAAGGCTCGACCAGAAAACTTAATACTATAGTACAAAATTAGTACAATTTTTACTAACATAAAATTTAATACAATACTATGAATTAAAACAAGGATAAAGCAGAAGTCTCAGCCAGAAAATTTAACTGTTGCGTTGCAGATCGCGCTCTATCGTTCTCCGATCGGTCACGCATTCTCGTTCTTTAACATAAGTTCAAATCTGTAGCTTGATCTTGGCCTGTAAATTAAAGCTTGATTGGTTGATTTTGAAAGATGTTTTGGAACAATTGAAAGTTGTGACAAATCGTGATTTTCACTGTTGCAGACAGACATGAGATGCAATGCCTGTTGGAAAGAGGTTGAAGGTCAAGCTATTTCAAACTATCGTTGTTAACCATTTTAATATATGAACTTATCTTCATTTTAGTATAGCAACTTTCAAAACTATAGATATTAAACATCTATACTATTAAACCAGAATCCCTCATAGGATTCTGCCCTTGCATTTTCAAGTTAATTACAGCCAAATGTCATTGCCTTTTTCTTCTTTTTACAAATAAATGTCGACTTAAATTCTGACCAATCAGAATATTTCGTTAAAGCCCAATGCCAAAAAAGAATATTTCGTTAAATCCCAATGCCAAAAAGAAATCATATCTATACTATTTAAGCCCAACGCCAAATAAGCCCATGCTTTTAAACATCCAAACACTAATTGATTAAAAGATCGATGAAATCTTCTCTTTTTTTTGGTGAACCCCTATACCCTGAAATTAAAACAAATCCGATGATGAATGTGATGTACAGATAAATTTTTTTTCTACATTATCATTCCTTTAGAAAATGAAATATATTAAACCTTAATTATCAAACTTTATAAAAGAACCGAAATTATCTTACTTAATTTTTTTTTAAATCGAGTTATTTTAAAAACAATCAATATTTAAAATTGTTATACATTTTAAATTGTTTAGGTTGGATACCATATCTATTGGAACTATAAATTTCAAAATCATCTCCTAATTTTCGTAATCTATTTTAAAAGCAGGGGATACTCCTAGACTTTGGTTAATATTAATAATTTTAACAACAAAAATTCCGTATAAGATTATCCGCTATAATAAATAGCAGGTACGATTTCCCTACAATAATGGTGCAAATCAATGTGTAACCAATTATAGAAAATGGATATACGCAAATGGTATATTCACGATTAATAAAAACAATCTATAATCAAGGGTATGAATGGTGACCAGGAAATGATGGGGAATAATACATTCTTCAACATTCCTAAAAAAATTCACCATTCACAAGGAATAAATTTTCCTTCTCATTCCCTCTCATTCTTTTTTTTGTAGAGAAATAAAGAACAAAAATATTCCTTGTTAAATTTGAGGAGGAACAATCATTCCTTTTCATTCCTGCCATTTTATTCCTCTACGTTCCTTTCCTTTTCATTCCTTTTGTTTCTAGAATGGTCACCAGTCGGACCTCACGATTTCGTGTAACTTAATCACATAATATCTTAGATTTCAAATTGGTAACTGCATTTACTACTATTAAGTATAAAAATCTCGCAAATATTTAGAGTATTCTCCAATTTTTCGTAAACCCTAATTAACTCTCCCTATCACCTCTTCCTATATAAATACCGACGCCTCTTCCTAAACAAACTCATACCAT
Source organism: Brassica nigra (assembly GCA_016432835.1). NCBI lineage: Eukaryota > Viridiplantae > Streptophyta > Magnoliopsida > Brassicales > Brassicaceae > Brassica > Brassica nigra. The sequence continues at coordinate 58,841,717 of CM028244.1, forward strand.
CAAACAAAAAAAATGGCTCCGAAAATGCAAATCAACCCATCGAATGCTTCTAATGAAGAAGTCACCCCCATCAACGAGTCGAAGCCAATGCACAGTAATAGGATGGTTCATGTCAAGGTTCTACATTCGTGGACACAAAACATTAATCATGGGGAACCATGGAATTCGTCTTTGCTGATGAGAATTTAAGCAATCCTATCTTTTTCTAGAACGTTTTGATTTGCATTTCTTCATACTCTTTTTATGTTATTTAAACTAGCGCTTATTTATGTTAATATTTATAATGTTATTTGTAACATGTACAAGGGGCATAAAATTCAAGGGAGCTGCAAAAAGACTTACTTTGAGAGTAAAGCAAGGCTTCTTCCGGTTGGAGTATGGCGCAACATCCGAAACTTCCATGTTAGGCCTGCAGGAGGAGCTTTTCGCACAACAAACCACACCTACAAGATTTCATTTAATCATTCTACAGTCGTCACTCCGGTCCAATTTCATGAATGATGATTTGTATCTTAATTAGGTCGATTTACAAACGGTTTTATCTGGAACACTTGATGAAAATCGCTTAATTGGTAAAAACATAATCGTTAGTTTTGAAAAATAAAATTTAGAAAAAAAAATATTATACTTGCAATGTTTTTTTTAACAGATGTTCTGGGACAAGTTTTGGATTGTGGTGCTGTTGAAACAGTTAACTGTGCTGGGGGAAACCAACGTAAAAAACTAGAGTTCACTCTAAGAGACATCAAGTAAGTTTTCTGTAATCTAAAGACAATCCAAGCTATAATTTCGGTTGAACCAAAGTGCAACTAATCTCGCTTGTGACTTGCTCCATAGTGATTCAAGAATACCATGCTGCATTTGGGGTAAATATACCCACATTCTTCATTCTGCCTGCAATCAAGACGATGGAATGGTTACTTTGCTATTGAAGTTTGCTAAGATTGGAAATTTTAGAGGTACACATCTGAATCAGTGTTTTGTTGGGCTTTAAACGAGAACATTAGATTTGTCGGTGGTCCATTTACTTTATCTTTTGTCCAAAATAATCTTTTAAGTATATGGGCTTTGCATTAATTATTGGGAAATTTGGAAATTTGGAACTAAAAAACTAAGACTTTGTCCCCTTAGAATTAGAACCAAAATCCTTGTCCCTATAGTATAAACAATAATGCAAATCCCCTTTTGTCCTTTCTAATGATTTAAGTAAATTAATATAGTTTACTTAAATTGTTTTTACCTTTATTATCTAAGAAGTTAAAAAACAAAACAGAAAGTAAAAAAGAAGTCGTCGTCTTCGACTCTCGTTTCTCTCCACCGAACAGGCGATTAGGTTTCACCTTCTTCTCCGGCCGTCCTAGTTCGTCGGAGAGCTTGAACTCATCGTCACATTTCTCCTTCGTCGGCCTACTTTCTTCTGCCGTTCAATCACCATCGAGTAGAATCACTTTGTAATCTCCGCTGGGTTCAATTGGAGTTGTTCAAGCTCGAGAGAAGCTTCTTGTCTTTGATAAAGGTCGATTAGCTTCACACTGTTATTCTCTTGCTATTTCTTCATCTCGAATACCAAAATCGTAGAGGTTAGGGTTTCGAAATCCCCTTTGTTTTTTTTTTTCTCATCTTAATTTGTTTATTTGCATGTACTAGGAAGGGATTGAAGTTGTTTAACGGCGGAAGAAGCATTCCTTCCTCGCTGATTAAGAACAAGTAAGTGTATCTCGGTTCCTCTTTCCCCAAAATTGAAGGTAAGGTTTCGAGATCCCCTTTTGGCTTTCGATTTTCAATTTTTTTAATTCCGTTGTTGTGCATGTATTAGTAAAAGATTGTATGGAGTAGAAACTCTATTTGATTAACTCTAATTGATTCAAGGTTATTGTTTGAATTTTCATTGAATTTTTAAGAGAATGATTATGCAATATTTTTGGGATCAGTTTTGTTATTGAAACTGAATGGATCATAGTATATACATTTGTGATTCTTCTGTGTACAAATTTGCGAGTTGAATTTTCTGCTTTTTTTGTTTTATAGGAATGGCATTCCAGTTTCCAAAACTCATACTTGAAGAAGGAGCTGAGCCTCAGATTGATAAGATTAACAACACGTGTAGACGTTCACTTCTGGACGACGTCAAGGCTGCTCTCCAGGATGAGTATGAGGAAGTTTTGAAAGACCCTGTCTTCGGTCCTCTTCTGGCAATCATAGACAACCAGCTCATTTCTTCTGGGAAGATCATTCACAGTTTCATATGCAAGCAGCTCAAGGTTTCCAAGCTTCACGAGTTGTGGTTTCTATTTGCGAAGAGGCCTCTTTGGTTTTCAGCGCAAGAATTTCATGCTGTCACAGGATTGAAGTTCAAAGACGAACCCGACATAGACTTCAACGATTGGAAGGATGATAAGGGGTTCTGGGCTCAGGTGCTGAGGAAAAATCGAAAGGTGAACTTACTCGCTGTAAGGACGCACCTTAAGGAATGTAAGCAGTGGTCGTATGTGGACAGGATTCGGCTAGTGTATCTGTGTATTATACACGGATTCCTCGTAGCTAGGGATTCAAGAGTGTATATCCCTCACGAGTACATCCGTCTGGTGATGGATTTTGAGAAAATGAGGATGTTTCCTTGGGGTCTTCAGCGTATGATGTGTTTGTTGAATCAGTAATCAAGGCAAGGACAGATGTGCATCTGAAGAACAGTTACGTGCTTGATGGATTCTCCTATGCGTTGCAGATATGGATTATGGAGGCAATCCCAGACATTGGCAGTTTGGTGGGTAAGAAGATCAGGAAAAACATGACCAAAGTGAGATGCAGAACTGGAAAGGAAGTGAGAAAGTTTCCTATGCTGATATCATCAGCCTAGAGTCCCACTTTAATAAGGTAATTATTATTATTTTTTATTTATATCTGTTATCAAACAAATTTAACTTGATTGTTTGGGTTTGTTCTTGTCAGGGAGAGTTGTTCCCGTTTATATCTGCTACTGGGAACAATGATGTGATTTTTAACCAGGAGTTTGTTAGGGAAGATGAGAGGAAGGATGAAAGAATCAGTCGTGTTGTTGCTCTGATCACTGCCAAACAAGATTGGTCGGAATTTGTATGGGAAGTTGAGGCATTGCCTCGCCATGGGGAGCTTTCTGATTCAGAAGAGGATGGAGAGAATGTTGGAGTTGAGGTCGAACATGTCACAGATACACATGTAGACGAAGCGCCTGTTGTTGCAAGAATGGGTAAGCGATTGGTAAATGATCTCGGTGTTGAGTCTCGTAAGAAACAACTGCTTTGTCAACGGGCAGCTGAGCATAACAGTGGTATCTCCAGTGAAGTGAAGACTTTCATTGAAGGTTTGTTCACCTCTGCTTTCAACTCTTTCAAGGAGGTGGTGCGAAGGACATTCACCACCGTTTGACAAGGTAGAGAAAGAGATGGCTCAACTTAACCAAGTGGTCTCTCAGATTCGAGGTCCTTCAGAGATGGTGGGAAAAGAAAGAGCATCTGTGATTCCTTGTCCTTCATCATCAATAGGGAAAGACCAAGAAAAATCATCACAGAGTCCTTCAGCAGCAAAGGAAAAAGGCAAAGGCAAGGTAGATGAGGTTGTGGTTCCTCCCATTGCTCGTCGTAGCCCTCGGCAAGCCAGAAAGGTAACCACAAAATGAAGCTTTGTAATATTCGGTGTTTCGTTTTGTACTATGTCGGACTGCCCTTGTTGTTTGGTTTGTAATATGTCGGATTGTCCTTGTTGTTTGCTTGTAATTTGCTTGTAATATCGCTTTGTTGGATATTGGCTTCTTTGTTTTGTAATATGACTATGACATGTTTAATTGACTTTTTTCTCATGTAATCTTATCTGTGGTTTGCCTCTTTTTTCTGTCCTTGATGACCTTTTCTGCTAATTATATTTGTTTGGTATTATTAACAGGAGCTTGAAACTGATGATATGATGGACTTTTTGAACAAGTTGTCACAACGATCGAACACCCATGGAGAACCGCCATCGAAAAATGAAGAAATGGGGACCCAAGAGGATTTACTAGACGCCATGGGGAACCTTTCTCAAGCATCGTATGTTGACGGTTTCGATCCCTCACAAAAAATCAGTGGCGAAGAAGCAGCTGAATGCGTTACTCCATTACGGTTATTTAAACCTGCCGGTTGGAAAACACCCACTCTCAAAGATATCGAATTACCTGAGGACCGGATGAACGACGTCGACTACTCATTAGTGTTTCTCCCTGAGGATTTATGGGCCAAACTGATTGAGTGGTGCTCAACTTCGAAACAGTAAGTTAGCAGCGTCCCTTTATGTTTAAAATCACAACTTTCTAACACTATTTTTCATCGCAGGCAGCTGAGAATTTGACCTTCTATTTTCAACAAGGAGTTAGCAGAACGTGTAATGGGACCTGCAGTGTGTCTGAAGAATTATGTAAGTTTAAATTCACCAACTCTGATGCCATTTTTTGGGACCATCATGCAAATTTACTCTGTTTGTATCATTATGTTCAGGAAATTGATGCCATGTTGTACCTATTTCGCGAGAACACAACTTTGCAATGATGGAATCAATCTAAAGTAGCCTTCATGAGCTGCTTATTCAGTAATCAAATGAAGAACGCTTACAAAGTATTCAAGAATGACATCAAAAAATTCAAGGTAGAAGGACTGCTCCACCAGTACGGAATGGGTGAACTTCCTGCACACGGACGAACATGACTAATGTGGGATCTTGATGTCAATCAAATGTATGTGCCTCTTCTTGTGCACGGTAACCACTGGATCTCTATGTGCGTCAGCTTTGTTACTCGTTCAATAGAGGTCTTTGACTGTGCGGGAATGAAACACACGAAGGACATGGAGCCGTTTACCCATCTCATCCCTAGAATTGTCAAAGCTGTGCAGTCGTCACAAAAGAAGGGATTTACCGTCAAGCCTTATACTGTCACTTACGCTCCAATGCCCTTCCTAAACAAGACTAGCAGCGACTGTGGAGTATATGCATTGAAGCACATTGAAGCACATCTTCTAGGCATGGACTTAAACGTGGTGAACGACGATAACATTCGTGAAGCTCGCCAGAAGATTGCTTATGACTTGTGGGAAGCTGCTAATGATCCTGTGCTCATTAAGCGAATGGCACAGTTCTCTCCTCCGAAGCCTACCACACGTTCTGCAGTTACAATTTTATGATGTTATTTCTGTTATGTAGGTTCTTATTGACTCTTTTAGTTACCCAAAAATTTGACTGTAGCATGTAGGTTCTTATTGACTCTTTTAGTTAGTCTTATTTGACTCTCAACTCTATTATTTAGCATTGTTTATGAATCTCTTATTTGACTCCGTTTTTGTTTCCCAAAATATGAAGACTCGAAGAAACATAAAATTAGGGCCGGTTTATTAAAGGCTATTTCCATATAAAATTTTAGAAAAAAATGTAGTAGGGGAGAATCGAACACTTGAGCTGGGTACTTCTTACTACACCATTAACCACTGCACTACTTGAAACTATTGTTGATAACTTCTAATTACATAACTAAATAAAGTAGGCACGTGAATCTAAACAAGACAACCCCTAACTATACCCTAAATGAATCTAAACAAGACAACCCCTAACTGAACTCTAAATGAATCAAAACATGAAAAACCCTAACTATACCCTAAATGAATAAACTAAGCAATAAAACATATCAACTACTAACTAAATATCAAACTTTTAGTTCTACGTTTGAAAAACCATCGAGTCATCATCTCTCTTATGCTGTCCAACAAAGGTATAACTGGAAAATCTCTAGGCGTATGCAAAGTCGAATTTATTGATTCAGCAGGGTTAGTGGTCCTAACGTCGTACCTGTAACCCGGAAATTGACAACGAGCCCACTTTCCCACATCAGCTTCTATTAGGTATTTTCCAATTGCAGGACTAATTGAGAAAATAGCAGTGAACAACTTCTTAAAATCAGCGACTCGATAAGCTTTAGAAGCTTTTCCAACCAAACCAGCGACACCTTTGCCCTTGAAATATGTAACAACATTGTTCAGCAAGTGATGAATGCAAATTCCATGATGAGAATGCGGATACACGTTCGCAAGAGCTTTAGCGATTGAGGCATTCCTGTCTGACACAAAAGCTAAACTCTGATCATCAGCAATGACAACACTAAGTTGTCTCATAAACCATTCCCACGAGCGGTCGTTCTCCGTGTCGACCACTCCAAATGCAAGAGGATATATGTTCGAGTTTCCATCTAAAGCAGTAGCTACCAGTAATACTTCTTTGTATTTGCTCTTCAAAAAAGTCCCATCCACAACAATAACTTTCCGAAGTGCAGCGTAAAAACCGCGAATAGACTGATCGAATGAGATGAAGAGGAATCTGAATCTCCCATAGGTATCAGTTTCATAAAATGTGTGTGTTCCTGGATTAGCTTCCCTCATCATGTGCAAGTACTTGGGAATTTTTTCATAACCTTTCTCCGGAATTCCTCTCACAGCATTTACTGCATACTCACGTGCCTCCCATGCAAGAGAGTAGGATATCTCCACTCCATGATCATTTCGCATAATATGGATGATATCATTAGGTTTTGGCCCTTCTTTGACACTTTCATACTTATGCATAATGAGACTACCCACTGTTTTTGATGAAGCTGTCCGAACAGAATGGTTCCTTGATGATGGAGCACATATATGATGAGGAACATACTTTTTGATTATAAAATATGTTGAACCTGTTAATCCCTCTGCACGCACGCCAGCAGCAATCATCATCCGCGCAACGAACATACCAAACGTTTTATCCGATTTCCCAAGCTTGTAGTCGAAATTATGTTTCATTGCACATATTTCCATTGTTGCCTTCAAAGCTGTTTTGCTAGTAAAATGTTGTCCCTTCTTCACAACATCAGGCAGAGAAAAACGGACAGTCTTTCCGTTGATCATATCTGTGTCATGCTTGTTATCATCATCACTTTCATCTAGCTTCACATCTTCTTCTTCAAACTCGGTTTCACCATCAACATCGTCTGAAACTTCATACGACATAGCCTCTTCCTCTCTGTTAGGCGACTCAGCAGCTTCTTGATTCAAGGTTAAATCCACCTTAGGTCGACTACACACACATAACCGCGTTGAAGCTTTGTTCTTCACATATGTAAGAAAAATTTTCAGTTGCCTATCATTAGTGACGAAACAGGTGGTGAGTCGGTGCCAGTCACCAGATCAGAAGGTAAGTAACTCAGCTCGATATCGACCATGTGTACATCGATTCTGAAGTCCTCACAAACCATAACTCTTAGGTTCTCAAAAGTTTTGCTTGTGTCCAAAGTAAGTAATCGACCTCCTTTTTCTTCATCAACAAGAAATTTCCATCCACTTCGTTTGGACGATTTCCAATAACCAGAATAGGCATAGATGTGCATCTTCTTAGATTAGATTGAGAGTATAAGTTTGGAAGAACTATGAAAAACTATGAAAAAGAGAAAACGCCACGATTTTTGTCCAAATTGTTGGTTGGCAACGAAGAACTACAATTTAGGGGACTTTATTTTAAAAAATGAAATAAAAAAGATTTAAAAGATTTTGGGAATATTTCGTGATAGTTATTTCCAAGATTTTCGGATTCTGTTTTAAATCCGGTAGAACTTACATTCTACAATAGGTAGAATAGAGATGAGACAGTAGATAAGAAATACAGAAAACGTAGATAAAAGAGATGTGGGTAGAATGCATATTCGGTAAAAGAAGATGGAAGAACATTTATTAGCTCTTATGATCTACCGGAAATGTAGAACGTAGTCTAGATGTAGATTGTATATACTTCATTAATAGATCCTAAGTAATTTGGTGGAATTCACCGTCTACATTGTCTAGATCATAGTGTTTTAGGTAGATTGCATTTTCTGAAAGGCCGTAGATGGTAGATCTAATAAACTACCACCTTTACCTAATTTTTCAACTTACCATTCCAAATATTTTTTGAATGAAAAAATATTTTTCATATATGCACATGCTTGACTACTTCATGTTATCTAAATTTTTTTACATTATAAATTAATTGATATGAACTTTTATAACCTTGAAGGGTAGTGTAGGTCCAAAAGTGACAATTTTTGGTTTTGTACAAAGGGGACAAAGTCTTAGTTTTTTAGTTCCAGATTTCCAAATTTCTCAAATTGCAATAGTAAAAGGAAATGATCCAAACTATAAACATTGTAATTGATATCACATAAAAAATAAATACAATTATAAAACGAAATCATACATTTACAATATGGTTTTGCATTATATTGCCAGCCATTCTTTTTAAATTATATTGCACGTCATATTTAATTTAAATTATTTATCATTCTAAAGTTAAAATTGCAAATATTTTTAATAATATAGATATGACGTAGTTTGCAACGACAAAGTAATTGTTTTCATTTTTGAGTAACATTTTGTACAGATATTGATCATCCAAACTAAAAAAAACTATTAAACAAAAAAAAACACTTGATATAAATTTTATATAGAAACACATATGTTATAACAATCTTTACATGAAAAGAAAAAAATCCTGCGCTTTGAAATCGCGGATCAAAATATAGTTTCAACTTAAAGAGAAGTTAGTGTCCATTTTTTCTGTTTTAATACTAAAATGTTAATATTTTTAAAAATCTTTAAAATTCCAATTTTATTAAAATTAAAGAAAAATAACTACAGCATCTTTAAATCTTTAAAATTCCAATTTGACTACATCATCTTCAAGTTCACCGGACGGGTTTACGGATTGGGCGTGTATTTGTTTGCATATGTTCTCTGATCAAGATAACACACAAAACATGTGTTTTAGCTTTTACTTGAGTCAGATTATTTCAGTTAATTTGATGTATGTTTTAGTAGTCAAATAATTCGTAAGATCTGACAGTAGATGTGTTTGAGTGAAAAATGACAGTTATGTCTTTGAGGCTTATAATTATTTCTTTAGAGTACTTAGTTTATAAAGTTGTTTCTTAACTAAATTCTTCTTGTGGTCAACAGTCATTCTAATCAATGGTAGATTTTCTGCTCTCTTTGGAAAAGATCTTCCAAGAAAAGAATACATCAAAAAGGATAGAGAAGCTTGAAGAAATAGAAAAAATAAAAATAAAATGTTTTGTCCGTTACAATTGCTTTGTGTAAACAACCAAGTTTTACTTTGATGTTTAAATTATATCTCTAATTTTTGTATTTATATTTATTTAGTGTAATATTTTTTTTAAAAAGTTATTATAATTTGTTGGTTTCATCATTGTTGTTAAAGGTATAGTCATTTTAGTTGTTATAAAATTTATTTAATCATCAGTTTAATATGATTTTTGTTCAACTAGCCAGCTTATAATGACTTTAATTAATCAAGTAGAAAATATTAAATACAAAAACTATACCAGTGAATAGAAAACCAGCACACATTATAAAAAAATCAACCAAACGATTGCATTGGACTATAAATTTTCATAATAATTCAATAAGCTAATGGTTGCATATAATATTTTAAATTAGTTTTGTATTGATTATCGTTACAAAATATCTATAACCATAGGAGATCTTACTAAATAGTTGTTAGAAATTTGCAATATTGCTTGCTATATGTGTTTTGTAGCAATGATTTACAACTAGCAAATAAATGTTGTAGTTTTGCTTCAAATTTTCTACAATTTTTTCATCACCTTAATACAACAAATATAACAAGAATGTTGCTAATTTTACAATATTCACGCAATAAACATGATTTCAACACTCAATCAGCAATAAAATAAAATTTGTTGAGACTTTGTTACAATTCCTATGTTTGCAACAAAATATTGACCTTGTGCAATAAATTTTATGTGTTGCAATACTATTATTTTTCTGTAGTGATAGTATGAAATTACTACAATCTCTACAATCATAAGCAAATTTAATACAATACTACGAAGAATAATTTTTTTTTTTTCAAACAGAGATAAGCAGAAGTGTCGGCCAGCAAACTTAATACTATAGTACAAAATTAGTATAATCTTTACTAACAGAGAAGTTAATGCAATACTACGAATAATTTTTTTTCAAACAAGGATAAACAGAAGTCTCAGCCAGCAAACATGAGTATCTCACCCAGCAACATTAGTTACTTTTTTTGGTCCGTCCCTGTTTTTCGAAGAAGAACTGCTTGTTTTTGTATCAGTAAAAGTATAAAGAGCTTTTTCATAGAAGAATGAATGTTTCGTTTTATCTTGTTTGTTCTCTTTCACAAAAGGTATCTCCGGACATAATCTCGCAATTTCTTAGAGTGAATGGTCCGTCAGGATTGATTCTGGTGTATACTAGAGTCATATCTCCCTGGCTTTCCTTTATGTTAGCCACCAAATTTCCATTCTTGTCTACTCTCCATAATTTTGGTTTCCTATTATTAAAATGCTGAAACTTTTCTCAACATTACCTCTTAACACTGAAAGTTTTTCGTTCCATATTGTAGTAGAGAAAGACAAAATGGAATGTGTTTAGATTTGTTACAATAACTAAATCTAGGGTTTACTCACATATGAGTGTACGCTCAATTTTAAGAAAATCTTGGTCAAGATGTGTACCTTTAAATTTAGTAGAGATGTACTGTTATTTTAATTTTTTTTGTGAACGAATGTGGTTCAAGATGTTGAATGCGAGTTGTACTGTTACTTTAATTTTCTATCAATGAGTTTGGTTCAAGATGTTGAAAGCTGCATGTCCAATGCAGCAGATGAAAAATAAAAATAAAAAGGTAAGAATTACAATTCATTTGATGGGGCAACAAAATCCACATGCGTTATAATAAATTAATCTCTACTAATCAGTACATATTAGAGCTTCTTGCTACTTAGGGCATTTAAAAAGTTTAGAACTTACATGTAAAATCTCATCTTGAGTAGATTTGACCTCCGCTTTCTGCTTCGAAATCGGAATTATAGACAGAAGCTTTAGGAATCTCAATTCGAAAACGTTTCCAAAATAACTTCTTTTAAAAATGTGTTGGAAGGTTACGGTTTCGTTTTGGAATCTCATTTCTGTTTTAAAAACACAGTATCATAAATAAATAAATTAAAAAATTATGTTTATAGTTTGTTTTATAAAATATATAAATTCATTTTATTATATAGAGAGAATAAAATATGTAAATATTAAAATTAATACAATAAATTATCTTTATGTACAATAATTTTTTTATAAGAGATCTTGCATATATATATATATATATATTCAAATATAATGTGATACAATAAAATAATTAATTTTATTAATTGAATAATACTTTATATAAACTCAATTTTTATTATTGTCAGAGTTATAATATGAACTCAGTTGAATGTATATAAAATTATTAAAATGAATGTGTGATTTTTATTTTAAATTTGAATCATATAGTTTTAGTCATAAGTTATAATTAGCCTTATATTTTAATATATATATATATATATATTTATTTAGATATGCACTTCTAACATATATCCGCTTCCTATTTTTAAAAGAAAATTCATTTTTGTGCTTCCATTTACCTGATTCAGATTTTAATTTAAAATAGTCTATGACAACTTTCTTAAAAAAGAAGATTAAATTTAGAAGTAGTAAATGTTGGAGTAGGCTATGCCCCCTACAAAAATGATTTGAAATAGATAGTTAAGATTTATTTCAAAATTTATAAAGCCTTATAAATATGGTAAATTTATACATTTGCATCAAAATTTAGAGTAGGGAATATTGGAGTAGGCATTGTAACCTACAAAAAGATTTAAAAAAATGAAGCCTTATATCAAACGTTTATATATAAACCCTCATAACTTATGTTAGCTTATAACATATGTTAGATTTATGCGAGTGATTTTTATTCTATTGAACTTTTTTCAACTTTTTTGTCTTCATATTGAGTAATTTTCTATATATATTCTTATCTTCCCCACAAATCTCCTGTTTCCCTAGATTATGTTTATCAGAATATTCTTCATCACAAATATTTTCTTCATTTCGATCATCTTGTGCACTTCTATCATCAGATTTTGTTCCATTTCACAATCTTCTTTATGCGTTAAATTATCAGATGCCTTCAAAAAAATCATGTAAAATTGTTAGAGAAGCTATAATCTGAAACATAACTTTTTGATAAATTTATTTGCTTATCTCAACTTCTAAAGCATATTGGTTTATCCATACTCATTTACACAAATTATCAACCATCTAGATTAACTTATCAAGTTTCTCACTGTTAGAAGTATAATGTTTTTTCTTTTACCCTTTGTCTTTCCTATACTCTTAATCCTTCCTATGCTCTTCATCTTTGTCTTTTCTCATGTATTGTTCACCTATTTATTTTGTTGCAACAAGTAAATCCACAAACCCTAGTACCAAACTGTTTTTGTTAAATTTGTATCTTTATTGAACTAATTTTACATTATTGCCAAAGTATTTTTTCAAACAAAACACTATCATCGGGATTTGTTGGATTCACTAAATGTTTGTATTCTTCAAGGAATCCAAACACTGTAATGACAAGAACCTTTAATAAAGCACCTATGAGACGAAGTTTTAAAGGCTTTCATAAATCTCTTATTTGAAATTTATGAAACCCTATAAAAATACATTTATAAACTTCTATAAAACACGGTTTGTTTCAAAAAAAAAAAAAACTTCTATAAAACACTTCACATTTCTAAAGAAGACAACAATTTATAACTTGTCCAACACGAACCTCTATAAATCTCCTTATTCAAACACTTTTAGAAATGTAACTTGTAAAATCTTACATTGTACCAAAAAAACATATATAACAATGTTCTTATTTCTGAAGAACATATCCTCCAGTGCTGTCACGAAAATAATGAGCTGTAATTGTAAGCTGGTCTTGTTCCTTTCCGTGGTACTGATAACAAAACCAACAATACAATAGGTTTTAGGGAGAATTAGAAGATTTGGACAACTTTTAAGTTTGAATTAGAAAATTGTGCAAGCACAAATTTTAATTAGGTTGCTGGGCAACCTAGTAGGAGAGAGAAGAAAAACTGGACAATTTTAACCTTTTTGCCCAAAATCTTGAGCTTTAAATCGTAGGACCAGGCTGTCTTTTGCCCACAAAAACTTGCCTCAGGATGACCGACACACGCGTCCTGGATGTGCGTGTAATAGACACATTGAATATTATATTCTTTTAATTTCAGAAGGAAACATGCTTTTGGGCTTCGTTTTTGGGCTATTTGACCCCAATACTTGAAGACCTTATATGTTCTGATTTTTCCCGGGAAACAACGGCTCCAAGGTGGACGAATGGCCATTAATGACTGGTGGCTTTTGAAAACATGTGTTTTACTTTAATTTATTAATTAAAAACAGGGTAAAATTGGCTACCGAACAAGGGAACTTGAGTTAACGATTTTGGAGAACTACGCAGCGAATTTTACATACTGAGGCATGAGCTACATCCGATATGATGAGAGAGGAAAGGGTATGGCGGATGGTGGGTCTGTTGTATCTAGCATCGAAGGTAAATCACATATAAGCCGTACACCCTTGCATTTATGACATCATAGTTATGGCTGAAATCATTTATTACAGATTTGATTTCGGAATTCACGTGTTTGTTTGTACGAAACTATATTTATTGCTTCTGATAAGCACATTGAATTCGAAAAATATAAATTCAATTTTTGTAGGTGTTCACGATTCATACATCGTTGTAATCTCTGGACGGTGGATTATGTACGACACTGGTGACTGGGATTTTAAACTTGATAGCGACCGTATGGGGAGGGCTGTCTATGCGAAGTTGATAATTTCTGTTGAAGACTTGAAGCAGGCCATTATTGAGTCATACGGTCTAGTTGGAATGTCTGTTGTCGCCGAGATGTCATATTGGCTTGGTGAACACGGATCTTGTGCTGTTGGTGAAAGAGAAGCTCCTGTTCAAATTTCCAACGACAAGGATTTCGAGTTGTTTACCTCGGCACGTAAGGTGGACAAATACTTCAACGTATTTGTCACATTTAAAGAGGAAATAGATGGGAAAATGAATTTTCAGAGACCAATGGGGAATCTTTTGAAGTCCAAAGAAGTTGCCAGCAGCAGCAATATGCAAGTTGGGAGTACGTCTGCTGATGTGCACACCCGGAATGAAGTTAATGACGGTGAGACTGATTTGACCGAAGATGAAATAATTCTTATGCGAGTTGCAGAAATTGAAGCAGTTTATGCCGCAAATGGTTTTGGGATGCGTGAAGTGGATGGAACTGCATGTGAAGTTCAGAATAAAGTGGACAGGACTGAAGATTCTACGTTAGAGGAAGCCGAGGATGACGACGATGAGGACTATGATTTCAATTTATGGCATGATTTTGTTGGACGAAATTGCGAATGGGACGATGATAAGGATGAGGATGGAGGGGTAGGTGGTGGTGCCCGAACGAACGTAACATATGGAGGTGTACGTGGTGAGGTGGCGACTAAAGCGAGGAGTGGACGAACTAATCCTTCTTCAAACAAATGCAGTTGTTCATCCACAAACAAACAGCGTACCGCAAACCCACCATCAACTTTTGAAGATTACATAGATGAGGGTAGATTTTACATAGGGTCATCTAGGTATTCGATGGAAAATACTGAAGAAGAAAGTAACAATTCAGGTGTCAAGTCAAGTGATCAAGTGCCCGAGACTAAGAATCATTCATATCAAGAAGAGGACCCAAGTGTGGACAGCAGCTCCCAAATTTATGTTCTCGTGACTCCTCCAAAGCCGTTTAACATGCATACTCGGGAAGTTGACGACAGTGATGATTTCGTTGGGCAGGTCCCTCAGTGTGTTTCGTCAAGGCCGACAGATGATACATATGATGGAGAAGACGAGGAAGACGATTTTGAGGAACCGGTATCTAAGTGTGTTTCAGTTGGTCAGACACATGAAACTCCGGATGGAAAAGACGAGGATGACGACTTTGTCGAACCGGTACCTCAGTGTGTTCCGGGTGGTCAGACACATGAAACCCTGGTTGGAGAAGACGAGGATGACGACTTTATCGAACCGGTAAGTCAGTCTCGAAGCCGTGAGGAAGACGCAAGAAGACGTCGTGAAAAGGATAAGGCTGATGACGAATCACTCAAGAAATCCGTTAGAGCCGTTGAGCTATATGGATTTGAGGATGTAGAACCTTCGTCTAACAGCGAAGCAGTTAACGATTATACTGTTGATGATATTGACTTCAGTCTAGCAGATGCTGATATGTACTGGGAAGCTATTCAGTAACAAGCAAGAATTCAAGATCAGTTTGCACATTTATGCGTTAAAGCGGTGTTCAGGTTCAAGTTCCATAAACATGCGTTTAACTACGTGTCAGCGAAATGCGTTGATAAAAACTGCAAATTTTATGTTATGGCTAAGCAACTGGGGAATCTTCACATATCAGGTGAGGAAGGCGCAACTGAAGCATGTCTGCACTTATGATGTTAAAGCGCAGTATAAGAAACATGCGACGTCGAAAGTAATAGCTGTACTAATGAGATCGAAGTATGAAAGGCTCCAAGCTGGACCGCGAGCATCTGAATTACCAGAGATGCTCGGACTGAGTTCTTGTTTACGGCCACATATTGGAAATGTTGGAAAGCCAAAGAGTTAGCAACTGTTGCTGCACAAGGAACAGAAGAGAGCTCTTACAAGCTCCTTCCAAAATATTTTTATGTTCTAAAGTATGCAAATCCTGGATCCATTACTGATATCAAAACTGAAAAAAATATTAAGGGAAAGACAAGGTTTAAGTACGCGTTCATGGCGCTGAAAGCTTGCATTGACAGGTGGAAGCATCTACGGAAGGTTCTTGTGGTGGATGGTACTCATATGTTTGGGAAGTACAAAGGGTGTTTACTAACTGCAAGTGGGCAAGATGCCAATTTTTCAGGTATTCCCCATAGCGTTTGGTGTTGTAGACAATGAATCAAATGAGTCTTGGAGTTGGTTTTTTGAGAAGCTGACACAGATCGTAGAAGATAGCTCCGATTTATCTATTGTGTCTAGAGCACCTCAAATTTGTGTTGCTAAAGATCTGTGGTATCCTCTTTCACACCATGGGTGCTGCCTCGTACACCTATAGAGAAACGTCGATGCAAAATTCAAGAAAATGAATCAAAAGCAAATGGTAGGCAGGACAGCTGAGGTATTCAAGATATCCCACTTTAAGAGACTTTACGCGGAGATCAAACTTACAGATAAGCGTTGTTGGGATTATCTTGAGAAGATCGATCCTAGACATTGGACAAGGTCACACTTTGAGGGCGAGCAGTACAATCTAATGAGCTCGAATATAGCTGAGTCTCTCAACAAAGCACTAGTTCCTGCGCGCGATTCCCTGATAATGGCGCTATTTGAGTTCATCAGACGCATGATTAGTCGTTGGTTTGTGAGTAGACAGCGAAAGATATCGAGAATGAGTGGTGAGATCCCCCCGGCTGTTGACGAGTTGATGGAGAACAATCTAAGAAGAGCGCACGCTGTGATGCCTCTGCGCTTTTGAATTTGAGGTAACTCTAAAACAACGGCCGGAGTTCGTTAATCTGGAAACCAGGTCTTGCACATGTCTTGAATTCCAGAAAGTTGGAATACCATGTCGACATGCCATTGCTGCGGCTATGTTTGGGACTTGCAGCACTCGAGTTTGCTGCAGACTTCTATCTAAAAAAGACATGGAATGAAACAACAAAGGGTGTTACACTCCGGTTCCAGATCCGCAAGATGTTTTCATACCTCCGAGGTTAGTGACCTTGTCATGTTACCACCAAAGACGAAGAGACCACCAGGACGCCCCGACCAAGCGTAAGCGTTCGCAGAGAAATACCGACGACCTAATCTCATGTAAGTGTAGTCATGGAGTTTTTCTGAATAAAGTGTGTTATGTTTTTACGGAGGGGCGAAGAAGAAGAAACAAAACACATGTAGTCGATGTCATACCTCAGGTCACAACAAAAATTCTTGTAAAGAACCGCTACCATGATGGGTTATGGATGGTGGAAATTATATGTATTGTTGACAATGGAGTTCTTGTTTTTGGAAATTTGGCTATTTAGGTGTTTTCTAATAACACATCTATAATGTTATTTTGCTTGAACTGATGAGATATGGATTACGCAGTGCTTCTTCTTGAATTTATTAGATATGTATGGTTTTATTGTCATTCCTTAATATGGTGTTCATGTTTATAACTTGAGGTGTACAAAGTCACAACATCGTATACCTAACATGATTTGATGTAACTTGTTTATAACTTTAGGTGTACGATTTCTGTGTATCCAATCTAGCCGTTAGAAAGACATTTAAATACAATGTAGCCGTTAGAAAGACATTTAAATACGATTTCTGTGTATTCCTCTCAAAACAGCAAAACTCAATTTGGCCGTTGTTCAATAATATAGCCGTTGGAGCTACTTACCGTTAGAAATTCTTTTGAAATAAAATATAGCCGTTACTATCTTATCCTATTTAAGTAGAATTCACAACACTCAACAATCTCTCTTCACAACACTCAACAATCTCTCTTCACAACACTCAACAATCTCTCTTCACAACACTCACCAGTACAACAAAATGACGGATCCTTACTATAAAGAGATGAAGCATCAGAAAAGGGAGTATGACTGGGTCAGCAATTGTGTCTATGCCAATTACAGAATTCCAACGAAGTGTATATGCGGTGGAGCTATCACCGTGGAAACTGATGAGAAAGGAAGAAACTATTACGTATGCAAAGATTTTAAGGTAATATTGGAGTTCAAAATAGGAAAATTTGTCTCAATTGTTAACGGAAATGGTTTCTTTTAAGCCAACAGATCTTATATATTTTCTTGTAGAACGATGGTTTGCACATCCGACATGAATGCCTTGCCGCCCTCGAGGAAGAGCTGGATTGCTTGAGAAGTCAGTATGTTGAGGAGGTGTCGCTCCGCCGTGAGCTGCAATTTGAACTTGCGCAAATGCGTGAGGAGATCAAAGAGCTTAAGCAATTAATTATACTTTAATCTTAAGTAATTTTATGTTAAGTAGTATTATGTAATTTTATGTTAAGTAGTCTTCTATTATGTAGTCTTCTATTATGTAATTTTATGTTGTGTGTTTACATTATCTTTTTTATTTTCGGATTTAGTTATTGTGATTTCGTTATTGTGATGTAGTCTTTTATTATGTAATTATATGTTATGTTATCTCTTCATGGGCCTATCCGTTTCCAATAAAAGGTGTACATAGTAATCTGTACACCAGAGTGGATAATATTGTGTATACAATTTTATACAATTTTATACAGTTGATGTATAGATTTTAGGCTTAATTTTTGGGTATAGGGTTTGATGTTAGGATTTAGGATTTTAGGGTTAGATGCGAACATTTACTTCTGTACTATTGCTGTTTGCATTAATTGTTACAGTGAGGGTGTTAGGTTAAAAATGTTTGTTGGAACATTTACTTCTGCAATTAACACATTCTTAACTTCTTTACTAATATCTTCTATATTAGGTGGAATTATATAAGAAACTATCAACTAAACTCAATAACCACTCTCAAAAATAGTATGGCAGGTGAAGCACTCCCAAATCTTCCCGACGAAATTATGTGTAAAATCATTGAGTTACTCGCCGAGGAATCATTTTACAACCTCGCTGCTTTTGCGTGCTGGCAAACGCGGTTACGCACTTGTCCATGAGCAGTCGGTCTTAAAGATTTGCGATGTTACTGAGATTGTTACCTTTGTTACATGTCAAATCAGCCAGGGTGGTCAATTTCGCCCTTTCTTGCTGAAGTGCGTCGATGCTGGTAACATAAATGCAATCTACTATGAAGGTATCCATGCAGCCTCCAGAATAGGACTTCATGAGAGCATTCAAATCATGGAACCAAATGTGCCTATCCATGGACTATCAACCTTAGCTGTGGGCATATTCAACGTTTGTCTTGGCAACGTGAAGGAAGCCAGCAAAGTGTTTCAGCAGTTCGCTGCGTATCACCATGACCTAGGATCGGACGCGACATATGAAATGGAAACTGACCTTGAGTGGCGATTGGCATCGCTTTGGAGCCTTACCTCAACGAATATGGTGAGTCCTTCAAGTTTCCTGACGATGGGGTAATATCTTCACCAAAGTGCCTTTATGGCCATGATTACACAGTAGATTTTGAAGGTTCTTGCAAAAAATGCAGACTCTTTTGGATCTGCTGCAACATTTCTCACATGCTTTAATGAGATCTTATGATGTTCGTCAATTTTAACTTATGTTATGTTAGCCTTCAATGTCATCTTAGGTTAGCCTTCAATGTCATCTTATGTTAGCCTTCAATCTCATCTACTGTTAGCTTTCAATGTCATCTTATGTTAGGCCCATAATATGACCATTTTCAATGTCATTTAGGCCCATAATATGACAATCTTCAAATATTTAATTATGCATTGAAGACATTTTTGAACTTAGATATAGTCCACGCTTTTGGTGAATTATTAAAATGAATATAAGAAAGGTGTACATAGTAATCTGTACACCAGAGTGCATAATATTGTGTACACCTAAACATATTAAACATGAAATTAATAAAATTCATAACATAATATTCCAAAAATTCATAAACATATTAAACATAAAATTCATAAAAATTTCATAAAATAGAGGTCCGAAAATAAAGTTCATAAAATATTAAACATAAAACACATAAAATTCATAACATATTAAACATAAAAAGTAGATTAATTAAACATTAATAAAGTAGACGTTAAACATTAAAATAGCGGGTGGGAGGGTTAAGCGTCCGAGCCGGAGTCGGAACCGGTGTCCAGATCGTCGTTGGATTCCGATTCCTCATCTGGGTACTCGTACATCTTGAACTCCCCAGATGAAAGCGTATCGTCACTCATGTCTCCTTCATCCTCGTCCTCCTCCTCTTCCTCATCTTCCTCCTCCTCACGGCTGTACCGAGGCGCTTGCCGGTTGTCATCGCTGTCATCTTCCTCCTCCTCCTCCTCACGGCTGTTCCCAGGGCGTTTGATAGGACTGCTGGGAGGTGTTTTGTCCATCTCGAGAATCTCTTCGACTTCCATTGCCTCTTCAAAAAGGGTTTCAAGTGTTGGAAATTCTGGTGTTTCCAAACCTTCTCTGATCTCTTCATTCAATCCGGCCTTGGCAATACTGATCAAGTACTGCTTCGCTTTGTTGCCGAACGAACTCATGCGAGTAGAAAAAGTCTTCGTATTCCGCCACGGTCATTGTCCCCTTCTTGATATTTGCGACCATCTTTCACAACGGTTAAAGAAGAATATGGAAAGAGGAAAAGCTAAAATTGATTTTATGTTTTTTAACAGTGAAGATCAGTGATATATAGATGAGGTAATTTTCTTGGAAACAGATGTTTGCGTTTAATTAAAGTTGCTTCTCACCGTACACCAAACAAGAGAGAGAGGGCCGAATACATTTAAGAAAATTTAAGTTGAGACGGTAACTTTAGTCATCATTACTTAACAAGATGATAAAGATCACGTCTTTTCTTTGTCAGTTTGAAGGCATTGGCAAAATTAAGATGAAAATGGTGATAAAGTAATAAGTGCGTGCCCAATGTTAAAGGCCCATCACAACTATTGGCCTATTTTCACTTAATTATTAATATATTAATAACACACATAGGTGTACAAGTTGAGTTGTACACCGGCGCCAAATGCCAACCGTCACTTCTGAACAGTTACCACACTACGCTGGCAGTTTTCAACAGTTACAAAACTGTATAAAAGTATCATTTAACACAAAACAAAAGCGGATAAATCATTTCAATACATCCAAAATGAAGCAAGGTGATTCTTCTGTTAGGGAATACAATTCATCGTTTCTGGCAGCGGGTCTTCTTGACAATCATGACCAAAGAATGTTGGTGAACATGTATCGAGATGGCTTAAAGGAGGACATACGGGTTGCGCTCGGATCAACGGAGTTTTCGACCATCGAGGACATAATGCAGGCAGCATTAGACATAGAAGAAGGTGGTAGGTCGTCTTCATCAGATTCAGAAAAACGCCCGAAGAAGAAGCCTCGAACTGAGATGCAACCGGAAGATGGGAACTCGGGCGAAGAGCGTTATGGTGATAAAGATACATCCAAAATGAAGCAAGGTGATTCTTCTGTTAGATAATACAATGCATCGTTTGCGGCCGCGGGTCTTACAAACAATCCTGACGAAGGAATGTTGGTGAAAATGTATCGAGATGGCTTAAAGGAGGACATACGGGTTGCGCTCGGATCAACGGAGTTCTCGACCATCAAGGACATAATGCAGGCAGCAATAGAGATAGAAGAAGGTCCTAGGTCGTCTTCATCAGATTCTTCGAATGAATCTGATGAATCAGAAAAACGCCAGAAGAAGAAGCCTCAAACTGAGTTTGAACCGGAAGATGAGCAACCGGACGAAGATCCTTATGGTCATAAGGATGAGACTGACGATGGCGAGGGGTCTACTCCAAATACGCGTAATGAGTCTGAGTCGGAGTCATACAGTGCTGTAATCTTAGAGACTATCAGGAATATCTCCAGAATCATCACTTATCGTGTTCTGAGTCCAGTGAAGAATCCGACTAACATTGTGTGACATTTTCTACAACTCTCTTCTTGTTTGACTACAATTTTCTATTTTCTACAACTCTCCTCTTGTTTGACTACAACTCTCTTCTTGTTTAACATTGTGTGACATTTTCTACTATTCTCTTCATGTTTGACTACTATTTTCTACAATTTTCTACAATTCTCTTCATGTTTGACTACTATTTTCTACAATTGGTATTTAGGGTTTAGGTTTAGGGTTTAGGGTTTAGGGTTTACGGTTTAGGGTTTAGGGTTTAGGGTCAATGAATCGAGACCAAAGTCTAAGATATGTCGATAAATGTGCTATAGGCTCATGGAAACAACTGACATTGTGTGACATTTTCGTACAATTTGACTACAATTTTCTATTTTCCACAATTCTCTTCTTGTTTGACTATAATTTTCTACAATTCTCTACAGTTTGACTACTATTTTCTACAATTCTCTTCATGTTTGACTACTATTTTCTACAATTGGTAATTAGTCTTTAGGGTTTAGGGTTTAGGGTTTACTGTTTACGGTTTAGGGTTTAGGGTTTAGGGTTTAGGGTCAATGAATCGAGACCAAAGTCTAAGATATGTCGATAAATGTGCTATAAGGCTCATGAAAACGACTGACATTGTGTGACATTTTCGTACAATTTGACAACAATTTTCTATTTTCTACAATTCTCTAACATAAATAAATTGTTACTTTTTCGAAATTGGACTCAGTACAACAACGGCTACTTATTCAAAATTTGAAATCCTTAACATGATTTTTTATTGAAGTGGGTACATAACAGAAGAAAACAACCAACACACAATATCTTTGATCTTTGATCTCTTTGACTAATTATCAGCGACCCCCCATAATTAGTTTCTTAAGCTCTTTGATCTCCGTAGACATCACCGCAAGCTCATATTGCAGCTTGCATCGGAGCTGACCTCTTCACGATATTGCTTTTTAACTCATCCAACTCTTCCTCGTTTGCAGAAAAGCAGCCATGTCGGATGTGCAAACCATCGTCCTACAGCACATTAATTTGTCAAGTTAGTTTAATGAACTAAATTCGTAAAATATATTAGGAGAACCTCGGATGTAACCTCAAAAACTTTGCAGGCGTAGTAGTGTCTTCCTCTCGTCGGTTTCCACCGTGATAGTCTACCACAAGCACACTTTTGGGTATGCAGTAGTGGGCATATGCGACGATTCAAGCCAGTCATAGTCTCTTTTGTGTTGCTTCATATCCGCATAATGAGGATCAGTCATTTCTCGAAGGCAAGCTGTTGTCAAAGAGTTTTGTGACGATTTTGGAAGAAAGACTCGGAAGTGGTGCGGATAGACTACGACTGAGCCATTCCATCTTAAATAGGCAACAAAACGTAACGGCTATATTCATTTTGAAAGCTCTTCCAACGGCTCTAATCAATTCGAAATCACTTTCCAACGGCTATATTCATAGAAAAACATTTAGTGGCTAACGGTGTAGTAATTTAGTTACCTGTCATATTTACTGTACGAACATAATAAGTGGTGTTCAAAGATAATAAATGGTGTTCAAGGATAATAACTGGTGTTCAACGATAATAAGTGGTTTATCTCATATTGGGCTTTGAGCTGTTTATCTCATAATGGGCCCCGAATACCGAATGAAAATGGCCTTAATTTGTTATATATCATAATGGGCCAGCCTGATGTGTGAAAGTAATTATTGGCCAGCCTTATTGTAAATGCATATGTATTTAGTCATCTCTCTCTTCTAAGATGTACGAAAGTCATTATTATTCCTCCTCGGTTACGTAAGATTCAAGATGTTTTTTGAAAACATAAGCTTTCTGCCACGGAGAAGACATTAGCTTTATCATGCAGTAAGACATTAGCTCTATCATGCTCTAAAGACATTAGCTTTATCATCTCTCTCTTCGTTGGTGTACATCACTGACGTACACCTTTTGTAACGCCACACGCAACATCTGTAACAGTGTAATTATTTATTACTGTGCATCGTTTTAGTGATATATATACATCATTTATTGCCCTGTTATCATTTATCTAATGCTCTAATAATACTTTTAATGCATGGACTTAAAGTCATCATGCACAATACCCATTGATGTGTAAAGCCATCATTATACCCCATCGGTTACGTAAGCTTCATAATGTAGTTTGAAATTATTACCTTCTGACACGGAGAAGACATCATCTTAATCCATATTTATACTAATTAATGTATGAACTTAAGGTATTCTCATCTCTCTCTTCGTTGGTGTACGAACACGCGTACACTTATGGAATTTATACGAAACAAATTTTCCTACTTTATTTCGCATGGCCTGTAACGAGATGTTTCAACCGAGGAGTCCCCATGCCACACCGCGTCTGTTACCAAATAATTAATGATAATTAATTATCTGGTAATATATATACTACTCTTCAGCTCTGTTATCATTTAATATATTTCTCCTTCACTTCTCTGCAAACCTCTTATCCTTTCTTTTGCTTCCCAATTTCCAAAATGGTGAACGAAATCAGGTAGGGAAACAGGTCTGTTAAAAAATACGAGCGCTACTTTTACGGTCTGCCTATTGTCCGCCAACGTAGCGAGCATGAGTTGATCGAGATGGCCAAGGACGGGTTAAAGGAATAGATCCGAGAAGGACTGGAAACTGAGGAGTTTCCCACACTCGAAGCCCTGTTCGAAGAGGCGGAGGAAGTCGAGGAGATGTTAAAGGAAACACCTCCATCCAGCCCTCGCAAACGCCGCCGCAGAAGCAACGATCACCGCCCTAGCAAACGTGCTCGCAAGGCGGATGAGGAAGGTGACCCGGAGGATGAGGGATATGACTACGTGCCTCGACCCAATCCACACGAATCTGCCTCCGACGAATCTGCCTCCGACGAGGATGTGAACTCCTCCGACGAGGATGTGACATCCTCCGACGAGGATGTGAACTCCTTTGACAAGTATGGGAACTCCACCTCCGACCGACGCTTAAATCTATTTTATATGTTTAAAATTTTATAAATTATGTTTATGTAATATTTTAATATTTATGTGGATTTTATATTTGGTGGATTTAATTTTTATTTTAATATTTATGTGCATTTAAATATTTATATTTAAGTTTACCTACGGTAATGAAAACCGAATGCAAGTGGGCCCGAATACCAAATAAAACGGACTCCGAATACCGACTGAAAATGGACTTAATATGAGTAATTTTAATGTTAAATATTATATTCATTGAAGTTTTAATATTTTTATATAATCTGGATGTTTAGACAAAAAATTTTAATATTTATATTACGAATACATAAAGTGTACAACTACAAAATGTGTACGAATACATAAGGTGTACGACTAGATAAGGTTTACGAATACCTAAGGTCTACGAATACCTTAGGTCTACGAATACCTAAGGTCTACGAATACTTGAAGTTCTTCGAATACATAAGGTATTCGAGAACATAACATATACGAATACCGAATGAAATTGGGCTTTATTTGTTATATCTCATAATGGGCCCGAACACCCAACACCGAATACCGAATGAAATTGGGCTTTATTTGTTATATCTCATAATGGGCCCGAACACCCAGTACCGAATACCAAACGAATGGTTAAACAAAGATAACATCCGAATACCGAAAGAATGAAATTGGGCTTTATTTGTTATTTGTTATATCTCATAATGGGCCCGAACACCCATCCGATTAAATGGGCAATCGTATCCACTTCATTCATAGAAAATGGGTCATCTTATAAAAATGGTTAAACAAAGATAACATAGAGGAAAAACAGAGATGCACCATATCTGTTCATGTATGGCGCTCCAAATGAGCAGATTCATCTCCAAGTCTGGCACAAGTCTGACATAAGAAACAGGTTTCAACAAAAGATATAAGAAAGACGAAGTTTAACCATCGTTTTGAACTTTTGCGTTCCCAATAAATTCTTCATAGGCATCCATCACGTATTTCTGACGGAATATGTCCACCTTATTGTCATCGATCTGCCCCATATCCTCATAGGAGTATCCCGCTGCATGCATTTCCAAAAATTTAACCGCGCATGGCCCACAGTCGCCAGACCTTTCGTTGAAGTAAATATTGTCTGGACGCACCCATGAAAATGCTTGGTCTTCTTCAGGATGACTACTATCGGAAGGAGGCGAAAACGCAGCTAAGACGTGAGGCAATGCGCGTAGAAGATAAGCCATGTGCTTGTTCACCTCATTATCGGACTCATTATGGGGAATGTTGCAGTCCAAAATCTCCACTTCTCTGGATGTCAAGTTGATTACAAGACCAACCCAATGATCTATTCCCACATCATTGGGGCGTACACCCTGTCCACATCAACCAACAACACTTTCTTGTCATTCCGACGCAATGTTTTTCCGGTCAAACAGAAACTCACAAGCCCTCCCCACTTGAATCCCAATTTATCAGAGGCCTTCTCGAACTCTGCGAACTTTGATATGATGCCCGTGATATTGAAGTAGTCTACAAATCTGCACTTCCCTCTCAGATAATTGCCTCCATGTCGCCTTACTAGCATACTAATTAGCACAGACATGTGCTGAAGAATATGTACAAACCATTACAACATTAAATCGGTGGAAATCCGTCTTGTAACTTGAATAAAACGGGTTAAGTTCAGATGTTTTGAATACCTCGGTAGTGACCCAATTTGCTGGCCTCGCCAACGACAGGAAGAACTGATTTGAAACATGGATCCCAATAACAAATTTGAAAACAAACAAAATGTCAATATTAGATAGTATATTTAGACATTTACACAGTATATCAAAACAACTTACTGTTCCGGATTCTCGCAGAATTTTTTCAAACTCTTTAAACTGCGCTTTCTCCAACTCTGCTAAGGGCGTATATTTGGGTTTCTTGCAGCTTTGGAAAAGGGTCTTCAATCTCTTGTCTGGGGTGTACACTCCTCCAATCTTTATTGAACGTCTCGGAATACGCTTCGTCTGGAAGTCATCTTTTTTGGTTGAGCTTATTGGAATACATTTTCCTTCTAGCCCTGTTTTTTTGGATGACCTAGTCAGATATCGACTCGCCGTCATCCCAACGTCTGGTGTGCGAGATTCAGTCATCGGATCATCCTCTGGCGGTGTCTTGTAATCTTCAGAATTTGTCGGTGACGCTTTACCAGCTTGTTCCTCGGTAACATCCTGCAATGTCATGATTTCAACAAGTTCAAACGCACGGAAGGACATATGCTATAAAACATTACAATCGCACCTTCGAAGGACATAAGATTCAGGATGAGGCCAAATGATAAGAATCCTACAACTGTTCTCCGTGGATCTTTATAGACATTGTCACTTCATGTCCCTTTTCAACCTCTTCGCTAACAAATTTAGCCCTGATATTGGAGACTCAACTCCCACCTCGCCGACAACGTTCAGATATCGCTCATTCAAAACTTTGAATGAGATGTAGTTTATATGTAAATCTGTACACCTAACAACTTGGGTGTATACCGATTAAAACCTGATCTTTAAACATGGCAAAATAAGCTGTACACATGGCAAAATAATCTGAACACGACTAACTAAGATGAATACCTCATAAATTCAACCTGAATACCTGACCAAACATATCTTTATACCTGACTACTTACGTTTAATTTATGAGGTGTACATGAATACTGATTTGTATACCTGACTACTTAAGCTTAACATCTCATAAATTAACTTTAATAACTGAACTATTAACCTGAATACCTGACCAAACAAATCAGTATTCTGTACACCTCATAAATTAAACTGAATACCTGAACTATTTAACCTGAATACCTGACCAAACAAATCAGTATTCCTGTACACCTCATAAATTAAACTGAATACCTGAACTATTTAACCTGAATACCTAAAAACTAATCAGTATTCTTTACACCTTACATTGTTTATCATTAAAATTGTAGGAGCAATTTGATTACCTTTTCCCAGAAGCGATCATTTGGCGTACGACCATCACAATGATTATCATGCATTCTCATCGTCTCATCCTCGCTAAACCCATCGCCGTTGTTCTTCTTGTGTTTCTTACTATCAGACCCACATTTTTCAGCTTCATCAATACCATCACCACTGTACGGACGTTGCTTCTTTGAAACTTCCATGCCGGTAGGGTCAGCATGACTGTTGTCTCTGTTTGTTTTACCGTCTGCTGTGTTTTGCGGAACCGTGAACGAGCCTCCCCTATCATGATGCAACCAGTCAAAAAACTGGTCCCGCAATTTACCCAACTGGGTTTTCAGTTCAACTCGTATCCACTCTTTCAGTTCTTGCTCCTTATCTGTGGAGTTTCCTAGTTCAGCCTGTTTACGAATACCACGACGAGGTCGAATAGGACGCTGAGGCGTCTGAGTCGAACATCCAGGTTCATCGGAGGCTTTCCCAAACCGCCTAGACGGCTTTAAGCACTTCTTTTTGACACCAACACCTTCACCCTTTTCAGCTGGCTTTAGAGGTGGAAGGGATGAATCACCTCCTCTAAAGTCTGTTGCTTTGAACTCGTGCCCTTCCCGCATTCCACGAACCAAGTTATTTATCCGGGGATCGATTACTTCTTTCTCCCACTTTGGATCCCCACCTTCATCCGAGATTGAATACGTAACAATAACCTCAAACAAAGAACACAAACATTCATAAGTACACAAAGTTTGAGCGTCTTAACTGCTGTTTTACAAATAAGATAGAGAACAGAAATGCACCTCAGCTTGGGTTTCCACTAGAAGTATGTCTTCAAAATTCAGAAGTGTATTTGTTGAGTCGCATCCTTCTGGTTCTTCAAAGAAAGTAGTCGTTTTATTAGGTTCATGAATTTTCTCAAGCAATGAGGGGATAGCTTTAAAAACCAAAAGTTGCAGCAGAGGGAACCCATAACACGCTGTGGACTGCTGTTTCAAACGAAACCGCATGACCGAAAGGGATTTATCCATTTTAGAAGGATCAGAAGGTTGAGGTGGTGTCAATCTAGACAGAGTGCTGACGAATGCATCTCTCCCCCATGGATATTGAAGAAAATATTCGGTGTCTTCCAGCATCTCGACGTAGCGGCGCCGACGAAGAAGTTTGTGACCACAAACCAGGAGACCATCTACAAGCGCAATGAGAGCTAGTGGCAACCGCTTCCACTCAGGAAGACTTGGCTGTTCAAGCATACGAAGAACATCTGCTACAGTCACGTCTTCATCTTCAGTTTGAAACAACTCTTTCCACATGCGTCCAGGTGTGGCATCGCTAGATTCTGAACCGTTTTCAACTTTTTCTCTTTCAGGCTTGCATTTCAGACCCGTGATGTCTCGAACTCACGCAGAGAAACCGTAGTGGCTTGTCCGCAAACAAGAACCGAGCTCATATAGCGGATCGTAACCAGGACGGTGAGGAGAGAATGTACAAGTTTCGCAGAGTTCGAGCACCGCGATACAGGTAAGTGGAACAGAGCTCCAAACTGAATTCCTAGCAGACAGTTCATGTCAGGGGAGCCTCTAAGCAACTTCACTAACGATCCAATGATACTCGCCTTTGAATAGATGTTCAGTCGAGGTTTTCCAGATAGCAATTACGCGAACAGTCTTTCCGGAAAGTCGCTGTTCCCAACAACTTCCGCTCGGTGGATGCAGCCGTCTTCGGTTGATGCAGCTTCGTCTTGTTCGGTGGATGCAGCTTCCTATTGGTCGGTGGATTCAGATTCCTCTAGCTCGGAGTCCGTTCTCATCTCTGAAATACAATGACCAAATCCAGACATTTACCCAACGCTTTATTTTTCTAAACTTTTCCATTAGAATTTGAGAGAGAAGCTAAGCGAAAGGAGATACCTGCGTAACGAGGCGCAGCTTCGTAGTCGGCGAGTTTTCCGGATTTGGTTTTCTATCACCGGCGGATTGACTACGAGTCACCCTCCTCGAGGGCGCTACCGGAGGGGATACCATCTCTACCGGAGTCTGCTCGAAGTCTGGAATTTGCCGCCGTCTGTTAACAAAGTTGTCCAATCTGGTTGCAGTCCCCAATTCGTGTGTCGGATGTTTGGTTTTCAATTGTGTCTCCGATCTGGGTACAGTCGAAGGTGGTTCTTATATTTGCTTTTCAATTGCAGCTGCTGTTTAGAGGTGCTTTTGGTCAAACGACAAGATGACCAGAAGTTTTGAGATGACAAGATGAGAGGTGCGTTTTATTATTTTATGAATTTTATGTGTAATGGCACGATCGTAATATCAAGAACCACGCGCGTCCTCTGTCGACATTTGATAAGTCTGGAAAAGGTGATTTGCCCAATTTGCTAATTTAAACTTGAGGTCGCCCGATTCTCTAATTTCAAACTTGCGATTTGCCCAATTTACCAATTTTTTCTAGTTTTTATTGGTAGCTTATTTTACAAAACACGACATTGTTTGTAATACATGTCATTAGATACTTCCCCAAAGTACACAATAATACTAGACCGGTGAAGTTACACTGGTTTTGAATTGAGACCGAAACCAAGAGGGAACAATGGGTCATACGAATTGGCACGAGCGTTTAGCGGCAAATGCTCAACGGTTTTGAACCAGCTCACTGGTAACTTCCCCTCGAAGTCACAATCTCCAAAAATGACGTCAGCCATTCCTTGTCCTTCTGTTCCAGGGAGCCAAGCAGCTACTATAGCCTCAGTCTTTTCAAGAACTGTCGGCTCCAAAACCACAGGTCGTCCGGAGATCAACATCACCAGAGTTGGGATTCTCTCTGCCACCGTGGTTACAATGTCGCTACCGTCAAATGGTATTATGAGTTCCGAGCTGTCACCAATAGTCTCTGCATAGGGAGATTCCCCCACAGCAACAATGGCGTAAGAGAATCCTTCACTCGAGTCTAACGTTTCCTTTGATGGAGTTTTCTCGTAGACCACTTCGGTTTTGTCTCCAACTGCTGCTTTTATGGCATCCAAAAGCGTCGTGCCTACATTTTCAGACAAAGATAGTTAACTTTCCGACAGCATCTCTACCAACTATAGTCTCTTTCCAAACCATATTTACCGATTGTGATCCTGCCACTTAGACCAAACCATGTCTTAGTCCATCCTCCACACTGATACCCAAGATCATCTGCATGCGTTCCAGTGACTAGAATTCTCTTGGCGTTGCGATCTAGTGGCAGGAACTGTTTATCAGCATTTTTCCCATTCTTTAGCAACACTAACGACTTTCTAACTGCTTCACGCCCAAGTTCTCTATGTTCCTGCATGTATAGAAACATAGTCAATAATGCTCTCATAGTTCTCTACTTGGTTCGTTACGAGACACCTCACCTTGCAGCCGACAGTTCCCAACAAAGATCTGTCCGAGAAAGGATGTTCGAAGAGACCAGCCACAAACTTCACTCTGAGTATTCTTTCAACAGCGTCATTGACTCGAGCCATTGGTATTTCCCCTGACTCCACCAGGTCCGCCATGTCTTGTATGAACTGTTCATACTTAAATGGTACCATCACCTGCAATAACATTAAATCCACAATAATGGTGAAAAATCATTTGCTAAGATGAAATATTTTTTTGAATATGGGTTTTCGAAACTCTTACCATGTCAATTCCAGCATTGACCGCAGTTTTAACGCAGTTGCGGTAGTTGGATCCCCGAGGCTCACTAAGCCGGTCCAAACCTTCCCAGTCTGAAACTATAAATCCCTGGTAAGATTAAAAGAGGAACCTAACCATAAGCAACCAAACTTTAAGCTTATTTAGATTTTGCATTAGCCAAATCAAGAAAAGAGTTATAAACTAACCTTGAAACCAAGTTTTTCCTTGAGAACTTCTGTTAAGAGAAAGTAACTGGAGTGAAGGTTACTTCCGTTCCAGCTGGAGTAAGATGCCATAACCGTGGAGACTCCCTGAGCAAGACACTTTAGATATGGAGGAATATGTATCTTCTCCAAGTCTTCATATGATGCAATGGTGTTCCCTTCGTTTACCCCCTTGTCCGTACCACCATCTCCAACAAAGTGTTTGGCGCATGCGACCACGTTGTTGCTATCACCCAGTAAAATATCTCATGAGTGGGTGCTAACAAGACTATTTAAAAGACTCTAAATCAAGCCATAGTGTATTGATGATACCTTCCAGCAACAAAAGGGTAACCATTTGGGTGTTCTTGGGGTGGTTTGCCTTGTAGTCCAGAGACAAGCGAAGTCATCTCAGAGACAAGTCCAGGGTCTTCTCCATAACACTCATAGCTTCGTCCCCATCTCGGATCTCCCAGTACCTGTAAGAAGACAACAGAAAAAATTTCAATTCAATATATACTTACAAACCATTATGTTCAGTAAATATTAATAGAGCAGACTCACGGCCACGCAGGGAGCAAACGCCCAGTGAACTCCGCTCGCCCTTACTTCAAGTGCTGTTGCAGCTCCAATTCTTCTGACCAGATCCGCGTCTCTACATAGTTACCTCAAGACAAGTTTCATCAGAAAGACAGAAACAGAACAGATCAGTTTAAAAGTAAGGCCTACGCTTCCAGCTCTAGCGCATGCAAATCTCTCTCTCTGTTTCTGCTCTTTTGACAGATCTGTTAGTTTGCTCAAAGTGAAAGAAATGTAGAAACCTGGTGGCTCCGAGGGCGATGTTGTGGGGGAAGACAGTGGCGCCGTAGACATTGTTGTTGCCGTGAACGGCGTCTGTGCCGTAGATCAAGGGAATTCCCAAACGCGACGCTAACGCTGATCTCTGAAAGCCATCGATCATATCCGCCCAATCCGACGACTTAGCGTCCTCAAACGGCGCACTCCCTCCGGCGTTCAGTACACTGCCTGTAATTCAAATAAAAATATATATTACTAATTATAGTAAGTCTGAGAAAAGGGAAGAAAATCTGACAAATGATATTTGCCATAATCTGCGAAAAAGGACAAGTACACTCCAAAGTACAAAATTTCAGACAGGAAGAAATAAGACGATGTGTGGTTTGTGTGTACCGATGAAGAAATCTGTAATGGCGGCTGGAGAAGCGACGGTACGCTCGATCTGAGTCATCTGACCGATCTTCTCCGGCAGAGTCATGCGGGATAGAAGGTCCTTCACACGCGCCTCTACTGGCGCGTCTGTGTTCTGGTAAACGCATGGTTCTTCCTTTCCGGCCATATTCTCTCTTTACTCTTGTGTTATCAGAAGCGATGCTGAGACTTCTTCCTCTTTATCTAGCTAAAGCCCAGTTGAGACGTGGCAGCAATGATTCCGACATCCCACCCAATGCTTATTTAATTGGCTTAAATAAATTTTTTGTACCCATTTGACTGACTCTTTGCTTTTTTTTTGTATTTATTTATTTAATTAACCATGTGAGTGTGGGTTCATAATCATAACTTATATTCCCTCGATTCTATAATACTATATTTTGTTTAATTTCTTAAAATATTTTGCAATTTTTTTTGTCGACATATTTTGCAATTTTTGTATGTAAAAATTACATTTATTTAATCGTTTACCTATTTTTACATTCCTTAAATTGTTTTTATTGAATATTAAATAGTGTTTTCAGTATAAAAATCAAAATAGTTAAAAATCAAAAATAAAAGATTTATAACTTATAAATTTTCTTAATTATTACTTTTAAAATATATATAACTTATATTTTTCTAAAATATCTTATAAAATAGGATAGAGAGGGTAACACATTAAAACAATGTGTATTTGTTGTTTACTAAATATTGGTTGAAACAAAAATATCAGAGAGTTGAAAAAGAGTAGAAAACTAAAGAGTTCAACCGCTGAATTATCCGAGAATAAAAATAGAACTCACCCCATTTATCTTATAATCATTTTCAACCGATACTTAAACAAACTAATGAAGCTAAATCATTTAATCGAATTTGTAATTAAGACCAAATCCAAGAGGAAACAATGGACCATACGAATTGGCATCATCATTTAGTGGCAACTGGTCAATACATTTGGACCAGTTCATTGGTAACTTCTCTTGGAAGTCATAGTCTCCAAAAATAAGATCATCCATTCATTGCTCCTCCGTTTCAGGGAACCAAAAAACAACGACCAAAACCTCAGTTTTTTCAAGAACCGGCATCTCAAGAACCATAGGCCCTCCTGTAAACAAGATCACTAAACTCAGGTTTTATCTGCAACTGAGTTACAATGTTTGTACCATTTAAAGGTATCATGAGATTAGAGTTATGGCCTCTCATCTCTGCATAGGAGGTTCCCCGACTACAACAGTGACATAGGAAAAACCTTCACCTGAGGGCTGAAGCTAAGATTTCCTTTGATGGAGTTTTCACATAGATTATTACGATTTTCTCTCAAACTGCTATTTTAATCGCATTCAAAATTTTTGTGTCTACATTTCAAAACAAAAGCATATATTTAAATTTGTATTAACTGTATTAATTCTATTTTGCTTTATTTACCAATATTGATTTTTCTGCTTTGACCAGACTTCATCTTTGTCAATCTGCAATACTGGTTACCAAAATAGTATGAGTGCGTTAAGCTTTTGTGTTTATTTACTTATTTAACTGTGTGGGATTCATTGCCATAGTCCTATAATATATATATATATATTTACATATACACATGCATATATATATAATTTATTTTTAGATGTTTTCAAATTTCTGTATAAAATGCTAACTTTATTTTATTTTTATAGATTTTACAGTATTTTATGATAAGTTAAATTGCTTTCTATTAATTAATAAATGGTGTTTCCAATAGAGAAAATGAAAGCCTATAATATATGTGTTCTTAAACTTTTAGTTTACAAATCTTACAAAAATAAGAAATAGAAATACCATAGAAAAATCTTAATTATTAATAATAAGTTATCTAGTAACTGAAAACTAAACTACTGTGTGTATTTATTGGCTATTTGTTGTTTGGGTTACATATTTTTTATATTAATACAATTTGGTTGAATTAAACATATAAGGGGTTAAAAAGAGTAATTTTATTCTTTGTGAGATTATTATAGAAACTATAAAACTATGTTCTAAGAGGCGAAATGAAAAAAATAGACACATGAATGTTTTGAATTGGTATAAATGAAAATGAAATCAAAATACGTGAAAGCTAATAATTGAAAGTGGTTGTTACAATATTTAAGAAGGATGAATCAATATTTCCAGAATCATTTAGAAAATATATTAATATGTATATTTTCTCTTGTTTTCTCTCTAGAAACAGTTGCAATTCTGATTGAAGCTATAAAGTTATTTCTCTCTTATAC
Organism: Brassica nigra; assembly: GCA_016432835.1. Lineage (NCBI taxonomy): Eukaryota > Viridiplantae > Streptophyta > Magnoliopsida > Brassicales > Brassicaceae > Brassica > Brassica nigra. Next base: position 58,876,537 of record CM028244.1, read on the forward strand.
TCTTGGCTGTTGAATTTGTGTGTTTCTTGAAACTTTTGATCCATTGTATCTATTTAACTGGTGTTTTATATTTACAAAGGTATTAGAACTTCATCGCTTCTCGGAATTAAGGGAGGAAACAAGATCACATGCGATTAAAGGAGAAAGTAGATTTTGGTTTGTGAAGCAGAGTATGTTTTAGTACACAAATTGAACAAGTTATGGGAAAAACAAAAATATTAGAAGGACGAATGGAAAAACATAATGCAAGAAGAGAAAAGGATATTGCCGATATTCATGATGTGATTCAACTAATTTCACATAACCAGAATGATGCATTATAAAGCAGAGAAAGAAATCATCTTTGAGTTGATATGACAGTATGGTGAATCATGATCTACAACATGTTTATGCAGATCAAACGAGTATGAACATATCAGGTAATCTATTGACTAAGCTGCTATTACTTGATCAGAAAAATTGATTTTTCAAGATTTAGTGGTGAAAAGGTACATGAATAGTTATTCAAAGTCAAACATTTCATTTTGATTGGTCATCAGCCGAATGAACTGAAAATTAGAATAATTACAATAAATTTTGATGGAAAAGTAGTGATGTGGAACCAATCTGTTGTGCAATCAGATATGGAAGGTGAAATCTTACATGACTGGCAATTTATATGCTTAGGTTGAAATAAATATTGGAAGAATTTATGGATGATCCGATTGCTGAACTTAAATGTTACAGATAATGGAAGGAATATCACTCAAAAATTTGAGACAATCAAGTTTAAAGTGAAACTCTTAAAAGGTTGTTTGGTGATTGTTGACTTAGTTGGTATTCAATTTGATACTCAAGTGCATATCAGAATATTTCAACCATTTAGTTCGACAACATTACATATTGGAAAGGCCATATGAAAATCTCATCCAAGAAAATATGCATCTACTGGTTGGTCTACTACAAAAACTATATTGTCATGGAATAACAATAAGGGACTTATTCCTTAGAAAAATAAGGCTCTGATGTTCGAAGCCAAGACAATGTTATATGGGAAAAAGGTGAAAAAGGTTAAGAATAGCCTAAGCTACCACAAAAACTTTTGACCACAGAGGAAATGAATGATAGACAAACAAAATAATGTGCTACTTTTGTGATGAGAAATATACTCCGGGTCATTATCTCAAACACAAAAACCTCAACTCTATATGTAAAAGTGGAGGATGCAGAAGAGTGTGAAGAAGAATCTATAGAAACAAGAGCTATTGCAGACATTAATGTTAATTTAGTGAATATAATTGTAGAATTCAACACAGTGATGGGGAAATCATTACGCATAAAATGGTTTGTTTCTCTTGATTGACTCTGGTTCTACTCATAATCTTATGCATCCTCAAATTGGAGAGAAAATGGTTGTAAAGCAAGAATAACACAAGTCTCAGTTGCAAATAGAAATAAGTTGGAGACGATATCTAAGATCGACCAGTTCAAGTGGTTATTCCAGAAGACTAAGTTTCAAACAGACTTTATGGTGATTTCCTTGGGTGGTTATGACATGTTAGGAATACAATGGTCATAAATTTGGGATCTTTTACATGAGATTTAAAAAAGCTAATTATGGTTTAAAATAGGCCAGCAGAGAGTAGTTCTCCAAGGTATTAAACAAGGTTCATTAGAAGAGATAAACACACTAAAGTTGAACACAAAGTAGGACCAACAAATACAAAATGCAATGATGTGTGCTCAATGAGTTTATGGGGATTGATAAATGATATTGCATTCTATAGAGGATCAAAAGTAAACAACAAATGCTATATCCTTAGATTAATAATAAAGTGCAGGAGTACAATGATATTTTCGAAAAAACCTTCTACATTTTCTCCATTCAAAAAGAATGTTGTCCCCAAAATACTTCTTCTAGATGGGTCTAATCTGATAAATAATCAAGTGCAGGAGTACAATGATATTTTAGAAAAACCTTCAACATTTCCTCCATTCAAAAAGAATAATGTCCCAAAAATACCTCTTCTAGATGGGTCTAATCTGATTAATCATCGACCATAACGCTATGTCATTCATCAAATGAATGAAATAGTTAACATGGTCTAAGATATGTTGAACTATTCAAAATAGTTGCAGCTCATATGCATATTCGGCTGGTTTGGATAAAAAGAAAGATAGAATGTGAAAGTTACGTGTGGATTACTTTTTTGAACTACCTTGTGTGTGGATTACATTGGTTTTAAAATGACAATAAAGATCGCTTCTTTTGTTCCATAGTTGAAGGTTTGATAGATAAATCAGAGAGGTATAAAACTTAAAAACCAGACAATTAGAGTATCAACAATGGTGTTTCTTTCAAAGAAGCTCAAAATATTAAAATAATTTAAAATAATTAACAATGATTAGAACTTATTTTTAAAAATAAAAATGTTGAGAGCATGTTCATGAACTATTGTCTGAGGATTTGTCCTTTGAAATACTTTTCTACATACGAGTGATAAAATTTCTTTAAAATAATAAAAAATAATGATTTAAAATATATAAAATGTTCATATGTATTTATTTTATACTGTTGATAATTTGAAATGCATAAAATATAATTATCTATCTATCAAGTACCATTAAGCGTATGTTTAAACTACATATAAATATTGATTTATAATTTATAATAACTAAAATTAACACTATAATAATAAATTATTATTTTAGCTATATAACATAATACTAAATATTAAAAATATAATTTTATGATTCAAATTATTTTTATTTTTCCAATTTAAGTATTAATTTTTTGCTATATAAAGACTTCTTATCTTCATTTATCATAAACCAATTTTTTTTTTTGTTTTATGGATCCAAACCAACATTAATTTTAATTCTCATCGAATTTCACAGATTTTTTTAATGATCAACAAAAAATACTTAAATTGTTTTTCCTCTTATTTCAAACTCATTCCAAATGATTTCTTTGGAAATTCCACACTATTGTACACAATATCATAAATAGGTGGATAAAGTGATAATCCAAGCCAAATTCAAACCACAACTAATAACAACCGTTAGAAACAAAATGCAAATGAAATCCAACTGAAGATGTCGTTCTTATTAGTGTGTGGTTAAACACTAGTAAGAATCTTATTGTGGATAATTAACAAACATCATATGATTGTTGGACACTATAATATTGCTTATTATTGAAGACTTTCTGCGTTGCAAACATGTTAAAAAAATGGAAATCATTGCATGAAAAGATGACTGAAAAATAATTGATATTGTATGCAAATATGGTGCATGCTATGATCAAGCTTTGAGTCAACAAGCTAGTGGTCAATTTAAATAAAATGTTATTCAAGTAGCATATCAATTCTATTACAATGATTACAACATTAATTTTACACTGAGCAAGCGTGAAGGGAGCTCCAACATGATAAAAAGTGGTTTAGCTTTTACATATCTCAAAACTCATATAAGTAATGGAATCTGAAAAAAGAACAAATGTAAGTAAATGTGTCACATATTCTTCAAGATCTAATACAGAGAGTCCTATACATCTAAATGTGGAGGAACAAGCTATGAGTCGTCCTATGGGTGTGAAACCATCAAAACACAGATGGAAGAAAGTTGCTAATGAAACAATGACATTGGAAGAAAGGGAAGCCAATTAACGTTCAAGGCTTGAAAGCTTGTAGGAGATGAAGGAAAAAGACATAGCAAAGCGTAACAATTTATAAAAGATGGAACTTCTTAGAAGTCTTCTTGCAAAAACAGAACAACTTGCAGAAAAAAAGAAAGAAAATACTTTGAAGAACAAGCTCATTGATGAGATGCTTTAATCGTGATGATTTTCTTGTTGTATAAGTTATCTTATTTTGAAATATCTAAATCTCACAAGATAAATTCACTGACGTGAACTAAGCTCATGTTTAATCTAAATTCAGTTTTGATTAACTACCAAAAAAACAATAGACTGTAAAGAAATCATGTAAAAGAAAAATTTCTCTGCTCAAGCAAATATCAAATCATCTCTGTAAAGTTTTGAATAAATACCAAACAAATATTTCAAAAGAATATGTGTAAAAGAAATATCAAATTGTCTGCAAATGTGGAAGATGACTCAATAACAAATATATACACATGATTTATAAGTAACTGAAAATAATTCAACATCAAATATCTGACTATATAAAGGTATAACTATGTTACATATTTTCCAAATATCTCTCATGTTTGTTATCTCTCCACTCATCAAAATATCTTCTTGTTAGTGAACAAATTTCATCATATTTCTTTATTATTTTTATTACAAATGTCATCGCGCTACGCAATACACTATATTCTTCAGTAGATGAAGAATTTGAAAGAACTTTTGATGAAATAATTCAAGAACACTTTTCATGAGTGGTTGCATGACAGTGAACAACTTCAAAAAGTAAACAATTGAAGGAAGAGTACTTGGCGGCAAGCTTATATTGAAAGAGGTTGTGAAGAAGGGCACACCCTCTTGTGGAGTGACTATTTAATGAACATAAAATCTATTCATTTGCTCATTTTCGACAACGATTTCGAACAAACAATCAGTTTTTCATATACACACATTGTTGATAGATTCTCATACAAAATTGGATATTTTCAACAAAACAAGATGCTACTAAAAGATTAGGTCTCACCACACAACAAAAGTGCAATGCAGCCATATGAATGATGTCATATGGGTGTGTTGGGGATGTAGTGGATGAATACCTTTGTATGGTACAATCACTGTAAGATTATGTTTGGAAAAAATTATAGATGAGTTATATATTTGTTTGAAGATGTTTATATAATAAGGCCTACACCGGGCAATCCTTATAGACTACTCGACATTGGAGAGGTGCGTGAATTTTTGGGCATGATTGGAAAAATTGATTGTATGCATTAGAAATGAACGAATTGTCCCACCTTACAAAAAGGAAAATATTCACGTGGGAGTGAAAACCAACAATAATTTTGAGGCTTTGGTTCACATGATCTTTAGATTGACATGCATTTTTTGGTCTTCCAGCTACACTTAATGATATCAATGTTGTTGACCGCTCACATGTTTTTGATGATATTTTACAAGGTCAAACTCTAGAAGTGAATTACTTTGTTAATTGACACCAATATCAAAAACATAATTTTCTGATTTGGTAGAAAATGTAATTTTACGATTTTGGCGGAAAAACATAGTTTTATAATTTTGGCAAAAATAAAGTAATTTTGTAATTTTGAAGAGAAATGTAATTTCAAAATTATAGAGAAATAAAACTGTAAATTAATATGAAAAATAATTGATAAATATTATTGGATGTCCATGGGCATATGTTCATTTGCACATGGCGTCTATTGATCTTGGACATTTCCTTGGACAATTGTTTAATATGGACCACCCACCCATTATTGTCCAAAACTGAAATGGTCAAACTGGGTAAGCCCATTTGGACTATGGATGGACCATTTGATAGCTCTATCCATAATGGGCCACATTTGTCATGCCAATCCGTCTCTGAATATCCTAAAACGTCATTATCTTCTCAACATCCAGAAACTGTTAAAAAAATGTTGACGAAGTTCTTAGATTAAAAAAAACAAAAAATACAAATTACACACACATATATATATATATATTGCAATTTAGGATTTGGATTTTTTTTATTTTTAGTTTGGAATGTGGAGGAAGATGATGGATGTGATATGTATGTAATAGTATGTATACGTTTGTCAACAAAACTTGAAAGAGATGAAGAAATCAAATGTAAATATTTTTTGAACTATTATTTGCAAGTCATCTTCTCCTTATGTTTATGTTATGCTTTTGGACAGCTAACATAAAACTATAACACTATACCTTCATAGATTTATAGAATTTTCTTAAATGGCTACCGAAATAACAGAATAAACACATGGTAGTTTTCAATTAGTAAAAAAGGAAAAAAAAGACGTGAAAGTTAATAAATGTATGAAGAGAAAGTTGTTTTGTTTTGTCATCTCATTTTATTAAAAAGCAAAGACCAGTAAATACAATAACTATAAAAAAACTAAAGAACAAGGCGTATACAACAAGTCAACTACTGCCAAACCGCGAAGGCCCAACTACGAAAAGCCCATAGGAAGAAAGAAGTTCATGATGACAGTCCAAGGCAAACACGTCAAAGGCAAACGGACCCATGCGGAAGAGCATAGCATATCCTTTTCTTCACCAAATCGAAGCCGATGCCGAAAACTCTAACCAAAAATCCACAGGAAAATATATTGGAACAGGAGACCCAAGAAAAAAGCAAAAAGACACCACGAAACTCGGAATCAGTAACCAACCGCAACAACGCTTCAGAAAAATTCAATACAACCAAACTTAGATCTAATAATCTAAAAAAAGCTGAAAATATGTCAATAAAAACATCTTTAAAGATATTAAGAAGTTCGAAGATGAAACTACTCGAGCAGGAAAAGATTTCAACGATCGAAGCATTCTAAGATGAAAGTCGGCCAAGTCGATGTTGTGAGAATTACCACTTACCTGAAACGGAAGCCGGCCAAGACGGTGCTTAAAAAGCCACCGCTTTGTCAGAATCATATCCCTAACTTAGGAGACAAACGCAGGTAACAGATCCGGCGAACTAAGCTAAGGAAATCTGTCTCTCCTCCTGACAGCTGTTGTTACTATGGTGAAAAGTTACATAATCATTTAGAAAATATTTCAACCTGATCTTTTCTCTCATTCTCTCTAGAAACATCATTATAATTCTCATTGGAATTTTAGAGTTGTTTTTCTTCTATACTCTTAGCAGCTAGTAAGTTGGACAAGTGATTCCCAAAATATTTGATCCATTGTATTTCTAAACGAAAATTTTACATTGACAAAGTTTGTCAAAGAGCTCGATCTCTAACGAATCATCGTTTCTCAGAGAATATAAACCAAGGCAAAATATTAAAAACTGTCACAGCAGGCCGATTCCATTGTCAAAGCATTGAGCTTCGACTGAACGATAAAATTATCTTTTATTTCGACCAACAAGCAAATCGTATTTTGGTAGATCTTATTAATTTGTCAACAATTATAAAGGCTATTAAATTCTTAAAGACTAGGGAGTTTTTATTTTATTCAGAAGTGTCCTAACTTCTCCACAAGCTTCTTCTCTATCTCCATCCTCTTCTTCATCAGCAAACCGTAGGTGGAAGCCACATTATCATCTCCTGCTTTAACCTTGAGCTTGCAATTTAGAGACGTCTTCTCCAATTTCCCCTCGTAGAGACAGGATATGGGCACAAAGCTTCCTTTTTTGTTGCAGAGCCAGCCATGAGCAGCTCTCAGTGCAGCTCCAAGTGATGCTGAATCTGTGCACAAAAAACACACACACAATTTTCCAATGATCAGCGAGTAAGCAAAGAGAGCTGCAACAACTTGTTGGTACGTAAATAAGTGTTACCAGGCCTTTGGACAGTATAAACATCACATCCGAAGATTGCAGAGATGAGACTCAGAATATTCTCGTTAGCTGAAGCGCCTCCCGTGGCTATAATCCGGATTGGAGGGGAAGGCATACCAAATCTCTCAGCATGAGCTCGCTTTGAAAGAAACTGACCTTCAATCAATGCCCTAACCTGACATTGTTGGATAGAAATCAAACAAATGTAATTAACTCACAGAAGAAGAGTGTGTGTTGGTGTGCTTACCTCTGAGGGAGCGTCGAACTCTTTGACCTCACGTTCCTTTACACCCTCAAGAGACTCACCAGAGAAGTTATCAAGAATGTAGCGATGGGTGCCAACTAAGCAATTGGGAAAGATATTAGTAAAAATTAAGATTTAAGCGTGTGGCATGGAAAGGAGAGTAACTCAC